>OU452222.1:0-600000 GCA_911728455.2 Marthasterias glacialis
ACCCTAACCCTAACCCTAACCCTACCCTAACCTAACCCTAACCCTAAACCCCTAACCCTAACCCTAACCCTAACCCTAACCCTAACCCTAACCCTAACCCTAACCCTAACCCTAACCCTAACCCTAACCCTAACCCTAACCCTAACCCTAACCCTAACCCTAACCCTAACCCTAACCCTAACCCTAACCCCTAACCCTAACCCCTAACCCTAACCCTAACCCTAACCCTAACCCTAACCCTAACCCTAACCCTAACCCTAACCCTAACCCTAACCCTAACCCTAACCCTAACCCTAACCCTAACCCTAACCCTAACCCTAACCCTAACCCTAACCCTAACCCTAACCCTAACCCTAACCCTAACCCTAACCCTAACCCTAACCCTAACCCTAACCCTAACCCTAACCCTAACCCTAACCCTAACCCTAACCCTAACCCTAACCCTAACCCTAACCCTAACCCTAACCCTAACCCTAACCCTAACCCTAACCCTAACCCTAACCCTAACCCTAACCCTAACCCTAACCCTAACCCTAACCCTAACCCTAACCCTAACCCTAACCCTAACCCTAACCCTAACCCTAACCCTAACCCTAACCCTAACCCTAACCCTAACCCTAACCCTAACCCTAACCCTAACCCTAACCCTAACCCTAACCCTAACCCTAACCCTAACCCTAACCCTAACCCTAACCCTAACCCTAACCCCTAACCCTAACCCTAACCCCTAACCCTAACCCCTAACCCTAACCCTAACCCTACCCTAACCCCTAACCCTAACCCCTAACCCCTAACCCTAACCCTAACCCCTAACCCCTAACCCTAACCCCTAACCCTAACCCTAACCCTAACCCTAACCCTAACCCTAACCCTAACCCTAACCCCTAACCCCTAACCCTAACCCCTAACCCTAACCCTAACCCTAACCCTAACCCTAACCCTAACCCTAACCCTAACCCTAACCCTAACCCTAACCCTAATTCTACAAGGAACGTGTAAGTTTTAGGCTCACAAAATGGTAATGATGTTTTTGGAAGTGAGGTTGGATGATACAATTCAGTATGCGCGGAGAATAGCCCCATAGAAATTCATCTCTGCCGGTTAATGTTAAATTTGAAAAGACACATACACTAAGGTACCAACACCATAATTCAAAGAAAGTGCAGCCCGACCCGTTCCCAAATTACCCCTTATTTATTTTTTAAAGCCCTTCCCAGACCGGTATTCGAAGCCACACCTGTTTCGGTCTTTCAGGGGGAAGGGTGGCGGATCTCCAGTGAATATCCGCCTATTTATGTATTCGTGTCCTTGCGCTAACAGCGTGGCGGATCTCATTTTCAGTGAATATCCGCCTATTGCTGTTGATTTTTGTAATCGTCTCATTGCGCTAACACTGCTACAAAGTCATCTACAACGGTATTGCTATATATATCGTTTGCAAAACACACACTTTACATTCATGGTTTGTAAAATCACACAAATTACGTTGATCAAACGTTGCTCAACATGTGAATTTGTGATTAACCAGCATGTAGTGTAACCAACTGACTTTACATTCTGCAACCAATTCCGATTTGTGACAGACTAATTTGAATAAAATATTAATCTACTAAACGTCAAATGAAAAAAATGCATGTTTTTTTTTTCGTAAAATTTAACATTTTAATTTACGGGCTTCGAAACTTAAAATCGTGGCTTTCCAGTCATGTTTAGCAAATTTAGTCTTCAAATTTTGCTTTTGGGAAAAACGTGTAGCTGTAGGCACATCGGACTACAAGCCAATTCCTAACATTATCCTAACTTTGTCCTAACAAGTCCTAACAAAGTCCTAACAATTCCTAACAAATCCTAACCAGTCCTAAAGATATCTGAAATGTTCCGTAGACTGGTTCCCATACAGTAACGAGAGAAAAACAATGTAGGGAGCAGGGAACCAGTGCTGTCACGTGACAGTGCGTGCGGGCGTTTTTGATTGTAAAACTTTAAAAAGGGAAATATTGCTTTTGAAATCAAATCCTTTTTCAACAGACAACAGTTCTTCTTGGGGTTTCACGCAACATTTTTAATACTAAAAGGTAAGTTTATTCTCATAGTTTGAGGCACAGTATCATGATTAATTAATGGTTTAAAAATTCCACGTAACGTCAGCTGGACGTTACACACACAACATAACCGTATTAATTTTCTGCAATATGTTCCCATTTATTACTGTTTGTAAGAATTCATTTGATTAACTTCGTAGAAATTCTTGGCTTATTTATTTCCATGTATTATAACCTTCCATGGTCCTTTTAAGCCCTATATTATGCAGACACTTGGTACTACTACTTAACTAGCGCTTCTCTCTAATCCTCACTCTTTATTATGCCCCTTTTTCTCTTTGATCTTTACCTACTGTCTACTCAGCCATGACCTTAATCCTTCAAGTTGAAGGATTAAGGGCTTGGCTGAATAGATAGTAGGTAAAGATAAAAAAATTCTACTTCAATTTATGGGACAAGTTGGGCTACACACCTCTGCATCTGTTGTGAGCTCAGTATTTTTATTAAGAGTGCAACAAAAGCTTTCCTGGCTGTAAAGTCTATTTTTTATCCCTACCCTAGACCACATTTTCACAGCTTCCCCAAGCTGTGAAGTCATACATTTTATCCAGCTGTCATTTCTTTCCCTAGCTAAATGACCAATCAACTAGAGAGCCATAACTGGTCTTTTACAAACTGTCCAATGACGACTCAGGGTGATCTTTGCGTAGGCATGGTCAAGATGGACAAAATGCCTGGCTTGGCCCAACATTTAGTCAAACAAAGCATTTTCCTTGGAGTGAGATGGTCACAGTTTTCCTATCATCATCCCTTCCGAGCACTGCCTGCAAGCAACTTTTTCTCTACATATGAGTTGGTTCTTTACTCATCAGGTCAGGTGAGTTTTAATTTACTTGTATTTGTAAGTTAGAATTATAGAATTTGGAAGTTTAGTATAATATTGTGGTCTCTTAATTTTCAAGGCTAAGATTTATTTTCGGATCATTTAGTTCAGAGGAAGCATTTAAACTCTTGTCATTGGCGTGTTGTCGGCTTTTAGTAGGACCCGTACCTACCTCTCCCCATTTTTCTATTGTATGATTAAGTTGCAATCCAGGGGAAGATTTATACTGTATTGGGTGATAGTCATCTCAACAAAGTGTCCCCCCTACCCTAGCACCATAAATAGTGCCAATACGCCAGACTACCTGTGCTCCTCGGCCCTACTCCCTTTGTACCCCAAAACATGAGATTTTTCATCAAGTCTCAGGGTTTGCCCATAACTTTTTAAATGCCTAGCCAGCTGGACTAGTTATCTTGTCATTCCATTGGTTCGCCAGCGTTTTCACTGGTACATATTTAATACTAAATAGGGACATGTTTTAACACTGAACCAGCCAGCCGGTCCGGTTGGAGAGAATTTTGACTGTCCTCAGGTGTTTTAGCTGGCGTTTGGCCAGCGGACCACTGTTAATGGAGAACGCTGAGTCTTTTTACAGCACAATTAAGGCTAGCCTGACAAACAATATGCATTCGCTCATTCTCATGAAAATCTAGGGAGAAATCTGCCTGCAGATAGATACACACATAAATTTTTTTCAATTTCAAATAGAATTTTAAAAAACCTAGCCAGCACATGTTACCAGATTAGCATAAATTGTGTTCTGGATAAGTAATGATTTAGAACATTTATTGTGCCCCAAAACATTATTTGCTGTTTTGAACCCTCTTGGCTTAATTTAGTTTGGTCAATTTTTAGTTTGCCATAAGGTTGTCTTGACGAGACAATCAATCATTTTCATACATTACATGAGGGAGTAGTTTTCCCAGAGCCAGATAGTGAATACCATCAGCTTAAATCATTATGATTTGAATTTAGACTGTACAGTTTTAATCAAGAAGTCTACAAGATAGCATTTCATCAGCTTTTGCATGGATGGGTTTGTACAGGTTTGATGGAGTTGGTAAAATTAGAACATGACAGTTTTTTTCCATGTTTGATACATCAATTTTTCCTTTTATCAGCTGATTTCCTCTTTTTATGCTCATTTATGCCATTCAAAAAACACTATAAAAAATCATTAGAATTATAAGATTCCCTCTTTTCTGGTGAAGTTGTGCCTGTTCACAAAGTGTCATAAAACACTTACTAGGGTAGGCATTTAAGGCATTTAACACTTTAAGTAATTAACAATTAATTGCAGGACCAGCTTCCCCTTCACTTACAACACCTTTTCATGGGAGTTGCTGGGGGCACGGGGGGGTACATGCCAGCCCCCATCCTGCCTCCTTCTTTCCCAGCTTTCTATTGTATGTGACTAATCATTCTTTCTGCTAATTTTTGATGCATTACTGCAGGAATGCCCAAGAAGGGGAAGCCAGACTCATACTGGCAAAACATTCTCCGACAATATGCCCGTGTAAAAAAAAACCGCGCATGTCTTCGGGCACTTTTGTACACGAAGCTGTAACAGAGTGAAAACAAGACTTAGAAATAGCTTTATCTCCTCAAGTATTGGCGGGAAACTGACATGTCCAACACTGTTGGAAAGCCCTGCTCATAGGCTTTCCCGGAAATGCCGGTCTTGGAGCTGTGGGATAAATAGGGAGGATGCCAGGGACCACGGAGTGAGGACACCCCGAAAATGTCCAGGGCATACGGTCATGCTGTGTGTACGTCAACAATAGCTAAGGCCGCTACGTGTGTGCTGGACCGAAGCCAGCAAAAAATTAACATTAAAAAAAGCCGAAAAAAGAAGTCGGCAGCGACACGGCCAATAACTCCAGAAATAAAGGGGCTAGAGAAAAATTTCTTGTACCTGCAGTTAGCTGCCATATTCCTGCATCCGAAAATCTGGTTTTCCTGGCCAGCCATGGCCATCTTCCACCTAGAAACGACCATGGAGCGGGGCTGCTCCGAATGCGCTTCAAACACATGTCTAATGGCACTTTTGTACACGAAGCTGTAACAGAGTGAAAACAAGACTTAGAAACAGCTTTATCTCCCAAAGTATTGGCGGGAAACTGACAAGTCCAACACTGTTGGAAAGCCCTGCTCATGGGCTTTCCGGAAATGCCGGTCTTGGAGCTGTGGGATAAACAGGGAGGATGCCAGGGACCACGGAGTGAGGACACCCCGAAAATGTCCAGGGCATACGGCCATGCTGTGTGTACGTCAACAATAGCTAAGGCCGCTACGTGTGTGCTGGACCGAAGTCAGCAAAAAATAAAAACTAAAAAAAGCCGAAAAAAAGTCGGCAGCGACACGGCCAATAACTCCAGAATTAATGGGGCTAGAGAAATATTTCTTGTACCTGCAGTTAGCTGCCATATTCCTGCATCCGAAAATCTGGTTTTCCTGGCCAGCCAGGGCCATCTTTCGCCTAAAAACGACCATGGAGCGGGGCTGCTCCGAATGCGCTTCAAACGCATGTCTAATGGCACTTTTGTACACGAAGCTGTAACAGAGTGAAAACAAGACTTAGAAAAAGCCTTGCTCACGGGCTTTGCGGAAATGCCGGTCTTGGAGCTGTGGGATAAACAGGGAGGATGCCAGGGACCACGGAGTGAGGACACCCCGAAAATGTCCAGGGCATACGGCCATGCTGTGTGTACGTCAACAATAGCTAAGGCCGCTACGTGTGTGCTGGATCGAAGCCAGCAAAAAATAAAAATAAAAAAAGCCGAACAAAAAGTAGGCAGCAACACGGCCAATTACTCCAGAAATAATGGGGCTAGATAAAAATTTCTTGTACCTGCAGTTAGCTTCCATATTCCTGCATCCGAAAATCTGGTTTTCCTGGCCAGCCAGGGCCTTCTTCCGCCGAGAAACGACCATGGAGCGGGGCTGCTCCGAATGCGCTTCAAACGCATGTCTAATGGCACTTTTGTACACGAAGCTGTAACAGAGTAAAAACAAGACTTAGAAACAGCTTTATCTCCCAAAGTATTGGCGGGAAACTGACAAGTCGGACACTGTTGGAAAGCCCTGCTCATGAGCTTTCCGGAAATGCCGGTCTTGGAGCTGTGGGATAAATAGGGAGGATGCCAGGGACCACAGAGTGAGGACACCCCGAAAATGTCCAGGGCATACGGCCATGCTGTGTGTACGTCAACAATAGCCAAGGCCGCTACATGTGTGCTGGACCGAAGCCAGCAAAAAAAAAAAAAAAAGCCGAAAAAGAAGTCGGCAGCGACACGGCCAATAACTCAAGAAATAATGGGGCTAGAGAAAAATGTCTTGTAACTGCAGTTAGCTGCTATATTCGTGCATCCGAAAATCTGGTTTTCCTGGCCAGCCAGGGCCATCTTCCGCCTAGAAACGACCATGGAGCGGGGCTGCTCCGAATGCGCTTCAAACGCATGTCTAATTGCACTTTTGTACGCGAAGCTGTAACAGAGTGAAAACAAGACTTAGAAAAAGCTCTATCTCCCAAAGTATTGGCGGGAAACTGACAAGTCTAACACTGTTGGAAAGCCCTGCTCATGGGCTTTCCGGAAATGCCGGTCTTGGAGCTGTGGGATAAATAGGGAGGATACCAGGGACCACGGAGTGAGGACACCCCGAAAATGTCCAGGGCATACGGCCATGCTGTGTGTACGTCATCAATAGCCAAGGCCGCTACATGTGTGCTGGACCGAAGCCAGCAAAAAAAAAAAAGCCGAAAAAAGAAGTCGGCAGCGACACGGCCAATAACTCCAGAAATAATGGGGCTAGAGAAAAATGTCTTGTACCTGCAGTTAGCTGCTATATTCGTGCATCCGAAAATTTGGTTTTCCTGGCCAGCCAGGGCCATCTTTTGCCTAGAAACGACCATGGAGCGGGGCTGCTCCGAATGCGCTTCAAACGCATGTCTAATGGCACTTTTGTACACGAAGCTGTAACAGAGTGAAAACAAGACTTAGAAAAAGCTCTATCTCCCAAAGTATTTTCGGGAAACTGACAAATTGGACACTGTTGGAAAGCCCTGCTCATGGGCTTTCCGGAAATGCCGGTCTTGGAGCTGTGGGATGAATAGCAAGGATGCCAGGGACCACGGAGTGAGGACACCCCGAAAAATGTCCTGGGCATACGGCCATGCTGTGTGTACGTCAACAATAGCCAAGGCCGCTACATGTGTGCTGGACCAAAGCCAGCGAAAAAAAACAAAAAAAACGAATAAAGAAGTCGGCAGCGACACGGCCAATAACTCCAGAAATAATGGGGCTAGAGCAAAATTTCTTGTACCTGCAGTTAGCTGCTATATTCCTGCATCCGAAAATCCGGATTTCCTGGCCAGCCAGGGCCATCTTCCGCCTAGAAACGACCATGGAGCAGGGCTGCTCCGAATGCGCTTCAAACGCATGTCTAATAGCACTTTTATACACGAAGCTGTAACAGAGTGAAAACAAGACTTAGAAACAGCTTTATCTCCCAAAGTATTGGCGGGAAACTGACAGGTCGGACACTAATGTAAAGCCCTGCTCATGGGCTTTCCGGAAATGCCAGTCTTGGAGCTGTTGGATAAATAGGGAGGATGCCAGGGACCACGGAGTGAGGACACCCCGAAATGTCCAGGGCATACGGCCATGCTGTGTGTACGTCAACAATAGCTAAGGCCGTTACGTGTGTGCTGGACCGAAGCCAGCAAAAAATAAAAATTAAAAAAGCCGAAAAAAGAAGTCGGCAGCGACACGGCCAATAACTCCAGAAATAATGGGGCTAGAGAAAAATTCTTGTACCTGCAGTTAGCTGGCATATTTCTGCTTCCGAAAATCTGGTTTTCCTGGCCAGCCAGGGCCATCTTCCGCCTAGAAACGACCATGGAGCGGGGCTGCTCCGAATGCGCTTCAAACGCATGTCTAATGGCACTTTTGTACACGAAGCTGTAACAGAGTGAAAACAAGACTTAGAAACAGCTTTATCTCCCAAAGTATTGGCGGGAAACTGACAAGTCGGACACTGTTGGAAAGCCCTGCTCATGGGCTTTCCGGAAATGCCGGTCTTGGAGCTGTTGAATAAATAGGGAGGATGCCAGGGACCACGGAGTGAGGACACCCCGAAAATGTCCAGGGCATACGGCCATGCTGTGTGTACGTCAACAATAGCTAAGGCCGCTACGTGTGTGCTGGACCGAAGCCAGCAAAAAATAAAAATTAAAAAAAGCCGAAAAAAGAAGTCGGCAGCGACACGGCCAATAACTCCAGAAATAATGGGGCTAGAGAAAAAATTATTGTACCTGCAGTTAGCTGCCATATTCCTGCATCCGAAAATCTGGTTTTCCTGGCCAGCCAGGGCCATCTTCCGCCTTGAAACGACCATGGAGCGGGGCTGCTCCGAATGCGCTTCAAACGCATGTCTAATGGCACTTTTGTACACGAAGCTGTAACAGAGTGAAAACAAGACTTAGAAACAGCTTTATCTCCCAAAGTATTGGCGGGAAACTGACAAGTCCGACACTGTTGGAAAACCCTGCTCATGGGCTTTCCGGAAATGCCGGTCTTGGAGCTGTGGGATAAATAGGGAGGATGCCAGGGACCACGGAGTGAGGACACCCCGAAAATTAATGTCCAGGGCATACGGCCATGCTGTGTGTACGTCAACAATAGCTAAGGCCGCTACGTGTGTGCTGGACCGAAGCCAGCAAAAAATAAAAATTTAAAAAAGCCGAAAAAAGAAGTCGGCAGCGACACGGCCAATAACTCCAGAAATAATGGGGCTAGAGAAAAATGTCTTGTACCTGCAGTTAGCTGCCATATTCCTGCTTCCGAAAATCTGGTTTTTTTGGCCAGCCAGGGCCATCTTCCGCCGAGAAACGACCATGGAGCGGGGCTGCTCCGAATGCGCTTCAAACGCATGTCTAATGGCACTTTTGTACACGAAGCTGTAACAGAGTGAAAACAAGACTTAGAAACAGCTCTATCTCCCAAAGTATTGGCGGGAAACTGACAAGTCGGACACTGTTGGAAAGCCCTGCTCATGGGCTTTCCGGAAATGCCGGTCTTGGAGCTGTGGAATAAATAGGGAGGATGCCAGGGACCACGGAGTGAGGACACCCCGAAAATGTCCAGGGCATACGGTCATGCTGTGTGTACGTCAACAATAGCTAAGGCCGCTACGTGTGTGCTGGACCGAAGCCAGCAAAAAATAAAAATTAAAAAAAGCCGAAAAAAGAAGTCGGCAGCGACACGGCCAATAACTCCAGCAATAATGGGGCTAGAGAAAAATTCTTGTACCTGCAGTTAGCTGCCATATTCCTGCATCCGAAAATCTGGTTTTCCTGGCCAGCCAGGGCCATCTTCCGCCTAGAAACGACCATGGAGCGGGGCTGCTCCGAATGCGCTTCAAACGCATGTCTAATGGCAGTTTTGTACACGAAGCTGTAACAGAGTGAAAACAAGACTTAGAAACAGCTCTATCTCCCAAAGTATTGGCGGGAAACTGACAAGTCCGACACTGTTGGAAAGCCCTGCTCATGGGCTTTCCGGAAATGCCGGTCTTGGAGCTGTGGGATATATAGGGAGGATGCCAGGGACCACGGAGTGAGGACACCCCGAAAATGTCCAGGGCATACGGCCATGCTGTGTGTACGTCAACAATAGCTAAGGCCCCTACGTGTGTGCTGGACCGAAGCCAGCAAAAAATAAGAATTAAAAAAAGCCGAAAAAGAAGTCGGCAGCGACACGGCCAATAACTCCAGAAATAATGGGGCTAGAGAGAAATTTCTTGTACCTGCAGTTAGCTGCCATATTCCTGCATCCAAAAATGTGGTTTTCCTGGCCAGCCAGGGCCATCTTCCGCCTAGAAACGACCATGGAGCGGGAATGCTCCGAATGCGCTTCAAACGCATGTCTAATGGCACTTTTGTACACGAAGCTGTAACAGAGTGAAAACAAGACTTAGAAACAGCTCTATCTCCCAAAGTATTGGCGGGAAACTGACAAGTCCGACACTGTTGGAAAGCCCTGCTCATGGGCTTTCCGGAAATGCCGGTCTTGGAGCTGTGGGATATATAGGGAGGATGCCAGGGACCACGGAGTTAGGACACCCCGAAAATGTCCAGGGCATACGGCCATGCTGTGTGTACGTCAACAATAGCTAAGGCCGCTACGTGTGTGCTGGACCGAAGCCAGCAAAAAATAAAAATTAAAAAAAGCCGAAAAAAGAAGTCGGCAGCGACACGGCCAATAACTCCAGAAATAATGGGGCTAGAGAAAAATTCTTGTACCTGCAGTTAGCTGCCATATTCCTGCATCCGAAAATCTGGTTTTCCTGGCCAGCCAGGGCCATCTTCCGCCTAGAAACGACCATGGAGCGGGGCTGCTCCGAATGCGCTTCAAACGCATGTCTAATGGCACTTTTGTACACGAAGCTGTAACAGAGTGAAAACAAGACTTAGAAACAGCTCTATCTCCCAAAGTATTGGCGGGAAACTGACAGGTCCGACACTGTTGGAAAGCCCTGCTCATGGGCTTTCCGGAAATGCCGGTCTTGGAGCTGTGGGATATATAGGGAGGATGCCAGGGACCACGGAGTTAGGACACCCCGAAAATGTCCAGGGCATACGGCCATGCTGTGTGTACGTCAACAATAGCTAAGGCCGCTACGTGTGTGCTGGACCGAAGCCAGCAAAAAATAAAAATTAAAAAAAGCCGAAAAAAGAAGTCGGCAGCGACACGGCCAATAACTCCAGAAATAATGGGGCTAGAGAAAAATTCTTGTACCTGCAGTTAGCTGCCATATTCCTGCATCCGAAAATCTGGTTTTCCTGGCCAGCCAGGGCCATCTTTCGCCTAGAAACGACCATGGAGCGGGGCTGCTCCGAATGCGCTTCAAACGCATGTCTAATGGCAGTTTTGTACACGAAGCTGTAACAGAGTGAAAACAAGACTTAGAAACAGCTCTATCTCCCAAAGTATTGGCGGGAAACTGACAAGTCCGACACTGTTGGAAAGCCCTGCTCATGGGCTTTCCGGAAATGCCGGTCTTGGAGCTGTGGGATATATAGGGAGGATGCCAGGGACCACGGAGTGAGGACACCCCGAAAATGTCCAGGGCATACGGCCATGCTGTGTGTACGTCAACAATAGCTAAGGCCCCTACGTGTGTGCTGGACCGAAGCCAGCAAAAAATAAGAATTAAAAAAAGCCGAAAAAGAAGTCGGCAGCGACACGGCCAATAACTCCAGAAATAATGGGGCTAGAGAGAAATTTCTTGTACCTGCAGTTAGCTGCCATATTCCTGCATCCAAAAATGTGGTTTTCCTGGCCAGCCAGGGCCATCTTCCGCCTAGAAACGACCATGGAGCGGGAATGCTCCGAATGCGCTTCAAACGCATGTCTAATGGCACTTTTGTACACGAAGCTGTAACAGAGTGAAAACAAGACTTAGAAACAGCTCTATCTCCCAAAGTATTGGCGGGAAACTGACAAGTCCGACACTGTTGGAAAGCCCTGCTCATGGGCTTTCCGGAAATGCCGGTCTTGGAGCTGTGGGATATATAGGGAGGATGCCAGGGACCACGGAGTTAGGACACCCCGAAAATGTCCAGGGCATACGGCCATGCTGTGTGTACGTCAACAATAGCTAAGGCCGCTACGTGTGTGCTGGACCGAAGCCAGCAAAAAATAAAAATTAAAAAAAGCCGAAAAAAGAAGTCGGCAGCGACACGGCCAATAACTCCAGAAATAATGGGGCTAGAGAAAAATTCTTGTACCTGCAGTTAGCTGCCATATTCCTGCATCCGAAAATCTGGTTTTCCTGGCCAGCCAGGGCCATCTTCCGCCTAGAAACGACCATGGAGCGGGAATGCTCCGAATGCGCTTCAAACGCATGTCTAATGGCACTTTTGTACACGAAGCTGTAACAGAGTGAAAACAAGACTTAGAAACAGCTCTATCTCCCAAAGTATTGGCGGGAAACTGACAGGTCCGACACTGTTGGAAAGCCCTGCTCATGGGCTTTCCGGAAATGCCGGTCTTGGAGCTGTGGGATATATAGGGAGGATGCCAGGGACCACGGAGTTAGGACACCCCGAAAATGTCCAGGGCATACGGCCATGCTGTGTGTACGTCAACAATAGCTAAGGCCGCTACGTGTGTGCTGGACCGAAGCCAGCAAAAAATAAAAATTAAAAAAAGCCGAAAAAAGAAGTCGGCAGCGACACGGCCAATAACTCCAGAAATAATGGGGCTAGAGAAAAATTCTTGTACCTGCAGTTAGCTGCCATATTCCTGCATCCGAAAATCTGGTTTTCCTGGCCAGCCAGGGCCATCTTTCGCCTAGAAACGACCATGGAGCGGGGCTGCTCCGAATGCGCTTCAAACGCATGTCTAATGGCAGTTTTGTACACGAAGCTGTAACAGAGTGAAAACAAGACTTAGAAACAGCTCTATCTCCCAAAGTATTGGCGGGAAACTGACAAGTCCGACACTGTTGGAAAGCCCTGCTCATGGGCTTTCCGGAAATGCCGGTCTTGGAGCTGTGGGATATATAGGGAGGATGCCAGGGACCACGGAGTGAGGACACCCCGAAAATGTCCAGGGCATACGGCCATGCTGTGTGTACGTCAACAATAGCTAAGGCCCCTACGTGTGTGCTGGACCGAAGCCAGCAAAAAATAAGAATTAAAAAAAGCCGAAAAAGAAGTCGGCAGCGACACGGCCAATAACTCCAGAAATAATGGGGCTAGAGAGAAATTTCTTGTACCTGCAGTTAGCTGCCATATTCCTGCATCCAAAAATGTGGTTTTCCTGGCCAGCCAGGGCCATCTTCCGCCTAGAAACGACCATGGAGCGGGAATGCTCCGAATGCGCTTCAAACGCATGTCTAATGGCACTTTTGTACACGAAGCTGTAACAGAGTGAAAACAAGACTTAGAAACAGCTCTATCTCCCAAAGTATTGGCGGGAAACTGACAAGTCCGACACTGTTGGAAAGCCCTGCTCATGGGCTTTCCGGAAATGCCGGTCTTGGAGCTGTGGGATATATAGGGAGGATGCCAGGGACCACGGAGTTAGGACACCCCGAAAATGTCCAGGGCATACGGCCATGCTGTGTGTACGTCAACAATAGCTAAGGCCGCTACGTGTGTGCTGGACCGAAGCCAGCAAAAAATAAAAATTAAAAAAAGCCGAAAAAAGAAGTCGGCAGCGACACGGCCAATAACTCCAGAAATAATGGGGCTAGAGAAAAATTCTTGTACCTGCAGTTAGCTGCCATATTCCTGCATCCGAAAATCTGGTTTTCCTGGCCAGCCAGGGCCATCTTCCGCCTAGAAACGACCATGGAGCGGGAATGCTCCGAATGCGCTTCAAACGCATGTCTAATGGCACTTTTGTACACGAAGCTGTAACAGAGTGAAAACAAGACTTAGAAACAGCTCTATCTCCCAAAGTATTGGCGGGAAACTGACAGGTCCGACACTGTTGGAAAGCCCTGCTCATGGGCTTTCCGGAAATGCCGGTCTTGGAGCTGTGGGATATATAGGGAGGATGCCAGGGACCACGGAGTTAGGACACCCCGAAAATGTCCAGGGCATACGGCCATGCTGTGTGTACGTCAACAATAGCTAAGGCCGCTACGTGTGTGCTGGACCGAAGCCAGCAAAAAATAAAAATTAAAAAAAGCCGAAAAAAAGAAGTCGGCAGCGACACGGCCAATAACTCCAGAAATAATGGGGCTAGAGAAAAATTCTTGTACCTGCAGTTAGCTGCCATATTCCTGCATCCGAAAATCTGGTTTTCCTGGCCAGCCAGGGCCATCTTCCGCCTAGAAACGACCATGGAGCGGGGCTGCTCCGAATGCGCTTCAAACGCATGTCTAATGGCACTTTTGTACACGAAGCTGTAACAGAGTGAAAACAAGACTTAGAAACAGCTCTATCTCCCAAAGTATTGGCGGGAAACTGACAAGTCCAACACTGTTGGAAAGCCCTGCTCATGGGCTTTCCGGAAATGCCGGTCTTGGAGCTGTGGGATATATAGGGAGGATGCCAGGGACCACGGAGTGAGGACACCCCGAAAATGTCCAGGGCATACGGCCATGCTGTGTGTACGTCAACAATAGCTAAGGCCCCTACGTGTGTGCTGGACCGAAGCCAGCAAAAAATAAGAATTAAAAAAAGCCGAAAAAGAAGTCGGCAGCGACACGGCCAATAACTCCAGAAATAATGGGGCTAGAGAGAAATTTCTTGTACCTGCAGTTAGCTGCCATATTCCTGCATCCAAAAATGTGGTTTTCCTGGCCAGCCAGGGCCATCTTCCGCCTAGAAACGACCATGGAGCGGGAATGCTCCGAATGCGCTTCAAACGCATGTCTAATGGCACTTTTGTACACGAAGCTGTAACAGAGTGAAAACAAGACTTAGAAACAGCTCTATCTCCCAAAGTATTGGCGGGAAACTGACAAGTCCGACACTGTTGGAAAGCCCTGCTCATGGGCTTTCCGGAAATGCCGGTCTTGGAGCTGTGGGATATATAGGGAGGATGCCAGGGACCACGGAGTTAGGACACCCCGAAAATGTCCAGGGCATACGGCCATGCTGTGTGTACGTCAACAATAGCTAAGGCCGCTACGTGTGTGCTGGACCGAAGCCAGCAAAAAATAAAAATTAAAAAAAGCCGAAAAAAGAAGTCGGCAGCGACACGGCCAATAACTCCAGAAATAATGGGGCTAGAGAAAAATTCTTGTACCTGCAGTTAGCTGCCATATTCCTGCATCCGAAAATCTGGTTTTCCTGGCCAGCCAGGGCCATCTTCCGCCTAGAAACGACCATGGAGCGGGGCTGCTCCGAATGCGCTTCAAACGCATGTCTAATGGCACTTTTGTACACGAAGCTGTAACAGAGTGAAAACAAGACTTAGAAACAGCTCTATCTCCCGAAGTATTGGCGGGAAACTGACAGGTCCGACACTGTTGGAAAGCCCTGCTCATGGGCTTTCCGGAAATGCCGGTCTTGGAGCTGTGGGATATATATAGGGAGGATGCCAGGGACCACGGAGTGAGGACACCCCGAAAATGTCCAGGGCATACGGCCATGCTGTGTGTACGTCAACAATAGCTAAGGCCGCTATGTGTGTGCTGGACCGAAGCCAGCAAAAAATAAAAATTAAAAAAAGCCGAAAAAAGAAGTCGGCAGCGACACGGCCAATAACTCCAGAAATAATGGGGCTAGAGAAAACTTCTTGTACCTGCAGTTAGCTGCCATATTCCTGCATCCGAAAATCTGGTTTTCCTGGCCAGCCAGGGCCATCTTCCGCCTAGAAACGACCATGGAGCGGGGCTGCTCCGAATGCGCTTCAAACGCATGTCTAATGGCACTTTTGTACACGAAGCTGTAACAGAGTGAAAACAAGACTTAGAAAAAGCCTTGCTCACGGGCTTTCCGGAAATGCCGGTCTTGGAGCTGTGGGATAAACAGGGAGGATGCCAGGGACCACGGAGTGAGGACACCCCGAAAATGTCCAGGGCATACGGCCATGCTGTGTGTACGTCAACAATAGCTAAGGCCGCTACGTGTGTGCTGGATCGAAGCCAGCAAAAAATAAAAATAAAAAAAGCCGAACAAAAAGTAGGCAGCAACACGGCCAATTACTCGAGAAATAATGGGGCTAGATAAAAATTTCTTGTACCTGCAGTTAGCTTCCATATTCCTGCATCCGAAAATCTGGTTTTCCTGGCCAGCCAGGGCCTTCTTCCGCCGAGAAACGACCATGGAGCGGGGCTGCTCCGAATGCGCTTCAAACGCATGTCTAATGGCACTTTTGTACACGAAGCTGTAACAGAGTAAAAACAAGACTTAGAAACAGCTTTATCTCCCAAAGTATTGGCGGGAAACTGACAAGTCGGACACTGTTGGAAAGCCCTGCTCATGGGCTTTCCGGAAATGCCGGTCTTGGAGCTGTGGGATAAATAGGGAGGATGCCAGGGACCACAGAGTGAGGACACCCCGAAAATGTCCAGGGCATACGGCCATGCTGTGTGTACGTCAACAATAGCCAAGGCCGCTACATGTGTGCTGGACCGAAGCCAGCAAAAAAAAAAAAAAAAAGCCGAAAAAAAAGTCGGCAGCGACACGGCCAATAACTCAAGAAATAATGGGGCTAGAGAAAAATGTCTTGTAACTGCAGTTAGCTGCTATATTCGTGCATCCGAAAATCTGGTTTTCCTGGCCAGCCAGGGCCATCTTCCGCCTAGAAACGACCATGGAGCGGGGCTGCTCCGAATGCGCTTCAAACGCATGTCTAATTGCACTTTTGTACGCGAAGCTGTAACAGAGTGAAAACAAGACTTAGAAAAAGCTCTATCTCCCAAAGTATTGGCGGGAAACTGACAAGTCTAACACTGTTGGAAAGCCCTGCTCATGGGCTTTCCGGAAATGCCGGTCTTGGAGCTGTGGGATAAATAGGGAGGATACCAGGGACCACGGAGTGAGGACACCCCGAAAATGTCCAGGGCATACGGCCATGCTGTGTGTACGTCATCAATAGCCAAGGCCGCTACATGTGTGCTGGACCGAAGCCAGCAAAAAAAAAAAAAAAGCCGAAAAAAGAAGTCGGCAGCGACACGGCCAATAACTCCAGAAATAATGGGGCTAGAGAAAAATGTCTTGTACCTGCAGTTAGCTGCTATATTCGTGCATCCGAAAATTTGGTTTTCCTGGCCAGCCAGGGCCATCTTTTGCCTAGAAACGACCATGGAGCGGGGCTGCTCCGAATGCGCTTCAAACGCATGTCTAATGGCACTTTTGTACACGAAGCTGTAACAGAGTGAAAACAAGACTTAGAAAAAGCTCTATCTCCCAAAGTATTTTCGGGAAACTGACAAATTGGACACTGTTGGAAAGCCCTGCTCATGGGCTTTCCGGAAATGCCGGTCTTGGAGCTGTGGGATGAATAGCAAGGATGCCAGGGACCACGGAGTGAGGACACCCCGAAAAATGTCCTGGGCATACGGCCATGCTGTGTGTACGTCAACAATAGCCAAGGCCGCTACATGTGTGCTGGACCAAAGCCAGCAAAAAAAAACAAAAAAAAACGAATAAAGAAGTCGGCAGCGACACGGCCAATAACTCCAGAAATAATGGGGCTAGAGCAAAATTTCTTGTACCTGCAGTTAGCTGCTATATTCCTGCATCCGAAAATCCGGATTTCCTGGCCAGCCAGGGCCTTCTTCCGCCTAGAAACGACCATGGAGCAGGGCTGCTCCGAATGCGCTTCAAACGCATGTCTAATAGCACTTTTATACACGAAGCTGTAACAGAGTGAAAACAAGACTTAGAAACAGCTTTATCTCCCAAAGTATTGGCGGGAAACTGACAAGTCGGACACTAATGTAAAGCCCTGCTCATGGGCTTTCCGGAAATGCCAGTCTTGGAGCTGTTGGATAAATAGGGAGGATGCCAGGGACCACGGAGTGAGGACACCCCGAAATGTCCAGGGCATACGGCCATGCTGTGTGTACGTCAACAATAGCTAAGGCCGTTACGTGTGTGCTGGACCGAAGCCAGCAAAAAATAAAAATTAAAAAAGCCGAAAAAAGAAGTCGGCAGCGACACGGCCAATAACTCCAGAAATAATGGGGCTAGAGAAAAATGTCTTGTACCTGCAGTTAGCTGGCATATTTCTGCTTCCGAAAATCTGGTTTTCCTGGCCAGCCAGGGCCATCTTCCGCCTAGAAACGACCATGGAGCGGGGCTGCTCCGAATGCGCTTCAAACGCATGTCTAATGGCACTTTTGTACACGAAGCTGTAACAGAGTGAAAACAAGACTTAGAAACAGCTTTATCTCCCAAAGTATTGGCGGGAAACTGACAAGTCGGACACTGTTGGAAAGCCCTGCTCATGGGCTTTTCGGAAATGCCGGTCTTGGAGCTGTTGAATAAATAGGGAGGATGCCAGGGACCACGGAGTGAGGACACCCCGAAATTGTCCAGGGCATACGGCCATGCTGTGTGTACGTCAACAATAGCTAAGGCCGCTACGTGTGTGCTGGACCGAAGCCAGCAAAAAATAAAAATTAAAAAAAGCCGAAAAAAGAAGTCGGCAGCGACACGGCCAATAACTCCAGAAATAATGGGGCTAGAGAAAAAATTATTGTACCTGCAGTTAGCTGGCATATTCCTGCATCCGAAAATCTGGTTTTCCTGGCCAGCCAGGGCCATCTTCCGCCTTGAAACGACCATGGAGCGGGGCTGCTCCGAATGCGCTTCAAACGCATGTCTAATGGCACTTTTGTACACGAAGCTGTAACAGAGTGAAAACAAGACTTAGAAACAGCTTTATCTCCCAAAGTATTGGCGGGAAACTGACAAGTCCGACACTGTTGGAAAACCCTGCTCATGGGCTTTCCGGAAATGCCGGTCTTGGAGCTGTGGGATAAATAGGGAGGATGCCAGGGACCACGGAGTGAGGACACCCCGAAAATGTCCAGGGCATACGGCCATGCTGTGTGTACGTCAACAATAGCTAAGGCCGCTACGTGTGTGCTGGACCGAAGCCAGCAAAAAATAAAAATTTAAAAAAGCCGAAAAAAGAAGTCGGCAGCGACACGGCCAATAACTCCAGAAATAATGGGGTTAGAGAAAAATGTCTTGTACCTGCAGTTAGCTGCCATATTCCTGCTTCCGAAAATCTGGTTTTTTTGGCCAGCCAGGGCCATCTTCCGCCGAGAAACGACCATGGAGCGGGGCTGCTCCGAATGCGCTTCAAACGCATGTCTAATGGCACTTTTGTACACGAAGCTGTAACAGAGTGAAAACAAGACTTAGAAACAGCTCTATCTCCCAAAGTATTGGCGGGAAACTGACAAGTCGGACACTGTTGGAAAGCCCTGCTCATGGGCTTTCCGGAAATGCCGGTCTTGGAGCTGTGGAATAAATAGGGAGGATGCCAGGGACCACGGAGTGAGGACACCCCGAAAATGTCCAGGGCATACGGTCATGCTGTGTGTACGTCAACAATAGCTAAGGCCGCTACGTGTGTGCTGGACCGAAGCCAGCAAAAAATAAAAATTAAAAAAAGCCGAAAAAAGAAGTCGGCAGCGACACGGCCAATAACTCCAGCAATAATGGGGCTAGAGAAAAATTCTTGTACCTGCAGTTAGCTGCCATATTCCTGCATCCGAAAATCTGGTTTTCCTGGCCAGCCAGGGCCATCTTCCGCCTAGAAACGACCATGGAGCGGGGCTGCTCCGAATGCGCTTCAAACGCATGTCTAATGGCACTTTTGTACACGAAGCTGTAACAGAGTGAAAATAAGACTTAGAAACAGCTCTATCTCCCAAAGTATTGGCGGGAAACTGACAAGTCCGACACTGTTGGAAAGCCCTGCTCATGGGCTTTCCGGAAATGCCGGTCTTGGAGCTGTGGGATATATAGGGAGGATGCCAGGGACCACGGAGTGAGGACACCCCGAAAATGTCCAGGGCATACGGCCATGCTGTGTGTACGTCAACAATAGCTAAGGCCCCTACGTGTGTGCTGGACCGAAGCCAGCAAAAAATAAGAATTAAAAAAAGCCGAAAAAGAAGTCGGCAGCGACACGGCCAATAACTCCAGAAATAATGGGGCTAGAGAGAAATTTCTTGTACCTGCAGTTAGCTGCCATATTCCTGCATCCAAAAATGTGGTTTTCCTGGCCAGCCAGGGCCATCTTCCGCCTAGAAACGACCATGGAGCGGGAATGCTCCGAATGCGCTTCAAACGCATGTCTAATGGCACTTTTGTACACGAAGCTGTAACAGAGTGAAAACAAGACTTAGAAACAGCTCTATCTCCCAAAGTATTGGCGGGAAACTGACAAGTCCGACACTGTTGGAAAGGCCTGCTCATGGGCTTTCCGGAAATGCCAGTCTTGGAGCTGTGGGATATATCGGGAGGATGCCAGGGACCACGGAGTTAGGACACCCCGAAAATGTCCAGGGCATACGGCCATGCTGTGTGTACGTCAACAATAGCTAAGGCCGCTACGTGTGTGCTGGACCGAAGCCAGCAAAAAATAAAAATTAAAAAAAGCCGAAAAAAGAAGTCGGCAGCGACACGGCCAATAACTCCAGAAATAATGGGGCTAGAGAAAAATTCTTGTACCTGCAGTTAGCTGCCATATTCCTGCATCCGAAAATCTGGTTTTCCTGGCCAGCCAGGGCCATCTTCCGCCTAGAAACGACCATGGAGCGGGGCTGCTCCGAATGCACTTCAAACGCATGTCTAATGGCACTTTTGTACACGAAGCTGTAACAGAGTGAAAACAAGACTTAGAAACAGCTCTATCTCCCAAAGTATTGGCGGGAAACTGACAGGTCCGACACTGTTGGAAAGCCCTGCTCATGGGCTTTCCGTAAATGCCGGTCTTGGAGCTGTGGGATAAATAGGGAGGATGCCAGGGACCACGGAGTGAGGACACCCCGAAAATGTCCAGGGCATACGGTCATGCTGTGTGTACGTCAACAATAGCTAAGGCCGCTACGTGTGTGCTGGACCGAAGCCAGCAAAAAATAAAAATTAAAAAAAGCCGAAAAAAGAAGTCGGCAGCGACACGGCCAATAACTCCAGAAATAATGGGGCTAGAGAAAAAATTATTGTACCTGCAGTTAGCTGCCATATTCCTGCTTCCGAAAATCTGGTTTTCCTGGCCAGCCAGGGCCATCTTCCGCCTAGAAACGACCATGGAGCGGGGCTGCTCCGAATGCGCTTCAAACGCATGTCTAATGGCACTTTTGTACACGAAGCTGTAACAGAGTGAAAACAAGACTTAGAAACAGCTTTATCTCCCAAAGTATTGGCGGGAAACTGACAAGTCGGACACTGTTGGAAAGCCCTGCTCATGGGCTTTCCGGAAATGCCGGTCTTGGAGCTGTGGGATATATAGGGAGGATGCCAGGGACCACGGAGTGAGGACACCCCGAAAATGTCCAGGGCATACGGCCATGCTGTGTGTACGTCAACAATAGCTAAGGCCCCTACGTGTGTGCTGGACCGAAGCCAGCAAAAAATAAAAATTTAAAAAAGCCGAAAAAGAAGTCGGCAGCGACACGGCCAATAACTCCAGAAATAATGGGGCTAGAGAAAAATTTCTTGTACCTGCAGTTAGCTGCCATATTCCTGCATCCAAAAATGTGGTTTTCCTGGCCAGCCAGGGCCATCTTCCGCCTAGAAACGACCATGGAGCGGGAATGCTCCGAATGCGCTTCAAACGCATGTCTAATGGCACTTTTGTACACGAAGCTGTAACAGAGTGAAAACAAGACTTAGAAACAGCTCTATCTCCCAAAGTATTTGCGGGAAACTGACAAGTCCGACACTGTTGGAAAGCCCTGCTCATGGGCTTTCCGGAAATGCCGGTCTTGGAGCTGTGGGATATATAGGGAGGATGCCAGGGACCACGGAGTGAGGACACCCCGAAAATGTCCAGGGCATACGGCCATGCTGTGTGTACGTCAACAATAGCTAAGGCCCCTACGTGTGTGCTGGACCGAAGCCAGCAAAAAATAAAAATTAAAAAAAGGCCGAAAAAGAAGTCGGCAGCGACACGGCCAATAACTCCAGAAATAATGGGGCTAGAGAGAAATTTCTTGTACCTGCAGTTAGCTGCCATATTCCTGCATCCGAAAATCTGGTTTTCCTGGCCAGCCAGGGCCATCTTCCGCCTAGAAACGACCATGGAGCGGGGCTGCTCCGAATGCGCTTCAAACCCATGTCTAATGGCACTTTTGTACACGAAGCTGTAACAGAGTGAAAACAAGACTTAGAAACAGCTCTATCTCCCAAAGTATTGGCGGGAAACTGACAAGTCCAACACTGTTGGAAAGCCCTGCTCATGGGCTTTCCGGAAATGCCGGTCTTGGAGCTGTGGGATATATAGGGAGGATGCCAGGGACCACGGAGTGAGGACACCCCGAAAATGTCCAGGGCATACGGCCATGCTGTGTGTACGTCTACAATAGCTAAGGCCCCTACGTGTGTGCTGGACCGAAGCCAGCAAAAAATAAAAATTAAAAAAAGCCGAAAAAAGAAGTCGGCAGCGACACGGCCAATACCTCCAGAAATAATGGGGCTAGAGAAAAATTCTTGTACCTGCAGTTAGCTGCCATATTCCTGCATCCGAAAATCTGGTTTTCCTGGCCAGCCAGGGCCATCTGCCGCCTAGAAACGACCATGGAGCGGGGCTGCTCCGAATGCGCTTCAAACGCATGTCTAATGGCACTTTTGTACACGAAGCTGTAACAGAGTGAAAACAAGACTTAGAAACAGCTCTATCTCCCAAAGTATTGGCGGGAAACTGACAAGTCCGACACTGTTGGAAAGCCCTGCTCATGGGCTTTCCGGAAATGCCGGTCTTGGAGCTGTGGGATATATAGGGAGGATGCCAGGGACCACGGAGTGAGGACACCCCGAAAATGTCCAGGGCATACGGCCATGCTGTGTGTACGTCAACAATAGCTAAGGCCCCTACGTGTGTGCTGGACCGAAGCCAGCAAAAAATGAAAATTAAAAAAAGCCGAAAAAAGAAGTCGGCAGCGACACGGCCAATAACTCCAGAAATAATGGGGCTAGAGAAAAATTTCTTGTACCTGCAGTTAGCTGGCATATTCCTGCATCCGAAAATCTGGTTTTCTTGGCCAGCCAGGGCCATCTTCCGCCTAGAAACGACCATGGAGCGGGGCTGCTCCGAATGCGCTTCAAACGCATGTCTAATGGCATTTTTTTACACGAAGCTGTAACAGAGTGAAAACAAGACTTAGAAACAGCTCTATCTCCCAAAGTATTGGCGGGAAACTAACAAGTCCGACACTGTTGGAAAGCCCTGCTCATGGGCTTTCCGGAAATGCCGGTCTTGGAGCTGTGGGATATATAGGGAGGATGCCAG
The DNA here is from genome assembly GCA_911728455.2 of Marthasterias glacialis. Taxonomy (NCBI): domain Eukaryota; kingdom Metazoa; phylum Echinodermata; class Asteroidea; order Forcipulatida; family Asteriidae; genus Marthasterias; species Marthasterias glacialis. The sequence continues at coordinate 22,866 of OU452222.1, forward strand.
GGACCACGGAGTGAGGACACCCCGAAAATGTCCAGGGCATACGGCCATGCTGTGTGTACGTCAACAATAGCTAAGGCCCCTACGTGTGTGCTGGACCGAAGCCAGCAAAAAATAAAAATTAAAAAAGCCGAAAAAGAAGTCGGCAGCGACACGGCCAATAACTCCAGAAATAATGGGGCTAGAGAAAAATTTCTTGTACCTGCAGTTAGCTGGCATATTCCTGCATCCGAAAATCTGGTTTTCCTGGCCAGCCAGGGCCATCTTCCGCCTAGAAACGACCATGGAGCGGGGCTGCTCCGAATGCGCTTCAAACGCATGTCTAATGGCACTTTTGTACACGAAGCTGTAACAGAGTGAAAACAAGACTTAGAAACAGCTTTATCTCCCAAAGTATTGGCGGGAAACTGACAAGTCGGACACTGTTGGAAAGCCCTGCTCATGGGCTTTCCGGAAATGCCGGTCTTGGAGCTGTGGGATAAATAGGGAGGATGCCAGGGACCACGGAGTGAGGACACCCCGAAAATGTCCAGGGCATACGGCCATGCTGTGTGTACGTCAACAATAGCTAAGGCCGCTACGTGTGTGCTGGACCGAAGCCAGCAAAAAATTAAAATTAAAAAAAGCCGAAAAAGAAGTCGGCAGCGACACGGCCAATAACTCCAGAAATAATGGGGCTAGAGAGAAATTTCTTGTACCTGCAGTTAGCTGCCATATTTCTGCATCAAAAAATCTGGTTTTCCTGGCCAGCCAGGGCCATCTTCCGCCTAGAAACGACCATGGAGCGGGGCTGCTCCGAATGCGCTTCAAACCCATGTCTAATGGCACTTTTGTACACGAAGCTGTAACAGAGTGAAAACAAGACTTAGAAACAGCTCTATCTCCCAAAGTATTGGCGGGAAACTGACAAGTCCGACACTGTTGGAAAGCCCTGCTCATGGGCTTTCCGGAAATGCCGGTCTTGGAGCTGTGGGATATATAGGGAGGATGCCAGGGACCACGGAGTGAGGACACCCCGAAAATGTCCAGGGCATACGGCCATGCTGTGTGTACGTCAACAATAGCTAAGGCCCCTACGTGTGTGCTGGACCGAAGCCAGCAAAAAATAAAAATTAAAAAAAGCCGAAAAAGAAGTCGGCAGCGACACGGCCAATAACTCCAGAAATAATGGGGCTAGAGAGAAATGTCTTGTACCTGCAGTTAGCTGCCATATTCCTGCATCCAAAAATGTGGTTTTCCTGGCCAGCCAGGGCCATCTTCCGCCTAGAAACGACCATGGAGCGGGAATGCTCCGAATGCGCTTCAAACGCATGTCTAATGGCACTTTTGTACACGAAGCTGTAACAGAGTGAAAACAAGACTTAAAAACAGCTCTATCTCCCAAAGTATTTGCGGGAAACTGACAAGTCCGACACTGTGGGAAAGCCCTGCTCATGGGCTTTCCGGAAATGCCGGTCTTGGAGCTGTGGGATAAATAGGGAGGATGCCAGGGACCACGGAGTGAGGACACCCCGAAAATGTCCAGGGCATACGGTCATGCTGTGTGTACGTCAACAATAGCTAAGGCCGCTACGTGTGTGCTGGACCGAAGCCAGCAAAAAATAAAAATTAAAAAAAGCCGAAAAAGAAGTCGGCAGCGACACGGCCAATAACTCCAGAAATAATGGGGCTAGAGAGAAATTTCTTGTACCTGCAGTTAGCTGCCATATTTCTGCATCAAAAAATCTGGTTTTCCTGGCCAGCCAGGGCCATCTTCCGCCTAGAAACGACCATGGAGCGGGGCTGCTCCGAATGCGCTTCAAACCCATGTCTAATGGCACTTTTGTACACGAAGCTGTAACAGAGTGAAAACAAGACTTAGAAACAGCTCTTTCTCCCAAAGTATTGGCGGGAAACTGACAAGTCCGACACTGTTGGAAAGCCCTGCTCATGGGCTTTCCGGAAATGCCGGTCTTGGAGCTGTGGGATATATAGGGAGGATGCCAGGGACCACGGAGTGAGGACACCCCGAAAATGTCCAGGGCATACGGCCATGCTGTGTGTACGTCAACAATAGCTAAGGCCCCTACGTGTGTGCTGGACCGAAGCCAGCAAAAAATAAAAATTAAAAAAAGCCGAAAAAGAAGTCGGCAGCGACACGGCCAATAACTCCAGAAATAATGGGGCTAGAGAGAAATGTCTTGTACCTGCAGTTAGCTGCCATATTCCTGCATCCAAAAATGTGGTTTTCCTGGCCAGCCAGGGCCATCTTCCGCCTAGAAACGACCATGGAGCGGGAATGCTCCGAATGCGCTTCAAACGCATGTCTAATGGCACTTTTGTACACGAAGCTGTAACAGAGTGAAAACAAGACTTAAAAACAGCTCTATCTCCCAAAGTATTTGCGGGAAACTGACAAGTCCGACACTGTTGGAAAGCCCTGCTCATGGGCTTTCCGGAAATGCCGGTCTTGGAGCTGTGGGATATATAGGGAGGATGCCAGGGACCACGGAGTGAGGACACCCCGAAAATGTCCAGGGCATACGGCCATGCTGTGTGTACGTCAACAATAGCTAAGGCCCCTACGTGTGTGCTGGACCGAAGCCAGCAAAAAATAAAAATTAAAAAAAGCCGAAAAAGAAGTCGGCAGCGACACGGCCAATAACTCCAGAAATAATGGGGCTAGAGAGAAATGTCTTGTACCTGCAGTTAGCTGCCATATTCCTGCATCCAAAAATGTGGTTTTCCTGGCCAGCCAGGGCCATCTTCCGCCTAGAAACGACCATGGAGCGGGAATGCTCCGAATGCGCTTCAAACGCATGTCTAATGGCACTTTTGTACACGAAGCTGTAACAGAGTGAAAACAAGACTTAAAAACAGCTCTATCTCCCAAAGTATTTGCGGGAAACTGACAAGTCCGACACTGTTGGAAAGCCCTGCTCATGGGCTTTCCGGAAATGCCGGTCTTGGAGCTGTGGGATAAATAGGGAGGATGCCAGGGACCACGGAGTGAGGACACCCCGAAAATGTCCAGGGCATACGGTCATGCTGTGTGTACGTCAACAATAGCTAAGGCCGCTACGTGTGTGCTGGACCGAAGCCAGCAAAAAATAAAAATTAAAAAAAGCCGAAAAAGAAGTCGGCAGCGACACGGCCAATAACTCCAGAAATAATGGGGCTAGAGAGAAATTTCTTGTACCTGCAGTTAGCTGCCATATTTCTGCATCAAAAAATCTGGTTTTCCTGGCCAGCCAGGGCCATCTTCCGCCTAGAAACGACCATGGAGCGGGGCTGCTCCGAATGCGCTTCAAACCCATGTCTAATGGCACTTTTGTACACGAAGCTGTAACAGAGTGAAAACAAGACTTAGAAACAGCTCTATCTCCCAAAGTATTGGCGGGAAACTGACAAGTCCGACACTGTTGGAAAGCCCTGCTCATGGGCTTTCCGGAAATGCCGGTCTTGGAGCTGTGGGATATATAGGGAGGATGCCAGGGACCACGGAGTGAGGACACCCCGAAAATGTCCAGGGCATACGGCCATGCTGTGTGTACGTCAACAATAGCTAAGGCCCCTACGTGTGTGCTGGACCGAAGCCAGCAAAAAATAAAAATTAAAAAAAGCCGAAAAAGAAGTCGGCAGCGACACGGCCAATAACTCCAGAAATAATGGGGCTAGAGAGAAATGTCTTGTACCTGCAGTTAGCTGCCATATTCCTGCATCCAAAAATGTGGTTTTCCTGGCCAGCCAGGGCCATCTTCCGCCTAGAAACGACCATGGAGCGGGAATGCTCCGAATGCGCTTCAAACGCATGTCTAATGGCACTTTTGTACACGAAGCTGTAACAGAGTGAAAACAAGACTTAAAAACAGCTCTATCTCCCAAAGTATTTGCGGGAAACTGACAAGTCCGACACTGTTGGAAAGCCCTGCTCATGGGCTTTCCGGAAATGCCGGTCTTGGAGCTGTGGGATAAATAGGGAGGATGCCAGGGACCACGGAGTGAGGACACCCCGAAAATGTCCAGGGCATACGGCCATGCTGTGTGTACGTCAACAATAGCTAAGGCCCCTACGTGTGTGCTGGACCGAAGCCAGCAAAAAATAAAAATTAAAAAAGCCAAAAAAGAAGTCGGCAGCGACACGGCCAATAACTCCAGAAATAATGGGGCTAGAGAAAAATTTCTTGTACCTGCAGTTAGCTGGCATATTCCTGCATCCGAAAATCTGGTTTTCCTGGCCAGCCAGGGCCATCTTCCGCCTAGAAACGACCATGGAGCGGGGCTGCTCCGAATGCGCTTCAAACGCATGTCTAATGGCACTTTTGTACACGAAGCTGTAACAGAGTGAAAACAAGACTTAGAAACAGCTTTATCTCCCAAAGTATTGGCGGGAAACTGACAAGTCGGACACTGTTGGAAAGCCCTGCTCATGGGCTTTCCGGAAATGCCGGTCTTGGAGCTGTGGGATAAATAGGGAGGATGCCAGGGACCACGGAGTGAGGACACCCCGAAAATGTCCAGGGCATACGGCCATGCTGTGTGTACGTCAACAATAGCTAAGGCCGCTACGTGTGTGCTGGACCGAAGCCAGCAAAAAATTAAAATTAAAAAAAGCCGAAAAAAGAAGTCGGCAGCGACACGGCCATTAACTCCAGAAATAATGGGGCTAGAGAAAAATTCTTGTACCTGCAGTTAGCTGGCATATTCCTGCTTCCGAAAATCTGGTTTTCCTGGCCAGCCAGGGCCATCTTCCGCCTAGAAACGACCATGGAGCGGGGCTGCTCCGAATGCGCATCAAACGCATGTCTAATTGCACTTTTGTACACGAAGCTGTAACAGAGTGAAAACAAGACTTAGAAACAGCTTTATCTCCCACAGTATTGGCGGGAAACTGACAAGTCGGACACTGTTGGAAAGCCCTGCTCATGGGCTTTCCGGAAATGCCGGTCTTGGAGCTGTGGGATAAATAGGGAGGATGCCAGGGACCACGGAGTGAGGACACCCCGAAAATGTCCAGGGCATACGGTCATGCTGTGTGTACGTCAACAATAGCTAAGGCCGCTACGTGTGTGCTGGACCGAAGCCAGCAAAAAATAAAAATTAAAAAAAGCCGAAAAAAGAAGTCGGCAGCGACACGGCCAATAACTCCAGAAATAATGGGGCTAGAGAAAAAATTATTGTACCTGCAGTTAGCTGCCATATTCCTGCTTCCGAAAATCTGGTTTTCCTGGCCAGCCAGGGCCATCTTCCGCCTAGAAACGACCATGGAGCGGGGCTGCTCCGAATGCGCTTCAAACGCATGTCTAATGGCACTTTTGTACACGAAGCTGTAACAGAGTGAAAACAAGACTTAGAAACAGCTCTATCTCCCAAAGTATTGGCGGGAAACTGACAAGTCCGACACTGTTGGAAAGCCCTGCTCATGGGCTTTCCGGAAATGCCGGTCTTGGAGCTGTGGGATATATAGGGAGGATGCCAGGGACCACGGAGTGAGGACACCCCGAAAATGTCCAGGGCATACGGCCATGCTGTGTGTACGTCAACAATAGCTAAGGCCCCTACGTGTGTGCTGGACCGAAGCCAGCAAAAAATGAAAATTAAAAAAAGCCGAAAAAAGAAGTCGGCAGCGACACGGCCATTAACTCCAGAAATAATGGGGCTACAGAAAAATGTCTTGTACCTGCAGTTAGCTGGCATATTCCTGCTTCCGAAAATCTGGTTTTCCTGGCCAGCCAGGGCCATCTTCCGCCTAGAAACGACCATGGAGCGGGGCTGCTCCGAATGCGCATCAAACGCATGTCTAATTGCACTTTTGTACACGAAGCTGTAACAGAGTGAAAACAAGACTTAGAAACAGCTTTATCTCCCAAAGTATTGGCGGGAAACTGACAAGTCGGACACTGTTGGAAAGCCCTGCTCATGGGCTTTCCGGAAATGCCGGTCTTGGAGCTGTGGGATAAATAGGGAGGATGCCAGGGACCACGGAGTGAGGACACCCCGAAAATGTCCAGGGCATACGGCCATGCTGTGTGTACGTCAACAATAGCCAAGGCCGCTAAGTGTGTGCTGGACCGAAGCCAGCAAAAAATAAAAATTAAAAAAAGCCGAAAAAAGAAGTCGGCAGCGACACGGCCAATAACTCCAGAAATAATGGGGCTAGAGAAAAATTTGTTGTACCTGCAGTTAGCTGCCATATTCCTGCATCCGAAAATCTGGTTTTCCTGGCCAGCCAGGGCCATCTTCCGCCTAGAAACGACCATGGAGCGGGGCTGCTCCGAATGCGCTTCAAACGCATGTCTAATGGCACTTTTGTACACGAAGCTGTAACAGAGTGAAAACAAGACTTAGAAACAGCTCTATCTCCCAAAGTATTGGCGGGAAACTGACAAGTCCGACACTGTTAGAAAGCCCTGCTCATGGGCTTTCCGGAAATGCCGGTCTTGGAGCTGTGGGATGAATAGGGAGGATGCCAGTGACCACGGAGTGAGGACACCCCGAAAATGTCCAGGGCATACGGCCATGCTGTGTGTACGTCAACAATAGCCAAGGCCCCTACGTGTGTGCTGGACCGAAGCCAGCAAAAAATAAAAATAAAAAAAAGCCGAAAAAGAAGTCGGCAGCGACACGGCCAATAACTCCAGAAATAATGCGGCTAGAGAGAATTTTCTTGTACCTGCAGTTAGCTGCCATATTCCGGCATCCGAAAATCTGGTTTTCCTGGCCAGCCAGGGCCATCTTCCGCCTAGAAACGACCATGGAGCGGGGCTGCTCCGAATGCGCTTCAAACGCATGTCTAATGGCACTTTTGTACACGAAGCTGTAACAGAGTGAAAACAAGACTTAGAAACAGCTCTATCTCCCAAAGTATTGGCGGGAAACTGACAAGTCCGACACTGTTGGAAAGCCCTGCTCATGGGCTTTCCGTAAATGCCCGTCTTGGAGCTGTGGGATAAATAGGGAGGATGCCAGGGACCACGGAGTGAGGACACCCCGAAAATGTCCAGGGCATACGGCCATGCTGTGTGTACGTCAACAATAGCCAAGGCCGCTACGTGTGTGCTGGACCGAAGCCAGCAAAAAATAAAAATAAAAAAAAGCCGAAAAAAGAAGTCGGCAGCGACACGGCCAATAACTCCAAAAATAATGGGGCTAGAGAAAAAATTTCTTGTACCTGCAGTTAGCTGCCATATTCCTGCATCCGAAAATCTGGTTTTCCTGGCCAGCCAGGGCCATCTTCCGCCTAGAAACGACCATGGAGCGGGGCTGCTCCGAATGCGCTTCAAACGCATGTCTAATGGCACTTTTGTACACGAAGCTGTAACAGAGTGAAAACAAGACTTAGAAACAGCTCTATCTCCCAAAGTATTGGCGGGAAACTGACATGTCCGACACTGTTGGAAAGCCCTGCTCATGGGCTTTCCGGAAATGCCGGTCTTGGAGCTATGGGATATATAGGGAGGATGCCAGGGACCACGGAGTGAGGACACCCCGAAAATGTCCAGGGCATACGGCCATGCTGTGTGTACGTCAACAATAGCTAAGGCCCCTACGTGTGTGCTGGACCGAAGCCAGCAAAAAATAAAAATTAAAAAAAGCCGAAAAAGAAGTCGGCAGCGACACGGCCAATAACTCCAGAAATAATGCGGCTAGAGAGAAATTTCTTGTACCTGCAGTTAGCTGCCATATTCCGGCATCCGAAAATCTGGTTTTCCTGGCCAGCCAGGGCCATCTTCCGCCTAGAAACGACCATGGAGCGGGGCTGCTCCGAATGCGCTTCAAACGCATGTCTAATGGCACTTTTGTACACGAAGCTGTAACAGAGTGAAAACAAGACTTAGAAACAGCTCTATCTCCCAAAGTATTGGCGGGAAACTGACAAGTCCGACACTGTTGGAAAGCCCTGCTCATGGGCTTTCCGGAAATGCCGGTCTTGGAGCTGTGGGATAAATAGGGAGGATGCCAGGGACCACGGAGTGAGGACACCCCGAATATGTCCAGGGCACACGGCCATGCTGTGTGTACGTCAACAATAGCTAAGGCTCCTACGTGTGTGCTGGACCGAAGCCAGCAAAAAATAAAAATTAAAAAAAGCCGAAAAAAGAAGTAGGCAGCGACACGGCCAATAACTCCAGAAATAATGGGGCTAGAGAAAAATTCTTGTACCTGCAGTTAGCTGCCATATTCCTGCATCCGAAAATCTGGTTTTCCTGGCCAGCCAGGGCCATCTTCCGCCTAGAAACGACCATGGAGCGGGGCTGCTCCGAATGCGCTTCAAACGCATGTCTAATGGCACTTTTGTACACGAAGCTGTAACAGAGTGAAAACAAGACTTAGAAACAGCTCTATCTCCCAAAGTATTGGCGGGAAACTGACATGTCCGACACTGTTGGAAAGCCCTGCTCATGGGTTTTCCGTAAATGCCCGTCTTGGAGCTGTGGGATAAATAGGGAGGATGCCAGGGACCACGGAGTGAGGACACCCCGAAAATGTCCAGGGCATACGGCCATGCTGTGTGTACGTCAACAATAGCCAAGGCCGCTACGTGTGTGCTGGACCGAAGCCAGCAAAAAATAAAAATTAAAAAAAGCCGAAAAAAGAAGTCGGCAGCGACACGGCCAATAACTCCAAAAATAATGGGGCTAGAGAAAAAATTTCTTGTACCTGCAGTTAGCTGCCATATTCCGGCATCCGAAAATCTGGTTTTCCTGGCCAGCCAGGGCCATCTTCCGCCTAGAAACGACCATGGAGCGGGGCTGCTCCGAATGCGCTTCAAACGCATGTCTAATGGCACTTTTGTACACGAAGCTGTAACAGAGTGAAAACAAGACTTAGAAACAGCTCTATCTCCCAAAGTATTGGCGGGAAACTGACATGTCCGACACTGTTGGAAAGCCCTGCTCATGGGCTTTCCGGAAATGCCGGTCTTGGAGCTATGGGATATATAGGGAGGATGCCAGGGACCACGGAGTGAGGACACCCCGAAAATGTCCAGGGCATACGGCCATGCTGTGTGTACGTCAACAATAGCTAAGGCCGCTACGTGTGTGCTGGACCGAAGCCAGCAAAAAATTAAAATTAAAAAAAGCCGAAAAACGGTTACGGCAGCGACACGGCCAATAACTCCAGAAATAATGGGGCTAGAGCAAAATGTCTTGTACCTGCAGTTAGCTGCCATATTCCTGCTTCCGAAAATCTGGTTTTCCTGGCCAGCCAGGGCCATCTTCCGCCTAGAAACGACCATGGAGCGGGGCTGCTCCGAATACGCTTCAAACGCATGTCTAATGGCACTTTTGTACACGAAGCTGTAACAGAGTGAAAACAAGACTTAGAAACAGCTCTATCTCCCAAAGTATTGGCGGGAAACTGACATGTCCGACACTGTTGGAAAGCCCTGCTCATGGGCTTTCCGGAAATGCCGGTCTTGGAGCTGTGGGATAAATAGGGAGGATGCCAAGGACCACGGAGTGAGGACACCCCGAAAATGTCCAGGGCATACGGCCATGCTGTGTGTACGTCAACAATAGCTAAGGCCGCTACGTGTGTGCTGGACCGAAGCCAGCAAAAAATTAAAATTAAAAAAAGCCGAAAAAAGAAGTCGGCAGCGACACGGCCATTAACTCCAGAAATAATGGGGCTACAGAAAAATGTCTTGTACCTGCAGTTAGCTGGCATATTCCTGCTTCCGAAAATCTGGTTTTCCTGGCCAGCCAGGGCCATCTTCCGCCTAGAAACGACCATGGAGCGGGGCTGCTCCGAATGCGCATCAAACGCATGTCTAATTGCACTTTTGTACACGAAGCTGTAACAGAGTGAAAACAAGACTTAGAAACAGCTTTATCTCCCAAAGTATTGGCGGGAAACTGACAAGTCGGACACTGTTGGAAAGCCCTGCTCATGGGCTTTCCGAAAATGCCGGTCTTGGAGCTGTGGGATAAATAGGGAGGATGCCAGGGACCACGGAGTGAGGACACCCCGAAAATGTCCAGGGCATACGGCCATGCTGTGTGTACGTCAACAATAGCCAAGGCCGCTAAGTGTGTGCTGGACCGAAGCCAGCAAAAAATAAAAATTAAAAAAAGCCGAAAAAAGAAGTCGGCAGCGACACGGCCAATAACTCCAGAAATAATGGGGCTAGAGAAAAATTTGTTGTACCTGCAGTTAGCTGCCATATTCCTGCATCCGAAAATCTGGTTTTCCTGGCCAGCCAGGGCCATCTTCCGCCTAGAAACGACCATGGAGCGGGGCTGCTCCGAATGCGCTTCAAACGCATGTCTAAAGGCACTTTTGTACACGAAGCTGTAACAGAGTGAAAACAAGACTTAGAAACAGCTCTATCTCCCAAAGTATTGGCGGGAAACTGACAAGTCCGACACTGTTGGAAAGCCCTGCTCATGGGCTTTCCGGAAATGCCGGTCTTGGAGCTGTGGGATGAATAGGGAGGATGCCAGTGACCACGGAGTGAGGACACCCCGAAAATGTCCAGGGCATACGGCCATGCTGTGTGTACGTCAACAATAGCCAAGGCCCCTACGTGTGTGCTGGACCGAAGCCAGCAAAAAATAAAAATAAAAAAAGCCGAAAAAGAAGTCGGCAGCGACACGGCCAATAACTCCAGAAATAATGCGGCTAGAGAGAATTTTCTTGTACCTGCAGTTAGCTGCCATATTCCGGCATCCGAAAATCTGGTTTTCCTGGCCAGCCAGGGCCATCTTCCGCCTAGAAACGACCATGGAGCGGGGCTGCTCCGAATGCGCTTCAAACGCATGTCTAATGGCACTTTTGTACACGAAGCTTTAACAGAGTGAAAACAAGACTTAGAAACAGCTCTATCTCCCAAAGTATTGGCGGGAAACTGACAAGTCCGACACTGTTGGAAAGCCCTGCTCATGGGCTTTCCGTAAATGCCCGTCTTGGAGCTGTGGGATAAATAGGGAGGATGCCAGGGACCACGGAGTGAGGACACCCCGAAAATGTCCAGGGCATACGGCCATGCTGTGTGTACGTCAACAATAGCCAAGGCCGCTACGTGTGTGCTGGACCGAAGCCAGCAAAAAATAAAAATTAAAAAAAGCCGAAAAAAGAAGTCGGCAGCGACACGGCCAATAACTCCAAAAATAATGGGGCTAGAGAAAAAATTTCTTGTACCTGCAGTTAGCTGCCATATTCCTGCATCCGAAAATCTGGTTTTCCTGGCCAGCCAGGGCCATCTTCCGCCTAGAAACGACCATGGAGCGGGGCTGCTCCGAATGCGCTTCAAACGCATGTCTAATGGCACTTTTGTACACGAAGCTGTAACAGAGTGAAAACAAGACTTAGAAACAGCTCTATCTCCCAAAGTATTGGCGGGAAACTGACATGTCCGACACTGTTGGAAAGCCCTGCTCATGGGCTTTCCGGAAATGCCGGTCTTGGAGCTATGGGATATATAGGGAGGATGCCAGGGACCACGGAGTGAGGACACCCCGAAAATGTCCAGGGCATACGGCCATGCTGTGTGTACGTCAACAATAGCTAAGGCCCCTACGTGTGTGCTGGACCGAAGCCAGCAAAAAATAAAAATTAAAAAAAGCCGAAAAAGAAGTCGGCAGCGACACGGCCAATAACTCCAGAAATAATGCGGCTAGAGAGAAATTTCTTGTACCTGCAGTTAGCTGCCATATTCCGGCATCCGAAAATCTGGTTTTCCTGGCCAGCCAGGGCCATCTTCCGCCTAGAAACGACCATGGAGCGGGGCTGCTCCGAATGCGCTTCAAACGCATGTCTAATGGCACTTTTGTACACGAAGCTGTAACAGAGTGAAAACAAGACTTAGAAACAGCTCTATCTCCCAAAGTATTGGCGGGAAACTGACAAGTCCGACACTGTTGGAAAGCCCTGCTCATGGGCTTTCCGGAAATGCCGGTCTTGGAGCTGTGGGATAAATAGGGAGGATGCCAGGGACCACGGAGTGAGGACACCCCGAATATGTCCAGGGCACACGGCCATGCTGTGTGTACGTCAACAATAGCTAAGGCTCCTACGTGTGTGCTGGACCGAAGCCAGCAAAAAATAAAAATTAAAAAAAGCCGAAAAAAGAAGTAGGCAGCGACACGGCCAATAACTCCAGAAATAATGCGGCTAGAGAGAAATTTCTTGTACCTGCAGTTAGCTGCCATATTCCGGCATCCGAAAATCTGGTTTTCCTGGCCAGCCAGGGCCATCTTCCGCCTAGAAACGACCATGGAGCGGGGCTGCTCCGAATGCGCTTCAAACGCATGTCTAATGGCACTTTTGTACACGAAGCTGTAACAGAGTGAAAACAAGACTTAGAAACAGCTCTATCTCCCAAAGTATTGGCGGGAAACTGACAAGTCCGACACTGTTGGAAAGCCCTGCTCATGGGCTTTCCGGAAATGCCGGTCTTGGAGCTGTGGGATAAATAGGGAGGATGCCAGGGACCACGGAGTGAGGACACCCCGAATATGTCCAGGGCACACGGCCATGCTGTGTGTACGTCAACAATAGCTAAGGCTCCTACGTGTGTGCTGGACCGAAGCCAGCAAAAAATAAAAATTAAAAAAAGCCGAAAAAAGAAGTAGGCAGCGACACGGCCAATAACTCCAGAAATAATGGGGCTAGAGAAAAATTCTTGTACCTGCAGTTAGCTGCCATATTCCTGCATCCGAAAATCTGGTTTTCCTGGCCAGCCAGGGCCATCTTCCGCCTAGAAACGACCATGGAGCGGGGCTGCTCCGAATGCGCTTCAAACGCATGTCTAATGGCACTTTTGTACACGAAGCTGTAACAGAGTGAAAACAAGACTTAGAAACAGCTCTATCTCCCAAAGTATTGGCGGGAAACTGACATGTCCGACACTGTTGGAAAGCCCTGCTCATGGGCTTTCCGTAAATGCCCGTCTTGGAGCTGTGGGATAAATAGGGAGGATGCCAGGGACCACGGAGTGAGGACACCCCGAAAATGTCCAGGGCATACGGCCATGCTGTGTGTACGTCAACAATAGCCAAGGCCGCTACGTGTGTGCTGGACCGAAGCCAGCAAAAAATAAAAATTAAAAAAAGCCGAAAAAAGAAGTCGGCAGCGACACGGCCAATAACTCCAAAAATAATGGGGCTAGAGAAAAAATTTCTTGTACCTGCAGTTAGCTGCCATATTCCTGCATCCGAAAATCTGGTTTTCCTGGCCAGCCAGGGCCATCTTCCGCCTAGAAACGACCATGGAGCGGGGCTGCTCCGAATGCGCTTCAAACGCATGTCTAATGGCACTTTTGTACACGAAGCTGTAACAGAGTGAAAACAAGACTTAGAAACAGCTCTATCTCCCAAAGTATTGGCGGGAAACTGACATGTCCGACACTGTTGGAAAGCCCTGCTCATGGGCTTTCCGGAAATGCCAGTCTTGGAGCTATGGGATATATAGGGAGGATGCCAGGGACCACGGAGTGAGGACACCCCGAAAATGTCCAGGGCATACGGCCATGCTGTGTGTACGTCAACAATAGCTAAGGCCCCTACGTGTGTGCTGGACCGAAGCCAGCAAAAAATAAAAATTAAAAAAAGCCGAAAAAGAAGTCGGCAGCGACACGGCCAATAACTCCAGAAATAATGCGGCTAGAGAGAAATTTCTTGTACCTGCAGTTAGCTGCCATATTCCGGCATCCGAAAATCTGGTTTTCCTGGCCAGCCAGGGCCATCTTCCGCCTAGAAACGACCATGGAGCGGGGCTGCTCCGAATGCGCTTCAAACGCATGTCTAATGGCACTTTTGTACACGAAGCTGTAACAGAGTGAAAACAAGACTTAGAAACAGCTCTATCTCCCAAAGTATTGGCGGGAAACTGACAAGTCCGACACTGTTGGAAAGCCCTGCTCATGGGCTTTCCGGAAATGCCGGTCTTGGAGCTGTGGGATAAATAGGGAGGATGCCAGGGACCACGGAGTGAGGACACCCCGAATATGTCCAGGGCATACGGCCATGCTGTGTGTACGTCAACAATAGCTAAGGCTGCTACGTGTGTGCTGGACCGAAGCCAGCAAAAAATAAAAATTAAAAAAAGCCGAAAAAAGAAGTAGGCAGCGACACGGCCAATAACTCCAGAAATAATGGGGCTAGAGAAAAATTCTTGTACCTGCAGTTAGCTGCCATATTCCTGCATCCGAAAATCTGGTTTTCCTGGCCAGCCAGGGCCATCTTCCGCCTAGAAACGACCATGGAGCGGGGCTGCTCCGAATGCGCTTCAAACGCATTTCTAATGGCACTTTTGTACACGAAGCTGTAACAGAGTGAAAACAAGACTTAGAAACAGCTTTATCTCCCAAAGTATTGGCGGGAAACTGACAAGTCGGACACTGTTGGAAAACCCTGCTCATGGGCTTTCCGGAAATGCCGGTCTTGGAGCTGTGGGATAAATAGGGAGGATGCCAGGGACCACGGAGTGAGGACACCCCGAAAATGTCCAGGGCATACGGCCATGCTGTGTGTACGTCAACAATAGCTAAGGCTGCTACGTGTGTGCTGGACCGAAGCCAGCAAAAAATAAAAATTAAAAAAAGCCGAAAAAAGAAGTAGGCAGCGACACGGCCAATAACTCCAGAAATAATGGGGCTCGAGAAAAATGTCTTGTACCTGCAGTTAGCTGCCATATTCCTGCTTCCGAAAATCTGGTTTTCCTGGCCAGCCAGGGCCATCTTCCGCCTAGAAACGACCATGGAGCGGGGCTGCTCCGAATGCGCTTCAAACGCATGTCTAATGGCACTTTTGTACACGAAGCTGTAACAGAGTGAAAACAAGACTTAGAAACAGCTTTATCTCCCAAAGTATTGGCGGGAAACTGACAAGTCCGACACTGTTGGAAAGCCCTGCTCATGGGCTTTCCGGAAATGCCGGTCTTGGAGCTGTGGGATAAATAGGGAGGATGCCAGGGACCACGGAGTGAGGACACCCCGAAAATGTCCAGGGCATACGGCCATGCTGTGTGTACGTCAACAATAGCCAAGGCCGCTACGTGTGTGCTGGACCGAAGCCAGCAAAAAATTAAAATTAAAAAAAGCCGAAAAAAGAAGTCGGCAGCGACACGGCCAATAACTCCAGAAATAATGGGGCTAGAGAAAAAATTTCTTGTACCTGCAGTTAGCTGCCATATTCCTGCATCCGAAAATCTGGTTTTCCTGGCCAGCCAGGGCCATCTTCCGCCTAGAAACGACCATGGAGCGGGGCTGCTCCGAATGCGCTTCAAACGCATGTCTAATGGCACTTTTGTACACGAAGCTGTAACAGAGTGAAAACAAGACTTAGAAACAGCTTTATCTCCCAAAGTATTGGCGGGAAACTGACAAGTCGGACACTGTTGGAAAGCCCTGCTCATGGGCTTTCCGGAAATGCCGGTCTTGGAGCTGTGGGATAAATAGGGAGGATGCCAGGGACCACGGAGTGAGGACACCCCGAAAATGTCCAGGGCATACGGCCATGCTGTGTGTACGTCAACAATAGCCAAGGCCGCTACGTGTGTGCTGGACCGAAGCCAGCAAAAAAAAAATATTAAAAAAAGCCGAAAAAAGAAGTCGGCAGCGACACGGCCAATAACTCCAAAAATAATGGGGCTAGAGAGAAATTTCTTGTACCTGCAGTTAGCTGGCATATTCCTGCATCCGAAAATCTGGTTTTCCTGGCCAGCCAGGGCCATCTTCCGCCTAGAAACGACCATGGACCGGGGCTGCTCCGAATGCGCTTCAAACGCATGTCTAATGGCACTTTTGTACACGAAGCTGTAACAGAGTGAAAATAAGACTTAGAAACAGCTCTATCTCCCAAAGTATTGGCGGGAAACTGACAAGTCCGACACTGTTGGAAAGCCCTGCTCATGGGCTTTCCGGAAATGCCGGTCTTGGAGCTGTGGGATAAATAGGGAGGATGCCAGGGACCACGGAGTGAGGACACCCCGAAAATGTCCAGGGCATACGGCCATGCTGTGTGTACGTCAACAATAGCTAAGGCTGCTACGTGTGTGCTGGACCGAAGCCAGCAAAAAATAAAAATTAAAAAAGCCAAAAAAATAAGTCGGCAGCGACACGGCCAATAACTCCAGAAATAATGCGGCTCGAGAAAAATGTCTTGTACCTGCAGTTAGCTGCCATATTCCTGCTTCCGAAAATCTGGTTTTCCTGGCCAGCCAGGGCGATCTTCCGCCTAGAAACGACCATGGAGCGGGGCTGCTCCGAATGCGCTTCAAACGCATGTCTAATGGCACTTTTGTACACGAAGCTGTAACAGAGTGAAAACAAGACTTAGAAACAGCTTTATCTCCCAAAGTATTGGCGGGAAACTGACAAGTTGGACACTGTTGGAAAGCCCTGCTCATGGGCTTTCCGGAAATGCCGGTCTTGGAGCTGTGGGATAAATAGGGAGGATGCCAGGGACCACGGAGTGAGGACACCCCGAAAATGTCCAGGGCATACGGCCATGCTGTGTGTACGTCAACAATAGCTAAGGCCGCTACGTGTGTGTTGGACCGAAGCCAGCAAAAAATAAAAATTAAAAAAAGCCGAAAAAAGAAGTCGGCAGCGACACGGCCAATAACTCCAGAAATAATGGGGCTAGAGAAAAAAATTCTTGTACCTGCAGTTAGCTGCCATATTCCTGCTTCCAAAAAATCTGGTTTTCCTGGCCAGCCAGGGCCATCTTCCGCCTAGAAACGACCATGGAGCGGGGCTGCTCCGAATGCGCTTCAAACGCATGTCTAATGGCACTTTTGTACACGAAGCTGTAACAGAGTGAAAACAAGACTTAGAAACAGCTCTATCTCCCAAAGTATTGGCGGGAAACTGACAAGTCCAACACTGTTGGAAAGCCCTGCTCATGGGCTTTCCGGAAATGTTGGTCTTGGAGCTGTGGGATAAATAGGGAGGATGCCAGGGACCACGGAGTGAGGACACCCCGAAAATGTCCAGGGCATACGGCCATGCTGTGTGTACGTCAACAATAGCCAAGGCCGCTACGTGTGTGCTGGACCGAAGCCAGCAAAAAATTAAAATTAAAAAAAGCCGAAAAAAGAAGTCGGCAGCGACACGGCCAATAACTCCAGAAATAATGGGGCTAGAGAAAAAATTTCTTGTACCTGCAGTTAGCTGCCATATTCCTGCATCCGAAAATCTGGTTTTCCTGGCCAGCCAGGGCCATCTTCCGCCTAGAAACGACCATGGAGCGGGGCTGCTCCGAATGCGCTTCAAACGCATGTCTAATGGCACTTTTGTACACGAAGCTGTAACAGAGTGAAAACAAGACTTAGAAACAGCTTTATCTCCCAAAGTATTGGCGGGAAACTGACAAGTCGGACACTGTTGGAAAGCCCTGCTCATGGGCTTTCCGGAAATGCCGGTCTTGGAGCTGTGGGATAAATAGGGAGGATGCCAGGGACCACGGAGTGAGGACACCCCGAAAATGTCCAGGGCATACGGCCATGCTGTGTGTACGTCAACAATAGCCAAGGCCGCTACGTGTGTGCTGGACCGAAGCCAGCAAAAAAAAAATATTAAAAAAAGCCGAAAAAAGAAGTCGGCAGCGACACGGCCAATAACTCCAAAAATAATGGGGCTAGAGAGAAATTTCTTGTACCTGCAGTTAGCTGCCATATTCCTGCATCCGAAAATCTGGTTTTCCTGGCCAGCCAGGGCCATCTTCCGCCTAGAAACGACCATGGACCGGGGCTGCTCCGAATGCGCTTCAAACGCATGTCTAATGGCACTTTTGTACACGAAGCTGTAACAGAGTGAAAATAAGACTTAGAAACAGCTCTATCTCCCAAAGTATTGCCGGGAAACTGACAAGTCCGACACTGTTGGAAAGCCCTGCTCATGGGCTTTCCGGAAATGCCGGTCTTGGAGCTGTGGGATAAATAGGGAGGATGCCAGGGACCACGGAGTGAGGACACCCCGAAAATGTCCAGGGCATACGGCCATGCTGTGTGTACGTCAACAATAGCCAAGGCCGCTACGTGTGTGCTGGACCGAAGCCAGCAAAAAAAAAATATTAAAAAAAGCCAAAAAAATAAGTCGGCAGCGACACGGCCAATAACTCCAGAAATAATGGGGCTCGAGAAAAATGTCTTGTACCTGCAGTTAGCTGCCATATTCCTGCTTCCGAAAATCTGTTTTTCCTGGCCAGCCAGGGCCATCTTCCGCCTAGAAACGACCATGGAGCGGGGCTGCTCCGAATGCGCTTCAAACGCATGTCTAATGGCACTTTTGTACACGAAGCTGTAACAGAGTGAAAACAAGACTTAGAAACAGCTTTATCTCCCAAAGTATTGGCGGGAAACTGACAAGTTGGACACTGTTGGAAAGCCCTGCTCATGGGCTTTCCGGAAATGCCGGTCTTGGAGCTGTGGGATAAATAGGGAGGATGCCAGGGACCACGGAGTGAGGACACCCCGAAAATGTCCAGGGCATACGGCCATGCTGTGTGTACGTCAACAATAGCTAAGGCCGCTACGTGTGTGTTGGACCGAAGCCAGCAAAAAATAAAAATTAAAAAAAGCCGAAAAAAGAAGTCGGCAGCGACACGGCCAATAACTCCAGAAATAATGGGGCTAGAGAAAAAAATTCTTGTACCTGCAGTTAGCTGCCATATTCCTGCTTCCAAAAAATCTGGTTTTCCTGGCCAGCCAGGGCCATCTTCCGCCTAGAAACGACCATGGAGCGGGGCTGCTCCGAATGCGCTTCAAACGCATGTCTAATGGCACTTTTGTACACGAAGCTGTAACAGAGTGAAAACAAGACTTAGAAACAGCTCTATCTCCCAAAGTATTGGCGGGAAACTGACAAGTCCGACACTGTTGGAAAGCCCTGCTCATGGGCTTTCCGGAAATGCCGGTCTTGGAGCTGTGGGATAAATAGGGAGGATGCCAGGGACCACGGAGTGAGGACACCCCGAAAATGTCCAGGGCATACGGCCATGCTGTGTGTACGTCAACAATAGCCAAGGCCGCTACGTGTGTGCTGGACCGAAGCCAGCAAAAAATTAAATTTAAAAAAAGCCGAAA
This sequence comes from Marthasterias glacialis, assembly GCA_911728455.2. Lineage (NCBI taxonomy): Eukaryota > Metazoa > Echinodermata > Asteroidea > Forcipulatida > Asteriidae > Marthasterias > Marthasterias glacialis. The sequence goes on from OU452222.1 coordinate 41,874, forward strand.
AAAGAAGTCGGCAGCGACACGGCCAATAACTCCAGAAATAATGGGGCTAGAGAGAAATTTCTTGTACCTGCAGTGAGCTGCCATATTCCTGCATCCGAAAATCTGGTTTTCCTGGCCAGCCAGGGCCATCTTCCGCCTAGAAACGACCATGGAGCGGGGCTGCTCCGAATGCGCTTCAAACGCATGTCTAATGGCACTTTTGTACACGAAGCTGTAACAGAGTGAAAACAAGACTTAGAAACAGCTTTATCTCCCAAAGTATTGGCGGGAAACTGACAAGTCGGACACTGTTGGAAAGCCCTGCTCATGGGCTTTCCGGAAATGCCGGTCTTGGAGCTGTGGGATAAATAGGGAGGATGCCAGGGACCACGGAGTGAGGACACCCCGAAAATGTCCAGGGCATACGGCCATGCTGTGTGTACGTCAACAATAGCCAAGGCCGCTACGTGTGTGCTGGACCGAAGCCAGCAAAAAATAAAAATTAAAAAAAGCCGAAAAAAGAAGTCGGCAGCGACACGGCCAATAACTCCAGAAATAATGGGGCTAGAGAAAAAATTTCTTGTACCTGCAGTTAGCTGCCATATTCCTGCATCCGAAAATCTGGTTTTCCTGGCCAGCCAGGGCCATCTTCCGCCTAGAAACGACCATGGAGCGGGGCTGCCCCGAATGCGCTTCAAACGCATGTCTAATGGCACTTTTGTACACGAAGCTGTAACAGAGTGAAAACAAGACTTAGAAACAGCTTTATCTCCCAAAGTATTGGCGGGAAACTGACAAGTCGGACACTGTTGGAAAGCCCTGCTCATGGGCTTTCCGGAAATGCCGGTCTTGGAGCTGTGGGATAAATAGGGAGGATGCCAGGGACCACGGAGTGAGGACACCCCGAAAATGTCCAGGGCATACGGCCATGCTGTGTGTACGTCAACAATAGCCAAGGCCGCTACGTGTGTGCTGGACCGAAGCCAGCAAAAAATAAATATTAAAAAAAGCCGAAAAAAGAAGTCGGCAGCGACACGGCCAATAACTCCAGAAATAATGGGGCTAGAGAGAAATTTCTTGTACCTGCAGTTAGCTGCCATATTCCTGCATCCGAAAATCTGGTTTTCCTGGCCAGAAAGGGCCATCTTCCGCCTAGAAACGACCATGGACCGGGGCTGCTCCGAATGCGCTTCAAACGCATGTCTAATGGCACTTTTGTACACGAAGCTGTAACAGAGTGAAAACAAGACTTAGAAACAGCTCTATCTCCCAAAGTATTGGCGGGAAACTGACAAGTCCGACACTGTTGGAAAGCCCTGCTCATGGGCTTTCCGGAAATGCCGGTCTTGGAGCTGTGGGATAAATAGGGAGGATGCCAGGGACCACGGAGTGAGGACACCCCGAAAATGTCCAGGGCATACGGCCATGCTGTGTGTACGTCAACAATAGCTAAGGCTGCTACGTGTGTGCTGGACCGAAGCCAGCAAAAAATAAAAATTAAAAAAAGCCGAAAAAAGAAGTAGGCAGCGACACGGCCAATAACTCCAGAAATAATGGGGCTAGAGAAAAATTCTTGTACCTGCAGTTAGCTGCCATATTCCTGCATCAGAAAATCTGGTTTTCCTGGCCAGCCAGGGCCATCTTCCGCCTAGAAACGACCATGGAGCGGGGCTGCTCCGAATGCGCTTCAAACGCATGTCTAATGGCACTTTTGTACACGAAGCTGTAACAGAGTGAAAACAAGACTTAGAAACAGCTTTATCTCCCAAAGTATTGGCGGGAAACTGACAAGTCGGACACTGTTGGAAAACCCTGCTCATGGGCTTTCCGGAAATGCCGGTCTTGGAGCTGTGGGATAAATAGGGAGGATGCCAGGGACCACGGAGTGAGGACACCCCGAAAATGTCCAGGGCATACGGCCATGCTGTGTGTACGTCAACAATAGCTAAGGCCGCTACGTGTGTGCTGGACCGAAGCCAGCAAAAAATAAAAATTAAAAAAGCCGAAAAAATAAGTCGGCAGCGACACGGCCAATAACTCCAAAAATAATGGGGCTCGAGAAAAATGTCTTGTACCTGCAGTTAGCTGCCATATTCCTGCTTCCGAAAATCTGGTTTTCCTGGCCAGCCAGGGCGATCTTCCGCCTAGAAACGACCATGGAGCGGGGCTGCTCCGAATGCGCTTCAAACGCATGTCTAATGGCACTTTTGTACACGAAGCTGTAACAGAGTGAAAACAAGACTTAGAAACAGCTTTATCTCCCAAAGTATTGGCGGGAAACTGACAAGTTGGACACTGTTGGAAAGCCCTGCTCATGGGCTCTCCGGAAATGCCGGTCTTGGAGCTGTGGGATAAATAGGGAGGATGCCAGGGACCACGGAGTGAGGACACCCCGAAAATGTCCAGGGCATACGGCCATGCTGTGTGTACGTCAACAATAGCTAAGGCTGCTACGTGTGTGCTGGACCGAAGCCAGCAAAAAATAAAAATTAAAAAAAGCCGAAAAAAGAAGTAGGCAGCGACACGGCCAATAACTCCAGAAATAATGGGGCTAGAGAAAAATTCTTGTACCTGCAGTTAGCTGCCATATTCCTGCATCCGAAAATCTGGTTTTCCTGGCCAGCCAGGGCCATCTTCCGCCTAGAAACGACCATGGAGCGGGGCTGCTCCGAATGCGCTTCAAACGCATGTCTAATGGCACTTTTGTACACGAAGCTGTAACAGAGTGAAAACAAGACTTAGAAACAGCTTTATCTCCCAAAGTATTGGCGGGAAACTGACAAGTCGGACACTGTTGGAAAGCCCTGCTCATGGGCTTTCCGGAAATGCCGGTCTTGGAGCTGTGGGATAAATAGGGAGGATGCCAGGGACCACGGAGTGAGGACACCCCGAAAATGTCCAGGGCATACGGCCATGCTGTGTGTACGTCAACAATAGCTAAGGCCGCTACGTGTGTGCTGGACCGAAGCCAGCAAAAAATAAAAATTAAAAAAGCCGAAAAAATAAGTCGGCAGCGACACGGCCAATAACTCCAAAAATAATGGGGCTCGAGAAAAATGTCTTGTACCTGCAGTTAGCTGCCATATTCCTGCTTCCGAAAATCTGGTTTTCCTGGCCAGCCAGGGCGATCTTCCGCCTAGAAACGACCATGGAGCGGGGCTGCTCCGAATGCGCTTCAAACGCATGTCTAATGGCACTTTTGTACACGAAGCTGTAACAGAGTGAAAACAAGACTTAGAAACAGCTTTATCTCCCAAAGTATTGGCGGGAAACTGACAAGTTGGACACTGTTGGAAAGCCCTGCTCATGGGCTTTCCGGAAATGCCGGTCTTGGAGCTGTGGGATAAATAGGGAGGATGCCAGGGACCACGGAGTGAGGACACCCCGAAAATGTCCAGGGCATACGGCCATGCTGTGTGTACGTCAACAATAGCTAAGGCTGCTACGTGTGTGCTGGACCGAAGCCAGCAAAAAATAAAAATTAAAAAAAGCCGAAAAAAGAAGTAGGCAGCGACACGGCCAATAACTCCAGAAATAATGGGGCTAGAGAAAAATTCTTGTACCTGCAGTTAGCTGCCATATTCCTGCATCCGAAAATCTGGTTTTCCTGGCCAGCCAGGGCCATCTTCCGCCTAGAAACGACCATGGAGCGGGGCTGCTCCGAATGCGCTTCAAACGCATGTCTAATGGCACTTTTGTACACGAAGCTGTAACAGAGTGAAAACAAGACTTAGAAACAGCTTTATCTCCCAAAGTATTGGCGGGAAACTGACAAGTCGGACACTGTTGGAAAGCCCTGCTCATGGGCTTTCCGGAAATGCCGGTCTTGGAGCTGTGGGATAAATAGGGAGGATGCCAGGGACCACGGAGTGAGGACACCCCGAAAATGTCCAGGGCATACGGCCATGCTGTGTGTACGTCAACAATAGCTAAGGCCGCTACGTGTGTGCTGGACCGAAGCCAGCAAAAAATAAAAATTAAAAAAGCCGAAAAAATAAGTCGGCAGCGACACGGCCAATAACTCCAAAAATAATGGGGCTCGAGAAAAATGTCTTGTACCTGCAGTTAGCTGCCATATTCCTGCTTCCGAAAATCTGGTTTTCCTGGCCAGCCAGGGCGATCTTCCGCCTAGAAACGACCATGGAGCGGGGCTGCTCCGAATGCGCTTCAAACGCATGTCTAATGGCACTTTTGTACACGAAGCTGTAACAGAGTGAAAACAAGACTTAGAAACAGCTTTATCTCCCAAAGTATTGGCGGGAAACTGACAAGTTGGACACTGTTGGAAAGCCCTGCTCATGGGCTTTCCGGAAATGCCGGTCTTGGAGCTGTGGGATAAATAGGGAGGATGCCAGGGACCACGGAGTGAGGACACCCCGAAAATGTCCAGGGCATACGGCCATGCTGTGTGTACGTCAACAATAGCTAAGGCTGCTACGTGTGTGCTGGACCGAAGCCAGCAAAAAATAAAAATTAAAAAAAGCCGAAAAAAGAAGTAGGCAGCGACACGGCCAATAACTCCAGAAATAATGGGGCTAGAGAAAAATTCTTGTACCTGCAGTTAGCTGCCATATTCCTGCATCCGAAAATCTGGTTTTCCTGGCCAGCCAGGGCCATCTTCCGCCTAGAAACGACCATGGAGCGGGGCTGCTCCGAATGCGCTTCAAACGCATGTCTAATGGCACTTTTGTACACGAAGCTGTAACAGAGTGAAAACAAGACTTAGAAACAGCTTTATCTCCCAAAGTATTGGCGGGAAACTGACAAGTCGGACACTGTTGGAAAGCCCTGCTCATGGGCTTTCCGGAAATGCCGGTCTTGGAGCTGTGGGATAAATAGGGAGGATGCCAGGGACCACGGAGTGAGGACACCCCGAAAATGTCCAGGGCATACGGCCATGCTGTGTGTACGTCAACAATAGCTAATGCCGCTACGTGTGTGCTGGACCGAAGCCAGCAAAAAATAAAAATTAAAAAAGCCGAAAAAAGAAGTCGGCAGCGACACGGCCAATAACTCCAGGAATAATGGGGCTCAAGAAAAATGTCTTGTACCTGCAGTTAGCTGCCTTATTCCTGCATCCGAAAATCTGGTTTTCCTGGCCAGCCAGGGCCATCTTCCGCCTAGAAACGACCATGGAGCGGGGCTGCTCCGAATGCGCTTCAAACGCATGTCTAATGGCACTTTTGTACACGAAGCTTTAACAGAGTGAAAACAAGACTTAGAAACAGCTTTATCTCCCAAAGTATTGGCGGGAAACTGACAAGTCGGACACTGTTGGAAAGCCCTGCTCATGGGCTTTCCGGAAATGCCGGTCTTGGAGCTGTGGGATAAATAGGGAGGATGCCAGGGACCACGGAGTGAGGACACCCCGAAAATGTCCAGGGCATACGGCCATGCTGTGTGTACGTCAACAATAGCTAAGGCCGCTACGTGTGTGCTGGACCGAAGCCAGCAAAAAATAAAAATTAAAAAAGCCGAAAAAAGAAGTCGGCAGCGACACGGCCAATAACTCCAGGAATAATGGGGCTCGAGAAAAATGTCTTGTACCTGCAGTTAGCTGCCATATTCCTGCATCCGAAAATCTGGTTTTCCTGGCCAGCCAGGGCCATCTTCCGCCTAGAAACGACCATGGAGCGGGGCTGCTCCGAATGCGCTTCAAACGCATGTCTAATGGCACTTTTGTACACGAAGCTTTAACAGAGTGAAAACAAGACTTAGAAACAGCTTTATCTCCCAAAGTATTGGCGGGAAACTGACAAGTCGGACACTGTTGGAAAGCCCTGCTCATGGGCTTTCCGGAAATGCCGGTCTTGGAGCTGTGGGATAAATAGGGAGGATGCCAGGGACCACGGAGTGAGGACACCCCGAAAATGTCCAGGGCATACGGCCATGCTGTGTGCACGTCAACAGTAGCCAAGGCCGCTACGTGTGTGCTGGACCGAAGCCAGCAAAAAGTAAAAATTAAAAAAAGCCGAAAAAAGAAGTCGGCAGCGACACGGCCAATAACTCCAGAAATAATGGGGCTAGAGAAAAATTTCTTGTACCTGCAGTTAGCTGCCATATTCCTGCATCCGAAAATCTGGTTTTCCTGGCCAGCCAGGGCCATCTTCCGCCTAGAAACGACCATGGAGCGGGGCTGCTCCGAATGCGCTTCAAACGCATGTCTAATGGCACTTTTGTACACGAAGCTGTAACAGAGTGAAAACAAGACTTAGAAACAGCTTTATCTCCCAAAGTATTGGCGGGAAACTGACAAGTCGGACACTGTTGGAAAGCCCTGCTCATGGGCTTTTCGGAAATGCCGGTCTTGGAGCTGTGGGATAAATAGGGAGGATGCCAGGGACCACGGAGTGAGGAAACCCCGAAAATGTCCAGGGCATACGGCCATGCTGTGTGTACGTCAACAATAGCTAAGGCCGCTACGTGTGTGCTGGACCAAAGCCAGCAACAAATTAAAATTAAAAAAAGCCGAAAAAAGAAGTCGGCAGCGACACGGCCAATAACTCCAGAGATAATGGGGCTAGAGAAAAATTTCTTGTACCTGCAGTTAGCTGCCATATTCCTGCATCCGAAAATCTGGTTTTCCTGGCCAGCCAGGGCCATATTCCGCCTAGAAACGACCATGGAGCGGGGCTGCTCCGAATGCGCTTCAAACGCATGTCTAATGGCATTTTTGTACACGAAGCTGTAACAGAGTGAAAACAAGACTTAGAAACAGCTTTATCTCCCAAAGTATTGGCGGGAAACTGACATTTCGGACACTTTTGGAAAGCCCTGCTCATGGGCTTTCCGGAAATGCCGGTCTTGGAGCTGTGGGATAAATAGGGAGGATGCCAGGGACCACGGAGTGAGGACACCCCGAAAATGTCCAGGGCATACGGCCATGCTGTGTGTACGTCAACAATAGCTAAGGCCGCTTCGTGTGTGCTGGACCAAAGCCAGCAACAAATTAAAATTAAAAAAAGCCGAAAAAAGAAGTCGGCAGCGACACGGCCAATAACTCCAGAAATAATGGGGCTAGAGAAAAATTTGTTGTACCTGCAGTTAGCTGCCATATTCCTGCATCCGAAAATCTGGTTTTCCTGGCCAGCCAGGGCCATCTTCCGCCTAGAAACGACCATGGAGCGGGGCTGCTCCGAATGCGCTTCAAACGCATGTCTAATGGCACTTTTGTACACGAAGCTGTAACAGAGTGAAAACAAGACTTAGAAACAGCTCTATCTCCCAAAGTATTGGCGGGAAACTGACAAGTCGGACACTGTTGGAAAGCCCTGCTCATGGGCTTTCCGGAAATGCCGGTCTTGGAGCTGTGGCATAAATAGGGAGGATGCCAGGGACCAAGGAGTGAGGACACCCCGAAAATGTCCAGGGCATTCGGCCATGCTGTGTGTACGTCAACAATAGCTAAGGATGCTACGTGTGTGCTGGACCGAAGCCAGCAAAAAATAAAAATTAAAAAAAGCCGAAAAAAGAAGTCGGCAGCGACACGGCCAATAACTCCAGAAATAATGGGGCTAGAGAGAAATTTCTTGTACCTGCAGTTAGCTGCCATATTCTTGCATCCGAAAATCTGGTTTTCCTGGCCAGCCAGGGCCATTTTCCGCCTAGAAACGACCATGGAGCGGGGCTGCTCCGAATGCGCTTCAAACGCATGTCTAATGGCACTTTTGTACACGAAGCTGTAACAGAGTGAAAACAAGACTTAGAAACAGCTCTATCTCCCAAAGTATTGGCGGGAAACTGACAAGTCCGACACTGTTGGAAAGCCCTGCTCATGGGCTTTCCGTAAATGCCGGTCTTGGAGCTGTGGGATAATTAGGGAGGATGCCAGGGACCACGGAGTGAGGACACCCCGAAAATGTCCAGGGCATACGGCCATGCTGTGTGTACGTCAACAATAGCCAAGGCCGCTACGTGTGTGCTGGACCGAAGCCAGCAAAAAATAAAAATAAAAAAAAGCCGAAAAAAGAAGTCGGCAGCGACACGGCCAATAACTCCAGAAATAATGGGGCTTGAGAAAATTTTTTTGTACCTGCAGTTAGCTGCCATATTCCTGCATCCGAAAATCTGGTTTTCCTGGCCAGCCAGGGCCATCTTCCGCCTAGAAACGACCATGGAGCGGGGCTGCTCCGAATGCGCTTCAAACGCATGTCTAATGGCAATTTTGTACACGAAGCTGTAACAGAGTGAAAACAAGACTTAGAAACAGCTCTATCTCCCAAAGTATTGGCGGGAAACTGACATTTCGGACCTTGTTGGAAAGCCCTGCTCATGGGCTTTCCGGAAAATTCCGGTCTTGGAGCTGTGGGATAAATAGGGAGGATGCCAGGGACCACGGAGTGAGGACACCCCGAAAATGTCCAGGGCATTCGTCCATGCTGTGTGTACGTCAACAATAGCTAAGGATGCTACGTGTGTGCTGGACCGAAGCCAGCAAAAAATAAAAATTAAAAAAAGCCGAAAAAAGAAGTCGGCAGCGACACGGCCAATAACTCCAGAAATAATGGGGCTAGAGAGAAATTTCTTGTACCTGCAGTTAGCTGCCATATTCTTGCATCCGAAAATCTGGTTTTCCTGGCCAGCCAGGGCCATTTTCCGCCTAGAAACGACCATGGAGCGGGGCTGCTCCGAATGCGCTTCAAACGCATGTCTAATGGCACTTTTGTACACGAAGCTGTAACAGAGTGAAAACAAGACTTAGAAACAGCTCTATCTCCCAAAGTATTGGCGGGAAACTGACAAGTCCGACACTGTTGGAAAGCCCTGCTCATGGGCTTTCCGTAAATGCCGGTCTTGGAGCTGTGGGATAATTAGGGAGGATGCCAGGGACCACGGAGTGAGGACACCCCGAAAATGTCCAGGGCATACGGCCATGCTGTGTGTACGTCAACAATAGCCAAGGCCGCTACGTGTGTGCTGGACCGAAGCCAGCAAAAAATAAAAATAAAAAAAAGCCGAAAAAAGAAGTCGGCAGCGACACGGCCAATAACTCCAGAAATAATGGGGCTTGAGAAAAATTTTTTGTACCTGCAGTTAGCTGCCATATTCCTGCATCCGAAAATCTGGTTTTCCTGGCCAGCCAGGGCCATCTTCCGCCTAGAAACGACCATGGAGCGGGGCTGCTCCGAATGCGCTTCAAACGCATGTCTAATGGCACTTTTGTACACGAAGCTGTAACAGAGTGAAAACAAGACTTAGAAACAGCTCTATCTCCCAAAGTATTGGCGGGAAACTGACATTTCGGACCTTGTTGGAAAGCCCTGCTCATGGGCTTTCCGGAAAATTCCGGTCTTGGAGCTGTGGGATAAATAGGGAGGATGCCAGGGACCACGGAGTGAGGACACCCCGAAAATGTCCAGGGCATTCGTCCATGCTGTGTGTACGTCAACAATAGCTAAGGCCGCTACGTGTGTGCTGGACCGAAGCCAGCAACAAATTAAAATTAAAAAAAGCCGAAAAAAGAAGTCGGCAGCGACACGGCCAATAACTCCAGAAATAATGGGGCTAGAGAAAAATTTCTTGTACCTGCAGTTAGCTGCCATATTCCTGCATCCGAAAATCTGGTTTTCCTGGCCAGCCAGGGCCATCTTCCGCCTAGAAACGACCATGGAGCGGGGCTGCTCCGAATGCGCTTCAAACGCATGTCTAAAGGCACTTTTGTACACGAAGCTGTAACAGAGTGAAAACAAGACTGAGAAACAGCTTTATCTCCCAAAGTATTGGCGGGAAACTGACAAGTCCGACACTGTTGGAAAGCCCTGCTCATGGGCTTTCCGTAAATGCCAGTCTTGGAGCTGTGGGATAAATAGGGAGGATGCCAGGGACCACGGAGTGAGGACACCCCGAAAATGTCCAGGGCATACGGCCATGCTGTGTGTACGTCAACAATAGCCAAGGCCGCTACGTGTGTGCTGGACCGAAGCCAGCAAAAAATAAAAATAAAAAAAAGCCGAAAAAAGAAGTCGGCAGCGACACGGCCAATAACTCCAGAAATAATGGGGCTAGAGAAAATTTTCTTGTACCTGCAGTTAGCTGCCATATTCCTGCATCCGAAAATCTGGTTTTCCTGGCCAGCCAGGGCCATCTTCCGCCTAGAAACGAGCATGGAGCGGGGCTGCTCCGAATGCGCTTCAAACGCAGGTCTAATGGCACTTTTGTACACGAAGCTGTAACAGAGTGAAAACAAGACTTAGAAACAGCTCTATCTCCCAAAGTATTGGCGGGAAACTGACATTTCGGACCTTGTTGGAAAGCCCTGCTCATGAGCTTTCCGGAAAATTCCGGTCTTGGAGCTGTGGGATAATTAGGGAGGATGCCAGGGACCACGGAGTGAGGACACCCCGAAAATGTCCAGGGCATACGGCCATGCTGTGTGTACGTCAACAATAGCCAAGGCCGCTACGTGTGTGCTGGACCGAAGCCAGCAAAAAATAAAAATTAAAAAAAGCCGAAAAAAGAAGTCGGCAGCGACACGGCCAATAACTCCAGAAATAATTGGGCTAGAGAAAAAATTTCTTGTACCTGCAGTTAGCTGCCATATTTCTGCATCCGAAAATCTGGTTTTCCTGGCCAGCCAGGGCCATCTTTTGCCTAGAAACGACCATGGAGCGGGGCTGCTCCGAATGCGCTTCAAACGCATGTCTAATGGCACTTTTGTACACGAAGCTGTAACAGAGTGAAAACAAGACTTAGAAACAGCTCTATCTCCCAAAGTATTGGCGGGAAACTGAACTTTCGGACACTGTTGGAAAGCCCTGCTCATGGGCTTTCCGGAAATGCCGGCCTTGGAGCTGTGGGATAAATAGGGAGGATGCCAGGGAACACGGAGTGAGGACACCCCGAAAATGTCCAGGGCATTCGGCCATGCTGTGTGTACGTCAACAATAGCTAAGGCCGCTACGTGTGTGCTGGACCGAAGCCAGCAAAAAATAAAAATTAAAAAAAGCCGAAAAAAGAAGTCGGCAGCGACACGGCCAATAACTCCAGAAATAATGGGGCTAGAGAAAAAATTCTTGTACCTGCAGTTAGCTGCCATATTCCTGCATCCGAAAATCTGGTTTTCCTGGCCAGCCAGGGCCATCTTCCGCCTAGAAACGACCATGGAGCGGGGCTGCTCCGAATGCGCTTCAAACGCATGTCTAATGGCACTTTTGTACACGAAGCTGTAACAGAGTGAAAACAAGACTTAGAAACAGCTCTATCTCCCAAAGTATTGGCGGGAAACTGACATTTCGGACACTTTTGGAAAGCCCTGCTCATGGGCTTTCCGGAAATGCCGGTCTTGGAGCTGTGGGATAATTAGGGAGGATGCCAGGGACCACGGAGTGAGGACACCCCGAAAATGTCCAGGGCATACGGCCATGCTGTGTGTACGTCAACAATAGCTAAGGCCGCTTCGTGTGTGCTGGACCAAAGCCAGCAACAAATTAAAATTAAAAAAAGCCGAAAAAAGAATCGGCAGCGACACGGCCAATAACTCCAGAAATAATGGGGCTAGAGAAAAATTTGTTGTACCTGCAGTTAGCTGCCATATTCCTGCATCCGAAAATCTGGTTTTCCTGGCCAGCCAGGGCCATCTTCCGCCTAGAAACGACCATGGAGCGGGGCTGCTCCGAATGCGCTTCAAACGCATGTCTAATGGCACTTTTGTACACGAAGCTGTAACAGAGTGAAAACAAGACTTAGAAACAGCTTTATCTCCCAAAGTATTGGCGGGAAACTGACAAGTCCGACACTGTTGGAAAGCCCTGCTCATGGGCTTTCCGGAAATGCCGGTCTTGGAGCTGTGGCATAAATAGGGAGGATGCCAGGGACCACGGAGTGAGGACACCCCGAAAATGTCCAGGGCATTCGGCCATGCTGTGTGTACGTCAACAATAGCTAAGGCCGCTACGTGTGTGCTGGACCGAAGCCAGCAAAAAATTAAAATTAAAAAAAGCCGAAAAAAGAAGTCGGCAGCGACACGGCCAATAACTCCAGAAATAATGGGGCTAGAGAGAAATTTCTTGTACCTGCAGTTAGCTGCCATATTCCTGCATCCGAAAATCTGGTTTTCCTGGCCAGCCAGGGCCATTTTCCGCCTAGAAACGACCATGGAGCGGGGCTGCTCCGAATGCGCTTCAAACGCATGTCTAATGGCACTTTTGTACACGAAGCTGTAACAGAGTGAAAACAAGACTTAGAAACAGCTCTATCTCCCAAAGTATTGGCGGGAAACTGACAAGTCCGACACTGTTGGAAAGCCCTGCTCATGTGCTTTTTGTAAATGCCGGTCTTGGAGCTGTGGGATAAAAAAAAGGGAGGATGCCAGGGACCACGGAGTGAGGACACCCCGAAAATGTCCAGGGCATACTGCCATGCTGTGTGTACGTCAACAATAGCCAAGGCCGCTACGTGTGTGCTGGACCGAAGCCAGCAAAAAATAAAAATAAAAAAAAGCCGAAAAAAGAAGTCGGCAGCGACACGGCCAATAACTCCAGAAATAATTGGGCTAGAGAAAAATTTCTTGTACCTGCAGTTAGCTGCCATATTCCTGCATCCGAAAATCTGGTTTTCCTGGCCAGCCAGGGCCATCTTTTGCCGAGAAACGACCATGGAGCGGGGCTGCTCCGAATGCGCTTCAAACGCATGTCTAATGGCACTTTTGTACACGAAGCTGTAACAGAGTGAAAACAAGACTTAGAAACAGCTCTATCTCCCAAAGTATTGGCGGGAAACTGACATTTCGGACACTGTTGGAAAGCCCTGCTCATGGGCTTTCCGGAAATGCCGGCCTTGGAGCTGTAGGATAAATAGGGAGGATGCCAGGGAACACGGAGTGAGGACACCCCGAAAATGTCCAGGGCATTCGGCCATGCTGTGTGTACGTCAACAATAGCTAAGGCCGCTACGTGTGTGCTGGACCGAAGCCAGCAAAAAATATAAAATTAAAAAAAGCCGAAAAAAGAAGTCGGCAGCGACACGGCCAATAACTCCAGAAATAATGGGGCTAGAGAAAATTTTCTTGTACCTGCAGTTAGCTGCCATATTCCTGCATCCGAAAATCTGGTTTTCCTGGCCAGCCAGGGCCATCTTCCGCCTAGAAACGACCATGGAGCGGGGCTGCTCCGAATGCGCTTCAAACGCATGTCTAATGGCACTTTTGTACACGAAGCTGTAACAGAGTGAAAACAAGACTTAGAAACAGCTCTATCTCCCAAAGTATTGGCGGGAAACTGACATTTCGGACACTGTTGGAAAGCCCTGCTCATGGGCTTTCCGGAAATGCCGGCCTTGGAGCTGTAGGATAAATAGGGAGGATGCCAGGGAACACGGAGTGAGGACACCCCGAAAATGTCCAGGGCATTCGGCCATGCTGTGTGTACGTCAACAATAGCTAAGGCCGCTACGTGTGTGCTGGACCGAAGCCAGCAAAAAATATAAAATTAAAAAAAGCCGAAAAAAGAAGTCGGCAGCGACACGGCCAATAACTCCAGAAATAATGGGGCTAGAGAAAATTTTCTTGTACCTGCAGTTAGCTGCCATATTCCTGCATCCGAAAATCTGGTTTTCCTGGCCAGCCAGGGCCATCTTCCGCCTAGAAACGACCATGGAGCGGGGCTGCTCCGAATGCGCTTCAAACGCATGTCTAATGGCACTTTTGTACACGAAGCTGTAACAGAGTGAAAACAAGACTTAGAAACAGCTCTATCTCCCAAAGTATTGGCGGGAAACTGACATTTCGGACACTTTTGGAAAGCCCTTTTCATGGGCTTTCCGGAAATGCCGGTCTTGGAGCTGTGGGATAAATAGGGAGGATGCCAGGGACCACGGAGTGAGGACACCCCGAAAATGTCCAGGGCATTCGGCCATGCTGTGTGTACGTCAACAATAGCTAAGGCCGCTACGTGTGTGCTGGACCGAAGCCAGCAACAAATTAAAATTAAAAAAAGCCGAAAAAAGAAGTCGGCAGCGACACGGCCAATAACTCCAGAAATAATGGGGCTAGAGAGAAATTTCTTGTACCTGCAGTTAGCTGCCATATTCCTGCATCCGAAAATCTGGTTTTCCTGGCCAGCCAGGGCCATTTTCCGCCTAGAAACGACCATGGAGCGGGGCTGCTCCGAATGCGCTTCAAACGCATGTCTAATGGCACTTTTGTACACGAAGCTGTAACAGAGTGAAAACAAGACTTAGAAACAGCTCTATCTCCCAAAGAATTGGCGGGAAACTGACAAGTCCGACACTGTTGGAAAGCCCTGCTCATGGGCTTTCCGTAAATGCCGGTCTTGGAGCTGTGGGATAAAAAAAAGGGAGGATGCCAGGGACCACGGAGTGAGGACACCCCGAAAATGTCCAGGGCATTCGGCCATGCTGTGTGTACGTCAACAATAGCTAAGGCCGCTACGTGTGTGCTGGACCGAAGCCAGCAACAAATTAAAATTAAAAAAAGCCGAAAAAAGAAGTCGGCAGCGACACGGCCAATAACTCCAGAAATAATGGGGCAACAGAAAAATTTCTTGTACCTGCAGTTAGCTGCCATATTCCTGCATCCGAAAATCTGGTTTTCCTGGCCAGCCAGGGCCATCTTCCGCCTAGAAACGACCATGGAGCGGGGCTGCTCCGAATGCGCTTCAAACGCATGTCTAAAGGCACTTTTGTACACGAAGCTGTAACAGAGTGAAAACAAGACTGAGAAACAGCTTTATCTCCCAAAGTATTGGCGGGAAACTGACAAGTCAGACACTGTTGGAAAGCCCTGCTCATGGGCTTTCCGGAAATGCCGGTCTTGGAGCTGTGGCATAAATAGGGAGGATGCCAGGGACCACGGAGTGAGGACACCCCGAAAATGTCCAGGGCATTCGGGCATGCTGGGTGTACGTCAACAATAGCTAAGGCCGCTAAGTGTGTGCTGGACCGAAGCCAGCAAAAAATAAAAATAAAAAAAAAGCCGAAAAAAGAAGTCGGCAGCGACACGGCCAATAACTCCAGAAATAATGGGGCTAGAGAGAAATTTCTTGTACCTGCAGTTAGCTGCCATATTCCTGCATCCGAAAATCTGGTTTTCCTGGCCAGCCAGGGCCATCTTCCGCCTAGAAACGACCATGGAGCGGGGCTGCTCCGAATGCGCTTCAAACGCATGTCTAATGGCACTTTTGTACACGAAGCTGTAACAGAGTGAAAACAAGACTTAGAAACAGCTCTATCTCCCAAAGTATTGGCGGGAAACTGACATTTCGGACACTGTTGGAAAGCCCTGCTCATGGGCTTTTCGGAAATGCCGGTCTTGGAGCTGTGGGATAAATAGGGAGGATGCCAGGGACCACGGAGTGAGGACACCCCGAAAATGTCCAGGGCATTCGGCCATGCTGTGTGTACGTCAACAATAGCTAAGGCCGCTACGTGTGTGCTGGACCGAAGCCAGCAACAAATTAAAATTAAAAAAAGCCGAAAAAAGAAGTCGGTAGCGACACGGCCAATAACTCCAGAAATAATGGGGCTAGAGAAAAATTTCTTGTACCTGCAGTTAGCTGCCATATTCCTGCATCCGAAAATCTGGTTTTCCTGGCCAGCCAGGGCCATCTTCCGCCTACAAACGACCATGGAGCGGGGCTGCTCCGAATGCGCTTCAAACGCATGTCTAAAGGCACTTTTGTACACGAAGCTGTAACAGAGTGAAAACAAGACTTAGAAACAGCTCTATCTCCCAAAGTATTGGCGGGAAACCGACAAGTCCGACACTGTTGGAAAGCCCTGCTCATGGGCTTTTCGTAAATGCCGGTCTTGGAGCTGTGGGATAAATAGGGAGGATGCCAGGGACCACGGAGTGAGGACACCCCGAAAATGTCCAGGGCATACGGCCATGCTGTGTGTACGTCAACAATAGCCAAGGCCGCTACGTGTGTGCTGGACCGAAGCCAGCAAAAAATAAAAATTAAAAAAAGCCGAAAAAAGAAGTCGGCAGCGACACGGCCAATAACTCCAGAAATAATGGGGCTACAGAAAAATTTCTTGTACCTGCAGTTAGCTGCCATATTCGTGCATCCGAAAATCTGGTTTTCCTGGCCAGCCAGGGCCATCTTCCGCCTAGAAACGACCATGGAGCGGGGCTGCTCCGAATGCGCTTCAAACGCATGTCTAATGGCACTTTTGTACACGAAGCTGTAACAGAGTGAAAACAAGACTTAGAAACAGCTCTATCTCCCACAGAATGGGCGGGAAACCGACAAGTCCGACACTGTTGGAAAGCCCTGCTCATGGGCTTTCCGGAAATGCCGGTCTTGGAGCTGTGGGATAAATAGGGAGGATGCCAGGGACCACGGAGTGAGGACACCCCGAAAATGTCCAGGGCATACGGCCATGCTGTGTGTACGTCAACAATAGCTAAGGCCGCTACGTGTGTGCTGGACCGAAGCCAGCAACAAATTAAAATTAAAAAAAGCCGAAAAAAGAAGTCGGCAGCGACACGGCCAATAACTCCAGAAATAATGGGGCTACAGAAAAATTTCTTGTACCTGCAGTTAGCTGCCATATTCCTGCATCCGAAAATCTGGTTTTCCTGGCCAGCCAGGGCCATCTTCCGCCTAGAAACGACCATGGAGCGGGGCTGCTCCGAATGCGCTTCAAACGCATGTCTAAAGGCACTTTTGTACACGAAGCTGTAACAGAGTGAAAACAAGACTGAGAAACAGCTTTATCTCCCAAAGTATTGGCGGGAAACTGACAAGTCAGACACTGTTGGAAAGCCCTGCTCATGGGCTTTCCGGAAATGCCGGTCTTGGAGCTGTGGGATAAATAGGGAGGATGCCAGGGACCACGGAGTGAGGACACCCCGAAAATGTCCAGGGCATTCGGGCATGCTGGGTGTACGTCAACAATAGCTAAGGCCGCTAAGTGTGTGCTGGACCGAAGCCAGCAAAAAATAAAAATAAAAAAAAAGCCGAAAAAAGAAGTCGGCAGCGACACGGCCAATAACTCCAGAAATAATGGGGCTAGAGAGAAATTTCTTGTACCTGCAGTTAGCTGCCATATTCCTGCATCCGAAAATCTGGTTTTCCTGGCCAGCCAGGGCCATCTTCCGCCTAGAAACGACCATGGAGCGGGGCTGCTCCGAATGCGCTTCAAACGCATGTCTAATGGCACTTTTGTACACGAAGCTGTAACAGAGTGAAAACAAGACTTAGAAACAGCTCTATCTCCCAAAGTATTGGCGGGAAACTGACATTTCGGACACTGTTGGAAAGCCCTGCTCATGGGCTTTTCGGAAATGCCGGTCTTGGAGCTGTGGGATAAATAGGGAGGATGCCAGGGACCACGGAGTGAGGACACCCCGAAAATGTCCAGGGCATTCGGCCATGCTGTGTGTACGTCAACAATAGCTAAGGCCGCTACGTGTGTGCTGGACCGAAGCCAGCAACAAATTAAAATTAAAAAAAGCCGAAAAAAGAAGTCGGTAGCGACACGGCCAATAACTCCAGAAATAATGGGGCTAGAGAAAAATTTCTTGTACCTGCAGTTAGCTGCCATATTCCTGCATCCGAAAATCTGGTTTTCCTGGCCAGCCAGGGCCATCTTCCGCCTAGAAACGACCATGGAGCGGGGCTGCTCCGAATGCGCTTCAAACGCATGTCTAAAGGCACTTTTGTACACGAAGCTGTAACAGAGTGAAAACAAGACTGAGAAACAGCTTTATCTCCCAAAGTATTGGCGGGAAACTGACAAGTCGGACACTGTTGGAAAGCCCTGTTTATGGGCTTTCCGGAAATGCCGGTCTTGGAGCTGTGGGATAATTAGGGAGGATGCCAGGGACCACGGAGTGAGGACACCCCGAAAATGTCCAGGGCATACGGCCATGCTGTGTGTACGTCAACAATAGCTCAAGCCGCTACGTGTGTGCTGGACCAAAGCCAGCAAAAAATTAAAAATTAAAAAAAGCCGAGAAAAGAAGTCGGCAGCGACACGGCCAATAACTCCAGAAATAATTGGGCTAGAGAAAAATGTCTTGTACCTGCAGTTAGCTGCTATATTCGTGCATTTGAAAATCTGGTTTTCCTGGCCAGCCAGGGCCATCTTCCGCCTAGAAACGACCATGGAGCGGGGCTGCTCCGAATGCGCTTCAAACGCATGTCTAATGGCACTTTTGTACACGAAGCTGTAACAGAGTGAAAACAAGACTTAGAAACAGCTCTATCTCCCAAAGTATTGGCGGGAAACTGACAAGTCCGACACTGTTGGAAAGCCCTGCTCATGGGCTTTTCGGAAATGCCGGTCTTGCAGCTGTGGGATAAATAGGGAGGATGCCAGGGACCACGGAGTGAGGACACCCCGAAAATGTCCAGGGCATACGGCCATGCTGTGTGTACGTCAACAATAGCTAAGGCCGCTACGTGTGTGCTGGACCGAAGCCAGCAAAAAATAAAAATTAAAAAAGCCGAAAAAAGAAGTCGGTAGCGACACGGCCAATAACTCCAGAAATAATGGGGCTAGAGAAAAATTTCTTGTACATGCAGTTAGCTGCCATATTCCTGCATCCGAAAATCTGGTTTTCCTGGCCAGCCAGGGCCATCTTCCGCCTAGAAACGACCATGGAGCGGGGCTGCTCCGAATGCGCTTCAAACGCATGTCTAATGGCACTTTTGTACACGAAGCTGTAACAGAGTGAAAACAAGACTTAGAAACAGCTCTATCTCCCAAAGTATTGGCGGAAACTGACAAGTCCGACACTGTTGGAAAGCCCTGCTCATGGGCTTTCCGTAAATGCCGGTCTTGGAGCTGTGGGATAAATAGGGAGGATGCCAGGGACCACGGAGTGAGGACACCCCGAAAATGTCCAGGGGATACGGCCATGCTGTGTGTACGTCAACAAAAGCAAAGGCCGCTACGTGTGTGCTGGACCGAAGCCAGCAAAAAATAAAAATTAAAATAAGCCGAAAAAAGAAGTCGGCAGCGACACGGCCAATAACTCCAGAAATAATGGGGCTAGAGAAAAATTTCTTGTACCTGCAGTTAGCTGCCATATTCCTGCATCCGAAAATCTGGTTTTCCTGGCCAGCCAGGGCCATCTTCCGCCTAGAAACGACCATGGAGCGGGGCTGCTCCGAATGCGCTTCAAACGCATGTCTAATGGCACTTTTGTACACGAAGCTGTAACAGAGTGAAAACAAGACTTAGAAACAGCTCTATCTCCCAAAGTATTGACGGGAAACTGACATTTCGGACACTGTTGGAAAGCCCTTTTCATGGGCTTTCCGGAAATGCCGGTCTTGGAGCTTTGGGATAGACAGGGAGGATGCCAGCGACTGCGGAGTGAGGACACCCTGAAAATGGCCAGTACATACGGACATGGTGTGTGTACGTGACAATAGCCAAGGCTGCTACGTGTGTGCTGGACCGAAGCCACCAAAAAAAAAAAAAAAGCCGAAAAAAGAAGTCGGCAGCGCCACTGCCAATAACTCCAAAAATAATACGGCTAGAGAGAAATTTCTTGTACCTGGAGTTAGCTGCCATAGTCCTGCATCCGAAAATCGGGTTTTCCTGGCCAGCCAGGGCCATCTGCCGCCTTGAAACGACCAGGTAGCGGGGCTGCTCAGAATGCGCTTCAAACGCATGTCTATTGGCACTTTTGTACACGAAGCTGTAACAGAGTGAAAACAAGACTTAGCAACGACTCTATCTCCCAAAGTATTGGCGGGAAACTAACAAGTTTGACACTGTTGGAAAGCCCTGCTCATGGGCATTCCGAAAATACCTGTCTTGGAGCTTTCGGATAGACAGGGAGGATGCCAGCGACTGCGGAGTGAGGACACCCTGAAAATGGCCAGTACATACGGCCATGGTGTGTGTACGTGAACAATAGCCAAGGCTGCTACGTGTGTGCTGGACCGAAGCCAGCAAAAAAAAAAAAAAAAAAAAAACGCCCAAAAAAGAAGTCGGTAGCGCCACTGCCAATAACTCCAAAAATAATAGGGCTAGAGAGAAATTTCTTGTACCTGGAGTTAGCTGCCATAGTCCTGCATCCGAAAATCGGGATTTCCTGGCCAGCGAGGGCCATCTTCCGCCTTGAAACGACCAGGTAGCGGGGCTGCTCATAATGCGCTTCAAACGCATGTCTAACGGCACTTTTGAACACGAAGCTGTAACAGAGTGAAAACAAGACTTATCAACGACTCTATCTCCCAAAGTATTGGCGGAAAACTAACAAGTTTAACACTGTTGGAAAGCCCTGCTCATGGGCTTTCCGAAAATACCGGTCTTGGAGCTGTGGGCTTAACAGGGAGGATGCCACCGACTGCGGAGTGAGGACACCCTGAAAATGGCCAGTACATACGGCCATGGTGTGTGTACGTGAACAATAGCCAAGGCTGCTACGTGTGTGCTGGACCGAAGCCAGCAAAAAAAAAAAAAAAAAAAAAAAAAACGCCGAAAAAAGAAGTCGGCAGCGCCACTGCCAATAACTCCAAAAATAATAGGGCTAGAGAGAAATTTATTGTACCTGGAGTTAGCTGCCATAGTCCTGCATCCGAAAATCGGGTTTTCCTGGCCAGCCAGGGCCATCTTCCGCCTTGAAACGACCAGGGAGCGGGGCTACTCAGAATGCGCTTCAAACGCATGTCTTATGGCACTTTTGTACACGAAGCTGTAACAGAGTGAAAACAAGACTTATCAACGACTCTATCTCCCAAAGTATTGGCGGAAAACTAACAAGTTTAACACTGTTGGAAAGCCCTGCTCATGGGCTTTCCGAAAATACCGGTCTTGGAGCTGTGGGCTTAACAGGGAGGATGCCACCGACTGCGGAGTGAGGACACCCTGAAAATGGCCAGTACATACGGCCATGGTGTGTGTACGTGAACAATAGCCAAGGCTGCTACGTGTGTGCTGGACCGAAGCCAGCAAAAAAAAAAAAAAAAAAAAAAAAGCCGAAAAAAGAAGTCGGCAGCGCCACTGCCAATAACTCCAAAAATAATAGGGCTAGAGAGAAATTTATTGTACCTGGAGTTAGCTGCCATAGTCCTGCATCCGAAAATCGGGTTTTCCTGGCCAGCCAGGGCCATCTTCCGCCGTGAAACGACCAGTGAGCGGGGCTGCTCAGAATGCGCTTCAAACGCATGTCTAATGGCACTTTTGTACACGAAGCTGTAACAGAGTGAAAACAAGACTTAGCAACGACTCTATCTCCCACAGTATTGGCGGGAAACTAACAAGTTTGACACTGTTGGAAAGCCCTGCTCATGGGCTTTCCGAAAATACCGGTCTTGGAGCTGTGGGATAAACAGGGAGGATGCCAGCGACTGCGGAGTGAGGACACCCTGAAAATGGCCAGTACATACGGCCATGGTGTGTGTACGTGAACAATAGCCAAGGCTGCTACGTGTGTGCTGGACCGAAGCCAGCAAAAAAATAAATAAATAAATAAACACCGAAAAAAGAAATCGGCAGTGCCACTGCCAATAACTCCAAAAATAATAGGGCTAGAGAGAAATTTCTTGTACCTGGACTTAGCTGCCATTGTCCTGCATCCGAAAATCGGGTTTTCCTGGCCAACCAGGGCCAACTTCCGCCTTGAAACGACCAGGGAGCGGGGCTACTCAGAATGCGCTTCAAACGCATGTCTTATGGCACTTTTGTACACGAAGCTGTAACAGAGTGAAAACAAGACTTAGCAACGACTCTATCTCCCAAAGTATTGGCTGGAAACTAACAAGTTTGACACTGTTGGAAAGCCCTGCTCATGGGCTTTCCGGAAATACCGGTCTCGGAGCTGTGGGCTTAACAGGGAGGATGCCACCGACTGCGGAGTGAGGACACCCTGAAAATGGCCAGTACATACGGCCATGGTGTGTGTACGTGAACAATAGCCAAGGCTGCTACGTGTGTGCTGGACCGAAGCCAGCAAAAAAAAAAAAAAAAAAAAAAACAACGCCGAAAAAAGAAGTCGGCAGCGCCACTGCCAATAACTCCAAAAATAATAGGGCTAGAGAGAAATTTATTGTACCTGGAGTTAGCTGCCATAGTCCTGCATCCGAAAATCGGGTTTTCCTGGCCAGCGAGGGCCATCTTCCGCCTTGAAACGACCAGTGAGCGGGGCTGCTCAGAATGCGCTTCAAACGCATGTCTAACGGCACTTTTGAACACGAAGCTGTAACAGAGTGAAAACAAGACTTATCAACGACTCTATCTCCCAAAGTATTGGCGGAAAACTAACAAGTTTGACACTGTTGGAAAGCCCTGCTCATGGGCTTTCCGAAAATACCGGTCTTGGAGCTGTGGGCTTAACAGGGAGGATGCCACCGACTGCGGAGTGAGGACACCCTGAAAATGGCCAGTACATACGGCCATGGTGTGTGTACGTGAACAATAGCCAAGGCTGCTACGTGTGTGCTGGACCGAAGCCAGCAAAAAAAAAAAAAAAAAAAAAAAAAACGCCGAAAAAAGAAGTCGGCAGCGCCACTGCCAATAACTCCAAAAATAATAGGGCTAGAGAGAAATTTATTGTACCTGGAGTTAGCTGCCATAGTCCTGCATCCGAAAATCGGGTTTTCCTGGCCAGCCAGGGCCATCTTCCGCCGTGAAACGACCAGTGAGCGGGGCTGCTCAGAATGCGCTTCAAACGCATGTCTAATGGCACTTTTGTACACGAAGCTGTAACAGAGTGAAAACAAGACTTAGCAACGACTCTATCTCCCACAGTATTGGCGGGAAACTAACAAGTTTGACACTGGTGGAAAGCCCTGCTCATGGGCTTTCCGAAAATACCGGTCTTGGAGCTGTGGGATAAACAGGGAGGATGCCAGCGACTGCGGAGTGAGGACACCCTGAAAATGGCCAGTACATACGGCCATGGTGTGTGTACGTGAACAATAGCCAAGGCTGCTACGTGTGTGCTGGACCGAAGCCAGCAAAAAATAAATAAATAAATAAACACCGAAAAAAGAAATCGGCAGTGCCACTGCCAATAACTCCAAAAATAATAGGGCTAGAGAGAAATTTCTTGTACCTGGACTTAGCTGCCATTGTCCTGCATCCGAAAATCGGGTTTTCCTGGCCAACCAGGGCCAACTTCCGCCTTGAAACGACCAGGGAGCGGGGCTACTCAGAATGCGCTTCAAACGCATGTCTTATGGCACTTTTGTACACGAAGCTGTAACAGAGTGAAAACACGACTTAGCAACGACTCTATCTCCCAAAGTATTGGCTGGAAACTAACAAGTTTGACACTGTTGGAAAGCCCTGTTCATGGGCTTTCCGGAAATACCGGTCTCGGAGCTGTGGGATAAACAGGGAGGATGCCAGCGACTGCGGAGTGAGGACACCCTGAAAATGGCCAGTACATACGGCCATGGTGTGTGTACGTGAACAATAGCCAAGGCTGCTACATAAGTGCTGGACCGAAGCCACCAAAAAAAAAAAAAAAAAAAAAAACGCCGAAAAAAGAAGTCGGCAGCGCCACTGCCAATAACTCCAAAAATAATAGGGCTAGAGAGAAATTTCTTGTACCTGGAGTTAGCTGCCATAGTCCTGCATCCGAAAATCGGGTTTTCCTGGCCAGCCAGGGCCATCTTCGGCCGTGAAACGACCAGGGAGCGGGGCTGCTCAGAATGCGCTTCAAACGCATGTCTAATGGCACTTTTGTACACGAAGCTGTAACAGAGTGAAAACAAGACTTAGCAACGACTCTATCTCTTAAAGTATTGGCGGGAAACTAACAAGTTTAACACTGTTGGAAAGCCCTGCTCATGGGCTTTCCGAAAATAACGGTCTTGGAGCTGTGGGCTTAACAGGGAGGATGCCACCGACTGCGGAGTGAGGACACCCTGAAAATGGCCAGTACATACGGCCATGGTGTGTGTACGTGAACAATAGCCAAGGCTGCTACGTGTGTGCTGGACCGAAGCCAGCAAAAAAAAAAAAAAAAAAAAAAAAAACGCCGAAAAAAGAAGTCGGCAGCGCCACTGCCAATAACTCCAACAATAATAGGGCTAGAGAGAAATTTATTGTACCTGGAGTTAGCTGCCATAGTCCTGCATCCGAAAATCGGGTTTTCCTGGCCAGCCAGGGCCATCTTCCGCCTTGAAACGACCAGGGAGCGGGGCTGCTCAGAATGCGCTTCAAACGCATGTCTAATGGCACTTTTGTACACGAAGCTGTAACAGAGTGAAAACAAGACTGAGCAACGACTCTATCTCCCAAAGTATTGGCGGGAAACTAACAAGTTTGACACTGTTGGAAAGCCCTGCTCATGGGCTTTCCGAAAATACCTGTATTGGAGCTGTGGGATAAACAGGGAGGATGCCAGCGACTGCAGAGTGAGGACACCCTGAAAATGGCCAGTACATACGGCCATGGTGTGTGTACGTGAACAATAGCCAAGGCTGATACGTGTGTGCTGGACCGTAGCCACAACAAAAAAAAAAAAAAAAAAAAAAAAAACGCCGAAAAAAGAAGTCGGCAGCGCCACTGCCAATAACTCCAAAAATAATAGGGCTAGAGAGAAATTTCATGTACCTGGACTTAGCTGCCATTGTCCTGCATCCGAAAATCGGGTTTTCCTGGCCAGCCAGGGCCAACTTCTGCCTTGAAACGACCAGGGAGCGGGGCTACTCAGAATGCGCTTCAAACGCATGTCTAACGGCACTTTTGTACACGAAGCTGTAACAGAGTGAAAACAAGACTTAGCAACGACTCTATCTCCCAAAGTATTGGCGGGAAACTAACAAGTTTGACACTGTTGGAAAGCCCTGCTCATGGTCTTTCCGAAAATACCGGTCTTGGAGCTGTGGGATCAACAAGGAGGATGCCACCGACTGCGGAGTGAGGACACCCTGAAAATGGCCAGTACATACGGCCATGGTGTGTGTACGTGAACAATAGCCAAGGCTGATACGTGTGTGCTGGACTGAAGCCACAACAAAAAAAAAAAAAAAAAAAAAACGCCGAAAAAAGAAGTCGGCAGCGCCACTTCCAATAACTCCAAAAATAATAGGGCTAGAGAGAAATTTCTTGTACCTGGAGTTAGCTGCCATAGTCCTGCATCCGAAAATCGGGTTTTCCTGGCCAGCCAGGGCCATCTTCCGCCTTGAAACGACCAGGGAGCGGGGCTACTCAGAATGCGCTTCAAACGCATGTCTAATGGCACTTTTGTACACGAAGCTGTAACAGAGTGAAAACAAGACTTAGCAACGACTCTATCTCCCAAAGTATTGGCGGAAAACTAACAAGTTTGACACTGTTGGAAAGCCCTGCTCATGGGCTTTCCGAAAATACCGGTCTTGGAGCTGTGGGATAAACAGGGAGGATGCCAGCGACTGCGGAGTGAGGACACCCTGAAAATGGCCAGTACATACGGCCATGGTGTGTGTACGTGAACAATAGCCAAGGATGCTACGTGTGTGCTGGACCGAAGCCAGCAAAAAAATAAATAAATAAATAAACGCCGAAAAAAGAAGCGGCAGCGCCACTGCCAAAAACTCCAAAAATAATAGGGCTAGAGAGAAATTTCTTGTACCTGGACTTAGCTGCCATTGTCCTGCATCCGAAAATCGGGTTTTCCTGGCCAGCCAGGGCCAACTTCCGCCTTGAAACGACCAGGGAGCGGGGCTACTCAGAATGCGCTTCAAACGCATGTCTAATGGCACTTTTGTACACGAAGCTGTAACAGAGTGAAATCAAGACTTAGCAACAACTCTATCTCCCAAAGTATTGGCGGGAAACTAACAAGTTTGACACTGTTGGAAAGCCCTGCTCATGGGCTTTCCGAAAATACCGGTCTTGGAGCTGTGGGATCAACAGGGAGGATGCCACCGACTGCGGAGTGAGGACACCCTGAAAATGGCCAGTACATACGGCCATGGTGTGTGTACGTGAACAATAGCCAAGGCTGCTACGTGTGTGCAAAAAAAAAAAAAAAAAAAAAAAACGCCGAAAAAAGAAGTCGGCAGCGCCACTGCCAATAACTCCAAAAATAATAGGGCTAGAGAGAAATTTATTGTACCTGGAGTTAGCTGCCATAGTCCTGCATCCGAAAATCGGGTTTTCCTGGCCAGCCAGGGCCATCTTCCGCCTTGAAACGACCAGGGAGCGGGGCTACTCAGAATGCGCTTCAAACGCATGTCTAATGGCACTTTTGTACACGAAGCTGTAACAGAGTGAAAACAAGACTTAGCAACAACTCTATCTCCCAAAGTATTGGCGGGAAACTAACAAGTTTGACACTGTTGGAAAGCCCTGCTCATGGGCTTTCCGAAAATACCTGTCTTGGAGCTGTGGGATAAACAGGGAGGATGCCAGCGACTGCGGAGTGAGGACACCCTGAAAATGGCCAGTACATACGGCCATGGTGTGTGTACGTGAACAATAGTCAAGGCTGATACGTGTGTGCTGGACCGTAGCCACAAAAAAAAAAAAAAAAAAAAAAAAAAAACGCCGAAAAAAGAAGTGCGCAGCGCCACTGCCAATAACTCCAAAAATAATAGGGCTAGAGAGAAATTTGTTGTACCTGGACTTAGCTGCCATTGTCCTGCATCTGAAAATCGGGTTTTCCTGGCCAGCCAGGGCCAACTTCCGCCTTGAAACGACCATGGAGCGGGGCTACTCAGAATGCGCTTCAAACGCATGTCTAATGGCACTTTTGTACACGAAGCTGTAACAGAGTGAAAACAAGACTTAGCAACGACTCTATCTCCCAAAGTATTGGCGGAAAACTAACAAGTTTGACACTGTTGGAAAGCCCTGCTCATGGGCTTTCCGAAAATACCGGTCTTGGAGCTGTGGGATAAACAGGGAGGATGCCAGCGACTGCGGAGTGAGGACACCCTGAAAATGGCCAGTACATACGGCCATGGTGTGTGTACGTGAACAATAGCCAAGGATGCTACGTGTGTGCTGGACCGAAGCCAGCAAAAAAATAAATAAATAAATAAACGCCGAAAAAAGAAGTCGGCAGCGCCACTGCCAAAAACTCCAAAAATAATAGGGCTAGAGAGAAATTTTCGTGTACCTGGACTTAGCTGCCATTGTCCTGCATCCGAAAATCGGGTTTTCCTGGCCAGCCAGGGCCAACTTCCGCCTTGAAACGACCAGGGAGCGGGGCTACTCAGAATGCGCTTCAAACGCATGTCTAATGGCACTTTTGTACACGAAGCTGTAACAGAGTGAAAACAAGACTTAGCAACAACTCTATCTCCCAAAGTATTGGCGGGAAATTAACAAGTTTGACACTGTTGGAAAGCCCTGCTCATGGGCTTTCCGAAAATACCGCTCTTGGAGCTGTGGGATCAACAGGGAGGATGCCACCGACTGCGGAGTGAGGACACCCTGAAAATGGCCAGTACATACGGCCATGGTGTGTGTACGTGAACAATAGCCAAGGCTGCTACGTGTGTGCTGGACCGAAGCCAGCAAAAAAAAAAAAAAAAAAAAAAAAAAAACGCCGAAAAAAGAAGTCGGCAGCGCCACTGCCAATAACTCCAAAAATAATAGGGCTAGAGAGAAATTTGTTGTACCTGGACTTAGCTGCCATTGTCCTGCATCTGAAAATCGGGTTTTCCTGGCCAGCCAGGGCCAACTTCCGCCTTGAAACGACCAGGGAGCGGGGCTACTCAGAATGCGCTTCAAACGCATGTCTAATGGCACTTTTGTACACGAAGCTGTAACAGAGTGAAAACAAGACTTAGCAACGACTCTATCTCCCAAAGTATTGGCGGAAAACTAACAAGTTTGACACTGTTGGAAAGCCCTGCTCATGGGCTTTCCGAAAATACCGGTCTTGGAGCTGTGGGATAAACAGGGAGGATGCCAGCGACTGCGGAGTGAGGACACCCTGAAAATGGCCAGTACATACGGCCATGGTGTGTGTACGTGAACAATAGCCAGGGCTGATACGTGTGTGCTGGACCGTAGCCACAAGAAAAAAAAAGAAGAAAAAAAACGCCAAAAAAAGAAGTCGGCAGCGCCACTGCCAATAACTCCAACAATAATAGGGCTAGAGAGAAATTTCTTGTACCTGGAGTTAGCTGCCATAGTCCTGCATCCGAAAATCGGGTTTTCCTGGCCAGCCAGGGCCATCTTCCGCCTTGAAACGACCAGGGAGCGGGGCTGCTCAGAATGCGCTTCAAACGCATGTCTAATGGCACTTTTGTACACGAAGCTGTAACAGAGTGAAAACAAGACTTAGCAACGACTCTATCTCCCAAAGTATTGGCGGGAAACTAACAAGTTTGACACTGTTGGAAAGCCCTGCTCATGGGCTTTCCGAAAGTACCTGTCTTGGAGCTGTGGGATAAACAGGGAGGATGCCAGCGACTGCAGAGTGAGGACACCCTGAAAATGGCCAGTACATACGGCCATGGTGTGTGTACGTGAACAATAGCCAAGGCTGCTACGTGTGTGCTGGACCGAAGCCAGCAAAAAAAAAAAAAAAAAAAAAAAAACGCCGAAAAAAGAACTCGGCAGCGCCACTGCCAATAACTCCAACAATAATAGGGCTAGAGAGAAATTTCTTGTACCTGGACTTAGCTGTCATTGTCCTGCATCCGAAAATCGGGTTTTCCTGGCCATCCAGGGCCAACTTCCGCCTTGAAACGACCAGGGAGCGGGGCTACTCAGAATGCGCTTCAAACGCATGTCTAATGGCACTTTTGTACACGAAGCTGTAACAGAGTGAAAACAAGACTGAGCAACGACTCTATCTCCCAAAGTATTGGCGGGAAACTAACAAGTTTGACACTGTTGGAAAGCCCTGCTCATGGGCTTTCCGAAAACACCTGTCTTGGAGCTGTGGGATAAATAGGGAGGATGCCAGCGACTGCGGAGTGAGGACACCCTGAAAATGGCCAGTACATACGGCCATGGTGTGTGTACGTGAACAATAGCCAAGGCTGCTACGTGTGTGCTGGACTGAAGCCAGCAAAAAAAAAAAAAAAAAAAAAAAAAAACGCGCCGAAAAAAGAAGTCGGCAGCGCCACTGCCAATAACTCCAAAAATAATAGGGCTAGAGAGAAATTTCTTGTACCTGGAGTTAGCTGCCATTATCCTGCATCAGAAAATCGGGTTTTCCTGGCCAACCAGGGCCAACTTCCGCCTTGAAACGACCAGGGAGCGGGGCTACTCAGAATGCGCTTCAAACGCATGTCTAATGGCACTTTTGTACACGAAGCTGTAACAGAGTGAAAACAAGACTTAGCAACGACTCTATCTCCCAAAGTATTGGCGGGAAACTAACAAGTTTGACACTGTTGGAAAGCCCTGCTCATGGGCTTTCCGAAAATACCTGTCTTGGAGCTGTGGGATTAACAGGGAGGATGCCACCGACTGCGGAGTGAGGACACCCTGAAAATGGCCAGTACATACGGCCATGGTGTGTGTACGTGAACAATAGCCAAGGCTGCTACGTGTGTGCTGGACCGAAGCCAGCAAAAAAAAAAAAAAAAAAAAAAACGCCGAAAAAAGAAGTCGGCAGCGCCACTGCCAATAACTCCAACAATAATAGGGCTAGAGAGAAATTTCTTGTACCTGGAGTTAGCTGCCATAGTCCTGCATCCGAAAATCGGGTTTTCCTGGCCAGCCAGGGCCATCTTCCGCCTTGAAACGACCAGGGAGCGGGGCTGCTCAGAATGCGCTTCAAACGCATGTCTAATGGCACTTTTGTACACGAAGCTGTAACAGAGTGAAAACAAGACTTAGCAACGACTCTATCTCCCAAAGTATTGGCGGGAAACTAACAAGTTTGACACTGTTGGAAAGCCTTGCTCATGGGCTTTCCGAAAGTACCTGTCTTGGAGCTGTGGGATAAACAGGGAGGATGCCAGCGACTGCAGAGTGAGGACACCCTGAAAATGGCCAGTACATACGGCCATGGTGTGTGTACGTGAACAATAGCCAAGGCTGCTACGTGTGTGCTGGACCGAAGCCAGCAAAAAAATAAATAAATAAATAAACGCCGAAAAAAGAAGTCGGCAGCGCCACTGCCAATAACTCCAAAAATAATAGGGCTAGAGAGAAATTTCTTGTACCTGGACTTAGCTGCCATTGTCCTGCATCCGAAAATCGGGTTTTCCTGGCCAGCCAGGGCCAACTTCCGCCTTGAAACGACCAGGGAGCGGGGCTACTCAGAATGCGCTTCAAACGCATGTCTAATGGCACTTTTGTACACGAAGCTGTAACAGAGTGAAAACAAGACTTAGCAACGACTCTATCTCCCACAGTATTGACGGGAAACTAACAAGTTTGACACTGTTGGAAAGCCCTGCTCATGGGCTTTCCGAAAATACCGGTCTTGGAGCTGTGGGATAAACAGGGAGGATGCCAGCGACTGCGGAGTGAGGACACCCTGAAAATGGCCAGTACATACGGCCATGGTGTGTGTACGTGAACAATAGCCAAGGCTGCTACGTGTGTGCTGGACTGAAGCCAGCAAAAAAAAAAAAAAAAAAAAAAAAAAAAAAACGCGCCGAAAAAAGAAGTCGGCAGCGCCACTGCCAATTACTCCAAAAATAATAGGGCTAGAGAGAAATTTCTTGTACCTGGAGTTAGCTGCCATTATCCTGCATCCGAAAATCGGGTTTTCCTGGCCAACCAGGGCCAACTTCCGCCTTGAAACGACCAGGGAGCGGGGCTACTCAGAATGCGCTTCAAACGCATGTCTAATGGCACTTTTGTACACGAAGCTGTAACAGAGTGAAAACAAGACTTAGCAACGACTCTATCTCCCAAAGTATTGGCGGGAAACTAACAAGTTTGACACTGTTGGAAAGCCCTGCTCATGGGCTTTCCGAAAATACCTGTCTTGGAGCTGTGGGATTAACAGGGAGGATGCCACCGACTGCGGAGTGAGGACACCCTGAAAATGGCCAGTACATACGGCCATGGTGTGTGTACGTGAACAATAGCCAAGGCTGCTACGTGTGTGCTGGACCGAAGCCAGCAAAAAAAAAAAAAAAAAAAAAAACGCCGAAAAAAGAAGTCGGCAGCGCCACTGCCAATAACTCCAACAATAATAGGGCTAGAGAGAAATTTCTTGTACCTGGAGTTAGCTGCCATAGTCCTGCATCCGAAAATCGGGTATTCCTGGCCAGCCAGGGCCATCTTCCGCCTTGAAACGACCAGGGAGCGGGGCTGCTCAGAATGCGCTTCAAACGCATGTCTAATGGCACTTTTGTACACGAAGCTGTAACAGAGTGAAAACAAGACTTAGCAACGACTCTATCTCCCAAAGTATTTGCGGGAAACTAACAAGTTTGACACTGTTGGAAAGCCCTGCTCATGGGCTTTCCGAAAGTACCTGTCTTGGAGCTGTGGGATAAACAGGGAGGATGCCAGCGACTGCAGAGTGAGGACACCCTGAAAATGGCCAGTACATACGGCCATGGTGTGTGTACGTGAACAATAGCCAAGGCTGCTACGTGTGTGCTGGACCGAAGCCAGCAAAAAAAAAAAAAAAAAAAAAAACGCCGAAAAAAGAAGTCGGCAGCGCCACTGCCAATAACTCCAACAATAATAGGGCTAGAGAGAAATTTCTTGTACCTGGAGTTAGCTGCCATAGTCCTGCATCCGAAAATCGGGTTTTCCTGGCCAGCCAGGGCCATCTTCCGCCTTGAAACGACCAGGGAGCGGGGCTGCTCAGAATGCGCTTCAAACGCATGTCTAATGGCACTTTTGTACACGAAGCTGTAACAGAGTGAAAACAAGACTTAGCAACGACTCTATCTCCCAAAGTATTGGCGGGAAACTAACAAGTTTGACACTGTTGGAAAGCCCTGCTCATGGGCTTTCCGAAAGTACCTGTCTTGGAGCTGTGGGATAAACAGGGAGGATGCCAGCGACTGCAGAGTGAGGACATCCTGAAAATGGCCAGTACATACGGCCATGGTGTGTGTACGTGAACAATAGCCAAGGCTGCTACGTGTGTGCTGGACCGAAGCCAGCAAAAAAATAAATAAATAAATAAACGCCGAAAAAAGAAGTCGGCAGCGCCACTGCCAATAACTCCAAAAATAATAGGGCTAGAGAGAAATTTCTTGTACCTGGACTTAGCTGCCATTGTCCTGCATCCGAAAATCGGGTTTTCCTGGCCAGCCAGGGCCAACTTCCGCCTTGAAACGACCAGGGAGCGGGGCTACTCAGAATGCGCTTCAAACGCATGTCTAATGGCACTTTTGTACACGAAGCTGTAACAGAGTGAAAACAAGACTTAGCAACGACTCTATCTCCCACAGTATTGACGGGAAACTAACAAGTTTGACACTGTTGGAAAGCCCTGCTCATGGGCTTTCCGAAAATACCTGTCTTGAAGCTGTGGGATAAACAGGGAGGATGCCAGCGACTGCGGAGTGAGGACACCCTGAAAATGGCCACTACATACGGCCATGGTGTGTGTACGTGAACAATAGTCAAGGCTGATACGTGTGTGCTGGACCGTAGCCACAAAAAAAAAAAAAAAAAAAAAAAAAAAAGCCGAAAAAAGAAGTGGGCAGCGCCACTGCCAATAACTCCAAAAATAATAGGGCTAGAGAGAAATTTCTTGTACCTGGAGTTAGCTGCCATAGTCCTGCATCCGAAAATCGGGTTTTCCTGGCCAGCCAGGGCCATCTTCCGCCTTGAAACGACCAGGGAGCGGGGCTGCTCAGAATGCGCTTCAAACGCATGTCTAATGGCACTTTTGTACACGAAGCTGTAACAGAGTGAAAACAAGACTTAGCAGCGACTCTATCTCCCAAAGTATTGGCGGGAAACTAACAAGTTTGACACTGTTGGAAAGCCCTGCTCATGGGCTTTCCGAAAATACCTGTCTTGGAGCTGTGGGATAAACAGGGAGGATGCCAGCGACTGCAGAGTGAGGACACCCTGAAAATGGCCAGTACATACGGCCATGGTGTGTGTACGTGAACAATAGCCAAGGCTGCTACGTGTGTGCTGGACCGAAGCCAGCAAAAAAATAAATATATAAATAAACGCCGAAAAAAGAAGTCGGCAGCGCCACTGCCAATAACTCCAAAAATAATAGGGCTAGAGAGAAATTTCTTGTACCTGGACTTAGCTGCCATTGTCCTGCATCCGAAAATCGGGTTTTCCTGGCCAGCCAGGGCCATCTTCCGCCTTGAAACGACCAGGGAGCGGGGCTACTCAGAATGCGCTTCAAACGCATGTCTAATGGCACTTTTGTACACGAAGCTGTAACAGAGTGAAAACAAGACTTAGCAACGACTCTATCTCCCAAAGTATTGGCGGGAAACTAACAAGTTTGACACTGTTGGAAAGCCCTGCTCATGGGCTTTCCGAAAATACCTGTCTTGGAGCTGTGGGATAAACAGGGAGGATGCCAGCGACTGCAGAGTGAGGACACCCTGAAAATGGCCAGTACATACGGCCATGGTGTGTGTACGTGAACAATAGCCAAGGCTGCTACGTGTGTGCTGGACCGAAGCCAGCAAAAAAATAAATAAATAAATAAACGCCGAAAAAAGAAGTCGGCAGCGCCACTGCCAATAACTCCAAAAATAATAGGGCTAAAGAGAAATTTCTTGTCCCTGGAGTTAGCTGCCATTGTCCTGCATCCGAAAATCGGGTTTTCCTGGCCAGCCAGGGCCAACTTCCGCCTTGAAACGACCAGGGAGCGGGGCTACTCAGAATGCGCTTCAAACGCATGTCTAATGGCACTTTTGTACACGAAGCTGTAACAGAGTGAAAACAAGACTTAGCAACGACTCTATCTCCCAAAGTATTGGTGGGAAACTAACAAGTTTGACACTGTTGGAAAGCCCTGCTCATGGGCTTTCCGAAAAGACCTGTCTTGGAGCTGTGGGATAAACAGAGAGGATGCCAGCGACTGCGGAGTGAGGACACCCTGAAAATGGCCAGTACATACGGCCATGGTGTGTGTACGTGAACAATAGTCAAGGCTGCTACGTGTGTGCTGGACTGAAGCCAGCAAAAAAAAAAAAAAAAAAAAAAAAAAAAAACGCGCCGAAAAAAGAAGTCGGCAGCGCCACTGCCAATAACTCCAAAAATAATAGGGCTAGAGAGAAATTTCTTGTACCTGGAGTTAGCTGCCATTGTCCTGCATCCGAAAATTGGGTTTTCCTGGCCAACCAGGGCCAACTTCCGCCTTGAAACGAGCAGGGAGCGGGGCTACTCAGAATGCGCTTCAAACGCATGTCTAATGGCACTTTTGTACACGAAGCTGTAACAGAGTGAAAACAAGACTTAGCAACGACTCTATCTCCCAAAGTATTGGCGGGAAACTAACAAGTTTGACACTGTTGGAAAGCCCTGCTCATGGGCTTTCCGAAAATACCTGTCTTGGAGCTGTGGGATAAACAGTGAGGATGCCAGCGACTGCAGAGTGAGGACACCCTGAAAATGGCCAGTACATACGGCCATGGTGTGTGTACGTGAACAATAGTCAAGGCTGCTACGTGTGTGCTGGACTGAAGCCAGCAAAAAAAAAAAAAAAAAAAAAAAAAAAAACGCGCCGAAAAAAGAAGTCGGCAGCGCCACTGCCAATAACTCCAAAAATAATAGGGCTAGAGAGAAATTTCTTGTACCTGGAGTTAGCTGCCATTGTCCTGCATCCGAAAATCGGGTTTTCCTGGCCAACCAGGGCCAACTTCCGCCTTGAAACGACCAGGGAGCGGGGCTACTCAGAATGCGCTTCAAACGCATGTCTAATGGCACTTTTGTACACGAAGCTGTAACAGAGTGAAAACAAGACTTAGCAACGACTCTATCTCCCAAAGTATTGGCGGGAAACTAACAAGTTTGACACTGTTGGAAAGCCCTGCTCATGGGCTTTCCGAAAATACCTGTCTTGGAGCTGTGGGATAAACAGAGAGGATGCCAGCGACTGCAGAGTGAGGACACCCTGAAAATGGCCAGTACATACGGCCATGGTGTGTGTACGTGAACAATAGCCAAGGCTGCTACGTGTGTGCTGGACCGAAGCCAGCAAAAAAAAAAAAAAAAAAAAAAAAAAACGCCGAAAAAAGAAGTCGGCAGCGCCACTGCCAATAACTCCAAAAATAATAGGACTAGAGAGAAATTTCTTGTACCTGGAGTTAGCTGCCATAGTCCTGCATCCGAAAATTGGGTTTTCCTGGCCAGCCAGGGCCATCTTCCGCCGTGAAACGACCAGGGAGCGGGGCTGCTCAGAATGCGCTTCAAACGCATGTCTAATGGCACTTTTGTACACGAAGCTGTAACAGAGTGAAAACAAGACTTAGCAACGACTCTATCTCCCAAAGTATTGGCGGGAAACTAACAAGTTTGACACTGTTGGAAAGCCCTACTCATGGGCTTTCCGAAAATACCGGTCTTGGAGCTGTGGGATTAACAGGGAGGATGCCACCGACTGCGGAGTGAGGACACCCTGAAAATGGCCAGTACATACGGCCATGGTGTGTGTACGTGAACAATAGCCAAGGCTGCTACGTGTGTGCTGGACCGAAGCCAGCAAAAAAAAAAAAAAAAAAAAAAAAAACGCCGAAAAAAGAAGTCGGCAGCGCCACTGCCAATAACTCCAAAAATAATAGGGCTAGAGAAAAATTTCTTGTACCTGGAGTTAGCTGCCATAGTCCTGCATCCGAAAATCGGGTTTTTCTGGCCAGCCAGGGCCATCTTCCGCCTTGAAACGACCAGGGAGCGGGGCTGCTCAGAATGCGCTTCAAACGCATGTCTAATGGCACTTTTGTACACGAAGCTGTAACAGAGTGAAAACAAGACTTAGCAACGACTCTATCTCCCAAAGTATTGGCGGGAAACTAACAAGTTTAACACTGTTGGAAAGCCCTGCTCATGGGCTTTCCGAAAATATCGGTCTTGGAGCTGTGGGATTAACAGGGAGGATGCCACCGACTGCGGAGTGAGGACACCCTGAAAATGGCCAGTACATACGGCCATGGTGTGTGTACGTGAACAATAGCCAAGGCTGCTACGTGTGTGCTGGACCAAAGCCAGCAAAAAAAAAAAAAAAAAAAAAAAAACGCCGAAAAAAGAAGTCGGCAGCGCCACTGCCAATAACTCCAAAAATAATAGGGCTAGAGAGAAATTTCTTGTACCTGGAGTTAGCTGCCATAGTCCTGCATCCGAAAATCGGGTTTTCCTGGCCAGCCAGGGCCATCTTCCGCCTTGAAACGACCAGGGAGCGGGGCTGCTCAGAATGCGCTTCAAACGCATGTCTAATGGCACTTTTGTACACGAAGCTGTAACAGAGTGAAAACAAGACTTAGCAACGACTCTATCTCCCAAAGTATTGGCGGGAAACTAACAAGTTTAACACTGTTGGAAAGCCCTGCTCATGGGCTTTCCGAAAATATTGGTCTTGGAGCTGTGGGATTAACAGGGAGGATGCCACCGACTGCGGAGTGAGGACACCCTGAAAATGGCCAGTACATACGGCCACGGTGTGTGTACGTGAACAATAGCCAAGGCTGCTACGTGTGTGCTGGACCGAAGCCAGCAAAAAAAAAAAAAAAAAAAAAAAAAAAAACGCCGAAAAAAGAAGTCGGCAGCGCCACTGCCAATAACTTTAAAAATAATAGGGCTAGAGAGAAATTTCTTGTACCTGGAGTTAGCTGCCATAGTCCTGCATCCGAAAATCGGGTTTTCCTGGCCACCCAAAGCCATCTTCCGCCGTGAAACGACCAGGGAGCGGGGCTGCTCAGAATGCGCTTCAAACGCATGTCTAATGGCACTTTTGTACACGAAGCTGTAACAGAGTGAAAACAAGACTTAGCAACGACTTTATCTCCCAAAGTATTGGCGGGAAACTAACAAGTTTGACACTGTTGGAAAGCCCTGCTCATGGGCTTTCCGAAAAAGCTGTCTTGGAGCTGTGGGATTAACAGGGAGGATGCCACCGACTGCGGAGTGAGGACACCCTGAAAATGGCCAGTACATACGGCCATGGTGTGTGTACATGAACAATAGCCAAGGCTGCTACGTGTGTGCTGGACCGAAGCCAGCAAAAAAAAAAAAAAAAAAAAAAAAACCCGCCGAAAAAAGAAGTCGGCAGCGCCACTGCCAATAACTCCAAAAATAATAGGGCTAGAGAGAAATTTCCTGTACCTGGAGTTAGCTGCCATAGTCCTGCATCCGAAAATCGGGTTTTCCTGGCCAGCCAGGGCCATCTTCCGCCTTGAAACGACCAGGGAGCGGGGCTGCTCAGAATGCGCTTCAAACGCATGTCTAATGGCACTTTTGTACACGAAGCTGTAACAGAGTGAAAACAAGACTTAGCAACGACTCTATCTCCCAAAGTATTGGCGGGAAACTAACAAGTTTGACACTGTTGGAAAGCCCTGCTCATGGGCTTTCCGAAAATACCGGTCTTGGAGCTGTGGAATTAACAGGGAGGATGCCACCCACTGCGGAGTGAGGACACCCTGAAAATGGCCAGTACATACGGCCATGGTGTGTGTACGTGAACAATAGTCAAGGCTGATACGTGTGTGCTGGACCGTAGCCACAAAAAAAAAAAAAAAAAAAAAAAAAACGCCAAAAACAGAAGTGCGCAGCGCCACTGCCAATAGCTCCAAAAATAATAGGGCTAGAGAGAAATTTCTTGTACCTGGACTTAGCTGCCATTGTCCTGCATCCGAAAATCGGGTTTTCCTGGCCAGCCAGGGCCAACTTCCGCCTAGAAACGACCAGGGAGCGGGGCTACTCAGAATGCGCTTCAAACGCATGTCTAATGGCACTTTTGTACACGAAGCTGTAACAGAGTGAAAACAAGACTTAGCAACGACTCTATCTCCCAAAGTATTGGCGGGAAACTAACAAGTTTGACACTGTTGGAAAGCCCTGCTCATGGGCTTTCCGAAAATACCGGTCTTGGAGCTGTGGGATTAACAGGGAGGATGCCACCGACTGCGGAGTGAGGACACCCTGAAAATGGCCAGTACATACGGCCATGGTGTGTGTACGTGAACAATAGCCAAGGATGCTACGTGTGTGCTGGACCGAAGCCAGCAAAAAAATAAATAAATAAATAAACGCCGAAAAAAGAAGTCGGCAGCGCCACTGCCAATAACTCCAACAATAATAGGGCTAGAGAGAAATTTCTTGTACCTGCAGTTAGCTGCCATTGTCCTGCATCCGAAAATCGGGTTTTCCTGGCCAACCAGGGCCAACTTCCGCCTTGAAACGACCAGGGAGCGGGGCTACTCAGAATGCGCTTCAAACGCATGTCTAATGGCACTTTTGTACACGAAGCTGTAACAGAGTGAAAACAAGACTTAGCAACGACTCTATCTCCTAAAGTATTGGCGGGAAACTAACAAGTTTGACACTGTTGGAAAGCCCTGCTCATGGGCTTTCCGAAAATACCTGTCTTGGAGCTGTGGGATAAACAGAGAGGATGCCACCGACTGCGGAGTGAGGACACCCTGAAAATGGCCAGTACATACGGCCATGGTGTGTGTACGTGAACAATAGCCAGGGCTGCTACGTGTGTGCTGGACCGAAGCCAGCAAAAAAAAAAAAAAAAAAAAAAAAAAACGCCGAAAAAAGAAGTCGGCAGCGCCACTGCCAATAACTCCAACAATAATAGGGCTAGAGAGAAATTTCTTGTACCTGGAGTTAGCTGCCATAGTCCTGCATCCGAAAATCGGGTTTTCCTGGCGAGCCAGGGCCATCTTCCGCCTTGAAACGACCAGGGAGCGGGGCTGCTCAGAATGCGCTTCAAACGCATGTCTAATGGCACTTTTGTACACGAAGCTGTAACAGAGTGAAAACAAGACTTAGCAACGACTCTATCTCCCAAAGTATTGGCGGGAAACTAACAAGTTTGACACTGTTGGAAAGCCCTGCTCATGGGCTTTCCGAAAAGACCTGTCTTGGAGCTGTGGGATAAACAGAGAGGATGCCAGCGACTGCGGAGTGAGGACACCCTGAAAATGGCCAGTACATACGGCCATGGTGTGTGTACGTGAACAATAGCCAAGGCTGCTACGTGTGTGCTGGACCGAAGCCAGAAAAAAAAAAAAAAAAAAAAAAGAAAAAACGCCGAAAAAAGAAGTCGGCAGCGCCACTGCCAATAACTCCAAAAATAATAGGACTAGAGAGAAATTTCTTGTACCTGGAGTTAGCTGCCATAGTCCTGCATCCGAAAATCGGGTTTTCCTGGCCAGCCAGGGCCATCTTCCGCCGTGAAACGACCAGGGAGCGGGGCTGCTCAGAATGCGGTTCAAACGCATGTCTAATGGCACTTTTGTACACGAAGCTGTAACAGAGTGAAAACAAGACTTAGCAACGACTCTATCTCCCAAAGTATTGGCGGGAAACTAACAAGTTTGACACTGTTGGAAAGCCCTACTCATGGGCTTTCCGAAAATACCGGTCTTGGAGCTGTGGGATTAACAGGGAGGATGCCACCGACTGCGGAGTGAGGACACCCTGAAAATGGCCAGTACATACGGCCATGGTGTGTGTACGTGAACAATAGCCAAGGATGCTACGTGTGTGCTGGACCGAAGCCAGCAAAAAAAAAAAAAAAAAAAAAAAAAACGCCGAAAAAAGAAGTCGGCAGCGCCACTGCCAATAACTCCAAAAATAATAGGGCTAGAGAGAAATTTCTTGTACCTGGAGTTAGCTGCCATAGTCCTGCATCCGAAAATCGGGTTTTCCTGGCCAGCCAGGGCCATCTTCCGCCTTGAAACGACCAGGGAGCGGGGCTGCTCAGAATGCGCTTCAAACGCATGTCTAATGGCACTTTTGTACACGAAGCTGTAACAGAGTGAAAACAAGACTTAGCAACGACTCTATCTCCCAAAGTATTGGCGGGAAACTAACAAGTTTAACACTGTTGGAAAGCCCTGCTCATGGGCTTTCCGAAAATATTGGTCTTGGAGCTGTGGGATTAACAGGGAGGATGCCACCGACTGCGGAGTGAGGACACCCTGAAAATGGCCAGTACATACGGCCATGGTGTGTGTACGTGAACAATAGCCAAGGCTGCTACGTGTGTGCTGGACCAAAGCCAGCCAAAAAAAAAAAAAAAAAAAAAAAACGCCGAAAAAAGAAGTCGGCAGCGCCACTGCCAATAACTCCAAAAATAATAGGGCTAGAGAGAAATTTCTTGTACCTGGAGTTAGCTGCCATAGTCCTGCATCCGAAAATCGGGTTTTCCTGGCCAGCCAGGGCCATCTTCCGCCTTGAAACGACCAGGGAGCGGGGCTGCTCAGAATGCGCTTCAAACGCATGTCTAATGGCACTTTTGTACACGAAGCTGTAACAGAGTGAAAACAAGACTTAGCAACGACTCTATCTCCCAAAGTATTGGCGGGAAACTAACAAGTTTAACACTGTTGGAAAGCCCTGCTCATGGGCTTTCCGAAAATATTGGTCTTGGAGCTGTGGGATTAACAGGGAGGATGCCACCGACTGCGGAGTGAGGACACCCTGAAAATGGCCAGTACATACGGCCATGGTGTGTGTACGTGAACAATAGCCAAGGCTGCTACGTGTGTGCTGGACCGAAGCCAGCAAAACAAAAAAAAAAAAAAAAAAAAAAACGCCGAAAAAAGAAGTCGGCAGCGCCACTGCCAATAACTCCAAAAATAATAGGGCTAGAGAGAAATTTCTTGTACCTGGAGTTAGCTGCCATAGTCCTGCATCCGAAAATCGGGTTTTCCTGGCCAGCCAAAGCCATCTTCCGCCGTGAAACGACCAGGGAGCGGGGCTGCTCAGAATGCGCTTCAAACGCATGTCTAATGGCACTTTTGTACACGAAGCTGTAACAGAGTGAAAACAAGACTTAGCAACGACTTTATCTCCCAAAGTATTGGCGGGAAACTAACAAGTTTGACACTGTTGGAAAGTCCTGCTCATGGGCTTTCCGAAAATACCTGTCTTGGAGCTGTGGGATTAACAGGGAGGATGCCACCGACTGCGGAGTGAGGACACCCTGAAAATGGCCAGTACATACGGCCATGGTGTGTGTACGTGAACAATAGTCAAGGCTGATACGTGTGTGCTGGACCGTAGCCACAAAAAAAAAAAAAAAAAAAAAAAAAAAACGCCAAAAACAGAAGTGCGCAGCGCCACTGCCAATAGCTCCGAAAATAATAGGGCTAGAGAGAAATTTCTTGTACCTGGACTTAGCTGCCATTGTCCTGCATCCGAAAATCGGGTTTTCCTGGCCAGCCAGGGCCAACTTCCGCCTAGAAACGACCAGGGAGCGGGGCTACTCAGAATGCGCTTCAAACGCATGTCTAATGGCACTTTTGTACACGAAGCTGTAACAGAGTGAAAACAAGACTTAGCAACGACTCTATCTCCCAAAGTATTGGCGGGAAACTAACAAGTTTGACACTGTTGGAAAGCCCTGCTCATGGGCTTTCCGAAAATACCGGTCTTGGAGCTGTGGGATTAACAGGGAGGATGCCACCGACTGCGGAGTGAGGACACCCTGAAAATGGCCAGTACATACGGCCATGGTGTGTGTACGTGAACAATAGCCAAGGATGCTACGTGTGTGCTGGACCGAAGCCAGCAAAAAAATAAATAAATAAATAAACGCCGAAAAAAGAAGTCGGCAGCGCCACTGCCAATAACTCCAACAATAATAGGGCTAGAGAGAAATTTCTTGTACCTGGAGTTAGCTGCCATTGTCCTGCATCCGAAAATCGGGTTTTCCTGGCCAACCAGGGCCAACTTCCGCCTTGAAACGACCAGGGAGCGGGGCTACTCAGAATGCGCTTCAAACGCATGTCTAATGGCACTTTTGTACACGAAGCTGTAACAGAGTGAAAACAAGACTTAGCAACGACTCTATCTCCTAAAGTATTGGCGGGAAACTAACAAGTTTGACACTGTTGGAAAGCCCTGCTCATGGGCTTTCCGAAAATACCGGTCTTGGAGCTGTGGGATAAACAGAGAGGATGCCACCGACTGCGGAGTGAGGACACCCTGAAAATGGCCAGTACATACGGCCATGGTGTGTGTACGTGAACAATAGTCAAGGCTGATACGTGTGTGCTGGACCGTAGCCACAAAAAAAAAAAAAAAAAAAAAAAAAAAACGCCGAAAAAAGAAGTGCGCAGCGCCACTGCCAATAGCTCCAAAAATAATAGGGCTAAAGAGAAATTTCTTGTACCTGGACTTAGCTGCCATTGTCCTGCATCCGAAAATCGGGATTTCCTGGCCAGCCAGGGCCAACTTCCGCCTTGAAACGACCAGGGAGCGGGGCAACTCAGAATGCGCTTCAAACGCATGTCTAATGGCACTTTTGTACACGAAGCTGTAACAGAGTGAAAACAAGACTTAGCAACGACTCTATCTCCCAAAGTATTGGCGGGAAACTAACAAGTTTGACACTGTTGGAAAGCCTTGCTCATGGGCTTTCCGAAAATACCGGTCTTGGAGCTGTGGGATAAACAGGGAGGATGCCAGCGACTGCGGAGTGAGGACACCCTGAAAATGGCCAGTACATACGGCCATGGTGTGTGTACGTGAACAATAGCCAAGGCTGCTACGTGTGTGCTGGACCTAAGCCAGCAAAAAAAAAAAAAAAAAAAACGCCCAAAAAAGAAGTCAGCAGCGCCACTGCCAATAACTCTAAAAATAATAGGGCTAGAGAGAACTTTCTTGTACCTGGAGTTAGCTGCCATTGTCCTGCATCCGAAAATCGGGTTTTCCTCGCCAGCCAGGGCCAACTTCCGCCTTGAAACGACCAGGGAGCGGGGCTACTCAGAATGCGCTTCAAACGCATGTCTAATGGCACTTTTGTACACGAAGCTGTAACAGAGTGAAAACAAGACTTAGCAACGACTCTATCTCCCAAAGTATTGGCGGGAAACTAACAAGTTTGACACTGTTGGAAAGCCCCGCTCATGGGCTTTCCGAAATTACCTGTCTTGGAGCTGTGGGATAAACAGAGAGGATGCCAGCGACTGCGGAGTGAGGACACCCTGAAAATGGCCAGTACATACGGCCATGGTGTGTGTACGTGAACAATAGTCAAGGCTGATACGTGTGTGCTGGACCGTAGCCACAAAAAAAAAAAAAAAAAAAAAAAAAACGCCAAAAAAAGAAGTGCGCAGCGCCACTGCCAATAGCTCCAAAAATAATAGGGCTAGAGAGAAATTTCTTGTACCTGGACTTAGCTGCCATTGTCCTGCATCCGAAAATCGGGTTTTCCTGGCCAGCCAGGGCCAACTTCCGCCTAGAAACGACCAGGGAGCGGGGCTACTCAGAATGCGCTTCAAACGCATGTCTAATGGCACTTTTGTACACGAAGCTGTAACAGAGTGAAAACAAGACTTAGCAACGACTCTATCTCCCAAAGTATTGGCGGGAAACTAACAAGTTTGACACTGTTGGAAAGCCCTGCTCATGGGCTTTCCGAAAATACCGGTCTTGGAGCTGTGGGATTAACAGGGAGGATGCCACCGACTGCGGAGTGAGGACACCCTGAAAATGGCCAGTACATACGGCCATGGTGTGTGTACGTGAACAATAGCCAAGGATGCTACGTGTGTGCTGGACCGAAGCCAGCAAAAAAATTAATAAATAAAGAAACGCCGAAAAAAGAAGTCGGCAGCGCCACTGCCAATAACTCCAACAATAATAGGGCTAGAGAGAAATTTCTTGTACCTGGAGTTAGCTGCCATTGTCCTGCATCCGAAAATCGGGTTTTCCTGGCCAACCAGGGCCAACTTCCGCCTTGAAACGACCAGGGAGCGGGGCTACTCAGAATGCGCTTCAAACGCATGTCTAATGGCACTTTTGTACACGAAGCTGTAACAGAGTGAAAACAAGACTTAGCAACGACTCTATCTCCTAAAGTATTGGCGGGAAACTAACAAGTTTGACACTGTTGGAAAGCCCTGCTCATGGGCTTTCCGAAAATACCGGTCTTGGAGCTGTGGGATAAACAGAGAGGATGCCACCGACTGCGGAGTGAGGACACCCTGAAAATGGCCAGTACATACGGCCATGGTGTGTGTACGTGAACAATAGTCAAGGCTGATACGTGTGTGCTGGACCGTAGCCACAAAAAAAAAAAAAAAAAAAAAAAAAAAAACGCCGAAAAAAGAAGTGCGCAGCGCCACTGCCAATAGCTCCAAAAATAATAGGGCTAAAGAGAAATTTCTTGTACCTGGACTTAGCTGCCATTGTCCTGCATCCGAAAATCGGGATTTCCTGGCCAGCCAGGGCCAACTTCCGCCTTGAAACGACCAGGGAGCGGGGCAACTCAGAATGCGCTTCAAACGCATGTCTAATGGCACTTTTGTACACGAAGCTGTAACAGAGTGAAAACAAGACTTAGCAACGACTCTATCTCCCAAAGTATTGGCGGGAAACTAACAAGTTTGACACTGTTGGAAAGCCTTGCTCATGGGCTTTCCGAAAATACCGGTCTTGGAGCTGTGGG
This sequence comes from Marthasterias glacialis, assembly GCA_911728455.2. Classification (NCBI taxonomy): domain Eukaryota; kingdom Metazoa; phylum Echinodermata; class Asteroidea; order Forcipulatida; family Asteriidae; genus Marthasterias; species Marthasterias glacialis. The sequence continues at coordinate 86,197 of OU452222.1, forward strand.
ATAAACAGGGAGGATGCCAGCGACTGCGGAGTGAGGACACCCTGAAAATGGCCAGTACATACGGCCATGGTGTGTGTACGTGAACAATAGCCAAGGCTGCTACGTGTGTGCTGGACCTAAGCCAGCAAAAAAAAAAAAAAAAAAAAACGCCCAAAAAAGAAGTCAGCAGCGCCACTGCCAATAACTCCAAAAATAATAGGGCTAGAGAGAACTTTCTTGTACCTGGAGTTAGCTGCCATTGTCCTGCATCCGAAAATCGGGTTTTCCTGGCCAGCCAGGGCCAACTTCCGCCTTGAAACGACCAGGGAGCGGGGCTACTCAGAATGCGCTTCAAACGCATGTCTAATGGCACTTTTGTACACGAAGCTGTAACAGAGTGAAAACAAGACTTAGCAACGACTCTATCTCCCAAAGTATTGGCGGGAAACTAACAAGTTTGACACTGTTGGAAAGCCCCGCTCATGGGCTTTCCGAAATTACCTGTCTTGGAGCTGTGGGATAAACAAGGAGGATGCCAGCGACTGCAGAGTGAGGACACCCTGAAAATGGCCAGTACATACGGCCATGGTGTGTGTACGTGAACAATAGCCAAGGCTGCTACGTGTGTGCTGGACCGAAGCCAGCAAAAAAAAAAAAAAAAAAAAAAAAACGCCGAAAAAAGAAGTCTTCAGCGCCACTGCCAATAACTCCAAAAATAATAGGGCTAGAGAGAAATTTCTTGTACCTGGACTTAGCTGCCATTGTCCTGCATCCGAAAATCTGGTTTTCCTGGCCAGCCAGGGCCATCTGCCGCCTTGAAACGACCAGGTAGCGGGGCTGCTCAGAATGCGCTTCAAACGCATGTTTATTGGCACTTTTTCACACGAAGCTGTAACAGAGTGAAAACAAGACTTAGCAACGACTCTATCTCCCAAAGTATTGGCGGGAAACTAACAAGTTTGACACTGTTGGAAAGCCCTGCTCATGGGCTTTCCGAAAATACCTGTCTTTGAGCTGTGGGATAAACAGGGAGGATTCCAGCGACTGCAGATTGAGGACACCCTGAAAATGGCCAGTACATACGGCCATGGTGTGTGTACGTGAACAATAGCCAAGGCTGCTACGTGTGTGCTGGACCGAAGCCAGCAAAAAAATAAATAAATAAATAAACACCGAAAAAAGAAGTCGGCAGCGCCACTGCCAATAACTCCAAAAATAATAGGGCTAGAGAGAAATTTCTTGTACCTGGACTTAGCTACCATTGTCCTGAATCCGAAAATCGGGTTTTCCTGGCCAGCCAGGGCCAACTTCCGCCTTGAAACGACCAGGTAGCGGGGCTGCTCAGAATGCGCTTCAAACGCATGTCTATTGGCACTTTTGTACACGAAGCTGTAACAGAGTGAAAACAAGACTTAGCAACGACTCTATCTCCCAAAGTATTGGCGGGAAACTAACAAGTTTGACACTGTTGGAAAGCCCTGCTCATGGGCTTTCCGAAAATACCTGTCTTGGAGCTGTGGGATAAACAGGGAGGATGCCAGCGACTGCAGAGTGAGGACACCCTGAAAATGGCCAGTACATACGGCCATGGTGTGTGTACGTGAACAATAGCCAAGGCTGCTACGTAAGTGCTGGACCGAAGCCACCAAAAAAAAAAAAAAAAAAAAAAACGCCGAAAAAAGAAGTCGGCAGCGCCACTGCCAATAACTCCAAAAATAATAGGGCTAGAGAGAAATTTCTTGTACCTGGAGTTAGCTGCCATAGTCCTGCATCCGAACATCGGGTTTTCCTGGCCAGCCAGGGCCATCTTCCGCCTTGAAACGACCAGGTAGCGGGGCTGCTCAGAATGCGCTTCAACCGCATGTCTAATGGCACTTTTGTACACGAAGCTGTAACAGAGTGAAAACAAGACTTAGCAACAACTCTATCTCCCAAAGTATTGGCGGGAAACTAACAAGTTTGACACTGTTGGAAAGCCCTGCTCATGGGCTTTCCGAAAATACCGGTCTTGGAGCTGTGGGATCAACAGGGAGGATGCCACCGACTGCGGAGTGAGGACACCCTGAAAATGGCCAGTACATACGGCCATGGTGTGTGTACGTGAACAATAGCCTAGGCTGCTACGTGTGTGCTGGACCGAAGCCAGCAAAAAAAAAAAAAAAAAAAAAAACGCCGAAAAAAGAAGTCGGCAGCGCCACTGCCAATAACTCCAACAATAATAGGGCTAGAGAGAAATTTCTTGTACCTAGAGTTAGCTGCCATAGTCCTGCATCCGAAAATCGGGTTTTCCTGGCCAGCCAGGGCCATCTTCCGCCTTGAAACGACCAGGGAGCGGGGCTACTCAGAATGCGCTTCAAACGCATGTCTAATGGCACTTTTGTACACGAAGCTGTAACAGAGTGAAAACAAGACTTAGCAACAACTCTATCTCCCAAAGTATTGGCGGGAAACTAACAAGTTTGACACTGTTGGAAAGCCCTGCTCATGGGCTTTCCGAAAATACCTGTCTTGGAGCTGTGGGATAAACAGGGAGGATGCCAGCGACTGCGGAGTGAGGACACCCTGAAAATGGCCAGTACATACGGCCATGGTGTGTGTACGTGAACAATAGTCAAGGCTGATACGTGTGTGCTGGACCGTAGCCACAAAAAAAAAAAAAAAAAAAAAAAAATTCCGAAAAAAGAAGTGCGCAGCGCCACTGCCAATAACTCCAAAAATAATAGGGCTAGAGAGAAATTTCTTGTACCTGGACTTAGCTGTCATTGTCCTGCATCCGAAAATCGGGTTTTCCTGGCCATCCAGGGCCAACTTCCGCCTTGAAACGACCAGGGAGCGGGGCTACTCAGAATGCGCTTCAAACGCATGTCTAATGGCACTTTTGTACACGAAGCTGTAACAGAGTGAAAACAAGACTTAGCAACGACTCTATCTCCCAAAGTATTGGCGGGAAACTAACAAGTTTGACACTGTTGGAAAGCCCTGCTCATGGGCTTTCCGAAAATACCGGTCTGGGAGCTGTGGGATAAACAGAGAGGATGCCACCGACTGCGGAGTGAGGACACCCTGAAAATGGCCAGTACATACGGCCATGGTGTGTGTACGTGAACAATAGCCAAGGCTGCTACGTGTGTGCTGGACCGAAGCCAGCAAAAAAAAAAAAAAAAAAAAAAAAAAACGCCGAAAAAAGAAGTCGGCAGCGCCACTGCCAATAACTCCAAAAATAATAGGGCTAGAGAGAAATTTCTTGTACCTGGACTTAGCTGCCATAGTCCTGCATCCGAAAATCGGGTTTTCCTGGCCAGCCAGGGCCATCTTCCGCCTTGAAACGACCAGGGAGCGGGGCTGCTCAGAATGCGCTTCAAACGCATGTCTAATGGCACTTTTGTACACGAAGCTGTAACAGAGTGAAAACAAGACTTAGCAACGACTCTATCTCCCAAAGTATTGGCGGGAAACTAACAAGTTTGACACTGTTGGAAAGCCCTGCTCATGGGCTTTCCGAAATAACCTGTCTTGAAGCTGTCGGATAAACAGGGAGGATGCCAGCGACTGCGGAGTGAGGACACCCTGAAAATGGCCAGTACATACGGCCATGGTGTGTGTACGTGAACAATAGTCAAGGCTGATACGTGTGTGCTGGACCGTAGCCACAAAAAAAAAAAAAAAAAAAAAAAACGCCGAAAAAAGAAGTGCGCAGCGCCACTGCCAATAACTCCAAAAATAATAGGGCTAGAGAGAAATTTCTTGTACCTGGACTTAGCTGTCATTGTCCTGCATCCGAAAATCGGGTTTTCCTGGCCACCAGGGCCAACTTCCGCCTTGAAACGACCAGGGAGCGGGGCTACTCAGAATGCGCTTCAAACGCATGTCTAATGGCACTTTTGTACACGAAGCTGTAACAGAGTGAAAACAAGACTTAGCAACGACTCTATCTCCCAAAGTATTGGCGGGAAACTAACAAGTTTGACACTGTTGGAAAGCCCTGCTCATGGGCTTTCCGAAAATACCGATCTGGGAGCTGTGGGATTAACAGGGAGGGTGCCACCGACTGCGGAGTGAGGACACCCTGAAAATGGCCAGTACATACGGCCATGGTGTGTGTACGTGAACAATAGCCAAGGCTGCTACGTGTGAGCTGGACCGAAGCCAGCAAAAAAAAAAAAAAAAAAAAAAACGCCGAAAAAAGATGTCGGCAGCGCCACTGCCAATAACTCCAAAAATAATAGGGCTAGAGAGAAATTTCTTGTACCTGGACTTAGCTGTCATTGTCCTGCATCCGAAAATCGGGTTTTCCTGGCCATCCAGGGCCAACTTCCGCCTTGAAACGACCAGGGAGCGGGGCTACTCAGAATGCGCTTCAAACGCATGTCTAATGGCACTTTTGTACACGAAGCTGTAACAGAGTGAAAACAAGACTTAGCAACGACTCTATCTCCCAAAGTATTGGCGGGAAACTAACAAGTTTGACACTGTTGGAAAGCCCTGCTCATGGGCTTTCCGAAAATACCGGTCTGGGAGCTGTGGAATTAACAGGGAGGGTGCCACCGACTGCGGAGTGAGGACACCCTGAAAATGGCCAGTACATACGGCCATGGTGTGTGTACGTGAACAATAGCCAAGGCTGCTACGTGTGAGCTGGACCGAAGCCAGCAAAAAAAAAAAAAAAAAAAAAAAACGCCGAAAAAAGATGTCGGCAGCGCCACTGCCAATAACTCCAAAAATAATAGGGCTAGAGAGAAATTTCTTGTACCTGGAGTTAGCTGCCATAGTCCTGCATCCGAAAATTGGGTTTTCCTGGCCAGCCAGGGCCATCTTCCGCCGTGAAACGACCAGGGAGCGGGGCTACTCAGAATGCGCTTCAAACGCATGTCTAATGGCACTTTTGTACACGAAGCTGTAACAGAGTGAAAACAAGACTTAGCAACGACTCTATCTCCCAAAGTATTGACGGGAAACTAACAAGTTTGACACTGTTGGAAAGCCCTGCTCATGGGCTTTCCGAAAATACCTGTCTTGGAGCTGTGGGATAAACAGGGAGGATGCCAGCGACTGCGGAGTGAGGACACCCTGAAAATGGCCAGTACATACGGCCATGGTGTGTGTACGTGAACAATAGTCAAGGCTGATACGTGTGTGCTGGACCGTAGCCACAAAAAAAAAAAAAAAAAAAAAAAAAACGCCGAAAAAAGAAGTCGGCAGCGCCACTGCCAATAACTCCAAAAATAATAGGGCTAGAGAGAAATTTGTTGTACCTGGACTTAGCTGCCATTGTCCTGCATCCGAAAATCGGGTTTTCCTGGCCAGCCAGGGCCATCTTCCGCCTTGAAACGACCAGGGAGCGGGGCTACTCAGAATGCGCTTCAAACGCATGTCTAATGGCACTTTTGTACACGAAGCTGTAACAGAGTGAAAACAAGACTTAGCAACGACTCTATCTCCCAAAGTATTGGCGGGAAACTAACAAGTTTGACACTGTTGGAAAGCCCTGCTCATGGCCTTTCCGAAAAGACCTGTCTTGGAGCTGTGGGATAAACAGGGAGGATGCCACCGACTGCGGAGTGAGGACACCCTGAAAATGGCCAGTACATACGGCCATGGTGTGTGTACGTGAACAATAGCCAAGGCTGCTACGTGTGAGCTGGACCGAAGCCAGCAAAAAAAAAAAAAAAAAAAAAAAACGCCGAAAAAAGATGTCGGCAGCGCCACTGCCAATAACTCCAAAAATAATAGGACTAGAGAGAAATTTCTTGTACCTGGAGTTAGCTGCCATAGTCCTGCATCCGAAAATCGGGTTTTCCTGGCCAGCCAGGGCCATCTTCCGCCGTGAAACGACCAGGGAGCGGGGCTACTCAGAATGCGCTTCAAACGCATGTCTAATGGCACTTTTGTACACGAAGCTGTAACAGAGTGAAAACAAGACTTAGCAACGACTCTATCTCCCAAAGTATTGACGGGAAACTAACAAGTTTGACACTGTTGGAAAGCCCTGCTCATGGGCTTTCCGAAAATACCTGTCTTGGAGCTGTGGGATAAACAGGGAGGATGCCAGCGACTGCGGAGTGAGGACACCCTGAAAATGGCCAGTACATACGGCCATGGTGTGTGTACGTGAACAATAGTCAAGGCTGATACGTGTGTGCTGAACCGTAGACACAGAAAAAAAAAAAAAAAAAAAAAACGCCGAAAAAAGAAGTCGGCAGCGCCACTGCCAATAACTCCAAAAATAATAGGGCTAGAGAGAAATTTGTTGTACCTGGACTTAGCTGCCATTGTCCTGCATCCGAAAATCGGGTTTTCCTGGCCAGCCAGGGCCATCTTCCGCCTTGAAACGACCAGGGAGCGGGGCTACTCAGAATGCGCTTCAAACGCATGTCTAATGGCACTTTTGTACACGAAGCTGTAACAGAGTGAAAACAAGACTTAGCAACGACTCTATCTCCCAAAGTATTGGCGGGAAACTAACAAGTTTGACACTGTTGGAAAGCCCTGCTCATGGGCTTTCCGAAAATACCTGTCTTGGAGCTGTGGAATAGACAGGGAGGATGCCAGCGACTGCGGAGTGAGGACACCCTGAAAATGGCCAGTACATACGGCCATGGTGTGTGTACGTGAACAATAGTCAAGGCTGATACGTGTGTGCTGGACCGTAGCCACAAAAAAAAAAAAAAAAAAAAAAAACGCCGAAAAAAGAAGTGCGCAGCGCCACTGCCAATAACTCCAAAAATAATAGGGCTAGAGAGAAATTTCTTGTACCTGGACTTAGCTGTCATTGTCCTGCATCCGAAAATCGGGTTTTCCTGGCCATCCAGGGCCAACTTCCGCCTTGAAACGACCAGGGAGCGGGGCTACTCAGAATGCGCTTCAAACGCATGTCTAATGGCACTTTTGTACACGAAGCTGTAACAGAGTGAAAACAAGACTTAGCAACGACTCTATCTCCCAAAGTATTGGCGGGAAACTAACAAGTTTGACACTGTTGGAAAGCCCTGCTCATGGGCTTTCCGAAAATACCGGTCTTGGAGCTGTGGGATAAACAGGGAGGATGCCAGCGACTGCGGAGTGAGGACACCCTGAAAATGGCCAGTACATACGGCCATGGTGTGTGTACGTGAACAATAGCCAAGGCTGCTACGTGTGTGCTGGACCGAAGCCAGCAAAAAAAAAAAAAAAAAAAAAAACGCCGAAAAAAGATGTCGGCAGCGCCACTGCCAATAACTCCAAAAATAATAGGGCTAGAGAGAAATTTCTTGTACCTGGAGTTAGCTGCCATAGTCCTGCATCCGAAAATCGGGTTTTCCTGGCCAGCCAGGGCCATCTTCCGCCGTGAAACGACCAGGGAGCGGGGCTACTCAGAATGCGCTTCAAACGCATGTCTAATGGCACTTTTGTACACGAAGCTGTAACAGAGTGAAAACAAGACTTAGCAACGACTCTATCTCCCAAAGTATTGGCGGGAAACTAACAAGTTTGACACTGTTGGAAAGCCCTGCTCATGGGCTTTCCGAAAATACCGGTCTGGGAGCTGTGGGATTAACAGGGAGGGTGCCACCGACTGCGGAGTGAGGACACCCTGAAAATGGCCAGTACATACGGCCATGGTGTGTGTACGTGAACAATAGTCAAGGCTGATACGTGTGTGCTGGACCGTAGCCACAAAAAAAAAAAAAAAAAAAAAAAAAAACGCCGAAAAAAGAAGTGCGCAGCGCCACTGCCAATAACTCCAAAAATAATAGGGCTAGAGAGAAATTTCTTGTACCTGGACTTAGCTGCCATTGTCCTGCATCCGAAAATCGGGTTTTCCTGGCCAGCCAGGGCCATCTTCCGCCTTGAAACGACCAGGGAGCGGGGCTACTCAGAATGCGCTTCAAACGCATGTCTAATGGCACTTTTGTACACGAAGCTGTAACAGAGTGAAAACAAGACTTAGCAACGACTCTATCTCCCAAAGTATTGGCGGGAAACTAACAAGTTTGACACTGTTGGAAAGCCCTGCTCATGGGCTTTCCGAAAATACCTGTCTTGGAGCTGTGGAATAAACAGGGAGGATGCCAGCGACTGCGGAGTGAGGACACCCTGAAAATGGCCAGTACAAACGGCCATGGTGTGTGTACGTGAACAATAGCCAAGGCTGCTACGTGTGTGCTGGACCGAAGCCACAAAAAAAAAAAAAAAAAAAAAAAAAAAAACGCCGAAAAAAGAAGTCGGCAGCGCCACTGCCAATAACTCCAAAAATAATAGGGCTAGAGAGAAATTTCTTGTACCTGGAGTTAGCTGCCATAGTCCTGCATCCGAAAATCGGGTTTTCCTGGCCAGCCAGGGCCAACTTCCGCCTTGAAACGACCAGGGAGCGGGGCTACTCAGAATGCGCTTCAAACGCATGTCTAATGGCACTTTTGTACACGAAGCTGTAACAGAGTGAAAACAAGACTTAGCAACGACTCTATCTCCCAAAGTATTGGCGGGAAACTAACAAGTTTGACACTGTTGGAAAGCCCTGCTCATGGGCTTTCCGAAAATACCGGTCTTGGAGCTGTGGGATTAACAGGGAGGATGCCACCGACTGCAGAGTGAGGACACCCTGAAAATGGCCAGTACATACGGCCATGGTGTGTGTACGTGAACAATAGCCAAGGCTGCTACGTGTGTGCTGGACTGAAGCCACAAAAAAAAAAAAAAAAAAAAAAAAAAAAAACGCCGAAAAAAGAAGTCGGCAGCGCCACTGCCAATAACTCCAAAAATAATAGGGCTAGAGAGAAATTTCTTGTACCTGGAGTAAGCTGCCATAGTCCTGCATCCGAAAATCGGGTTTTCCTGGCCAGCCAGGGCCATCTTCCGCCTTGAAACGACCAGGGAGCGGGGCTGCTCAGAATGCGGTTCAAACGCATGTCTAATGGCACTTTTGTACACGAAGCTGTAACAGAGTGAAAACAAGACTTAGCAACGACTCTATCTCCCAAAGTATTTGCGGGAAACTAACAAGTTTGACACTGTTGGAAAGCCCTGCTCATGGGCTTTCCGAAAAGACCTGCCTTGGAGCTGTGGGATAAACAGAGAGGATGCCAGCGACTGCGGAGTGAGGACACCCTGAAAATGGCCAGTACATACGGCCATGGTGTGTGTACGTGAACAATAGTCAAGGCTGATACGTGTGTGCTGGACCGTAGCCAAAAACAGAAGTGCGCAGCGCCACTGCCAATAGCTCCAAAAATAATAGGGCTAGAGAGAAATTTCTTGTACCTGGACTTAGCTGCCATTGTCCTGCATCCGAAAATCGGGTTTTCCTGGCCAACCAGGGCCAACTTCCGCCTTGAAACGACCAGGGAGCGGGGCTACTCAGAATGCGCTTCAAACGCATGTCTAATGGCACTTTTGTACACGAAGCTGTAACAGAGTGAAAACAAGACTTAGCAACGACTCTATCTCCTAAAGTATTGGCGGGAAACTAACAAGTTTGACACTGTTGGAAAGCCCTGCTCATGGGCTTTCCGAAAATACCGGTCTTGGAGCTGTGGGAGTAACAGGGAGGATGCCACCGACTGCGGAGTGAGGACACCCTGAAAATGGCCAGTACATACGGCCATGGTGTGTGTACGTGAACAATAGCCAAGGCTGCTACGTGTGTGCTGGACCGAAGCCAGCAAAAAAAAAAAAAAGAAAAAAAAAAACGCCTAAAAAAGAAGTGCGCAGCGCCACTGCCAATAGCTCCAAAAATAATAGGGCTAGAGAGAAATTTGTTGTACCTGGACTTAGCTGCCATTGTCCTGCATCCGAAAATCGGGTTTTCCTGGCCAGCCAGGGCCAACTTCCGCCTAGAAACGACCAGGCAGCGGGGCTACTCAGAATGCGCTTCAAACGCATGTCTAATGGCACTTTTGTACACGAAGCTGTAACAGAGTGAAAACAAGACTTAGCAACGACTCTATCTCCCAAAGTATTGGCGGGAAACTAACAAGTTTGACACTGTTGGAAAGCCCTGCTCATGGGCTTTCCGAAAATACCGGTCTTGGAGCTGTGGGATAAACAGGGAGGATGCCACCGACTGCGGAGTGAGGACACCCTGAAAATGGCCAGTACATAGGGCCATGGTGTGTGTACGTGAACAATAGCCAAGGCTGCTACGTGTGTGCTGGACTGAAGCCAGCAAAAAAAAAAAAAAAAAAAAAAAACGCCGAAAAAAGAAGTCGGCAGCGCCACTGCCAATAACTCCAAAAATAATAGGGCTAGAGAGAAATTTCTTGTACCTGGAGTTAGCTGCCATAGTCCTGCATCCGAAAATCGGGTTTTCCTGGCCAGCCAGGGCCATCTTCCGCCGTGAAACGACCAGGGAGCGGGGCTGCTCAGAATGCGCTTCAAACGCATGTCTAATGGCACTTTTGTACACGAAGCTGTAACAGAGTGAAAACAAGACTTAGCAACGACTCTATCTCCCAAAGTATTGGCGGGAAACTAACAAGTTTGACACTGTTGGAAAGCCCTGCTCATGGGCTTTCCGAAAATACCGGTCTTGGAGCTGTGGGATAAACAGGGAGGATGCCACCGACTGCGGAGTGAGGACACCCTGAAAATGGCCAGTACATACGGCCATGGTGTGTGTACGTGAACAATAGCCAAGGCTGCTACGTGTGTGCTGGACCGTAGCCACAAAAAAAAAAAAAAAAAAAAAAAAAAAACGCCGAAAAAAGAAGTCGGCAGCGCCACTGCCAATAACTCCAAAAATAGTAGGGCTAGAGAGAAATTTCTTGTACCTGGAGTAAGCTGCCATAGTCCTGCATCCGAAAATTGGGTTTTCCTGGCCAGCCAGGGCCATCTTCCGCCTTGAAACGACCAGGGAGCGGGGCTGCTCAGAATGCGGTTCAAACGCATGTCTAATGGCACTTTTGTACACGAAGCTGTAACAGAGTGAAAACAAGACTTATCAACGACTCTATCTCCCAAAGTATTGGCGGGAAACTAACAAGTTTGACACTGTTGGAAAGCCCTGCTCATGGGCTTTCCGAAAATACCGGTCTTGGAGCTGTGGGATTAACAAGGAGGATGCCACCGACTGCAGAGTGAGGACACCCTGAAAATGGCCAGTACATACGGCCATGGTGTGTGTACGTGAATAATAGGGCTAGAGAGAAATTTCTTGTACCTGGAGTTAGCTGCCATAGTCCTGCATCCGAAAATCGGGTTTTCCTGGCCAGCCAGGGCCATCTTCCGCCGTGAAACGGCCAGGGAGCGGGGCTGCTCAGAATGCGCTTCAAACGCATGTCTAATGGCACTTTTGTACACGAAGCTGTAACAGAGTGAAAACAAGACTTAGCAACGACTCTATCTCCCAAAGTATTGGCGGGAAACTAACAAGTTTGACACTGTTGGAAAGCCCCGCTCATGGGCTTTCCGAAAATACCGGTCTTGGAGCTGTGGGATTAACAGGGAGGATGCCACCGACTGCAGAGTGAGGACACCCTGAAAATGGCCAGTACATACGGCCATGGTGTGTGTACGTGAACAATAGCCAAGGCTGCTACGTGTGTGCTGGACCGAAGCCACAAAAAAAAAAAAAAAAAAAAAAAAAAAAAAAACGCCGAAAAAAGAAGTCGGCAGCGCCACTGCCAATAACTTCAAAAATACTAGGGCTAGAGAGAAATTTCTTGTACCTGGAGTAAGCTGCCATAGTCCTGCATCCGAAAATCGGGTTTTCCTGGCCAGCCAGGGCCATCTTCCGCCGTGAAACGGCCAGGGAGCGGGGCTGCTCAGAATGCGCTTCAAACGCATGTCTAATGGCACTTTTGTACACGAAGCTGTAACAGAGTGAAAACAAGACTTAGCAACGACTCTATCTCCCAAAGTATTGGCGGGAAACTAACAAGTTTGACACTGTTGGAAAGCCCCGCTCATGGGCTTTCCGAAAATACCGGTCTTGGAGCTGTGGGATTAACAGGGAGGATGCCACCGACTGCAGAGTGAGGACACCCTGAAAATGGCCAGTACATACGGCCATGGTGTGTGTTCGTGAACAATAGCCAAGGCTGCTACGTGTGTGCTGGACCGAAGCCACAAAAAAAAAAAAAAAAAAAAAAAAAAAAAACGCCGAAAAAAGAAGTCGGCAGCGCCACTGCCAATAACTTCAAAAATACTAGGGCTAGAGAGAAATTTCTTGTACCTGGAGTAAGCTGCCATAGTCCTGCATCCGAAAATCGGGTTTTCCTGGCCAGCCAGGGCCATCTTCCGCCTTGAAACGACCAGGGAGCGGGGCTGCTCAGAATGCGGTTCAAACGCATGTCTAATGGCACTTTTGTACACGAAGCTGTAACAGAGTGAAAACAAGACTTAGCAACGACTCTATCTCCCAAAGTATTGGCGGGAAACTAACAAGTTTGACACTGTTGGAAAGCCCTGCTCATGGGCTTTCCGAAAATACCGGTCTTGGAGCTGTGGGATAAACAGGGAGGATGCCACCGACTGCGGAGTGAGGACACCCTGAAAATGGCCAGTACATACGGCCATGGTGTGTGTACGTGAACAATAGCCAAGGCTGCTACGTGTGTGCTGGACTGAAGCCAGCAAAAAAAAAAAAAAAAAAAAAAAAAAAACGCCGAAAAAAGAAGTCGGCAGCGCCACTGCCAATAACTCCAAAAATAATAGGGCTAGAGAGAAATTTCTTGTACCTGGAGTTAGCTGCCATAGTCCTGCATCCGAAAATCGGGTTTTCCTGGCCAGCCAGGGCCATCTTCCGCCGTGAAACGACCAGGGAGCGGGGCTGCTCAGAATGCGCTTCAAACGCATGTCTAATGGCACTTTTGTACACGAAGCTGTAACAGAGTGAAAACAAGACTTAACAACGACTCTATCTCCCAAAGTATTGGCGGGAAACTAACAAGTTTGACACTGTTGGAAAGCCCTGCTCATGGGCTTTCCGAAAATACCGGTCTTGGAGCTGTGGGATTAACAGGGAGGATGCCACCGACTGCGGAGTGAGGACACCCTGAAAATGGCCAGTACATACGGCTATGGTGTGTGTACGTGAACAATAGTCAAGGCTGATACGTGTGTGCTGGACCGTAGCCACAAAAAAAAAAAAAAAAAAAAAAAAACGCCGAAAAAAGAAGTGCGCAGCGCCACTGCCAATAGCTCCAAAAATAATAGGGCTAGAGAGAAATTTCTTGTACCTGGACTTAGCTGCCATTGTCCTGCATCCGAAAATCGGGTTTTCCTGGCCAACCAGGGCCAACTTCCGCCTTGAAACGACCAGGGAGCGGGGCTACTCAGAATGCGCTTCAAACGCATGTCTAATGGCACTTTTGTACACGAAGCTGTAACAGAGTGAAAACAAGACTTAGCAACGACTCTATCTCCAAAAGTATTGGCGGGAAACTAACAAGTTTGACACTGTTGGAAAGCCCTGCTCATGGGCTTTCCGAAAATACCGGTCTTGGAGCTGTGGGAGTAACAGGGAGGATGCCACCGACTGCGGAGTGAGGACACCCTGAAAATGGCCAGTACATACGGCCATGGTGTGTGTACGTGAACAATAGCCAAGGCTGCTACGTGTGTGCTGGACCGAAGCCAGCAAAAAAAAAAAAAAAGAAAAAAAAAAACGCCTAAAAAAGAAGTGCGCAGCGCCACTGCCAATAGCTCCAAAAATAATAGGGCTAGAGAGAAATTTGTTGTACCTGGACTTAGCTGCCATTGTCCTGCATCCGAAAATCGGGTTTTCCTGGCCAGCCAGGGCCAACTTCCGCCTAGAAACGACCAGGCAGCGGGGCTACTCAGAATGCGCTTCAAACGCATGTCTAATGGCACTTTTGTACACGAAGCTGTAACAGAGTGAAAACAAGACTTAGCAACGACTCTATCTCCCAAAGTATTGGCGGGAAACTAACAAGTTTGACACTGTTGGAAAGCCCTGCTCATGGGCTTTCCGAAAATACCGGTCTTGGAGCTGTGGGATAAACAGGGAGGATGCCACCGACTGCGGAGTGAGGACACCCTGAAAATGGCCAGTACATACGGCCATGGTGTGTGTACGTGAACAATAGCCAAGGCTGCTACGTGTGTGCTGGACTGAAGCCAGCAAAAAAAAAAAAAAAAAAAAAAACGCCGAAAAAAGAAGTCGGCAGCGCCACTGCCAATAACTCCAAAAATAATAGGGCTAGAGAGAAATTTCTTGTACCTGGAGTTAGCTGCCATAGTCCTGCATCCGAAAATCGGGTTTTCCTGGCCAGCCAGGGCCATCTTCCGCCGTGAAACGACCAGGGAGCGGGGCTGCTCAGAATGCGCTTCAAACGCATGTCTAATGGCACTTTTGTACACGAAGCTGTAACAGAGTGAAAACAAGACTTAGCAACGACTCTATCTTCCAAAGTATTGGCGGGAAACTAACAAGTTTGACACTGTTGGAAAGCCCTGCTCATGGGCTTTCCGAAAATACCGGTCTTGGAGCTGTGGGATTAACAGGGAGGATGCCACCGACTGCGGAGTGAGGACACCCTGAAAATGGCCAGTACATACGGCCATGGTGTGTGTACGTGAACAATAGCCAAGGCTGCTACGTGTGTGCTGGACCGTAGCAACAAAAAAAAAAAAAAAACAAAAAAAAAAAAAACGCCAAAAAAAGAAGTCGGCAGCGCCACTGCCAATAACTCCAAAAATAGTAGGGCTAGAGAGAAATTTCTTGTACCTGGAGTAAGCTGCCATAGTCCTGCATCCGAAAATCGGGTTTTCCTGGCCAGCCAGGGCCATCTTCCGCCTTGAAACGACCAGGGAGCGGGGCTGCTCAGAATGCGGTTCAAACGCATGTCTAATGGCACTTTTGTACACGAAGCTGTAACAGAGTGAAAACAAGACTTAGCAACGACTCTATCTCCCAAAGTATTTGCGGGGAACTAACAAGTTTGACACTGTTGGAAAGCCCTGCTCATGGGCTTTCCGAAAATACCGGTCTTGGAGCTGTGGAATTAACAGGGAGGACGCATCGACTGCGGAGTGAGGACACCCTGAAAATGGCCAGTACATACGGCCATGGTGTGTGTACGTGAACAATAGCCAAGGCTGCTACGTGTGTGCTGGACCAAAGCCAGCAAAAAAAAAAAAAAAAGAAAAAAAAAAACGCCGAAAAAAGAAGTCGGCAGCGCCACTGCAAATAACTCCAAAAATAATAGGGCTAGAGAGAAATTTCTTGTACCTGGAGTTACCTGTCATAGTCCTGCATCCGAAAATCGGGTTTTCCTGGCCAGCCAGGGCCATCTTCCGCCGTGAAACGACCAGGGAGCGGGGCTGCTCAGAATGCGCTTCAAACGCATGTCTAATGGCACTTTTGTACACGAAGCTGTAACAGAGTGAAAACAAGACTTAGCAACGACTCTATCTCCCAAAGTATTGGCGGGAAACTAACAAGTTTGACACTGTTGGAAAGCCCTGCTCATGGGCTTTCCGAAAATACCGGTCTTGGAGCTGTGGGATAAACAGGGAGGATGCCACCGACTGCGGAGTGAGGACACCCTGAAAATGGCCAGTACATACGGCCATGGTGTGTGTACGTGAACAATAGCCAAGGCTGCTACGTGTGTGCTGGACCGTAGCCACAAAAAAAAAAAAAAAAAAAAAAAAAAAAAAAAAACGCCGAAAAAAGAAGTCGGCAGCGCCACTGCCAATAACTCCAAAAATAGTAGGGCTAGAGAGAAATTTCTTGTACCTGGAGTAAGCTGCCATAGTCCTGCATCCGAAAATCGGGTTTTCCTGGCCAGCCAGGGCCATCTTCCGCCTTGAAACGACCAGGGAGCGGGGCTGCTCAGAATGCGGTTCAAACGCATGTCTAATGGCACTTTTGTACACGAAGCTGTAACAGAGTGAAAACAAGACTTATCAACGACTCTATCTCCCAAAGTATTGGCGGGAAACTAACAAGTTTGACACTGTTGGAAAGCCCTGCTCATGGGCTTTCCGAAAATACCGGTCTTGGAGCTGTGGGATTAACAGGGAGGATGCCACCGACTGCAGAGTGAGGACACCCTGAAAATGGCCAGTACATACGGCCATGGTGTGTGTACGTGAATAATAGGGCTAGAGAGAAATTTCTTGTACCTGGAGTTAGCTGCCATAGTCCTGCATCCGAAAATCGGGTTTTCCTGGCCAGCCAGGGCCATCTTCCGCCGTGAAACGGCCAGGGAGCGGGGCTGCTCAGAATGCGCTTCAAACGCATGTCTAATGGCACTTTTGTACACGAAGCTGTAACAGAGTGAAAACAAGACTTAGCAACGACTCTATCTCCCAAAGTATTGGCGGGAAACTAACAAGTTTGACACTGTTGGAAAGCCCCGCTCATGGGCTTTCCGAAAATACCGGTCTTGGAGCTGTGGGATTAACAGGGAGGATGCCACCGACTGCAGAGTGAGGACACCCTGAAAATGGCCAGTACATACGGCCATGGTGTGTGTACGTGAACAATAGCCAAGG
This sequence comes from Marthasterias glacialis, assembly GCA_911728455.2. Taxonomy (NCBI): domain Eukaryota; kingdom Metazoa; phylum Echinodermata; class Asteroidea; order Forcipulatida; family Asteriidae; genus Marthasterias; species Marthasterias glacialis. Next base: position 102,616 of record OU452222.1, read on the forward strand.
CTGCTACGTGTGTGCTGGACCGAAGCCACAAAAAAAAAAAAAAAAAAAAAAAAAACGCCGAAAAAAGAAGTCGGCAGCGCCACTGCCAATAACTTCAAAAATACTAGGGCTAGAGAGAAATTTCTTGTACCTGGAGTAAGCTGCCATAGTCCTGCATCCGAAAATCGGGTTTTCCTGGCCAGCCAGGGCCATCTTCCGCCTTGAAACGACCAGGGAGCGGGGCTGCTCAGAATGCGGTTCAAACGCATGTCTAATGGCACTTTTGTACACGAAGCTGTAACAGAGTGAAAACAAGACTTATCAACGACTCTATCTCCCAAAGTATTGGCGGGAAACTAACAAGTTTGACACTGTTGGAAAGCCCTGCTCATGGGCTTTCCGAAAATACAGGTCTTGGAGCTGTGGGATTAACAGGGAGGATGCCACCGACTGCAGAGTGAGGACACCCTGAAAATGGCCAGTACATACGGCCATGGTGTGTGTACGTGAATAATAGGGCTAGAGAGAAATTTCTTGTACCTGGAGTTAGCTGCCATAGTCCTGCATCCGAAAATCGGGTTTTCCTGGCCAGCCAGGGCCATCTTCCGCCGTGAAACGGCCAGGGAGCGGGGCTGCTCAGAATGCGCTTCAAACGCATGTCTAATGGCACTTTTGTACACGAAGCTGTAACAGAGTGAAAACAAGACTTAGCAACGACTCTATCTCCCAAAGTATTGGCGGGAAACTAACAAGTTTGACACTGTTGGAAAGCCCCGCTCATGGGCTTTCCGAAAATACCGGTCTTGGAGCTGTGGGATTAACAGGGAGGATGCCACCGACTGCAGAGTGAGGACACCCTGAAAATGGCCAGTACATACGGCCATGGTGTGTGTACGTGAACAATAGCCAAGGCTGCTACGTGTGTGCTGGACCGAAGCCACAAAAAAAAAAAAAAAAAAAAAAAAAAAAACGCCGAAAAAAGAAGTCGGCAGCGCCACTGCCAATAACTTCAAAAATACTAGGGCTAGAGAGAAATTTCTTGTACCTGGAGTAAGCTGCCATAGTCCTGCATCCGAAAATCGGGTTTTCCTGGCCAGCCAGGGCCATCTTCCGCCTTGAAACGACCAGGGAGCGGGGCTACTCAGAATGCGCTTCAAACGCATGTCTAATGGCACTTTTGTACACGAAGCTGTAACAGAGTGAAAACAAGACTTAGCAACGACTCTATCTCCCAAAGTATTGGCGGGAAACTAACAAGTTTGACACTGTTGGAAAGCCCTGCTCATGGGCTTTCCGAAAATACCGGTCTTGGAGCTGTGGGAGTAACAGGGAGGATGCCACCGACTGCGGAGTGAGGACACCCTGAAAATGGCCAGTACATACGGCCATGGTGTGTGTACGTGAACAATAGCCAAGGCTGCTACGTGTGTGCTGGACCGAAGCCAGCAAAAAAAAAAAAAAAGAAAAAAAAAACGCCGAAAAAAGAAGTGCGCAGCGCCACTGCCAAGAGCTCCAAAAATAATAGGGCTAGAGAGAAATTTCTTGTACCTGGACTTAGCTGCCATTGTCCTGCATCCGAAAATGGGGTTTTCCTGGCCAGCCAGGGCCAACTTCCGCCTAGAAACGACCAGGCAGCGGGGCTACTCAGAATGCGCTTCAAACGCATGTCTAATGGCACTTTTGTACACGAAGCTGTAACAGAGTGAAAACAAGACTTAGCAACGACTCTATCTCCCAAAGTATTGGCGGGAAACTAACAAGTTTGACACTGTTGGAAAGCCCTGCTCATGGGCTTTCCGAAAATACCGGTCTTGGAGCTGTGGGATAAACAGGGAGGATGCCACCGACTGCGGAGTGAGGACATCCTGAAAATGGCCAGTACATACGGCCATGGTGTGTGTACGTGAACAATAGCCAAGGCTGCTACGTGTGTGCTGGACTGAAGCCAGCAAAAAAAAAAAAAAAAAAAAAAAAAAAACGCCGAAAAAAGAAGTCGGCAGCGCCACTGCCAATAACTCCAAAAATAATAGGGCTAGAGAGAAATTTCTTGTACCTGGAGTTAGCTGCCATAGTCCTGCATCCGAAAATCGGGTTTTCCTGGCCAGCCAGGGCCATCTTCCGCCGTGAAACGACCAGGGAGCGGGGCTGCTCAGAATGCGCTTCAAACGCATGTCTAATGGCACTTTTGTACACGAAGCTGTAACAGAGTGAAAACAAGACTTAACAACGACTCTATCTCCCAAAGTATTGGCGGGAAACTAACAAGTTTGACACTGTTGGAAAGCCCTGCTCATGGGCTTTCCGAAAATACCGGTCTTGGAGCTGTGGGATTAACAGGGAGGATGCCACCGACTGCGGAGTGAGGACACCCTGAAAATGGCCAGTACATACGGCCATGGTGTGTGTACGTGAACAATAGCCAAGGCTGCTACGTGTGTGCTGGACCGTAGCCACAAAAAAAAAAAAAAAAAAAAAAAAAAAAACGCCGAAAAAAGAAGTCGGCAGCGCCACTGCCAATAACTCCAAAAATAGTAGGGCTAGAGAGAAATTTCTTGTACCTGGAGTAAGCTGCCATAGTCCTGCATCCGAAAATCGGGGTTTCCTGGCCAGCCAGGGCCATCTTCCGCCTTGAAACGACCAGGGAGCGGGGCTGCTCAGAATGCGGTTCAAACGCATGTCTAATGGCACTTTTGTACACGAAGCTGTAACAGAGTGAAAACAAGACTTAGCAACGACTCTATCTCCCAAAGTATTTGCGGGGAACTAACAAGTTTGACACTGTTGGAAAGCCCTGCTCATGGGCTTTCCGAAAATACCGGTCTTGGAGCTGTGGAATTAACAGGGAGGACGCATCGACTGCGGAGTGAGGACACCCTGAAAATGGCCAGTACATACGGCCATGGTGTGTGTACGTGAACAATAGCCAAGGCTGCTACGTGTGTGCTGGACCAAAGCCAGCAAAAAAAAAAAAAAAAAAAAAAAAAAAACGCCGAAAAAAGAAGTCGGCAGCGCCACTGCCAATAACTCCAAAAATAGTAGGGCTAGAGAGAAATTTCTTGTACCTGGAGTAAGCTGCCATAGTCCTGCATCCGAAAATCGGGTTTTCCTGGCCAGCCAGGGCCATCTTCCGCCTTGAAACGACCAGGGAGCGGGGCTGCTCAGAATGCGGTTCAAACGCATGTCTAATGGCACTTTTGTACACGAAGCTGTAACAGAGTGAAAACAAGACTTAGCAACGACTCTATCTCCCAAAGTATTGGCGGGAAACTAACAAGTTTGACACTGTTGGAAAGCCCTGCTCATGGGCTTTCCGAAAATATTGGTCTTGGAGCTGTGGGATTAACAGGGAGGATGCCACCGACTGCAGAGTGAGGACACCCTGAAAATGGCCAGTACATACGGCCATGGTGTGTGTACGTGAATAATAGGGCTAGAGAGAAATTTCTTGTACCTGGAGTTAGCTGCCATAGTCCTGCATCCGAAAATCGGGTTTTCCTGGCCAGCCAGGGCCATCTTCCGCCGTGAAACGGCCAGGGAGCGGGGCTGCTCAGAATGCGCTTCAAACGCATGTCTAATGGCACTTTTGTACACGAAGCTGTAACAGAGTGAAAACAAGACTTAGCAACGACTCTATCTCCCAAAGTATTGGCGGGAAACTAACAAGTTTGACACTGTTGGAAAGCCCCGCTCATGGGCTTTCCGAAAATACCGGTCTTGGAGCTGTGGGATTAACAGGGAGGATGCCAGCGACTGCAGAGTGAGGACACCCTGAAAATGGCCAGTACATACGGCCATGGTGTGTGTACGTGAACAATAGCCAAGGCTGCTACGTGTGTGCTGGACCGAAGCCACAAAAAAAAAAAAAAAAAACGCCGAAAAAAGAAGTCGGCAGCGCCACTGCCAATAACTTCAAAAATACTAGGGCTAGAGAGAAATTTCTTGTACCTGGAGTAAGCTGCCATAGTCCTGCATCCGAAAATCGGGTTTTCCTGGCCAGCCAGGGCCAACTTCCGCCTAGAAACGACCAGGCAGCGGGGCTACTCAGAATGCGCTTCAAACGCATGTCTAATGGCACTTTTGTACACGAAGCTGTAACAGAGTGAAAACAAGACTTAGCAACGACTCTATCTCCCAAAGTATTGGCGGGAAACTAACAAGTTTGACACTGTTGGAAAGCCCTGCTCATGGGCTTTCCGAAAATACCGGTCTTGGAGCTGTGGGATAAACAGGGAGGATGCCACCGACTGCGGAGTGAGGACATCCTGAAAATGGCCAGTACATACGGCCATGGTGTGTGTACGTGAACAATAGCCAAGGCTGCTACGTGTGTGCTGGACTGAAGCCAGCAAAAAAAAAAAAAAAAAAAAAAAAAAACGCCGAAAAAAGAAGTCGGCAGCGCCACTGCCAATAACTCCAAAAATAATAGGGCTAGAGAGAAATTTCTTGTACCTGGAGTTAGCTGCCATAGTCCTGCATCCGAAAATCGGGTTTTCCTGGCCAGCCAGGGCCATCTTCCGCCGTGAAACGACCAGGGAGCGGGGCTGCTCAGAATGCGCTTCAAACGCATGTCTAATGGCACTTTTGTACACGAAGCTGTAACAGAGTGAAAACAAGACTTAACAACGACTCTATCTCCCAAAGTATTGGCGGGAAACTAACAAGTTTGACACTGTTGGAAAGCCCTGCTCATGGGCTTTCCGAAAATACCGGTCTTGGAGCTGTGGGATTAACAGGGAGGATGCCACCGACTGCGGAGTGAGGACACCCTGAAAATGGCCAGTACATACGGCCATGGTGTGTGTACGTGAACAATAGCCAAGGCTGCTACGTGTGTGCTGGACCGTAGCCACAAAAAAAAAAAAAAAAAAAAAAAAAAAAAACGCCGAAAAAAGAAGTCGGCAGCGCCACTGCCAATAACTCCAAAAATAGTAGGGCTAGAGAGAAATTTCTTGTACCTGGAGTAAGCTGCCATAGTCCTGCATCCGAAAATCGGGGTTTCCTGGCCAGCCAGGGCCATCTTCCGCCTTGAAACGACCAGGGAGCGGGGCTGCTCAGAATGCGGTTCAAACGCATGTCTAATGGCACTTTTGTACACGAAGCTGTAACAGAGTGAAAACAAGACTTAGCAACGACTCTATCTCCCAAAGTATTTGCGGGGAACTAACAAGTTTGACACTGTTGGAAAGCCCTGCTCATGGGCTTTCCGAAAATACCGGTCTTGGAGCTGTGGAATTAACAGGGAGGACGCATCGACTGCGGAGTGAGGACACCCTGAAAATGGCCAGTACATACGGCCATGGTGTGTGTACGTGAACAATAGCCAAGGCTGCTACGTGTGTGCTGGACCAAAGCCAGCAAAAAAAAAAAAAAAAAAAAAAAAAAACGCCGAAAAAAGAAGTCGGCAGCGCCACTGCCAATAACTCCAAAAATAGTAGGGCTAGAGAGAAATTTCTTGTACCTGGAGTAAGCTGCCATAGTCCTGCATCCGAAAATCGGGTTTTCCTGGCCAGCCAGGGCCATCTTCCGCCTTGAAACGACCAGGGAGCGGGGCTGCTCAGAATGCGGTTCAAACGCATGTCTAATGGCACTTTTGTACACGAAGCTGTAACAGAGTGAAAACAAGACTTAGCAACGACTCTATCTCCCAAAGTATTGGCGGGAAACTAACAAGTTTGACACTGTTGGAAAGCCCTGCTCATGGGCTTTCCGAAAATATTGGTCTTGGAGCTGTGGGATTAACAGGGAGGATGCCACCGACTGCAGAGTGAGGACACCCTGAAAATGGCCAGTACATACGGCCATGGTGTGTGTACGTGAATAATAGGGCTAGAGAGAAATTTCTTGTACCTGGAGTTAGCTGCCATAGTCCTGCATCCGAAAATCGGGTTTTCCTGGCCAGCCAGGGCCATCTTCCGCCGTGAAACGGCCAGGGAGCGGGGCTGCTCAGAATGCGCTTCAAACGCATGTCTAATGGCACTTTTGTACACGAAGCTGTAACAGAGTGAAAACAAGACTTAGCAACGACTCTATCTCCCAAAGTATTGGCGGGAAACTAACAAGTTTGACACTGTTGGAAAGCCCCGCTCATGGGCTTTCCGAAAATACCGGTCTTGGAGCTGTGGGATTAACAGGGAGGATGCCAGCGACTGCAGAGTGAGGACACCCTGAAAATGGCCAGTACATACGGCCATGGTGTGTGTACGTGAACAATAGCCAAGGCTGCTACGTGTGTGCTGGACCGAAGCCACAAAAAAAAAAAAAAAAAACGCCGAAAAAAGAAGTCGGCAGCGCCACTGCCAATAACTTCAAAAATACTAGGGCTAGAGAGAAATTTCTTGTACCTGGAGTAAGCTGCCATAGTCCTGCATCCGAAAATCGGGTTTTCCTGGCCAGCCAGGGCCATCTTCCGCCTTGAAACGACCAGGGAGCGGGGCTGCTCAGAATGCGCTTCAAACGCATGTCTAATGGCACTTTTGTACACGAAGCTGTAACAGAGTGAAAACAAGACTTAGCAACGACTCTATCTCCCAAAGTATTGGCGGGAAACTAACAAGTTTGACACTGTTGGAAAGCCCTGCTCATGGGCTTTCCGAAAATACCGGTCTTGGAGCTGTGGAATTAACAGGGAGGACGAATCGACTGCGGAGTGAGGACACCCTGAAAATGGCCAGTACATACGGCCATGGTGTGTGTACGTGAACAATAGCCAAGGCTGCTACGTGTGTGCTGGACCAAAGCCAGCAAAAAAAAAAAAAAAAAAAAAAAAAAAAACGCCGAAAAAAGAAGTCGGCAGCGCCACTGCCAATAACTCCAAAAATAATAGGGCTAGAGAGAAATTTCTTGTACCTGGAGTTAGCTGCCATAGTCCTGCATCCGAAAATCGGGTTTTCCTGGCCAGCCAGGGCCATCTTCCGCCGTGAAACGACCAGGGAGCGGGGCTGCTCAGAATGCGCTTCAAACGCATGTCTAATGGCACTTTTGTACACGAAGCTGTAACAGAGTGAAAACAAGACTTAGCAACGACTCTATCTTCCAAAGTATTGGCGGGAAACTAACAAGTTTGACACTGTTGGAAAGCCCTGCTCATGGGCTTTCCGAAAATACCGGTCTTGGAGCTGTGGGATTAACAGGGAGGATGCCACCGACTGCGGAGTGAGGACACCCTGAAAATGGCCAGTACATACGGCCATGGTGTGTGTACGTGAACAATAGCCAAGGCTGCTACGTGTGTGCTGGACCGTAGCAACAAAAAAAAAAAAAAAAAAAAAACAAAAAAAAACGCCGAAAAAAGAAGTCGGCAGCGCCACTGCCAATAACTCCAAAAATAGTAGGGCTAGAGAGAAATTTCTTGTACCTGGAGTAAGCTGCCATAGTCCTGCATCCGAAAATCGGGTTTTCCTGGCCAGCCAGGGCCATCTTCCGCCTTGAAACGACCAGGGAGCGGGGCTGCTCAGAATGCGGTTCAAACGCATGTCTAATGGCACTTTTGTACACGAAGCTGTAACAGAGTGAAAACAAGACTTAGCAACGACTCTATCTCCCAAAGTATTTGCGGGGAACTAACAAGTTTGACACTGTTGGAAAGCCCTGCTCATGGGCTTTCCGAAAATACCGGTCTTGGAGCTGTGGAATTAACAGGGAGGACGAATCGACTGCGGAGTGAGGACACCCTGAAAATGGCCAGTACATACGGCCATGGTGTGTGTACGTGAATAATAGGGCTAGAGAGAAATTTCTTGTACCTGGAGTTAGCTGCCATAGTCCTGCATCCGAAAATCGGGTTTTCCTGGCCAGCCAGGGCCATCTTCCGCCGTGAAACGGCCAGGGAGCGGGGCTGCTCAGAATGCGCTTCAAACGCATGTCTAATGGCACTTTTGTACACGAAGCTGTAACAGAGTGAAAACAAGACTTAGCAACGACTCTATCTCCCAAAGTATTGGCGGGAAACTAACAAGTTTGACACTGTTGGAAAGCCCCGCTCATGGGCTTTCCGAAAATACCGGTCTTGGAGCTGTGGGATTAACAGGGAGGATGCCAGCGACTGCAGAGTGAGGACACCCTGAAAATGGCCAGTACATACGGCCATGGTGTGTGTACGTGAACAATAGCCAAGGCTGCTACGTGTGTGCTGGACCGAAGCCACAAAAAAAAAAAAAAAAAACGCCGAAAAAAGAAGTCGGCAGCGCCACTGCCAATAACTTCAAAAATACTAGGGCTAGAGAGAAATTTCTTGTACCTGGAGTAAGCTGCCATAGTCCTGCATCCGAAAATCGGGTTTTCCTGGCCAGCCAGGGCCATCTTCCGCCTTGAAACGACCAGGGAGCGGGGCTGCTCAGAATGCGCTTCAAACGCATGTCTAATGGCACTTTTGTACACGAAGCTGTAACAGAGTGAAAACAAGACTTAGCAACGACTCTATCTCCCAAAGTATTGGCGGGAAACTAACAAGTTTGACACTGTTGGAAAGCCCTGCTCATGGGCTTTCCGAAAATACCGGTCTTGGAGCTGTGGAATTAACAGGGAGGACGAATCGACTGCGGAGTGAGGACACCCTGAAAATGGCCAGTACATACGGCCATGGTGTGTGTACGTGAACAATAGCCAAGGCTGCTACGTGTGTGCTGGACCAAAGCCAGCAAAAAAAAAAAAAAAAAAAAAAAAAACGCCGAAAAAAGAAGTCGGCAGCGCCACTGCCAATAACTCCAAAAATAATAGGGCTAGAGAGAAATTTCTTGTACCTGGAGTTAGCTGCCATAGTCCTGCATCCGAAAATCGGGTTTTCCTGGCCAGCCAGGGCCATCTTCCGCCGTGAAACGACCAGGGAGCGGGGCTGCTCAGAATGCGCTTCAAACGCATGTCTAATGGCACTTTTGTACACGAAGCTGTAACAGAGTGAAAACAAGACTTAGCAACGACTCTATCTTCCAAAGTATTGGCGGGAAACTAACAAGTTTGACACTGTTGGAAAGCCCTGCTCATGGGCTTTCCGAAAATACCGGTCTTGGAGCTGTGGGATTAACAGGGAGGATGCCACCGACTGCGGAGTGAGGACACCCTGAAAATGGCCAGTACATACGGCCATGGTGTGTGTACGTGAACAATAGCCAAGGCTGCTACGTGTGTGCTGGACCGTAGCAACAAAAAAAAAAAAAAAAAAAAAAAAAAAAAAACGCCGAAAAAAGAAGTCGGCAGCGCCACTGCCAATAACTCCAAAAATAGTAGGGCTAGAGAGAAATTTCTTGTACCTGGAGTAAGCTGCCATAGTCCTGCATCCGAAAATCGGGTTTTCCTGGCCAGCCAGGGCCATCTTCCGCCTTGAAACGACCAGGGAGCGGGGCTGCTCAGAATGCGGTTCAAACGCATGTCTAATGGCACTTTTGTACACGAAGCTGTAACAGAGTGAAAACAAGACTTAGCAACGACTCTATCTCCCAAAGTATTGGCGGGGAACTAACAAGTTTGACACTGTTGGAAAGCCCTGCTCATGGGCTTTCCGAAAATACCGGTCTTGGAGCTGTGGAATTAACAGGGAGGACGCATCGACTGCGGAGTGAGGACACCCTGAAAATGGCCAGTACATACGGCCATGGTGTGTGTACGTGAACAATAGCCAAGGCTGCTACGTGTGTGCTGGACCAAAGCCAGCAAAAAAAAAAAAAAAAAAAAAAAAAAAAACCCCAAAAAAGAAGGCGGCAGCGCCACTGCAAATAACTCCAAAAATAATAGGGCTAGAGAGAAATTTCTTGTACCTGGAGTTAGCTGCCATAGTCCTGCATCCGAAAATCGGGTTTTCCTGGCCAGCCAGGGCCATCTTCCGCCGTGAAACGACCAGGGAGCGGGGCTGCTCAGAATGCGCTTCAAACGCATGTCTAATGGCACTTTTGTACACGAAGCTGTAACAGAGTGAAAACAAGACTTAGCAACGACTCTATCTCCCAAAGTATTGGCGGGAAACTAACAAGTTTGACACTGTTGGAAAGCCCTGCTCATGGGCTTTCCGAAAATACCGGTCTTGGAGCTGTGGGATTAACAGGGAGGATGCCACCGACTGCAGAGTGAGGACACCCTGAAAATGGCCAGTATATACGGCCATGGTGTGTGTACGTGAATAATAGGGCTAGAGAGAAATTTCTTGTACCTGGAGTTAGTTGCCATAGTCCTGCATCCGAAAATCGGGTTTTCCTGGCCAGCCAGGGCCATCTTCCGCCGTGAAACGGCCAGGGAGCGGGGCTGCTCAGAATGCGCTTCAAACGCATGTCTAATGGCACTTTTGTACACGAAGCTGTAACAGAGTGAAAACAAGACTTAGCAACGACTCTATCTCCCAAAGTATTGGCGGGAAACTAACAAGTTTGACACTGTTGGAAAGCCCCGCTCATGGGCTTTCCGAAAATACCGGTCTTGGAGCTGTGGGATTAACAGGGAGGATGCCACCGACTGCAGAGTGAGGACACCCTGAAAATGGCCAGTACATACGGCCATGGTGTGTGTACGTGAACAATAGCCAAGGCTGCTACGTGTGTGCTGGACCAAAGCCAGCAAAAAAAAAAAAAAAAAAAAAAAAAAAAAAACGCCGAAAAAAGAAGTCGGCAGCGCCACTGCAAATAACTCCAAAAATAATAGGGCTAGAGAGAAATTTCTTGTACCTGGAGTTAGCTGCCATAGTCCTGCATCCGAAAATCGGGTTTTCCTGGCCAGCCAGGGCCATCTTCCGCCGTGAAACGACCAGGGAGCGGGGCTGCTCAGAATGCGCTTCAAACGCATGTCTAATGGCACTTTTGTACACGAAGCTGTAACAGAGTGAAAACAAGACTTAGCAACGACTCTATCTCCCAAAGTATTTGCGGGGAACTAACAAGTTTGACACTGTTGGAAAGCCCTGCTCATGGGCTTTCCGAAAATACCGGTCTTGGAGCTGTGGAATTAACAGGGAGGATGCCATCGACTGCGGAGTGAGGACACCCTGAAAATGGCCAGTACATACGGCCATGGTGTGTGTACGTGAACAATAGCCAAGGCTGCTACGTGTGTGCTGGACCAAAGCCAGCAAAAAAAAAAAAAAAAAAAAAAAAAACCGCCGAAAAAAGAAGTCGGCAGCGCCACTGCCAATAACTCCAAAAATAATAGGGCTAGAGAGAAATTTCTTATACCTGGAGTTAGCTGCCATAGTCCTGCATCCGAAAATCGGGTTTTCCTGGCCAGCCAGGGCCATCTTCCGCCGTGAAACGACCAGGGAGCGGGGCTGCTCAGAATGCGCTTCAAACGCATGTCTAATGGCACTTTTGTACACGAAGCTGTAACAGAGTGAAAACAAGACTTAGCAACGACTCTATCTCCCAAAGTATTGGCGGGAAACTAACAAGTTTGACACTGTTGGAAAGCCCTGCTCATGGGCTTTTCCGAAAATACCGGTCTTGGAGCTGTGGGATTAACAGGGAGGATGCCACCGACTGCGGAGTGAGGACACCCTGAAAATGGCCAGTACATACGGCCATGGTGTGTGTACGTGAACAATAGCCAAGGCTGCTACGTGTGTGCTGGACCGTAGCAACAAAAAAAAAAAAAAAAAAAAAAAAAACGCCGAAAAAATAAGTCGGCAGCGCCACTGCCAATAACTCCAAAAATAGTAGGGCTAGAGAGAAATTTCTTGTACCTGGAGTTAGCTGCCATAGTCCTGCATCCGAAAATCGGGTTTTCCTGGCCAGCCAGGGCCATCTTCCGCCTTGAAACGACCAGGGAGCGGGGCTGCTCAGAATGCGCTTCAAACGCATGTCTAATGGCACTTTTGTACACGAAGCTGTAACAGAGTGAAAACAAGACTGAGCAACGACTCTATCTCCCAAAGTATCGGCGGGAAACTAACAAGTTTGACACTGTTGGAAAGCCCTGCTCATGGGCTTTCCGAAAATACCGGTCTTGGAGCTGTGGGATTAACAGGGAGGATGCCACCGACTGCAGAGTGAAGACACCCTGAAAATGGCCAGTACATACGGCCATGGTGTGTGTACGTGAACAATAGCCAAGGCTGCTACGTGTGTGCTGGACCGAAGCCACAAAAAAAAAAAAAAAAAAAAAAAAAACGCCGAAAAATAATAGGGCTAGAGAGAAATTTCTTGTACCTGGAGTTAGCTGCCATAGTCCTGCATCCGAAAATCGGGTTTTCCTGGCCAGCCAGGGCCATCTTCCTCCTTGAAACGACCAGGGAGCGGGGCTGCTCAGAATGCGCTTCAAACGCATGTCTAATGGCACTTTTGTACACGAAGCTGTAACAGAGTGAAAACAAGACTTAGCAACGACTCTATCTCCCAAAGTATTGGCGGGAATCTAACAAGTTTGACACTGTTGGAAAGCCCTGCTCATGGGCTTTCCGAAAATACCAGTCTTGGAGCTGTGGGATTAACAGGGAGGATGCCACCGACTGCGGAGTGAGGACACCCTGAAAATGGCCAGTACATACGGCCATGGTGTGTGTACGTGAACAATAGCCAAGGCTGCTACGTGTGTGCTGGACCGAAGCCAGCAAAAAAAAAAAAAAAAAAAAAAAAAAAAAAAAACGCCGAAAAAAGAAGTCGGCAGCGCCACTGCCAATAACTCCAAAAATAGTAGGGCTAGAGAGAAATTTCTTGTACCTGGAGTAAGCTGCCATAGTCCTGCATCCGAAAATCGGGTTTTCCTGGCCAGCCAGGGCCATCTTCCGCCGTGAAACGGCCAGGGAGCGGGGCTGCTCAGAATGCGCTTCAAACGCATGTCTAATGGCACTTTTGTACACGAAGCTGTAACAGAGTGAAAACAAGACTTAGCAACGACTCTATCTCCCAAAGTATTTGCGGGAAACTAACAAGTTTGACACTGTTGGAAAGCCCTGCTCATGGGCTTTCCGAAAAGACATGTCTTGGAGCTGTGGCATAAACAGGGAGGATGCCAGCGACTGCGGAGTGAGGACACCCTGAAAATGGCCAGTACATACGGCCATGGTGTGTGTACGTGAACAATAGCCAAGGCTGATACGTGTGTGCTGGACCGTAGCAACAAAAAAAAAAAAAAAAAAAAAAAAAAACGCCGAAAAAAGAAGTCGGCAGCGCCACTGCCAATAACTCCAAAAATAGTAGGGCTAGAGAGAAATTTCTTGTACCTGGAGTAAGCTGCCATAGTCCTGCATCCGAAAATCGGGTTTTCCTGGCCAGCCAGGGCCATCTTCCGCCTTGAAACGGCCAGGGAGCGGGGCTGCTCAGAATGCGCTTCAAACGCATGTCTAATGGCACTTTTGTACACGAAGCTGTAACAGAGTGAAAACAAGACTTAGCAACGACTCTATCTCCCAAAGTATTTGCGGGAAACTAACAAGTTTGACACTGTTGGAAAGCCCTGCTCATGGGCTTTCCGAAAAGACATGTCTTGGAGCTGTGGCATAAACAGGGAGGATGCCAGCGACTGCGGAGTGAGGACACCCTGAAAATGGCCAGTACATACGGCCATGGTGTGTGTACGTGAACAATAGCCAAGGCTGATACGTGTGTGCTGGACCGTAGCAACAAAAAAAAAAAAAAAAAAAAAAAAAACGCCGAAAAAAGAAGTCGGCAGCGCCACTGCCAATAACTCCAAAAATAGTAGGGCTAGAGAGAAATTTCTTGTACCTGGAGTAAGCTGCCATAGTCCTGCATCCGAAAATCGGGTTTTCCTGGCCAGCCAGGGCCATCTTCCGCCTTGAAACGGCCAGGGAGCGGGGCTGCTCAGAATGCGCTTCAAACGCATGTCTAATGGCACTTTTGTACACGAAGCTGTAACAGAGTGAAAACAAGACTTAGCAACGACTCTATCTCCCAAAGTATTTGCGGGAAACTAACAAGTTTGACACTGTTGGAAAGCCCTGCTCATGGGCTTTCCGAAAAGACCTGTCTTGGAGCTGTGGCATAAACAGGGAGGATGCCAGCGACTGCGGAGTGAGGACACCCTGAAAATTGCCAGTACATACGGCCATGGTGTGTGTACGTGAACAATAGCCAAGGCTGCTACGTGTGTGCTGGACCGTAGCCACAAAAAAAAAAAAAAAAAAAAAAAAACGCCGAAAAAAGAAGTCGGCAGCGCCACTGCCAATAACTCCAAAAATAGTAGGGCTAGAGAGAAATTTCTTGTACCTGGAGTAAGCTGCCATAGTCCTGCACCCGAAAATCGGGTTTTCCTGGCCAGCCAGGGCCATCTTCCGCCGTGAAACGGCCAGGGAGCGGGGCTGCTCAGAATGCGCTTCAAACGCATGTCTAATGGCACTTTTGTACACGAAGCTGTAACAGAGTGAAAACAAGACTTAGCAACGACTCTATCTCCCAAAGTATTTGCGGGAAACTAACAAGATTGACACTGTTGGAAAGCCCTGCTCATGGGCTTTCCGAAAAGACCTGTCTTGGAGCTGTGGCATAAACAGGGAGGATGCCAGCGACTGCGGAGTGAGGACACCCTGAAAATGGCCAGTACATACGGCCATGGTGTGTGTACGTGAACAATAGCCAAGGCTGATACGTGTGTGCTGGACCGTAGCCACAAAAAAAAAAAAAAAAAAAAAAAAAAACGCCGAAAAAAGAAGTCGGCAGCGCCACTGCCAATAACTCCAAAAATAGTAGGGCTAGAGAGAAATTTCTTGTACCTGGAGTAAGCTGCCATAGTCCTGCATCCGAAAATCGGGTTTTCCTGGCCAGCCAGGGCCATCTTCCGCCTTGAAACGACCAGGGAGCGGGGCTGCTCAGAATGCGGTTCAAACGCATATCTAAAGGCACTTTTGTACACGAAGCTGTAACAGAGTGAAAACAAGACTTAGCAACGACTCTATCTCCCAAAGTATTGGCGGGAAACTAACAAGTTTGACACTGTTGGAAAGCCCTGCTCATGGGCTTTCCGAAAAGACCTGTCTTGGAGCTGTGGCATAAACAGGGAGGATGCCAGCGACTGCGGAGTGAGGACACCCTGAAAATGGCAAGTACATACGGACATGGTGTGTGTACGTGAACAATAGCCAAGGCTGATACGTGTGTGCTGGACCGTAGCCACCAAAAAAAAAAAAAAAAAAAAAAAAAAACGCCGAAAAAAGAAGTCGGCAGCGCCACTGCCAATAACTCCAAAAATAGTAGGGCTAGAGAGAAATTTCTTGTACCTGGAGTAAGCTGCCATAGTCCTGCATCCGAAAATTGGGTTTTCCTGGCCAGCCAGGGCCATCTTCCGCCTTGAAACGACCAGGGAGCGGGGCTGCTCAGAATGCGGTTCAAACGCATGTCTAATGGCACTTTTGTACACGAAGCTGTAACAGAGTGAAAACAAGACTTAGCAACGACTCTATCTCCCAAAGTATTGGCGGGAAACTAACAAGTTTGACACTGTTGGAAAGCCCTGCTCATGGGCTTTCCGAAAATACCGGTCTTGGAGCTGTGGGATTAACTGGGAGGATGCCACCGACTGCGGAGTGAGGACACCCTGAAAATGGCCAGTACATACGGCCATGGTGTGTGTACGTGAACAATAGCCAAGGCTGCTACGTGTGTGCTGGACCAAAGCCAGCAAAAAAAAAAAAAAAAAAAAAAAAAAACGCCGAAAAAAGAAGTCGGCAGCGCCACTGCCAATAACTCCAAAAATAATAGGGCTAAAGAGAAATTTCTTGTACCTGGAGTTAGCTGCCATTGTCCTGCATCCGAAAATCGGGTTTTCCTGGCCAACCAGGGCCAACTTCCGCCTTGAAACGACCAGGGAGCGGGGCTACTCAGAATGCGCTTCAAACGCATGTCTAATGGCACTTTTGTACACGAAGCTGTAACAGAGTGAAAACAAGACTTAGCAACGACTCTATCTCCCAAAGTATTGGCGGGAAACTAACAAGTTTGACACTGTTGGAAAGCCCCGCTCATGGGCTTTCCGAAAATACCGGTCTTGGAGCTGTGGGATAAACAGGGAGGATGCCAGCGACTGCAGAGTGAGGACACCCTGAAAATGGCCAGTACATACGGCCATGGTGTGTGTACGTGAACAATAGCCAAGGCTGCTACGTGTGTGCTGGACCGAAGCCAGCAAAAAAAAAAAAAAAAAAAAAAAAAAAACGCCGAAAAAAGAAGTCGGCAGCGCCACTGCCAATAACTCCAAAAATAGTAGGGCTAGAGAGAAATTTCTTGTACCTGGAGTAAGCTGCCATAGTCCTGCATCCGAAAATCGGGTTTTCCTGGCCAGCCAGGGCCATCTTCCGCCTTGAAACGACCAGGGAGCGGGGCTGCTCAGAATGCGGTTCAAACGCATGTCTAAAGGCACTTTTGTACACGAAGCTGTAACAGAGTGAAAACAAGACTTAGCAACGACTCTATCTCCCAAAGTATTGGCGGGAAACTAACAAGTTTGACACTGTTGGAAAGCCCTGCTCATGGGCTTTCCGAAAGGACCTGTCTTGGAGCTGTGGCATAAACAGGGAGGATGCCAGCGACTGCGGAGTGAGGACACCCTGAAAATGGCAAGTACATACGGACATGGTGTGTGTACGTGAACAATAGCCAAGGCTGATACGTGTGTGCTGGACCGTAGCCACCAAAAAAAAAAAAAAAAAAAAAAAAAAACGCCGAAAAAAGAAGTCGGCAGCGCCACTGCCAATAACTCCAAAAATAGTAGGGCTAGAGAGAAATTTCTTGTACCTGGAGTAAGCTGCCATAGTCCTGCATCCGAAAATCGGGTTTTCCTGGCCAGCCAGGGCCATCTTCCGCCTTGAAACGACCAGGGAGCGGGGCTGCTCAGAATGCGGTTCAAACGCATGTCTAATGGCACTTTTGTACACGAAGCTGTAACAGAGTGAAAACAAGACTTAGCAACGACTCTATCTCCCAAAGTATTGGCGGGAAACTAACAAGTTTGACACTGTTGGAAAGCCCTGCTCATGGGCTTTCCGAAAATACCGGTCTTGGAGCTGTGGGATTAACTGGGAGGATGCCACCGACTGCGGAGTGAGGACACCCTGAAAATGGCCACTACATACGGCCATGGTGTGTGTACGTGAACAATAGCCAAGGCTGCTACGTGTGTGCTGGACCAAAGCCAGCAAAAAAAAAAAAAAAAAAAAAAAAAAACGCCGAAAAAAGAAGTCGGCAGCGCCACTGCCAATAACTCCAAAAATAATAGGGCTAAAGAGAAATTTCTTGTACCTGGAGTTAGCTGCCATTGTCCTGCATCCGAAAATGGGGTTTTCCTGGCCAACCAGGGCCAACTTCCGCCTTGAAACGACCAGGGAGCGGGGCTACTCAGAATGCGCTTCAAACGCATGTCTAGTGGCACTTTTGTACACGAAGCTGTAACAGAGTGAAAACAAGACTTAGCAACGACTCTATCTCCCAAAGTATTGGCGGGAAACTAACAAGTTTGACACTGTTGGAAAGCCCCGCTCATGGGCTTTCCGAAAATACCGGTCTTGGAGCTGTGGGATAAACAGGGAGGATGCCAGCGACTGCAGAGTGAGGACACCCTGAAAATGGCCAGTACATACGGCCATGGTGTGTGTACGTGAACAATAGCCAAGGCTGCTACGTGTGTGCTGGACCGAAGCCAGCAAAAAAAAAAAAAAAAAAAAAACGCCGAAAAAAGAAGTCTTCAGCGCCACTGCCAATAACTCCAAAAATAATAGGGCTAGAGAGAAATTTCTTGTACCTGGAGTTAGCTGCCATAGTCCTGCATCCGAAAATCGGGTTTTCCTGGCCAGCCAGGGCCATCTTCCGCCGTGAAACGACCAGGGAGCGGGGCTGCTCAGAATGCGCTTCAAACGCATGTCTAATGGCACTTTTGTACACGAAGCTGTAACAGAGTGAAAACAAGACTTAGCAACGACTCTATCTCCCAAAGTATTGGCGGGAAACTAACAAGTTTGACACTGTTGGAAAGCCCTGCTCATGGGCTTTCCGAAAATACCGGTCTTGGAGCTGTGGGATAAACAGGGAGGATGCCACCGACTGCGGAGTGAGGACACCCTGAAAATGGCCAGTACATACGGCCATGGTGTGTGTACGTGAACAATAGCCAAGGCTGATACGTGTGTGCTGGACCGTAGCCACAAAAAAAAAAAAAAAAAAAAAAAAAAAAAAACGCCGAAAAAAGAAGTCGGCAGCGCCACTGCCAATAACTCCAAAAATAATAGGGCTAGAGAGAAATTTCTTGTACCTGGAGTTAGCTGCCATTGTCCTGCATCCGAAAATTGGGTTTTCCTGGCCAGCCAGGGCCAACTTCCGCCTTGAAACGACCAGGGAGCGGGGCTACTCAGAATGCGCTTCAAACGCATGTCTAATGGCACTTTTGTACACGAAGCTGTAACAGAGTGAAAACAAGACTTAGCAACGACTCTATCTCCCAAAGTATTGGCGGGAAACTAACAAGTTTGACACTGTTGGAAAGCCCCGCTCATGGGCTTTCCGAAAATACCGGTCTTGGAGCTGTGGGATAAACAGGGAGGATGCCAGCGACTGCAGAGTGAGGACACCCTGAAAATGGCAAGTACATACGGACATGGTGTGTGTACGTGAACAATAGCCAAGGCTGATACGTGTGTGCTGGACCGTAGCCACCAAAAAAAAAAAAAAAAAAAAAAAAAAAACGCCGAAAAAAGAAGTCGGCAGCGCCACTGCCAATAACTCCAAAAATAGTAGGGCTAGAGAGAAATTTCTTGTACCTGGAGTAAGCTGCCATAGTCCTGCATCCGAAAATCGGGTTTTCCTGGCCAGCCAGGGCCATCTTCCGCCTTGAAACGACCAGGGAGCGGGGCTGCTCAGAATGCGGTTCAAACGCATGTCTAATGGCACTTTTGTACACGAAGCTGTAACAGAGTGAAAACAAGACTTAGCAACGACTCTATCTCCCAAAGTATTGGCGGGAAACTAACAAGTTTGACACTGTTGGAAAGCCCTGCTCATGGGCTTTCCGAAAATACCGGTCTTGGAGCTGTGGGATTAACTGGGAGGATGCCACCGACTGCGGAGTGAGGACACCCTGAAAATGGCCAGTACATACGGCCATGGTGTGTGTACGTGAACAATAGCCAAGGCTGCTACGTGTGTGCTGGACCAAAGCCAGCAAAAAAAAAAAAAAAAAAAAAAAAAAAAACGCCGAAAAAAGAAGTCGGCAGCGCCACTGCCAATAACTCCAAAAATAATAGGGCTAGAGAGAAATTTCTTGTACTTGGAGTTAGCTGCCATTGTCCTGCATCCGAAAATCGGGTTTTCCTGGCCAACCAGGGCCAACTTCCGCCTTGAAACGACCAGGGAGCGGGGCTACTCAGAATGCGCTTCAAACGCATGTCTAATGGCACTTTTGTACACGAAGCTGTAACAGAGTGAAAACAAGACTTAGCAACGACTCTATCTCCCAAAGTATTGGCGAGAAACTAACAAGTTTGACACTGTTAGAAGCCCCGCTCATGGGCTTTCCGAAAATACCGGTCTTGGAGCTGTGGGATAAACAGGGAGGATGCCAGCGACTGCAGAGTGAGGACACCCTGAAAATGGCCAGTACATACGGCCATGGTGTGTGTACGTGAACAATAGCCAAGGCTGCTACGTGTGTGCTGGACCGAAGCCAGCAAAAAAAAAAAAAAAAAAAAAAAAACGCCGAAAAAAGAAGTCTTCAGCGCCACTGCCAATAACTCCAAAAATAATAGGGCTAGAGAGAAATTTCTTGTACCTGGAGTTAGCTGCCATAGTCCTGCATCCGAAAATCGGGTTTTCCTGGCCAGCCAGGGCCATCTTCCGCCGTGAAACGACCAGGGAGCGGGGCTGCTCAGAATGCGCTTCAAACGCATGTCTAATGGCACTTTTGTACACGAAGCTGTAACAGAGTGAAAACAAGACTTAGCAACGACTCTATCTCCCAAAGTATTGGCGGGAAACTAACAAGTTTGACACTGTTGGAAAGCCCTGCTCATGGGCTTTCCGAAAATACCGGTCTTGGAGCTGTGGGATAAACAGGGAGGATGCCACCGACTGCGGAGTGAGGACACCCTGAAAATGGCCAGTACATACGGCCATGGTGTGTGTACGTGAACAATAGCCAAGGCTGATACGTGTGTGCTGGACCGTAGCCACAAAAAAAAAAAAAAAAAAAAAAAAAAAAAACGCCGAAAAAAGAAGTCGGCAGCGCCACTGCCAATAACTCCAAAAATAATAGGGCTAGAGAGAAATTTCTTGTACCTGGAGTTAGCTGCCATTGTCCTGCATCCGAAAATTGGGTTTTCCTGGCCAGCCAGGGCCAACTTCCGCCTTGAAACGACCAGGGAGCGGGGCTACTCAGAATGCGCTTCAAACGCATGTCTAATGGCACTTTTGTACACGAAGCTGTAACAGAGTGAAAACAAGACTTAGCAACGACTCTATGTCCCAAAGTATTGGCGGGAAACTAACAAGTTTGACACTGTTGGAAAGCCCCGCTCATGGGCTTTCCGAAAATACCGGTCTTGGAGCTGTGGGATAAACAGGGAGGATGCCAGCGACTGCAGAGTGAGGACACCCTGAAAATGGCCAGTACATACGGCCATGGTGTGTGTACGTGAACAATAGCCAAGTCTGATACGTGTGTGCTGGACCGTAGCCACAAAAAAAAAAAAAAAAAAAAAAACGCCGAAAAAAGAAGTCGGCAGCGCCACTGCCAATAACTCCAAAAATAATAGGGCTAGAGAGAAATTTCTTGTACCTGGAGTTAGCTGCCATTGTCCTGCATCCGAAAATCGGGTTTTCCTGGCCAGCCAGGGCCAACTTCCGCCTTGAAACGACCAGGGAGCGGGGCTGCTCAGAATGCGCTTCAAACGCATGTCTAATGGCACTTTTGTACACGAAGCTGTAACAGAGTGAAAACAAGACTTAGCAACGACTCTATCTCCCAAAGTATTGGCGGGAAACTAACAAGTTTGACACTGTTGGAAAGCCCTGCTCATGGGCTTTCCGAAAATACCGGTCTTGGAGCTGTGGGATAAACAGGGAGGATGCCACCGACTGCGGAGTGAGGACACCCTGAAAATGGCCAGTACATACGGCCATGGTGTGTGTACGTGAACAATAGCCAAGGCTGCTAGTGTGTGCTGGACCGAAGCCAGCAAAAAAAAAAAAAAAAAAAAAAAACGCCGAAAAAAGAAGTCTTCAGCGCCACTGCCAATAACTCCAAAAATAATAAGGCTAGAGAGAAATTTCTTGTACCTGGAGTTAGCTGCCATAGTCCTGCATCCGAAAATCGGGTTTTCCTGGCCAGCCAGGGCCATCTTCCGCCGTGAAACGACCAGGGAGCGGGGCTGCTCAGAATGCGCTTCAAACGCATGTCTAATGGCACTTTTGTACACGAAGCTGTAACAGAGTGAAAACAAGACTTAGCAACGACTCTATCTCCCAAAGTATTGGCGGGAAACTAACAAGTTTGACACTGTTGGAAAGCCCTGCTCATGGGCGTTCCGAAAATACCGGTCTTGGAGCTGTGGGATAAACAGGGAGGATGCCACCGACTGCGGAGTGAGGACACCCTGAAAATGGCCAGTACATACGGCCATGGTGTGTGTACGTGAACAATAGCCAAGGCTGATACGTGTGTGCTGGACCGTAGCCACAAAAAAAAAAAAAAAAAAAAAAAAAAAAAAACGCCGAAAAAAGAAGTCGGCAGCGCCACTGCCAATAACTCCGAAAAATAATAGGGCTAGAGAGAAATTTCTTGTACCTGGAGTTAGCTGCCATTGTCCTGCATCCGAAAATTGGGTTTTCCTGGCCAGCCAGGGCCAACTTCCGCCTTGAAACGACCAGGGAGCGGGGCTACTCAGAATGCGCTTCAAACGCATGTCTAATGGCACTTTTGTACACGAAGCTGTAACAGAGTGAAAACAAGACTTAGCAACGACTCTATCTCCCAAAGTATTGGCGGGAAACTAACAAGTTTGACACTGTTGGAAAGCCCTGCTCATGGGCTTTCCAAAAATACCGGTCTTGGAGCTGTGGGATAAACAGGGAGGATGCCAGCGACTGCAGAGTGAGGACACCCTGAAAATGGCCAGTACATACGGCCATGGTGTGTGTACGTGAACAATAGCCAAGGCTGATACGTGTGTGCTGGACCGTAGCCACAAAAAAAAAAAAAAAAAAAAAAAAAAAAAAACCCCGAAAAAAGAAGTCTTCAGCGCCACTGCCAATAACTCCAAAAATAATAGGGCTAGAGAGAAATTTCTTGTACCTGGAGTTAGCTGCCATAGTCCTGCATCCGAAAATCGGGTTTTCCTGGCCAGCCAGGGCCATCTTCCGCCGTGAAACGACCAGGGCGCGGGGCTGCTCAGAATGCGCTTCAAACGCATGTCTAATGGCACTTTTGTACACGAAGCTGTAACAGAGTGAAAACAAGACTTAGCAACGACTCTATCTCCCAAAGTATTGGCGGGAAACTAACAAGTTTGACACTGTTGGAAAGCCCTGCTCATGGGCTTTCCGAAAATACCGGTCTTGGAGCTTTGGGATAAACAGGGAGGATGCCACCGACTGCGGAGTGAGGACACCCTGAAAATGGCCAGTACATACGGCCATGTGTGTGTACGTGAACAATAGCCAAGGCTGCTACGTGTGTGCTGGACCGTAGCCACAAAAAAAAAAAAAAAAAAAAAAAAAAAAACGCCGAAAAAAGAAGTCGGCAGCGCCACTGCCAATAACTCCAAAAATAATAGGGCTAGAGAGAAATTTCTTGTACCTGGAGTTAGCTGCCATTGTCCTGCATCCGAAAATCGGGTTTTCCTGGCCAGCCAGGGCCAACTTCCGCCTTGAAACGACCAGGGAGCGGGGCTACTCAGAATGCGCTTCAAACGCATGTCTAATGGCACTTTTGTACACGAAGCTGTAACAGAGTGAAAACAAGACTTAGCAACGACTCTATCTCCCAAAGTATTGGCGGGAAACTAACAAGTTTGACACTGTTGGAAAGCCCCGCTCATGGGCTTTCCGAAAATACCGGTCTTGGAGCTTTGGGATAAACAGGGAGGATGCCAGCGACTGCGGAGTGAGGACACCCTGAAAATGGCCAGTACATACGGCCATGGTGTGTGTACGTGAACAATAGCCAAGGCTGATACGTGTGTGCTGGACCGTAGCCACAAAAAAAAAAAAAAAAAAAAAAAAAAAAAAAAAACGCCGAAAAAAGAAGTCTTCAGCGCCACTGCCAATAACTCCAAAAATAATAGGGCTAGAGAGAAATTTCTTGTACCTGGAGTTAGCTGCCATAGTCCTGCATCCGAAAATCGGGTTTTCCTGGCCAGCCAGGGCCATCTTCCGCCGTGAAACGACCAGGGAGCGGGGCTGCTCAGAATGCGCTTCAAACGCATGTCTAATGGCACTTTTGTACACGAAGCTGTAACAGAGTGAAAACACGACTTAGCAACGACTCTATCTCCCAAAGTATTGGCGGGAAACTAACAAGTTTGACACTGTTGGAAAGCCCTGCTCATGGGCTTTCCGAAAATACCGGTCTTGGAGCTCTGGGATAAACAGGGAGGATGCCACCGACTGCGGAGTGAGGACACCCTGAAAATGGCCAGTACATACGGCCATGGTGTGTGTACGTGAACAATAGCCAAGGCTGATACGTGTGTGCTGGACCGTAGCCACAAAAAAAAAAAAAAAAAAAAAAAAACGCCGAAAAAAGAAGTCTTCAGCGCCACTGCCAATAACTCCAAAAATAATAAGGCTAGAGAGAAATTTCTTGTACCTGGAGTTAGCTGCCATAGTCCTGCATCCGAAAATCGGGTTTTCCTGGCCAGCCAGGGCCATCTTCCGCCGTGAAACGACCAGGGAGCGGGGCTGCTCAGAATGCGCTTCAAACGCATGTCTAATGGCACTTTTGTACACGAAGCTGTAACAGAGTGAAAACAAGACTTAGCAACGACTCTATCTCCCAAAGTATTGGCGGGAAACTAACAAGTTTGACACTGTTGGAAAGCCCTGCTCATGGGCGTTCCGAAAATACCGGTCTTGGAGCTGTGGGATAAACAGGGAGGATGCCACCGACTGCGGAGTGAGGACACCCTGAAAATGGCCAGTACATACGGCCATGGTGTGTGTACGTGAACAATAGCCAAGGCTGATACGTGTGTGCTGGACCGTAGCCACAAAAAAAAAAAAAAAAAAAAAAAAAAAAAAACGCCGAAAAAAGAAGTCGGCAGCGCCACTGCCAATAACTCCGAAAAATAATAGGGCTAGAGAGAAATTTCTTGTACCTGGAGTTAGCTGCCATTGTCCTGCATCCGAAAATTGGGTTTTCCTGGCCAGCCAGGGCCAACTTCCGCCTTGAAACGACCAGGGAGCGGGGCTACTCAGAATGCGCTTCAAACGCATGTCTAATGGCACTTTTGTACACGAAGCTGTAACAGAGTGAAAACAAGACTTAGCAACGACTCTATCTCCCAAAGTATTGGCGGGAAACTAACAAGTTTGACACTGTTGGAAAGCCCTGCTCATGGGCTTTCCAAAAATACCGGTCTTGGAGCTGTGGGATAAACAGGGAGGATGCCAGCGACTGCAGAGTGAGGACACCCTGAAAATGGCCAGTACATACGGCCATGGTGTGTGTACGTGAACAATAGCCAAGGCTGATACGTGTGTGCTGGACCGTAGCCACAAAAAAAAAAAAAAAAAAAAAAAAAAAAAAACCCCGAAAAAAGAAGTCTTCAGCGCCACTGCCAATAACTCCAAAAATAATAGGGCTAGAGAGAAATTTCTTGTACCTGGAGTTAGCTGCCATAGTCCTGCATCCGAAAATCGGGTTTTCCTGGCCAGCCAGGGCCATCTTCCGCCGTGAAACGACCAGGGCGCGGGGCTGCTCAGAATGCGCTTCAAACGCATGTCTAATGGCACTTTTGTACACGAAGCTGTAACAGAGTGAAAACAAGACTTAGCAACGACTCTATCTCCCAAAGTATTGGCGGGAAACTAACAAGTTTGACACTGTTGGAAAGCCCTGCTCATGGGCTTTCCGAAAATACCGGTCTTGGAGCTTTGGGATAAACAGGGAGGATGCCACCGACTGCGGAGTGAGGACACCCTGAAAATGGCCAGTACATACGGCCATGTGTGTGTACGTGAACAATAGCCAAGGCTGCTACGTGTGTGCTGGACCGTAGCCACAAAAAAAAAAAAAAAAAAAAAAAAAAAAACGCCGAAAAAAAAAGTCGGCAGCGCCACTGCCAATAACTCCAAAAATAATAGGGCTAGAGAGAAATTTCTTGTACCTGGAGTTAGCTGCCATTGTCCTGCATCCGAAAATCGGGTTTTCCTGGCCAGCCAGGGCCAACTTCCGCCTTGAAACGACCAGGGAGCGGGGCTACTCAGAATGCGCTTCAAACGCATGTCTAATGGCACTTTTGTACACGAAGCTGTAACAGAGTGAAAACAAGACTTAGCAACGACTCTATCTCCCAAAGTATTGGCGGGAAACTAACAAGTTTGACACTGTTGGAAAGCCCCGCTCATGGGCTTTCCGAAAATACCGGTCTTGGAGCTTTGGGATAAACAGGGAGGATGCCAGCGACTGCGGAGTGAGGACACCCTGAAAATGGCCAGTACATACGGCCATGGTGTGTGTACGTGAACAATAGCCAAGGCTGATACGTGTGTGCTGGACCGTAGCCACAAAAAAAAAAAAAAAAAAAAAAAAAAAAAAAAAAACGCCGAAAAAAGAAGTCTTCAGCGCCACTGCCAATAACTCCAAAAATAATAGGGCTAGAGAGAAATTTCTTGTACCTGGAGTTAGCTGCCATAGTCCTGCATCCGAAAATCGGGTTTTCCTGGCCAGCCAGGGCCATCTTCCGCCGTGAAACGACCAGGGAGCGGGGCTGCTCAGAATGCGCTTCAAACGCATGTCTAATGGCACTTTTGTACACGAAGCTGTAACAGAGTGAAAACACGACTTAGCAACGACTCTATCTCCCAAAGTATTGGCGGGAAACTAACAAGTTTGACACTGTTGGAAAGCCCTGCTCATGGGCTTTCCGAAAATACCGGTCTTGGAGCTCTGGGATAAACAGGGAGGATGCCACCGACTGCGGAGTGAGGACACCCTGAAAATGGCCAGTACATACGGCCATGGTGTGTGTACGTGAACAATAGCCAAGGCTGATACGTGTGTGCTGGACCGTAGCCACAAAAAAAAAAAAAAAAAAAAAAAAACGCCGAAAAAAGAAGTCGGCAGCGCCACTGCCAATAACTCCAAAAATAATAGGGCTAGAGAGAAATTTCTTGTACCTGGAGTTAGCTGCCATTGTCCTGCATCCGAAAATTGGGTTTTCCTGGCCAGCCAGGGCCAACTTCCGCCTTGAAACGACCAGGGAGCGGGGCTACTCAGAATACGCTTCAAACGCATGTCTAATGGCTTTTTTGTACACGAAGCTGTAACAGAGTGAAAACAAGACTTAGCAACGACTCTATCTCCCAAAGTATTGGCGGGAAACTGACAAGTTTGACACTGTTGGAAAGCCCCGCTCATGGGCTTTCCGAAAATACCGGTCTTGGAGCTGTGGGATAAACAGGGAGGATGCCAGCGACTGCAGAGTGAGGACACCCTGAAAATGGCCAGTACATACGGCCATGGTGTGTGTACGTGAACAATAGCCAAGGCTGATACGTGTGTGCTGGACCGTAGCCACAAAAAAAAAAAAAAAAAAAAAAAAAAAACGCAGAAAAAAGAAGTCGGCAGCGCCACTGCCAATAACTCCAAAAATAGTAGGGCTAGAGAGAAATTTCTTGTACCTGGAGTAAGCTGCCATAGTCCTCCATCCAAAAATCGGGTTTTCCTGGCCAGCCAGGGCCATCTTCCGCCTTGAAACGACCAGGGAGCGGGGCTACTCAGAATGCGCTTCAAACGCATGTCTAATGGCACTTTTGTACACGAAGCTGTAACAGAGTGAAAACAAGACTTAGCAACGACTCTATCTCCCAAAGTATTGGCGGGAAACTAACAAGTTTGACACTGTTGGAAAGCCCTGCTCATGGGCTTTCCGAAAATACCGGTCTTGGAGCTGTGGGATAAACAGGGAGGATGCCAGCGACTGCAGAGTGAGGACACCCTGAAAATGGCCAGTACATACGGCCATGGTGTGTGTACGTGAACAATAGCCAAGGCTGATACGTGTGTGCTGGACCGAAGCCAGCAAAAAAAAAAAAAAAAAAAAAAAACGCCGAAAAAAGAAGTCTTCAGCGCCACTGCCAATAACTCCAAAAATAATAGGGCTAGAGAGAAATTTCTTGTACCTGGAGTTAGCTGCCATTGTCCTGCATCCGAAAATCGGGTTTTCCTGGCCAGCCAGGGCCAACTTCCGCCTTGAAACGACCAGGGAGCGGGGCTACTCAGAATGCGGTTCAAACGCATGTCTAATGGCACTTTTGTACACGAAGCTGTAACAGAGTGAAAACAAGACTTAGCAACGACTCTATCTCCCAAAGTATTGGCGGGAAACTAACAAGTTTGACACTGTTGGAAAGCCCTGCTCATGGGCTTTCCGAAAATACCGGTCTTGGAGCTCTGGGATTAACAGGGAGGATGCCACCGACTGCGGAGTGAAGACACCCTGAAAATGGCCAGTACATACGGCCATGGTGTGTGTACGTGAACAATAGCCAAGGCTGATACGTGTGTGCTGGACCGTAGCCACAAAAAAAAAAAAAAAAAAAAAAAAAAACGCCGAAAAAAGAAGTCGGCAGCGCCACTGCCAATAACTCTAAAAATAATAGGGCTAGAGAGAAATTTCTTGTACCTGGACTTAGCTGCTATTGTCCTGCATCCGAAAATCGGGTTTTCCTGGCCAGCCAGGGCCAACTTCCGCCTTGAAACGACCAGGGAGCGGGGCTACTCAGAATGCGCTTCAAACGCATGTCTAATGGCACTTTTGTACACGAAGCTGTAACAGAGTGAAAACAAGACTTAGCAACGACTCTATCTCCCAAAGTATTGGCGGGAAACTAACAAGTTTGACACTGTTGGAAAGCCCTGCTCATGGGCTTTCCGAAAAGACCTGTCTTGGAGCTGTGGGATAAACAGGTAGGATGCCAGCGACTGCAGAGTGAGGACACCCTGAAAATGGCCAGTACATACGGCCATGGTGTGTGTACGTGAACAATAGCCAAGGCTGCTACGTTTGTGCTGGACCGAAGCCAGCAAAAAAAAAAAAAAAAAAAAAAAAACGCCGAAAAAAGAAGTCGGCAGCGCCACTGCCAATAACTCCAAAAATAATAGGGCCAGAGAGAAATTTCTTGTACCTGGACTTAGCTGCTATTGTCCTGTATCCGAAAATCGGGTTTTCCTGGCCAGCCAGGGCCAACTTCGGCCTTGAAACGACCAGGGAGCGGGGCTACTCAGAATGCGCTTCAAACGCATGTCTAATGGCACTTTTGTACACGAAGCTGTAACAGAGTGAAAACAAGACTTAGCAACGACTCTATCTCCCAAAGTATTGGCGGGAAACTGACAAGTTTGACACTGTTGGAAAGCCCCGCTCATGGGCTTTCCGAAAATACCGGTCTTGGAGCTCTGGGATTAACAGGGAGGATGCCACCGACTGCGGAGTGAGGACACCCTGAAAATGGCCAGTACATACGGCCATGGTGTGTGTACGTGAACAATAGCCAAGGCTGATACGTGTGTGCTGGACCGTAGCCACAAAAAAAAAAAAAAAAAAAAAAAAAAAAAACGCCAAAAAAAGAAGTCCGCAGCGCCACTGCCAATAACTCCAAAAATAATAGGGCCAGAGAGAAATTTCTTGTACCTGGACTTAGCTGCTATTGTCCTGTATCCGAAAATCGGGTTTTCCTGGCCAGCCAGGGCCAACTTCGGCCTTGAAACGACCAGGGAGCGGGGCTACTCAGAATGCGCTTCAAACGCATGTCTAATGGCACTTTTGTACACGAAGCTGTAACAGAGTGAAAACAAGACTTAGCAACGACTCTATCTCCTAAAGTATTGGCGGGAAACTAACAAGTTTGACACTGTTGGAAAGCCCTGCTCATGGGCTTTCCGAAAATACCGGCCTTGGAGCTGTGGGATAAACAGAGAGGATGCCACCGACTGCGGAGTGAGGACACCCTGAAAATGGCCAGTACATACGGCCATGGTGTGTGTACGTGAACAATAGCCAAGGCTGCTACGTGTGTGCTGGACCGAAGCCAGCAAAAAAAAAAAAAAAAAAAAAAAAAAACGCCTAAAAAAGAAGTCGGCAGCGCCACTGCCAATAACTCCAAAAATAATAGGGCTAGAGAGAAATTTCTTGTACCTGGAGTTAGCTGCCATAGTCCTGCATCCGAAAATCGGGTTTTCCTGGCCAGCCAGGGCCATCTGCCGCCGTGAAACGACCAGGGAGCGGGGCTGCTCAGAATGCGCTTCAAACGCATGTCTAATGGCACTTTTGTACACGAAGCTGTAACAGAGTGAAAACAAGACTTAGCAACGACTCTATCTCCCAAAGTATTGGCGGGAAACTAACAAGTTTGACACTGTTGGAAAGCCCTGCTCATGGGCTTTCCGAAAATACCGGTCTTGGAGCTCTGGGATTAACAGGGAGGATGCCACCGACTGCGGAGTGAGGACACCCTGAAAATGGCCAGTACATACGGCCATGGTGTGTGTACGTGAACAATAGCCAAGGCTGATACGTGTGTGCTGGACCGTAGCCACAAAAAAAAAAAAAAAAAAAAAAAAAAAAAAAAACGCCGAAAAAAGAAGTCGGCAGCGCCACTGCCAATAACTCCAAAAATAATAGGGCCAGAGAAAAAATTTCTTGTACCTGGACTTAGCTGCTATTGTCCTGTATCCGAAAATCGGGTTTTCCTGGCCAGCCAGGGCCAACTTCGGCCTTGAAACGACCAGGGAGCGGGGCTACTCAGAATGCGCTTCAAACGCATGTCTAATGGCACTTTTGTACACGAAGCTGTAACAGAGTGAAAACAAGACTTAGCAACGACTCTATCTCCCAAAGTATTGGTGGGAAACTAACAAGTTTGACACTGTTGGAAAGCCCTGCTCATGGGCTTTCCGAAAAGACCTGTCTTGGAGCTGTGGGATAAACAGGTAGGATGCCAGCGACTGCAGAGTGAGGACACCCTGAAAATGGCCAGTACATACGGCCATGGTGTGTGTACGTGAACAATAGCCAAGGCTGCTACGTTTGTGCTGGACCGAAGCCAGCAAAAAAAAAAAAAAAAAAAAAAAAACGCCGAAAAAAGAAGTCGGCAGCGCCACTGCCAATAACTCCAAAAATAATAGGACTAGAGAGAAATTTCTTGTACCTGGAGTTAGCTGCCATTGTCCTGCATCCGAAAATCGGGTTTTCCTGGCCAGCCAGGGCCAACTTTCGCCTTGAAACGACCAGGGAGTGGGGCTACTCAGAATGCGCTTCAAACGCATGTCTAATGGCACTTTTGTACACGAAGCTGTAACAGAGTGAAAACAAGACTTAGCAACGACTCTATCTCCCAAAGTATTTGCGGGAAACTAACAAGTTTGACACTGTTGGAAAGCCCTGCTCATGGGCTTTCCGAAAATACCGGTCTTGGAGCTGTGGGATAAACAGGGAGGATGCCAGCGACTGCGGAGTGAGGACACCCTGAAAATGGCCAGTACATACGGCCATGGTGTGTGTACGTGAACAATAGCCAAGGCTGATACGTGTGTGCTGGACTGAAGCCAGCAAAAAAAAAAAAAAAAAAAAAAAAAAACGCGCCGAAAAAAGAAGTCGGCAGCGCCACTGCCAATAACTCCAAAAATAATAGGGCTAGAGAGAAATTTCTTGTACCTGGAGTTAGCTGCCATTGTCCTGCATCCGAAAATCGGGTTTTCCTGGCCAACCAGGGCCAACTTCCGCCTTGAAACGACCAGGGAGCAGGGCTACTCAAAATGCGCTTCAAACGCATGTCTAATGGCACTTTTGTACACGAAGCTGTAACAGAGTGAAAACAAGACTTAGCAACGACTCTATCTCCTAAAGTATTGGCGGGAAACTAACAAGTTTGACACTGTTGGAAAGCCCTGCTCATGGGCTTTCCGAAAATACCGGCCTTGGAGCTGTGGGATAAACAGAGAGGATGCCACCGACTGCGGAGTGAGGACACCCTGAAAATGGCCAGTACATAAGGCCATGGTGTGTGTACGTGAACAATAGCCAAGGCTGCTACGTGTGTGCTGGACCGAAGCCAGCAAAAAAAAAAAAAAAAAAAAAAAAAAAACGCCGAAAAAAGAAGTCGGCAGCGCCACTGCCAATAACTCCAAAAATAATAGGGCTAGAGAGAAATTTCTTGTACCTGGAGTTAGCTGCCATAGTCCTGCATCCGAAAATCGGGTTTTCCTGGCCAGCCAGGGCCATCTTCCGCCGTGAAACGACCAGGGAGCGGGGCTGCTCAGAATGCGCTTCAAACGCATGTCTAATGGCACTTTTGTACACGAAGCTGTAACAGAGTGAAAACAAGACTTAGCAACGACTCTATCTCCTAAAGTATTGGCGGGAAACTAACATTTTTGACACTGTTGGAAAGCCCCGCTTATGGGCTTTCCGAAAATACCGGTCTTGGAGCTGTGGGATAAACAGGGAGGATGCCAGCGACTGCAGAGTGAGGACACCCTGAAAATGGCCAGTACATACGGCCATGGTGTGTGTACGTGAACAATAGCCAAGGCCGCTACGTGTGTACTGGACCGAAGCCAGCAAAAAAAAAAAAAAAAAAAAAAAAACGCCGAAAAAAGAAGTCTTCAGCGCCACTGCCAATAACTCCAAAAATAATAGGGCTAGAGAGAAATTTCTTGTACCTGGAGTTAGCTGCCATAGTCCTGCATCCGAAAATCGGGTTTTCCTGGCCAGCCAGGGCCATCTTCCGCCGTGAAACGACCAGGGAGCGGGGCTGCTCAGAATGCGCTTCAAACGCATGTCTAATGGCACTTTTGTACACGAAGCTGTAACAGATTGAAAACAAGACTTAGCAACGACTCTATCTCCCAAAGTATTGGCGGGAAACTAACATTTTTGACACTGTTGGAAAGCCCCGCTTATGGGCTTTCCGAAAATACCGGTCTTGGAGCTGTGGGATAAACAGGGAGGATGCCAGCGACTGCAGAGTGAGGACACCCTGAAAATGGCCAGTACATACGGCCATGGTGTGTGTACGTGAACAATAGCCAAGGCCGCTACGTGTGTGCTGGACCGAAGCCAGCAAAAAAAAAAAAAAAAAAAAAAAAAAACGCCGAAAAAAGAAGTCTTCAGCGCCACTGCCAATAACTCCAAAAATAATAGGGCTAGAGAGAAATTTCTTGTACCTGGAGTTAGCTGCCATAGTCCTGCATCCGAAAATCGGGTTTTCCTGGCCAGCCAGGGCCATCTTCCGCCGTGAAACGACCAGGGAGCGGGGCTGCTCAGAATGCGCTTCAAACGCATGTCTAATGGCACTTTTGTACACGAAGCTGTAACAGATTGAAAACAAGACTTAGCAACGACTCTATCTCCCAAAGTATTGGCGGGAAACTAACAAGTTTGACACTGTTGGAAAGCCCTGCTCATGGGCTTTCCGAAAATACCGGTCTTGGAGCTCTGTGATTAACAGGGAGGATGCCACCGACTGCGGAGTGAGGACACCCTGAAAATGGCCAGTACATACGGCCATGGTGTGTGTACGTGAACAATAGCCAAGGCTGATACGTGTGTGCTGGACCGTAGCCACAAAAAAAAAAAAAAAAAAAAAAAGAAAACGCCGAAAAAAGAAGAGGGCAGCACCACTGCCAATAACTCCAAAAATAATAGGGCTAGAGAGAAATTTCTTGTACCTGGACTTAGCTGCCATTGTCCTGCATCCGAAAATCGGGTTTTCCTGGCCAGCCAGGGCCAACTTCCGCCGTGAAACGACCAGGGAGCGGGGCAACTCAGAATGCGCTTCAAACGCATGTCTAATGGCACTTTTGTACACGAAGCTGTAACAGAGTGAAAACAAGACTTAGCAACGACTCTATCTCCCAAAGTATTGGCGGGAAACTAACAAGTTTGACACTGTTGGAAAGCCCTGCTCATGGGCTTTCCGAAAAGACCTGTCTTGGAGCTGTGGGATAAACAGGTAGGATGCCAGCGACTGCAGAGTGAGGACACCCTGAAAATGGCCAGTACATACGGCCATGGTGTGTGTACGTGAACAATAGCCAAGGCTGCTACGTGTGTGCTGGACCGAAGCCAGCAAAAAAATAAATAAATAAATAAACGCCGAAAAAAGAAGTCGGCAGCGCCACTGCCTATAACTCCAAAAATAATAGGGCTAGAGAGAAATTTCTTGTACCTGGAGTTAGCTGCCATAGTCCTGCATCCAAAAATCGGGTTTTTCTGGCCAGCCAGGGCCATCTTCCGCCGTGAAACGACCAGGGAGCGGGGCTGCTCAGAATGCGCTTCAAACGCATGTCTAATGGCACTTTTGTACACGAAGCTGTAACAGAGTGAAAACAAGACTTAGCAACGACTCTATCTCCCAAAGTATTGGCGGGAAACTAACAAGTTTGACACTGTTGGAAAGCCCTGCTCATGGGCTTTCCGAAAATACCGGTCTTGGAGCTGTGGGATTAACAGGGAGGATGCCACCGACTGCGGAGTGAGGACACCCTGAAAATGGCCAGTACATACGGCCATGGTGTGTGTACGTGAACAATAGCCAAGGCTGCTACGTGTGTGCTGGACCGAAGCCAGCAAAAAAAAAAAAAAAAAAAAAAAAAAAACGCCGAAAAAAGAAGTCGGCAGCGCCACTGCCAATAACTCCAAAAATAATAGGGCTAGAGAGAAATTTCATGTACCTGGACTTAGCTGCCATTGTCCTGCATCCGAAAATCGGGTTTTCCTGGCCAACCAGGGCCATTTCCGCCTTGAAACGACCAGGGAGCGGGGCTGCTCAGAATGCGCTTCAAACGCATGTCTAATGGCACTTTTGTACACGAAACTGTAACAGAGTGAAAACAAGACTTAGCAACGACTCTATCTCCCAAAGTATTGGCGGGAAACTAACAAGTTTGACACTGTTGGAAAGCCCTGCTCATGGGCTTTCCGAAAATACCGGTCTTGGAGCTCTGTGATTAACAGGGAGGATGCCACCGACTGCGGAGTGAGGACACCCTGAAAATGGCCAGTACATACGGCCATGGTGTGTGTACGTGAACAATAGCCAAGGCTGATACGTGTGTGCTGGACCGTAGCCACAAAAAAAAAAAAAAAAAAAAAAAAGAAAACGCCGAAAAAAGAAGAGGGCAGCACCACTGCCAATAACTCCAAAAATAATAGGGCTAGAGAGAAATTTCTTGTACCTGGACTTAGCTGCCATTGTCCTGCATCCGAAAATCGGGTTTTCCTGGCCAGCCAGGGCCAACTTCCGCCGTGAAACGACCAGGGAGCGGGGCAACTCAGAATGCGCTTCAAACGCATGTCTAATGGCACTTTTGTACACGAAGCTGTAACAGAGTGAAAACAAGACTTAGCAACGACTCTATCTCCCAAAGTATTGGCGGGAAACTAACAAGTTTGACACTGTTGGAAAGCCCTGCTCATGGGCTTTCCGAAAAGACCTGTCTTGGAGCTGTGGGATAAACAGGTAGGATGCCAGCGACTGCAGAGTGAGGACACCCTGAAAATGGCCAGTACATACGGCCATGGTGTGTGTACGTGAACAATAGCCAAGGCTGCTACGTGTGTGCTGGACCGAAGCTGTAACAGAGTGAAAACAAGACTTAGCAACGACTCTATCTCCCAAAGTATTGGCGGGAAACTAACAAGTTTGACACTGTTGGAAAGCCCTGCTCATGGGCTTTCCGAAAATACCGGTCTTGGAGCTCTGGGATTAACAGGGAGGATGCCACCGACTGCGGAGTGAGGACACCCTGAAAATGGCCAGTACATACGGCCATGGTGTGTGTACGTGAACAATAGCCAAGGCTGATACGTGTGTGCTGGACAGTAGCCACAAAAAAAAAAAAAAAAAAAAAAAAAAAAGAAAACGCCGAAAAAAGAAGTCGGCAGCACCACTGCCAATAACTCCAAAAATAATAGGGCTAGAGAGAAATTTCTTGTACCTGGACTTAGCTGCCATTGTCCTGCATCCGAAAATCGGGTTTTCCTGGCCAACCAGGGCCATTTCCGCCTTGAAACGACCAGGGAGCGGGGCTGCTCAGAATGCGCTTCAAACGCATGTCTAATGGCACTTTTGTACACGAAGCTGTAACAGAGTGAAAACAAGACTTAGCAACGACTCTATCTCCCAAAGTATTTGCGGGAAACTAACAAGTTTGACACTGTTGGAAAGCCCTGCTCATGGGCTTTCCGAAAATACCTGTCTTGGAGCTGTGGGATAAACAGGGAGGATGCCAGCGACTGCGGAGTGAGGACACCCTGAAAATGGCCAGTACATACGGCCATGGTGTGTGTACGTGAACAATAGCCAAGGCTGATACGTGTGTGCTGGACCGTAGCCACAAAAAAAAAAAAAAAAAAAAAAAAAAAAACGCCGAAAAAAGAAGTCGGCAGCGCCACTGCCAATAACTCCAAAAATAATAGGGCTAGAGAGAAATTTCTTGTACCTGGACTTAGCTGTCATTGTCCTGCATCCGAAAATTGGGTTTTCCTGGCCAGCAAGGGCCAACTTCCGCCTTGAAACGACCAGGGAGCGGGGCTACTCAGAATGCGCTTCAAACGCATGTCTAATGGCACTTTTGTACACGAAGCTGTAACAGAGTGAAAACAAGACTTAGCAACGACTCTATCTCCCAAAGTATTGGCGGGAAACTAACAAGTTTGACACTGTTGGAAAGCCCTGCTCATGGGCTTTCCGAAAATACCGGTCTTGGAGCTGTGGGATTAACAGGGAGGATGCCACCGACTGCGGAGTGAGGACACCCTGAAAATGGCCAGTACATACGGCCATGGTGTGTGTACGTGAACAATAGCCAAGGCTGCTACGTGTGTGCTGGACCGTAGCCACAAAAAAAAAAAAAAAAAAAAAAAAAAACGCCGAAAAAAGAAGTCGGCAGCGCCACTGCCAATAACTCTAAAAATAATAGGGCTAGAGAGAAATTTCTTGTACCTGGACTTAGCTGCTATTGTCCTGCATCCGAAAATCGGGTTTTCCTGGCCAGCCAGGGCCAACTTCCGCCTTGAAACGACCAGGGAGCGGGGCTACTCAGAATGCGCTTCAAACGCATGTCTAATGGCACTTTTGTACACGAAGCTGTAACAGAGTGAAAACAAGACTTAGCAACGACTCTATCTCCCAAAGTATTGGCGGGAAACTAACAAGTTTGACACTGTTGGAAAGCCCTGCTCATGGGCTTTCCGAAAAGACCTGTCTTGGAGCTGTGGGATAAACAGGTAGGATGCCAGCGACTGCAGAGTGAGGACACCCTGAAAATGGCCAGTACATACGGCCATGGTGTGTGTACGTGAACAATAGCCAAGGCTGCTACGTTTGTGCTGGACCGAAGCCAGCAAAAAAAAAAAAAAAAAAAAAAAAAACGCCGAAAAAAGAAGTCGGCAGCGCCACGCCAATAACTCCAAAAATAATAGGGCTAGAGAGAAATTTCTTGTACCTGGAGTTAGCTGCCATTGTCCTGCATCCGAAAATCGGGTTTTCCTGGCCAGCCAGGGCCAACTTCCGCCTTGAAACGACCAGGGAGCGGGGCTACTCAGAATGCGCTTCAAACGCATGTCTAATGGCACTTTTGTACACGAAGCTGTAACAGAGTGAAAACAAGACTTAGCAACGACTCTATCTCCTAAAGTATTGGCGGGAAACTAACAAGTTTGACACTGTTGGAAAGCCCTGCTCATGGGCTTTCCGAAAATACCGGTCTTGGAGCTGTGGGATAAACAGAGAGGATGCCACCGACTGCGGAGTGAGGACACCCTGAAAATGGCCAGTACATAAGGCCATGGTGTGTGTACGTGAACAATAGCCAAGGCCGCTACGTGTGTGCTGGACCGAAGCCAGCAAAAAAAAAAAAAAAAAAACGCCTAAAAAAGAAGTCGGCAGCGCCACTGCCAATAACTCCAAAAATAATAGGGCTAGAGAGAAATTTCTTGTACCTGGAGTTAGCTGCCATAGTCCTGCATCCGAAAATCGGGTTTTCCTGGCCAGCCAGGGCCATCTGCCGCCGTGAAACGACCAGGGAGCGGGGCTGCTCAGAATGCGCTTCAAACGCATGTCTAATGGCACTTTTGTACACGAAGCTGTAACAGAGTGAAAACAAGACTTAGCAACGACTCTATCTCCCAAAGTATTGGCGGGAAACTAACAAGTTTGACACTGTTGGAAAGCCCTGCTCATGGGCTTTCCGAAAATACCGGTCTTGGAGCTCTGGGATTAACAGGGAGGATGCCACCGACTGCGGAGTGAGGACACCCTGAAAATGGCCAGTACATACGGCCATGGTGTGTGTACGTGAACAATAGCCAAGGCTGATACGTGTGTGCTGGACCGTAGCCACAAAAAAAAAAAAAAAAAAAAAAAAACGCCGAAAAAAGAAGTCGGCAGCGCCACTGCCAATAACTCCAAAAATAATAGGGCCAGAGAGAAATTTCTTGTACCTGGACTTAGCTGCTATTGTCCTGTATCCGAAAATCGGGTTTTCCTGGCCAGCCAGGGCCAACTTCGGCCTTGAAACGACCAGGGAGCGGGGCTACTCAGAATGCGCTTCAAACGCATGTCTAATGGCACTTTTGTACACGAAGCTGTAACAGAGTGAAAACAAGACTTAGCAACGACTCTATCTCCTAAAGTATTGGCGGGAAACTAACAAGTTTGACACTGTTGGAAAGCCCTGCTCATGGGCTTTCCGAAAATACCGGCCTTGGAGCTGTGGGATAAACAGAGAGGATGCCACCGACTGCGGAGTGAGGACACCCTGAAAATGGCCAGTACATACGGCCATGGTGTGTGTACGTGAACAATAGCCAAGGCTGCTACGTGTGTGCTGGACCGAAGCCAGCAAAAAAAAAAAAAAAAAAAAAAAAAAACGCCTAAAAAAGAAGTCGGCAGCGCCACTGCCAATAACTCCAAAAATAATAGGGCTAGAGAGAAATTTCTTGTACCTGGAGTTAGCTGCCATAGTCCTGCATCCGAAAATCGGGTTTTCCTGGCCAGCCAGGGCCATCTGCCGCCGTGAAACGACCAGGGAGCGGGGCTGCTCAGAATGCGCTTCAAACGCATGTCTAATGGCACTTTTGTACACGAAGCTGTAACAGAGTGAAAACAAGACTTAGCAACGACTCTATCTCCCAAAGTATTGGCGGGAAACTAACAAGTTTGACACTGTTGGAAAGCCCTGCTCATGGGCTTTCCGAAAATACCGGTCTTGGAGCTCTGGGATTAACAGGGAGGATGCCACCGACTGCGGAGTGAGGACACCCTGAAAATGGCCAGTACATACGGCCATGGTGTGTGTACGTGAACAATAGCCAAGGCTGATACGTGTGTGCTGGACCGTAGCCACAAAAAAAAAAAAAAAAAAAAAAAAAAAAAAAAACGCCGAAAAAAGAAGTCGGCAGCGCCACTGCCAATAACTCCAAAAATAATAGGGCCAGAGAAAAAATTTCTTGTACCTGGACTTAGCTGCTATTGTCCTGTATCCGAAAATCGGGTTTTCCTGGCCAGCCAGGGCCAACTTCGGCCTTGAAACGACCAGGGAGCGGGGCTACTCAGAATGCGCTTCAAACGCATGTCTAATGGCACTTTTGTACACGAAGCTGTAACAGAGTGAAAACAAGACTTAGCAACGACTCTATCTCCCAAAGTATTGGTGGGAAACTAACAAGTTTGACACTGTTGGAAAGCCCTGCTCATGGGCTTTCCGAAAAGACCTGTCTTGGAGCTGTGGGATAAACAGGTAGGATGCCAGCGACTGCAGAGTGAGGACACCCTGAAAATGGCCAGTACATACGGCCATGGTGTGTGTACGTGAACAATAGCCAAGGCTGCTACGTTTGTGCTGGACCGAAGCCAGCAAAAAAAAAAAAAAAAAAAAAAAAGCCGAAAAAAGAAGTCGGCAGCGCCACTGCCAATAACTCCAAAAATAATAGGACTAGAGAGAAATTTCTTGTACCTGGAGTTAGCTGCCATTGTCCTGCATCCGAAAATCGGGTTTTCCTGGCCAGCCAGGGCCAACTTTCGCCTTGAAACGACCAGGGAGTGGGGCTACTCAGAATGCGCTTCAAACGCATGTCTAATGGCACTTTTGTACACGAAGCTGTAACAGAGTGAAAACAAGACTTAGCAACGACTCTATCTCCCAAAGTATTTGCGGGAAACTAACAAGTTTGACACTGTTGGAAAGCCCTGCTCATGGGCTTTCCGAAAATACCGGTCTTGGAGCTGTGGGATAAACAGGGAGGATGCCAGCGACTGCGGAGTGAGGACACCCTGAAAATGGCCAGTACATACGGCCATGGTGTGTGTACGTGAACAATAGCCAAGGCTGATACGTGTGTGCTGGACTGAAGCCAGCAAAAAAAAAAAAAAAAAAAAAAAAAACGCGCCGAAAAAAGAAGTCGGCAGCGCCACTGCCAATAACTCCAAAAATAATAGGGCTAGAGAGAAATTTCTTGTACCTGGAGTTAGCTGCCATTGTCCTGCATCCGAAAATCGGGTTTTCCTGGCCAACCAGGGCCAACTTCCGCCTTGAAACGACCAGGGAGCGGGGCTACTCAAAATGCGCTTCAAACGCATGTCTAATGGCACTTTTGTACACGAAGCTGTAACAGAGTGAAAACAAGACTTAGCAACGACTCTATCTCCTAAAGTATTGGCGGGAAACTAACAAGTTTGACACTGTTGGAAAGCCCTGCTCATGGGCTTTCCGAAAATACCGGTCTTGGAGCTGTGGGATAAACAGAGAGGATGCCACCGACTGCGGAGTGAGGACACCCTGAAAATGGCCAGTACATAAGGCCATGGTGTGTGTACGTGAACAATAGCCAAGGCTGCTACGTGTGTGCTGGACCGAAGCCAGCAAAAAAAAAAAAAAAAAAAAAAAAAACGCCGAAAAAAGAAGTCGGCAGCGCCACTGCCAATAACTCCAAAAATAATAGGGCTAGAGAGAAATTTCTTGTACCTGGAGTTAGCTGCCATAGTCCTGCATCCGAAAATCGGGTTTTCCTGGCCAGCCAGGGCCATCTTCCGCCGTGAAACGACCAGGGAGCGGGGCTGCTCAGAATGCGCTTCAAACGCATGTCTAATGGCACTTTTGTACACGAAGCTGTAACAGAGTGAAAACAAGACTTAGCAACGACTCTATCTCCTAAAGTATTGGCGGGAAACTAACATTTTTGACACTGTTGGAAAGCCCCGCTTATGGGCTTTCCGAAAATACCGGTCTTGGAGCTGTGGGATAAACAGGGAGGATGCCAGCGACTGCAGAGTGAGGACACCCTGAAAATGGCCAGTACATACGGCCATGGTGTGTGTACGTGAACAATAGCCAAGGCCGCTACGTGTGTACTGGACCGAAGCCAGCAAAAAAAAAAAAAAAAAAAAAAAACGCCGAAAAAAGAAGTCTTCAGCGCCACTGCCAATAACTCCAAAAATAATAGGGCTAGAGAGAAATTTCTTGTACCTGGAGTTAGCTGCCATAGTCCTGCATCCGAAAATCGGGTTTTCCTGGCCAGCCAGGGCCATCTTCCGCCGTGAAACGACCAGGGAGCGGGGCTGCTCAGAATGCGCTTCAAACGCATGTCTAATGGCACTTTTGTACACGAAGCTGTAACAGATTGAAAACAAGACTTAGCAACGACTCTATCTCCCAAAGTATTGGCGGGAAACTAACATTTTTGACACTGTTGGAAAGCCCCGCTTATGGGCTTTCCAAAAATACCGGTCTTGGAGCTGTGGGATAAACAGGGAGGATGCCAGCGACTGCAGAGTGAGGACACCCTGAAAATGGCCAGTACATACGGCCATGGTGTGTGTACGTGAACAATAGCCAAGGCCGCTACGTGTGTGCTGGACCGAAGCCAGCAAAAAAAAAAAAAAAAAAAAAAAAACGCCGAAAAAAGAAGTCTTCAGCGCCACTGCCAATAACTCCAAAAATAATAGGGCTAGAGAGAAATTTCTTGTACCTGGAGTTAGCTGCCATAGTCCTGCATCCGAAAATCGGGTTTTCCTGGCCAGCCAGGGCCATCTTCCGCCGTGAAACGACCAGGGAGCGGGGCTGCTCAGAATGCGCTTCAAACGCATGTCTAATGGCACTTTTGTACACGAAGCTGTAACAGATTGAAAACAAGACTTAGCAACGACTCTATCTCCCAAAGTATTGGCGGGAAACTAACAAGTTTGACACTGTTGGAAAGCCCTGCTCATGGGCTTTCCGAAAATACCGGTCTTGGAGCTCTGTGATTAACAGGGAGGATGCCACCGACTGCGGAGTGAGGACACCCTGAAAATGGCCAGTACATACGGCCATGGTGTGTGTACGTGAACAATAGCCAAGGCTGATACGTGTGTGCTGGACCGTAGCCACAAAAAAAAAAAAAAAAAAAAAAAAAGAAAACGCCGAAAAAAGAAGAGGGCAGCACCACTGCCAATAACTCCAAAAATAATAGGGCTAGAGAGAAATTTCTTGTACCTGGACTTAGCTGCCATTGTCCTGCATCCGAAAATCGGGTTTTCCTGGCCAGCCAGGGCCAACTTCCGCCGTGAAACGACCAGGGAGCGGGGCAATTCAGAATGCGCTTCAAACGCATGTCTAATGGCACTTTTGTACACGAAGCTGTAACAGAGTGAAAACAAGACTTAGCAACGACTCTATCTCCCAAAGTATTGGCGGGAAACTAACAAGTTTGACACTGTTGGAAA
The DNA here is from genome assembly GCA_911728455.2 of Marthasterias glacialis. NCBI lineage: Eukaryota > Metazoa > Echinodermata > Asteroidea > Forcipulatida > Asteriidae > Marthasterias > Marthasterias glacialis. Next base: position 144,429 of record OU452222.1, read on the forward strand.
GCCCTGCTCATGGGCTTTCCGAAAAGACCTGTCTTGGAGCTGTGGCATAAACAGGTAGGATGCCAGCGACTGCAGAGTGAGGACACCCTGAAAATGGCCAGTACATACGGCCATGGTGTGTGTACGTGAACAATAGCCAAGGCTGCTACGTGTGTGCTGGACCGAAGCCAGCAAAAAAATAAATAAATAAATAAACGCCGAAAAAAGAAGTCGGCAGCGCCACTGCCTATAACTCCAAAAATAATAGGGCTAGAGAGAAATTTCTTGTACCTGGAGTTAGCTGCCATAGTCCTGCATCCAAAAATCGGGTTTTTCTGGCCAGCCAGGGCCATCTTCCGCCGTGAAACGACCAGGGAGCGGGGCTGCTCAGAATGCGCTTCAAACGCATGTCTAATGGCACTTTTGTACACGAAGCTGTAACAGAGTGAAAACAAGACTTAGCAACGACTCTATCTCCCAAAGTATTGGCGGGAAACTAACAAGTTTGACACTGTTGGAAAGCCCTGCTCATGGGCTTTCCGAAAATACCGGTCTTGGAGCTGTGGGATTAACAGGGAGGATGCCACCGACTGCGGAGTGAGGACACCCTGAAAATGGCCAGTACATACGGCCATGGTGTGTGTACGTGAACAATAGCCAAGGCTGCTACGTGTGTGCTGGACCGAAGCCAGCAAAAAAAAAAAAAAAAAAAAAAAAAAAACGCCGAAAAAAGAAGTCGGCAGCGCCACTGCCAATAACTCCAAAAATAATAGGGCTAGAGAGAAATTTCATGTACCTGGACTTAGCTGCCATTGTCCTGCATCCGAAAATCGGGTTTTCCTGGCCAACCAGGGCCAACTTCCGCCTTGAAACGACCAGGGAGCGGGGCTACTCAGAATGCGCTTCAAACGCATGTCTAATGGCACTTTTGTACACGAAGCTGTAACAGAGTGAAAACAAGACTTAGCAACGACTCTATCTCCCAAAGTATTGGCGGGAAACTAACAAGTTTGACACTGTTGGAAAGCCCCGCTCATGGGCTTTCCGAAAATACCGGTCTTGGAGCTGTGGGATAAACAGGGAGGATGCCAGCGACTGCAGAGTGAGGACACCCTGAAAATGGCCAGTACATACGGCCATGGTGTGTGTACGTGAACAATAGCCAAGGCTGATACGTGTGTGCTGGACCGTAGCCACAAAAAAAAAAAAAAAAAAAAAAAAAAAAAAAAACGCCGAAAAAAGAAGTCGGCAGCACCACTGCCAATAACTCCAAAAATAATAGGGCTAGAGAGAAATTTCTTGTACCTGGACTTAGCTGCCATTGTCCTGCATCCGAAAATCGGGTTTTCCTGGCCAGCCAGGGCCAACTTCCACCTTGAAACGACCAGGGAGCGGGGCAACTCAGAATGCGCTTCAAACGCATGTCTAATGGCACTTTTGTACACGAAGCTGTAACAGAGTGAAAACAAGACTTAGCAACGACTCTATCTCCCAAAGTATTGGCGGGAAACTAACAAGTTTGACACTGTTGGAAAGCCCTGCTCATGGGCTTTCCGAAAAGACCTGTCTTGGAGCTGTGGGATAAACAGGTAGGATGCCAGCGACTGCAGAGTGAGGACACCCTGAAAATGGCCAGTACATACGGCCATGGTGTGTGTACGTGAACAATAGCCAAGGCTGCTACGTGTGTGCTGGACCGAAGCCAGCAAAAAAAAAAAAAAAAAAAAAAAAAAAGCCGAAAAAAGAAGTCGGCAGCGCCACTGCCAATAACTCCAAAAATAATAGGGCTAGAGAGAAATTTCTTGTACCTGGAGTTAGCTGCCATTGTCCTGCATCCGAAAATCGGGTTTTCCTGGCCAACCAGGGCCATTTCCGCCTTGAAACGACCAGGGAGCGGGGCTGCTCAGAATGCGCTTCAAACGCATGTCTAATGGCACTTTTGTACACGAAACTGTAACAGAGTGAAAACAAGACTTAGCAACGACTCTATCTCCCAAAGTATTGGCGGGAAACTAACAAGTTTGACACTGTTGGAAAGCCCTGCTCATGGGCTTTCCGAAAATACCGGTCTTGGAGCTGTGGGATAAACAGGGAGGATGCCAGCGACTGCGGAGTGAGGACACCCTGAAAATGGCCAGTACATACGGCAATGGTGTGTGTATGTGAACAATAGCCAAGGCTGATACGTGTGTGCTGGACCGTAGCCACAAAAAAAAAAAAAAAAAAAAAAAAACGCCGAAAAAAGAAGTCGGCAGCGCCACTGCCAATAACTCCAAAAATAATAGGGCTAGAGAGAAATTTCTTGTACCTGGACTTAGCTGTCATTGTCCTGCATCCGAAAATCGGGTTTTCCTGGCCAGCAAGGGCCAACTTCCGCCTTGAAACGACCAGGGAGCGGGGCTACTCAGAATGCGCTTCAAACGCATGTCTAATGGCACTTTTGTACACGAAGCTGTAACAGAGTGAAAACAAGACTTAGCAACGACTCTATCTCCCAAAGTATTGGCGGGAAACTAACAAGTTTGACACTGTTGGAAAGCCCCGCTCATGGGCTTTCCGAAAATACCGGTCTTGGAGCTGTGGGATAAACAGGGAGGATGCCAGCGACTGCAGAGTGAGGACACCCTGAAAATGGCCAGTACATACGGCCATGGTGTGTGTACGTGAACAATAGCCAAGGCTGATACGTGTGTGCTGGACCGTAGCCACAAAAAAAAAAAAAAAAAAAAAAAAAAAAAAAAACGCCGAAAAAAGAAGTCGGCAGCACCACTGCCAATAACTCCAAAAATAATAGGGCTAGAGAGAAATTTCTTGTACCTGGACTTAGCTGCCATTGTCCTGCATCCGAAAATCGGGTTTTCCTGGCCAGCCAGGGCCAACTTCCACCTTGAAACGACCAGGGAGCGGGGCAACTCAGAATGCGCTTCAAACGCATGTCTAATGGCACTTTTGTACACGAAGCTGTAACAGAGTGAAAACAAGACTTAGCAACGACTCTATCTCCCAAAGTATTGGCGGGAAACTAACAAGTTTGACACTGTTGGAAAGCCCTGCTCATGGGCTTTCCGAAAAGACCTGTCTTGGAGCTGTGGGATAAACAGGTAGGATGCCAGCGACTGCAGAGTGAGGACACCCTGAAAATGGCCAGTACATACGGCCATGGTGTGTGTACGTGAACAATAGCCAAGGCTGCTACGTGTGTGCTGGACCGAAGCCAGCAAAAAAAAAAAAAAAAAAAAAAAAAAAGCCGAAAAAAGAAGTCGGCAGCGCCACTGCCAATAACTCCAAAAATAATAGGGCTAGAGAGAAATTTCTTGTACCTGGAGTTAGCTGCCATTGTCCTGCATCCGAAAATCGGGTTTTCCTGGCCAACCAGGGCCATTTCCGCCTTGAAACGACCAGGGAGCGGGGCTGCTCAGAATGCGCTTCAAACGCATGTCTAATGGCACTTTTGTACACGAAACTGTAACAGAGTGAAAACAAGACTTAGCAACGACTCTATCTCCCAAAGTATTGGCGGGAAACTAACAAGTTTGACACTGTTGGAAAGCCCTGCTCATGGGCTTTCCGAAAATACCGGTCTTGGAGCTGTGGGATAAACAGGGAGGATGCCAGCGACTGCGGAGTGAGGACACCCTGAAAATGGCCAGTACATACGGCAATGGTGTGTGTACGTGAACAATAGCCAAGGCTGATACGTGTGTGCTGGACCGTAGCCACAAAAAAAAAAAAAAAAAAAAAAAACGCCGAAAAAAGAAGTCGGCAGCGCCACTGCCAATAACTCCAAAAATAATAGGGCTAGAGAGAAATTTCTTGTACCTGGACTTAGCTGTCATTGTCCTGCATCCGAAAATCGGGTTTTCCTGGCCAGCAAGGGCCAACTTCCGCCTTGAAACGACCAGGGAGCGGGGCTACTCAGAATGCGCTTCAAACGCATGTCTAATGGCACTTTTGTACACGAAGCTGTAACAGAGTGAAAACAAGACTTAGCAACGACTCTATCTCCCAAAGTATTGGCGGGAAACTAACAAGTTTGACACTGTTGGAAAGCCCCGCTCATGGGCTTTCCGAAAATACCGGTCTTGGAGCTGTGGGATAAACAGGGAGGATGCCAGCGACTGCAGAGTGAGGACACCCTGAAAATGGCCAGTACATACGGCCATGGTGTGTGTACGTGAACAATAGCCAAGGCTGCTACGTGTGTGCTGGACCGAAGCTGTAACAGAGTGAAAACAAGACTTAGCAACGACTCTATCTCCCAAAGTATTGGCGGGAAACTAACAAGTTTGACACTGTTGGAAAGCCCTGCTCATGGGCTTTCCGAAAATACCGGTCTTGGAGCTCTGGGATTAACAGGGAGGATGCCACCGACTGCGGAGTGAGGACACCCTGAAAATGGCCAGTACATACGGCCATGGTGTGTGTACGTGAACAATAGCCAAGGCTGATACGTGTGTGCTGGACAGTAGCCACAAAAAAAAAAAAAAAAAAAAAAAAAAGAAAACGCCGAAAAAAGAAGTCGGCAGCACCACTGCCAATAACTCCAAAAATAATAGGGCTAGAGAGAAATTTCTTGTACCTGGACTTAGCTGCCATTGTCCTGCATCCGAAAATCGGGTTTTCCTGGCCAACCAGGGCCATTTCCGCCTTGAAACGACCAGGGAGCGGGGCTGCTCAGAATGCGCTTCAAACGCATGTCTAATGGCACTTTTGTACACGAAGCTGTAACAGAGTGAAAACAAGACTTAGCAACGACTCTATCTCCCAAAGTATTTGCGGGAAACTAACAAGTTTGACACTGTTGGAAAGCCCTGCTCATGGGCTTTCCGAAAATACTTGTCTTGGAGCTGTGGGATAAACAGGGAGGATGCCAGCGACTGCGGAGTGAGGACACCCTGAAAATGGCCAGTACATACGGCCATGGTGTGTGTACGTGAACAATAGCCAAGGCTGATACGTGTGTGCTGGACCGTAGCCACAAAAAAAAAAAAAAAAAAAAAAAAAAAACGCCGAAAAAAGAAGTCGGCAGCGCCACTGCCAATAACTCCAAAAATAATAGGGCTAGAGAGAAATTTCTTGTACCTGGACTTAGCTGTCATTGTCCTGCATCCGAAAATTGGGTTTTCCTGGCCAGCAAGGGCCAACTTCCGCCTTGAAACGACCAGGGAGCGGGGCTACTCAGAATGCGCTTCAAACGCATGTCTAATGGCACTTTTGTACACGAAGCTGTAACAGAGTGAAAACAAGACTTAGCAACGACTCTATCTCCCAAAGTATTGGCGGGAAACTAACAAGTTTGACACTGTTGGAAAGCCCCGCTCATGGGCTTTCCGAAAATACCGGTCTTGGAGCTGTGGGATAAACAGGGAGGATGCCAGCGACTGCAGAGTGAGGACACCCTGAAAATGGCCAGTACATACGGCCATGGTGTGTGTACGTGAACAATAGCCAAAGCTGATACGTGTGTGCTGGACCGTAGCCACAAAAAAAAAAAAAAAAAAAAAAAAAAGAAAACGCCGAAAAAAGAAGTCGGCAGCACCACTGCCAATAACTCCAAAAATAATAGGGCTAGAGAGAAATTTCTTGTACCTGGACTTAGCTGCCATTGTCCTGCATCCGAAAATCGGGTTTTCCTGGCCAGCCAGGGCCAACTTCCGCCTTGAAACGACCAGGGAGCGGGGCTACTCAGAATGCGCTTCAAACGCATGTCTAATGGCACTTTTGTACACGAAGCTGTAACAGAGTGAAAACAAGACTTAGCAACGACTCTATCTCCCAAAGTATTGGCGGGAAACTAACAAGTTTGACACTGTTGGAAAGCCCTGCTCATGGGCTTTCCGAAAAGACCTGTCTTGGAGCTGTGGGATAAACAGGTAGGATGCCAGCGACTGCAGAGTGAGGACACCCTGAAAATGGCCAGTACATACGGCCATGGTGTGTGTACGTGAACAATAGCCAAGGCTGCTACGTGTGTGCTGGACCGAAGCCAGCAAAAAAAAAAAAAAAAAAAAAAAAAAAAAAACGCCGAAAAAAGAAGTCGGCAGCACCACTGCCAATAACTCCAAAAATAATAGGGCTAGAGAGAAATTTCTTGTACCTGGACTTAGCTGCCATTGTCCTGCATCCGAAAATCGGGTTTTCCTGGCCAGCCAGGGCCAACTTCCACCTTGAAACGACCAGGGAGCGGGGCAACTCAGAATGCGCTTCAAACGCATGTCTAATGGCACTTTTGTACACGAAGCTGTAACAGAGTGAAAACAAGACTTAGCAACGACTCTATCTCCCAAAGTATTGGCGGGAAACTAACAAGTTTGACACTGTTGGAAAGCCCTGCTCATGGGCTTTCCGAAAAGACCTGTCTTGGAGCTGTGGGATAAACAGGTAGGATGCCAGCGACTGCAGAGTGAGGACACCCTGAAAATGGCCAGTACATACGGCCATGGTGTGTGTACGTGAACAATAGCCAAGGCTGCTACGTGTGTGCTGGACCGAAGCCAGCAAAAAAATAAATAAATAAATAAACGCCGAAAAAAGAAGTCGGCAGCGCCACTGCCTATAACTCCAAAAATAATAGGGCTAGAGAGAAATTTCTTATACCTGGAGTTAGCTGCCATAGTCCTGCATCCAAAAATCGGGTTTTCCTGGCCAGCCAGGGCCATCTTCCGCCTTGAAACGACCAGGGAGCGGGGCTGCTCAGAATGCGCTTCAAACGCGTGTCTAATGGCACTTTTGTACACGAAGCTGTAACAGAGTGAAAACAAGACTTAGCAACGACTCTATCTCCCAAAGTATTGGCGGGAAACTAACAAGTTTGACACTGTTGGAAAGCCCTGCTCATGGGCTTTCCGAAAAGACCTGTCTTGGAGCTGTGGGATAAACAGGTAGGATGCCAGCGACTGCAGAGTGAGGACACCCTGAAAATGGCCAGTACATACGGCCATGGTGTGTGTACGTGAACAATAGCCAAGGCTGCTACGTGTGTGCTGGACCGAAGCCAGCAAAAAAAAAAAAAAAAAAAAAAAAAAAAAACGCCGAAAAAAGAAGTCGGCAGCACCACTGCCAATAACTCCAAAAATAATAGGGCTAGAGAGAAATTTCTTGTACCTGGACTTAGCTGCCATTGTCCTGCATCCGAAAATCGGGTTTTCCTGGCCAGCCAGGGCCAACTTCCACCTTGAAACGACCAGGGAGCGGGGCAACTCAGAATGCGCTTCAAACGCATGTCTAATGGCACTTTTGTACACGAAGCTGTAACAGAGTGAAAACAAGACTTAGCAACGACTCTATCTCCCAAAGTATTGGCGGGAAACTAACAAGTTTGACACTGTTGGAAAGCCCTGCTCATGGGCTTTCCGAAAAGACCTGTCTTGGAGCTGTGGGATAAACAGGTAGGATGCCAGCGACTGCAGAGTGAGGACACCCTGAAAATGGCCAGTACATACGGCCATGGTGTGTGTACGTGAACAATAGCCAAGGCTGCTACGTGTGTGCTGGACCGAAGCCAGCAAAAAAATAAATAAATAAATAAACGCCGAAAAAAGAAGTCGGCAGCGCCACTGCCTATAACTCCAAAAATAATAGGGCTAGAGAGAAATTTCTTATACCTGGAGTTAGCTGCCATAGTCCTGCATCCAAAAATCGGGTTTTCCTGGCCAGCCAGGGCCATCTTCCGCCTTGAAACGACCAGGGAGCGGGGCTGCTCAGAATGCGCTTCAAACGCGTGTCTAATGGCACTTTTGTACACGAAGCTGTAACAGAGTGAAAACAAGACTTAGCAACGACTCTATCTCCCAAAGTATTGGCGGGAAACTAACAAGTTTGACACTGTTGGAAAGCCCTGCTCATGGGCTTTCCGAAAATACCGGTCTTGGAGCTGTGGGATTAACAGGGAGGATGCCACCGACTGCGGAGTGAGGACACCCTGAAAATGGCCAGTACATACGGCCATGGTGTGTGTACGTGAACAATAGCCAAGGCTGCTACGTGTGTGCTGGACCGAAGCCAGCAAAAAAATAAATAAATAAATAAACGCCGAAAAAAGAAGTCGGCAGCGCCACTGCCTATAACTCCAAAAATAATAGGGCTAGAGAGAAATTTCTTGTACCTGGACTTAGCTGCCATTGTCCTGCATCCGAAAATCGGGTTTTCCTGGCCAGCCAGGGCCAACTTCCACCTTGAAACGACCAGGGAGCGGGGCAACTCAGAATGCGCTTCAAACGCATGTCTAATGGCACTTTTGTACACGAAGCTGTAACAGAGTGAAAACAAGACTTAGCAACGACTCTATCTCCCAAAGTATTGGCGGGAAACTAACAAGTTTGACACTGTTGGAAAGCCCTGCTCATGGGCTTTCCGAAAAGACCTGTCTTGGAGCTGTGGGATAAACAGGTAGGATGCCAGCGACTGCAGAGTGAGGACACCCTGAAAATGGCCAGTACATACGGCCATGGTGTGTGTACGTGAACAATAGCCAAGGCTGCTACGTGTGTGCTGGACCGAAGCCAGCAAAAAAATAAATAAATAAATAAACGCCGAAAAAAGAAGTCGGCAGCGCCACTGCCTATAACTCCAAAAATAATAGGGCTAGAGAGAAATTTCTTATACCTGGAGTTAGCTGCCATAGTCCTGCATCCAAAAATCGGGTTTTCCTGGCCAGCCAGGGCCATCTTCCGCCTTGAAACGACCAGGGAGCGGGGCTGCTCAGAATGCGCTTCAAACGCGTGTCTAATGGCACTTTTGTACACGAAGCTGTAACAGAGTGAAAACAAGACTTAGCAACGACTCTATCTCCCAAAGTATTGGCGGGAAACTAACAAGTTTGACACTGTTGGAAAGCCCTGCTCATGGGCTTTCCGAAAATACCGGTCTTGGAGCTGTGGGATTAACAGGGAGGATGCCACCGACTGCGGAGTGAGGACACCCTGAAAATGGCCAGTACATACGGCCATGGTGTGTGTACGTGAACAATAGCCAAGGCTGCTACGTGTGTGCTGGACCGAAGCCAGCAAAAAAAAAAAAAAAAAAAAAAAAAACGCCGAAAAAAGAAGTCGGCAGCGCCACTGCCAATAACTCCAAAAATAATAGAGCTAGAGAGAAATTTCATGTACCTGGACTTAGCTGCCATTGTCCTGCATCCGAAAATCGGGTTTTCCTGGCCAACCAGGGCCAACTTCCGCCTTGAAACGACCAGGGAGCGGGGCTACTCAGAATGCGCTTCAAACGCATGTCTAATGGCACTTTTGTACACGAAGCTGTAACAGAGTGAAAACAAGACTTAGCAACGACTCTATCTCCCAAAGTATTGGCGGGAAACTAACAAGTTTGACACTGTTGGAAAGCCCTGCTCATGGGCTTTCCGAAAATACCTGTCTTGGAGCTGTGGGATAAACAGGGAGGATGCCAGCGACTGCAAAGTGAGGACACCCTGAAAATGGCCAGTACATACGGCCATGGTGTGTGTACGTGAACAATAGCCAAGGCTGATGCGTGTGTGCTGGACCGTAGCCACAAAAAAAAAAAAAAAAAAAAAAAAAAAAACGCCGAAAAAAGAAGTCGGCAGCGCCACTGCCAATAACTCCAAAAATAATAGGGCTAGAGAGAAATTTCTTGTACCTGGACTTAGGTGTCATTGTCCTGCATCCGAAAATCGGGTTTTCCTAGCCAGCAAGGGCCAACTTCCGCCTTGAAACGACCAGGGAGCGGGGCTACTCAGAATGCGCTTCAAACGCATGTCTAATGGCACTTTTGTACACGAAGCTGTAACAGAGTGAAAACAAGACTTAGCAACGACTCTATCTCCCAAAGTATTGGCGGGCAACTAACAAGTTTGACACTGTTGGAAAGCCCTGCTCATGGGCTTTCCGAAAAGACCTGTCTTGGAGCTGTGGGATAAACAGGTAGGATGCCAGCGACTGCAGAGTGAGGACACCCTGAAAATGGCCAGTACATACGGCCATGGTGTGTGTACGTGAACAATAGCCAAGGCTGCTACGTGTGTGCTGGACCGAAGCCAGCAAAAAAATAAATAAATAAATAAACGCCGAAAAAAGAAGTCGGCAGCGCCACTGCCTATAACTCCAAAAATAATAGGGCTAGAGAGAAATTTCTTATACCTGGAGTTAGCTGCCATAGTCCTGCATCCAAAAATCGGGTTTTCCTGGCCAGCCAGGGCCATCTTCCGCCTTGAAACGACCAGGGAGCGGGGCTGCTCAGAATGCGCTTCAAACGCGTGTCTAATGGCACTTTTGTACACGAAGCTGTAACAGAGTGAAAACAAGACTTAGCAACGACTCTATCTCCCAAAGTATTGGCGGGAAACTAACAAGTTTGACACTGTTGGAAAGCCCTGCTCATGGGCTTTCCGAAAATACCGGTCTTGGAGCTGTGGGATTAACAGGGAGGATGCCACCGGCTGCGGAGTGAGGACACCCTGAAAATGGCCAGTACATACGGCCATGGTGTGTGTACGTGAACAATAGCCAAGGCTGCTACGTGTGTGCTGGACCGAAGCCAGCAAAAAAAAAAAAAAAAAAAAAAAAAAACGCCGAAAAAAGAAGTCGGCAGCGCCACTGCCAATAACTCCAAAAATAATAGAGCTAGAGAGAAATTTCATGTACCTGGACTTAGCTGCCATTGTCCTGCATCCGAAAATCGGGTTTTCCTAGCCAGCAAGGGCCAACTTCCGCCTTGAAACGACCAGGGAGCGGGGCTGCTCAGAATGCGCTTCAAACGCGTGTCTAATGGCACTTTTGTACACGAAGCTGTAACAGAGTGAAAACAAGACTTAGCAACGACTCTATCTCCCAAAGTATTTGCGGGAAACTAACAAGTTTGACACTGTTGGAAAGCCCTGCTCATGGGCTTTCCGAAAATACCTGTCTTGGAGCTGTGGGATAAACAGGGAGGATGCCAGCGACTGCGGAGTGAGGACACCCTGAAAATTGCCAGTACATACGGCCATGGTGTGTGTACGTGAACAATAGCCAAGGCTGATGCGTGTGTGCTGGACCGTAGCCACAAAAAAAAAAAAAAAAAAAAAAAAAAAACGCCGAAAAAAGAAGTCGGCAGCGCCACTGCCAATAACTCCAAAAATAACAGGGCTAGAGAGAAATTTCTTGTACCTGGACTTAGCTGTCATTGTCCTGCATCCGAAAATCGGGTTTTCCTAGCCAGCAAGGGCCAACTTCCGCCTTGAAACGACCAGGGAGCGGGGCTACTCAGAATGCGCTTCAAACGCATGTCTAATGGCACTTTTGTACACGAAGCTGTAACAGAGTGAAAACAAGACTTAGCAACGACTCTATCTCCCAAAGTATTGGCGGGAAACTAACAAGTTTGACACTGTTGGAAAGCCCCGCTCATGGGCTTTCCGAAAATACCGGTCTTGGAGCTGTGGGATAAACAGGGAGGATGCCAGCGACTGCAGAGTGAGGACACCCTGAAAATGGCCAGTACATACGGCCATGGTGTGTGTACGTGAACAATAGCCAAGGCTGCTACGTGTGTGCTGGACCGAAGCCAGCAAAAAAAAAACAAACAAACAAACGCCGAAAAAAGAAGTCTTCAGCACCACTGCCAATAACTCCAAAAATAATAGGGCTAGAGAGAAATTTCTTGTACCTGGAGTTAGCTGCCATAGTCCTGCATCCGAAAATCGGGTTTTCCTGGCCAGCCAGGGCCATCTTCCGCCGTGAAACGACCAGGGAGCGGGGCTGCTAAGAATGCGCTTCAAACGCATGTCTAATGGCACTTTTGTACACGAAGCTGTAACAGAGTGAAAACAAGACTTAGCAACGACTCTATCTCCCAAAGTATTGGCGGGAAACTAACAAGTTTGACACTGTTGGAAAGCCCTGCTCATGGGCTTTCCGAAAATAACTGTCTTAAAGCTGTGGGATAAACAGGTAGGATGCCAGCGACTGCAGAGTGAGGACACCCTGAAAATGGCCAGTACATACGGCCATGGTGTGTGTACGTGAACAATAGCCAAGGCTGCTACGTGTGTGCTGGACCGAAGCCAGCAAAAAAAAAAAATAAAGAAATAAACGCCGAAAAAAGAAGTCGGCAGCGCCACTGCCTATAACTCCAAAAATAATAGGGCTAGAGAGAAATTTCTTATACCTGGAGTTAGCTGCCATAGTCCTGCATCCAAAAATCGGGTTTTCCTGGCCAGCCAGGGCCATCTTCCGCCTTGAAACGACCAGGGAGCGGGGCTGCTCAGAATGCGCTTCAAACGCATGTCTAATGGCACTTTTGTACACGAAGCTGTAACAGAGTGAAAACAAGACTTAGCAACGACTCTATCTCCCAAAGTATTGGCGGGAAACTAACAAGTTTGACACTGTTGGAAAGCCCTGCTCATGGGCTTTCCGAAAATACCGGTCTTGGAGCTGTGGGATTAACAGGGAGGATGCCAACGACTGCGGAGTGAGGACACCCTGAAAATGGCCAGTACATACGGCCATGGTGTGTGTACGTGAACAATAGCCAAGGCTGATACGTGTGTGCTGGACCGTAGCCACAAAAAAAAAAAAAAAAAAAAAAAAAAAAAAAACGCCGAAAAAAGAAGTCGGCAGCACCACTGCCAATAACTCCAAAAATAATAGGGCTAGAGAGAAATTTCTTGTACCTGGACTTAGCTGCCATTGTCCTGCATCCGAAAATCGGGTTTTCCTGGCCAGCCAGGGCCAACTTCCACCTTGAAACGACCAGGGAGCGGGGCAACTCAGAATGCGCTTCAAACGCATGTCTAATGGCACTTTTGTACACGAAGCTGTAACAGAGTGAAAACAAGACTTAGCAACAACTCTATCTCCCAAAGTATTGGCGGGAAACTAACAAGTTTGACACTGTTGGAAAGCCCTGCTCATGGGCTTTCCGAAAAGACCTGTCTTGGAGCTGTGGGATAAACAGGTAGGATGCCAGCGACTGCAGAGTGAGGACACCCTGAAAATGGCCAGTACATACGGCCATGGTGTGTGTACGTGAACAATAGCCAAGGCTGCTACGTGTGTGCTGGACCGAAGCCAGCAAAAAAATAAATAAATAAATAAACGCCGAAAAAAGAAGTCGGCAGCGCCACTGCCTATAACTCCAAAAATAATAGGGCTAGAGAGAAATTTCTTATACCTGGAGTTAGCTGCCATAGTCCTGCATCCAAAAATCGGGTTTTCCTGGCCAGCCAGGGCCATCTTCCGCCTTGAAACGACCAGGGAGCGGGGCTGCTCAGAATGCGCTTCAAACGCGTGTCTAATGGCACTTTTGTACACGAAGCTGTAACAGAGTGAAAACAAGACTTAGCAACGACTCTATCTCCCAAAGTATTGGCGGGAAACTAACAAGTTTGACACTGTTGGAAAGCCCTGCTCATGGGCTTTCCGAAAATACCGGTCTTGGAGCTGTGGGATTAACAGGGAGGATGCCACCGACTGCGGAGTGAGGACACCCTGAAAATGGCCAGTACATACGGCCATGGTGTGTGTACGTGAACAATAGCCAAGGCTGCTACGTGTGTGCTGGACCGAAGCCAGCAAAAAAAAAAAAAAAAAAAAAAAAAAACGCCGAAAAAAGAAGTCGGCAGCGCCACTGCCAATAACTCCAAAAATAATAGAGCTAGAGAGAAATTTCATGTACCTGGACTTAGCTGCCATTGTCCTGCATCCGAAAATCGGGTTTTCCTGGCCAACCAGGGCCAACTTCCGCCTTGAAACGACCAGGGAGCGGGGCTACTCAGAATGCGCTTCAAACGCATGTCTAATGGCACTTTTGTACACGAAGCTGTAACAGAGTGAAAACAAGACTTAGCAACGACTCTATCTCCCAAAGTATTTGCGGGAAACTAACAAGTTTGACACTGTTGGAAAGCCCTGCTCATGGGCTTTCCGAAAATACCTGTCTTGGAGCTGTGGGATAAACAGGGAGGATGCCAGCGACTGCAAAGTGAGGACACCCTGAAAATGGCCAGTACATACGGCCATGGTGTGTGTACGTGAACAATAGCCAAGGCTGATGCGTGTGTGCTGGACCGTAGCCACAAAAAAAAAAAAAAAAAAAAAAAAAAAAACGCCGAAAAAAGAAGTCGGCAGCGCCACTGCCAATAACTCCAAAAATAATAGGGCTAGAGAGAAATTTCTTGTACCTGGACTTAGCTGTCATTGTCCTGCATCCGAAAATCGGGTTTTCCTAGCCAGCAAGGGCCAACTTCCGCCTTGAAACGACCAGGGAGCGGGGCTACTCAGAATGCGCTTCAAACGCATGTCTAATGGCACTTTTGTACACGAAGCTGTAACAGAGTGAAAACAAGACTTAGCAACGACTCTATCTCCCAAAGTATTGGCGGGCAACTAACAAGTTTGACACTGTTGGAAAGCCCCGCTCATGGGCTTTCCGAAAATACCGGTCTTGGAGCTGTGGGATAAACAGGGAGGATGCCAGCGACTGCGGAGTGAGGACACCCTGAAAATGGCCAGTACATACGGCCATGGTGTGTGTACGTGAACAATAGCCAAGGCTGCTACGTGTGTGCTGGACCGAAGCCAGCAAAAAAATAAATAAATAAATAAACGCCGAAAAAAGAAGTCGGCAGCGCCACTGCCTACAACTCCAAAAATAATAGGGCTAGAGAGAAATTTCTTATACCTGGAGTTAGCTGCCATAGTCCTGCATCCAAAAATCGGGTTTTCCTGGCCAGCCAGGGCCATCTTCCGCCTTGAAACGACCAGGGAGCGGGGCTGCTCAGAATGCGCTTCAAACGCGTGTCTAATGGCACTTTTGTACACGAAGCTGTAACAGAGTGAAAACAAGACTTAGCAACGACTCTATCTCCCAAAGTATTGGCGGGAAACTAACAAGTTTGACACTGTTGGAAAGCCCTGCTCATGGGCTTTCCGAAAATACCGGTCTTGGAGCTGTGGGATTAACAGGGAGGATGCCACCGACTGCGGAGTGAGGACACCCTGAAAATGGCCAGTACATACGGCCATGGTGTGTGTACGTGAACAATAGCCAAGGCTGCTACGTGTGTGCTGGACCGAAGCCAGCAAAAAAAAAAAAAAAAAAAAAAAAAAACGCCGAAAAAAGAAGTCGGCAGCGCCACTGCCAATAACTCCAAAAATAATAGAGCTAGAGAGAAATTTCATGTACCTGGACTTAGCTGCCATTGTCCTGCATCCGAAAATCGGGTTTTCCTGGCCAACCAGGGCCAACTTCCGCCTTGAAACGACCAGGGAGCGGGGCTACTCAGAATGCGCTTCAAACGCATGTCTAATGGCACTTTTGTACACGAAGCTGTAACAGAGTGAAAACAAGACTTAGCAACGACTCTATCTCCCAAAGTATTTGCGGGAAACTAACAAGTTTGACACTGTTGGAAAGCCCTGCTCATGGGCTTTCCGAAAATACCTGTCTTGGAGCTGTGGGATAAACAGGGAGGATGCCAGCGACTGCAGAGTGAGGACACCCTGAAAATGGCCAGTACATACGGCCATGGTGTGTGTACGTGAACAATAGCCAAGGCTGATGCGTGTGTGCTGGACCGTAGCCACAAAAAAAAAAAAAAAAAAAAAAAAAAAAACGCCGAAAAAAGAAGTCGGCAGCGCCACTGCCAATAACTCCAAAAATAATAGGGCTAGAGAGAAATTTCTTGTACCTGGACTTAGCTGTCATTGTCCTGCATCCGAAAATCGGGTTTTCCTAGCCAGCAAGGGCCAACTTCCGCCTTGAAACGACCAGGGAGCGGGGCTACTCAGAATGCGCTTCAAACGCATGTCTAATGGCACTTTTGTACACGAAGCTGTAACAGAGTGAAAACAAGACTTAGCAACGACTCTATCTCCC
Organism: Marthasterias glacialis; assembly: GCA_911728455.2. Lineage (NCBI taxonomy): Eukaryota > Metazoa > Echinodermata > Asteroidea > Forcipulatida > Asteriidae > Marthasterias > Marthasterias glacialis. The sequence goes on from OU452222.1 coordinate 160,242, forward strand.
AAAGTATTGGCGGGCAACTAACAAGTTTGACACTGTTGGAAAGCCCCGCTCATGGGCTTTCCGAAAATACCGGTCTTGGAGCTGTGGGATAAACAGGGAGGATGCCAGCGACTGCAGAGTGAGGACACCCTGAAAATGGCCAGTACATACGGCCATGGTGTGTGTACGTGAACAATAGCCAAAGCTGATACGTGTGTGCTGGACCGAAGCCAGCAAAAAAAAAATAAAGAAATAAACGCCGAAAAAAGAAGTCGGCAGCGCCACTGCCTATAACTCCAAAAATAATAGGGCTAGAGAGAAATTTCTTATACCTGGAGTTAGCTGCCATAGTCCTGCATCCAAAAATCGGGTTTTCCTGGCCAGCCAGGGCCATCTTCCGCCTTGAAACGACCAGGGAGCGGGGCTGCTCAGAATGCGCTTCAAACGCATGTCTAATGGCACTTTTGTACACGAAGCTGTAACAGAGTGAAAACAAGACTTAGCAACGACTCTATCTCCCAAAGTATTGGCGGGAAACTAACAAGTTTGACACTGTTGGAAAGCCCTGCTCATGGGCTTTCCGAAAATACCGGTCTTGGAGCTGTGGGATTAACAGGGAGGATGCCACCGACTGCGGAGTGAGGACACCCTGAAAATGGCCAGTACATACGGCCATGGTGTGTGTACGTGAACAATAGCCAAGGCTGATACGTGTGTGCTGGACCGTAGCCACAAAAAAAAAAAAAAAAAAAAAAAAAAAAAACGCCGAAAAAAGAAGTCGGCAGCACCACTGCCAATAACTCCAAAAATAATAGGGCTAGAGAGAAATTTCTTGTACCTGGACTTAGCTGCCATTGTCCTGCATCCGAAAATCGGGTTTTCCTGGCCAGCCAGGGCCAACTTCCACCTTGAAACGACCAGGGAGCGGGGCAACTCAGAATGCGCTTCAAACGCATGTCTAATGGCACTTTTGTACACGAAGCTGTAACAGAGTGAAAACAAGACTTAGCAACGACTCTATCTCCCAAAGTATTGGCGGGAAACTAACAAGTTTGACACTGTTGGAAAGCCCTGCTCATGGGCTTTCCGAAAAGACCTGTCTTGGAGCTGTGGGATAAACAGGTAGGATGCCAGCGACTGCAGAGTGAGGACACCCTGAAAATGGCCAGTACATACGGCCATGGTGTGTGTACGTGAACAATAGCCAAGGCTGCTACGTGTGTGCTGGACCGAAGCCAGCAAAAAAATAAATAAATAAATAAACGCCGAAAAAAGAAGTCGGCAGCGCCACTGCCTATAACTCCAAAAATAATAGGGCTAGAGAGAAATTTCTTATACCTGGAGTTAGCTGCCATAGTCCTGCATCCAAAAATCGGGTTTTCCTGGCCAGCCAGGGCCATCTTCCGCCTTGAAACGACCAGGGAGCGGGGCTGCTCAGAATGCGCTTCAAACGCGTGTCTAATGGCACTTTTGTACACGAAGCTGTAACAGAGTGAAAACAAGACTTAGCAACGACTCTATCTCCCAAAGTATTGGCGGGAAACTAACAAGTTTGACACTGTTGGAAAGCCCTGCTCATGGGCTTTCCGAAAATACCGGTCTTGGAGCTGTGGGATTAACAGGGAGGATGCCACCGGCTGCGGAGTGAGGACACCCTGAAAATGGCCAGTACATACGGCCATGGTGTGTGTACGTGAACAATAGCCAAGGCTGCTACGTGTGTGCTGGACCGAAGCCAGCAAAAAAAAAAAAAAAAAAAAAAAAAAACGCCGAAAAAAGAAGTCGGCAGCGCCACTGCCAATAACTCCAAAAATAATAGAGCTAGAGAGAAATTTCATGTACCTGGACTTAGCTGCCATTGTCCTGCATCCGAAAATCGGGTTTTCCTGGCCAACCAGGGCCAACTTCCGCCTTGAAACGACCAGGGAGCGGGGCTACTCAGAATGCGCTTCAAACGCATGTCTAATGGCACTTTTGTACACGAAGCTGTAACAGAGTGAAAACAAGACTTAGCAACGACTCTATCTCCCAAAGTATTTGCGGGAAACTAACAAGTTTGACACTGTTGGAAAGCCCTGCTCATGGGCTTTCCGAAAATACCTGTCTTGGAGCTGTGGGATAAACAGGGAGGATGCCAGCGACTGCAAAGTGAGGACACCCTGAAAATGGCCAGTACATACGGCCATGGTGTGTGTACGTGAACAATAGCCAAGGCTGATGCGTGTGTGCTGGACCGTAGCCACAAAAAAAAAAAAAAAAAAAAAAAAAAACGCCGAAAAAAGAAGTCGGCAGCGCCACTGCCAATAACTCCAAAAATAATAGGGCTAGAGAGAAATTTCTTGTACCTGGACTTAGCTGTCATTGTCCTGCATCCGAAAATCGGGTTTTCCTAGCCAGCAAGGGCCAACTTCCGCCTTGAAACGACCAGGGAGCGGGGCTACTCAGAATGCGCTTCAAACGCATGTCTAATGGCACTTTTGTACACGAAGCTGTAACAGAGTGAAAACAAGACTTAGCAACGACTCTATCTCCCAAAGTATTGGCGGGAAACTAACAAGTTTGACACTGTTGGAAAGCCCCGCTCATGGGCTTTCCGAAAATACCGGTCTTGGAGCTGTGGGATAAACAGGGAGGATGCCAGCGACTGCAGAGTGAGGACACCCTGAAAATGGCCAGTACATACGGCCATGGTGTGTGTACGTGAACAATAGCCAAGGCTGCTACGTGTGTGCTGGACCGAAGCCAGCAAAAAAAAAAACGCCGAAAAAAGAAGTCTTCAGCACCATTGCCAATAACTCCAAAAATAATAGGGCTAGAGAGAAATTTATTGTACCTGGAGTTAGCTGCCATAGTCCTGCATCCGAAAATCGGGTTTTCCTGGCCAGCCAGGGCCATCTTCCGCCGTGAAACGACCAGGGAGCGGGGCTGCTCAGAATGCGCTTCAAACGCATGTCTAATGGCACTTTTGTACACGAAGCTGTAACAGAGTGAAAACAAGACTTAGCAACGACTCTATCTCCCAAAGTATTGGCGGGAAACTAACAAGTTTGACACTGTTGGAAAGCCCTGCTCATGGGCTTTCCGAAAATACCGGTCTTGGAGCTGTGGGATAAACAGGGAGGATGCCAGCGACTGCAGAGTGAGGACACCCTGAAAATGGCCAGTACATACGGCCATGGTGTGTGTACGTGAACAATAGCCAAGGCTGCTACGTGTGTGCTGGACCGAAGCCAGCAAAAAAAAAAAAAAAAAAAAAAAACGCCGAAAAAAGAAGTCGGCAGCGCCACTGCCAATAACTCCAAAAATAATAGGGCTAGAGAGAAATTTCTTGTACCTGGAGTTAGCTGCCATAGTCCTGCATCCGAAAATCGGGTTTTCCTGGCCAGCCAGGGCCATCTTCCGCCGTGAAACGACCAGGGAGCGGGGCTGCTCAGAACGCGCTTCAAACGCATGTCTAATGGCACTTTTGTACACGAAGCTGTAACAGAGTGAAAACAAGACTTAGCAACGACTCTATCTCCCAAAGTATTGGCGGGAAACTAACAAGTTTGACACTGTTGGAAAGCCCTGCTCATGGGCTTTCCGAAAATACCTGTCTTGGAGCTGTGGGATAAACAGGGAGGATGCCAGCGACTGCAGAGTGAGGACACCCTGAAAATGGCCAGTACATACGGCCATGGTGTGTGTACGTGAACAATAGCCAAGGCTGCTACGTGTGTGCTGGACCGAAGCCAGAAAAAAAAAAAAAAAAAAAACAAAAAAAACGCCGAAAAAAGAAGTCGGCAGCGCCACTGCCAATAACTCCAAAAATAATAGGGCTAGAGAGAAATTTCTTGTACCTGGACTTAGCTGTCATTGTCCTGCATCCGAAAATCGGGTTTTCCTGGCCAGCCAGGGCCAACTTCCGCCTTGAAACGACCAGGGAGCGGGGCTACTCAGAATGCGCTTCAAACGCATGTCTAATGGCACTTTTGTACACGAAGCTGTAACAGAGTGAAAACAAGACTTAGCAACGACTCTATCTCCCAAAGTATTGGCGGGAAACTAACAAGTTTGACACTGTTGGAAAGCCCCGCTCATGGGCTTTCCGAAAATACCGGTCTTTGAGCTGTGGGATAAACAGGGAGGATGCCAGCGACTGCAGAGTGAGGACACCCTGAAAATGGACAGTACATACGGCCATGGTGTGTGTACGTGAACAATAGCCAAGGCTGCTACGTGTGTGCTGGACCGAAGCCAGCAAAAAAAAAACAAACAAACAAACGCCGAAAAAAGAAGTCTTCAGCACCACTGCCAATAACTCCAAAAATAATAGGGCTAGAGAGAAATTTCTTGTACCTGGAGTTAGCTGCCATAGTCCTGCATCCGAAAATCGGGTTTTCCTGGCCAGCCAGGGCCATCTTCCGCCGTGAAACGACCAGGGAGCGGGGCTGCTAAGAATGCGCTTCAAACGCATGTCTAATGGCACTTTTGTACACGAAGCTGTAACAGAGTGAAAACAAGACTTAGCAACGACTCTATCTCCCAAAGTATTGGCGGGAAACTAACAAGTTTGACACTGTTGGAAAGCCCTGCTCATGGGCTTTCCGAAAATACCTGTCTTAAAGCTGTGGGATAAACAGGGAGGATGCCAGCGACTGCAGAGTGAGGACACCCTGAAAATGGCCAGTACATACGGCCATGGTGTGTGTACGTGAACAATAGCCAAGGCTGCTACGTGTGTGCTGGACCGAAGCCAGCAAAAAAAATAAATAAATAACTAAACGCCGAAAAAAGAAGTCGGCAGCGCCACTGCCAATAACTCCAAAAATAATAGGGCTCGAGAGAAATTTCTTGTACCTGGACTTAGCTGCCATTGTCCTGCATCCGAAAATCGGGTTTTCGTGGCCAGCAAGGGCCATCTTCCGCCTTGAAACGACCAGGGAGCGGGGCTGTTCAGAATGCGCTTCAAACGCATATCTAAAGGCACTTTTGTACACGAAGCTGTAACAGAGTGAAAACAAGACTTAGCAACGACTCTATCTCCCAAAGTATTGGCGGGAAACTAACAAGTTTGACACTGTTGGAAAGCCCTGCTCATGGGCTTTCCGAAAATACCTGTCTTGGAGCTGTGGGATAAACAGGGAGGATGCCAGCGACTGCAGAGTGAGGACACCCTGAAAATGGCCAGTACATACGGCCATGGTGTGTGTACGTGAACAATAGCCAAGGCTGCTACGTGTGTGCTGGACCGAAGCCAGCAAAAAAAAAAAAACAAACAAACGCCGAAAAAAGAAGTCTTCAGCACCACTGCCAATAACTCCAAAAATAATAGGGCTAGAGAGAAATTTCTTGTACCTGGAGTTAGCTGCCATAGTCCTGCATCCGAAAATCGGGTTTTCCTGGCCAGCCAGGGCCATCTTCCGCCGTGAAACGACCAGGGAGCGGGGCTGCTAAGAATGCGCTTCAAACGCATGTCTAATGGCACTTTTGTACACGAAGCTGTAACAGAGTGAAAACAAGACTTAGCAACGACTCTATCTCCCAAAGTATTGGCGGGAAACTAACAAGTTTGACACTGTTGGAAAGCCCTGCTCATGGGCTTTCCGAAAATACCTGTCTTGGAGCTGTGGGATAAACAGGGAGGATGCCAGCGACTGCAGAGTGAGGACACCCTGAAAATGGCCAGTACATACGGCCATGGTGTGTGTACGTGAACAATAGCCAAGGCTGCTACGTGTGTGCTGGACCGAAGCCAGCAAAAAAATAAATAAATAACTAAACGCCGAAAAAAGAAGTCGGCAGCGCCACTGCCAATAACTCCAAAAATAATAGGGCTCGAGAGAAATTTCTTGTACCTGGACTTAGCTGCCATTGTCCTGCATCCGAAAATCGGGTTTTCCTGGCAAGCAAGGGCCATCTTCCGCCTTGAAACGACCAGGGAGCGGGGCTGTTCAGAATGCGCTTCAAACGCATATCTAATGGCACTTTTGTACACGAAGCTGTAACAGAGTGAAAACAAGACTTAGCAACGACTCTATCTCCCAAAGTATTGGCGGGAAACTAACAAGTTTGACACTGTTGGAAAGCCCTGCTCATGGGCTTTCCGAAAATACCTGTCTTGGAGCTGTGGGATAAACAGGGAGGATGCCAGCGACTGCAGAGTGAGGACACCCTGAAAATGGCCAGTACATACGGCCATGGTGTGTGTACGTGAACAATAGCCAAGGCTGCTACGTGTGTGCTGGACCGAAGCCAGCAAAAAAAAAATAAATAAATAAACGCCGAAAAAAGAACTCGGCAGCGCCACTGCCAATAACTCCAAAAATAATAGGGCTAGAGAGAAATTTCTTGTACCTGGACTTAGCTGCCATTGTCCTGCGTCCGAAAATCGGGTTTTCCTGGCCAACCAGGGCCAACTTCCGCCTTGAAACGATCAGGGAGCGGGGCTACTCAGAATGCGCTTCAAACGCATGTCTAATGGCACTTTTGTACACGAAGCTGTAACAGAGTGAAAACAAGACTTAGCAACGACTCTATCTCCCAAAGTATTGGCGGGAAACTAACAAGTTTGACACTGTTGGAAAGCCCTGCTCATGGGCTTTCCGAAAATACCGGTCTTGGAGCTGTGGGATAAACAGGGAGGATGCCAGCGACTGCGGAGTGAGGACACCCTGAAAATGGCCAGTACATACGGCCATGGTGTGTGTACGTGAACAATAGCCAAGGCTGCTACGTGTGTGCTGGACCGAAGCCAGCAAAAAAAAAATAAATAAATAAACGCCGAAAAAAGAAGTCGGGAGCGCCACTGCCAATAACTCCAATAATAATAGGGCTAGAGAGAAATTTCTTGTACCTGGAGTTAGCTGCCATAATCTTGCATCCGAAAATTGGGTTTTCCCGGCCAGCCAGGGCTATCTTCCGCCTTGTAACGACCAGGGAGCGGGGCTGCTAAGAATGCGCTTCAAACGCATGTCTAATGGCACTTTTGTACACGAAGCTGTAACAGAGTGAAAACAAGACTTAGCAACGACTCTATCTCCCAAAGTATTGGCGGGAAACTAACAAGTTTGACACTGTTGGAAAGCCCTGCTCATGGGCTTTCCGAAAATACCGGTCTTGGAGCTGTGGGGCAAACAGGGAGGATGCCAGGGACTGCGGAGTGAGGACACCCTGAAAATGGCCAGTACATACGGCCATGGTGTGTGTACGTGAACAATAGCCAAGGCTACTACGTGTGTGCTGGACCGAAGCCAGCAAAAAAATAAATAAATAAATAAACGCCGAAAAAAGAAATCGGCAGCGCCACTGCTAATAACTCCAGAAATAATGGGGCTAGAGAGAAATTTCTTGTACCTGGAGTTAGCTGCCATGGTCCTGCATCCGAAAATCGGGTTTTCCTGGCCAGCCAGGGCCATCTTCCGCCTTGAAACGACCAGGGAGCGGGGCTACTCAGAATGCGCTTCAAATGCATGTCTAATGGCACTTTTGTACACGAAGCTGTAACAGAGTGAAAACAAGACTTAGCAACGACTCTATCTCCCAAAGTATTGGCGGGAAACTAACAAAGTTGACACTGTTGGAAAGCCCTGCTCATGGGCTTTCCGAAAATACCGGTCTTGGAGCTGTGGGATAAACAGGGAGGATGCAAGGGACTGCGGAGTGAGGACACCCTGAAAATGGCCAGTACATACGGCCATGGTGAGTGTACGTGAACAATAGCCAAGGCTACTACGTGTGTGCTGGACCGAAGCCAGCAAAAAAATAAAAAATAAATAAACGCCGAAAAAAGAAGTCGGCAGCGCCACTGCTAATAACTCCAGAAATAATGGGGCTAGAGAGAAATTTCTTGTACCTGGAGTTAGCTGCCATGGTCCTGCATCCGAAAATCGGGTTTTCCTGGCCAGCCAGGGCCATCTTCCGCCTTGAAACGACCAGGGAGCGGGGCTGCTCAGAATGCGCTTCAAACGCATGTCTAATGGCACTTTTGTACACGAAGCTGTAACAGAGTGAAAACAAGACTTAGCAACGATTCTATCTCCCAAAGTATTGGCGGGAAACTAACAAGTTTGACACTGTTGGAAAGCCCTGCTCATGGTCTTTCCGAAAATACCGGTCTTGGAGCTGTGGGATAAACAGGGAGGATGCCACCGACTGCGGAGTGAGGACACCCTGAAAATGGCCAGTACATACGGCCATGGTGAGTGTACGTGAACAATAGCCAAGGCTGCTACGTGTGTGCTGGACCGAAGCCAGCAAAAAAAAAATAAATAAATAAAAGCCGAAAAAAGAAGTCGGCAGCGCCACTGCCAATAACTCCAAAAATAATAGGGCTAGAGAGAAATTTATTGTACCTGGAGTTAGCTGCCATAGTCCTGCATCCGAAAATCGGGTTTTCCTGGCCAGCAAGGGCCATCTTCCGCCTTGAAATGACCAGGGAGCGGGGCTGCTCAGAATGCGCTTCAAACGCATGTCTAAAGGCACTTTTGTACACGAAGCTGTAACAGAGTGAAAACAAGACTTAGCAACGACTCTATCTCCCAAAGTATTGGCGGGAAACTAACAAGTTTGACACTGTTGGAAAGCCCTGCTCATGGGCTTTCCGAAAATACCGGTCTTGGAGCTGTGGGATAAACAGGGAGGATGCCACCGACTGCGGAGTGAGGACACCCTGAAAATGGCCAGTACATACGGCCATGGTGTATGTACGTGAACAATAGCCAAGGCTGCTACGTGTGTGCTGGACCGAAGCCAGCAAAAAAAAAAAAAAAAAAAAAAAAACGCCGAAAAAAGAAGTCGGCAGCGCCACTGCCAATAACTCCAAAAATAATAGGGCTAGAGAGAAATTTATTGTACCTGGAGTTAGCTGCCATAGTCCTGCATCCGAAAATCGGGTTTTCCTGGCCAGCAAGGGCCATCTTCCGCCTTGAAATGACCAGGGAGCGGGGCTGCTCAGAATGCGCTTCAAACGCATGTCTAAAGGCACTTTTGTACACGAAGCTGTAACAGAGTGAAAACAAGACTTAGCAACGACTCTATCTCCCAAAGTATTGGCGGGAAACTAACAAGTTTGACACTGTTGGAAAGCCCTGCTCATGGGCTTTCCGAAAATACCGGTCTTGGAGCTGTGGGATAAACAGGGAGGATGCCAGCGACTGCGGAGTGAGGACACCCTGAAAATGGCCAGTACATACGGCCATGGTGTGTGTACGTGAACAATAGCCAAGGCTGATACGTGTGTGCTGGACCGTAGCCACAAAAAAAAAAAAAATAAATAAAAAAAAACGCCGAAAAAAGAAGTCGGCAGCGCCACTGCTAATAACTCCAAAAATAGTAGGGCTAGAGAGAAATTTCTTGTACCTGGAGTAAGCTGCCATTGTCCTGCATCCGAAAATCGGGTTTTCCTGGCCAGCCAGGGCCATCTTCCGCCGTGAAACGACCAGGGAGCGGGGCTGCTCAGAATGCGCTTCAAACGCATGTCTAATGGCACTTTTGTACTAGAAGCTGTAACACAGTGAAAACAAGACTTAGCAACGACTCTATCTCCCAAAGTATTGGCGGGAAACTAACAAGTTTGACACTGTTGGAAAGCCCTGCTCATGGGCTTTCCGAAAATACCGGTCTTGGAGCTGTGGGATAAACAGGGAGGATGCCAGCGACTGCGGAGTGAGGACACCCTGAAAATGGCCAGTACATACGGCCATGGTGTGTGTACGTGAACAATAGCCAAGGCTGATACGTGTGTGCTGGACCGTAGCCACAAAAAAAAAAAAAATAAATAAAAAAAAACGCCGAAAAAAGAAGTCGGCAGCGCCACTGCTAATAACTCCAAAAATAGTAGGGCTAGAGAGAAATTTCTTGTACCTGGAGTAAGCTGCCATTGTCCTGCATCCGAAAATCGGGTTTTCCTGGCCAGCCAGGGCCATCTTCCGCCGTGAAACGACCAGGGAGCGGGGCTGCTCAGAATGCGCTTCAAACGCATGTCTAATGGCACTTTTGTACTAGAAGCTGTAACAGAGTGAAAACAAGACTTAGCAACGACTCTATCTCCCAAAGTATTGGCGGGAAACTAACAAGTTTGACACTGTTGGAAAGCCCTGCTCATGGGCTTTCCGAAAATATTGGTCTTGGAGCTGTGGGATAAACAGGGAGGATGCCAGCGACTGCGGAGTGAGGACACCCTGAAAATGGCCAGTACATACGGCCATGGTGTGTGTACGTGAACAATAGCCAAGGCTGCTACGTGTGTGCTGGACCGAAGCCAGCAAAAAAAAAAAAAAAAAAAAAAAAAACGCCGAAAAAAGAAGTCGGCAGCGCCACTGCCAATAACTCCAAAAATAATAGGGCTAGAGAGAAATTTCTTGTACCTGGAGTTAGCTGCCATAGTCCTGCATCCGAAAATCGGGTTTTCCTGGCCAGCAAGGGCCATCTTCCGCCTTGAAATGACCAGGGAGCGGGGCTGCTCAGAATGCGCTTCAAACGCATGTCTAAAGGCACTTTTGTACACGAAGCTGTAACAGAGTGAAAACAAGACTTAGCAACGACTCTATCTCCCAAAGTATTGGCGGGAAACTAACAAGTTTGACACTGTTGGAAAGCCCTGCTCATGGGCTTTCCGAAAATACCGGTCTTGGAGCTGTGGAATAAACAGGGAGGATGCCAGGGACTGCGGAGTGAGGACACCCTGAAAATGGCCAGTACATACGGCCATGGTGTGTGTACGTGAACAATAGCCAAGGCTGCTACGTGTGTGCTGGACCGAAGCCAGCAAAAAAAAAAAAAAAAAAAAAAAAAAAAAACGCCGAAAAAAGAAGTCGGCAGCGCCACTGCCAATAACTCCAAAAATAATAGGGCTAGAGAGAAATTTCTTGTACCTGGAGTTAGCTGCCATAGTCCTGCATCCGAAAATCGGGTTTTCCTGGCCAGCAAGGGCCATCTTCCGCCTTGAACCGACCAGGGAGCGGGGCTGCTCAGAATGCGCTTCAAACGCATGTCTAAAGGCACTTTTGTACACGAAGCTGTAACAGAGTGAAAACAAGACTTAGCAACGACTCTATCTCCCAAAGTATTGGCGGGAAACTAACAAGTTTGACACTGTTGGAAAGCCCTGCTCATGGGCTTTCCGAAAATACCGGTCTTGGAGCTGTGGGATAAACAGGGAGGATGCCAGGGACTGCGGAGTGAGGACACCCTGAAAATGGCCAGTACATACGGCCATGGTGTGTGTACGTGAACAATAGCCAAGGCTGCTATGTGTGTGCTGGACCGAAGCCAGCAAAAAAAAAAAAAAAAAAAAAAAAAAAACGCCGAAAAAAGAAGTCGGCAGCGCCACTGCCAATAACTCCAAAAATAATAGGGCTAGAGAGAAATTTCTTGTACCTGGAGTTAGCTGCCATTGTCCTGCATCCGAAAATCGGGTTTTCCTGGCCAGCCAGGGCCATTTTCCGCCGTGAAACGACCAGGGAGCGGGGCTGCTCAGAATGCGCTTCAAATGCATGTCTAATGGCACTTTTGTACACGAAGCTGTAACAGAGTGAAAACAAGACTTAGCAACGACTCTATCTCCCAAAGTATTGGCGGGAAACTAACAAGTTTGACACTGTTGGAAAGCCCTGCTCATGGGCTTTCTGAAAATACCTGTCTTGGAGCTGTGGGATAAACAGGGAGGATGCCAGCGACTGCAGAGTGAGGACACCCTGAAAATGGCCAGTACATACGGCCATGGTGTGTGTACGTGAACAATAGCCAAGGCTGCTACGTGTGTGCTGGACCGAAGCCAGCAAAAAAAAAAAAAAATAAAAATAAACGCCGAAAAAAGAAGTCGGCAGCGCCACTGCCAATAACTCCAAAAATAATAGGGCTAGAGAGAAATTTCTTGTACCTGGACTTAGCTACCATTGTCCTGCATCCGAAAATCGGGTTTTCCTGGCCAGCCAGGGCCAACTTCCGCCTTGAAACGACCAGGGAGCGGGGCTACTCAGAATGCGCTTCAAACGCATGTCTAATGGCACTTTTGTACACGAAGCTGTAACAGAGTGAAAACAAGACTTAGCAACGACTCTATGTCCCAAAGTATTGGCGGGAAACTAACAAGTTTGACACTGTTGGAAAGCCCTGCTCATGGGCTTTCTGAAAATACCTGTCTTGGAGCTGTGGGATAAACAGGGAGGATGCCAGCGACTGCAGAGTGAGGACACCCTGAAAATGGCCAGTACATACGGCCATGGTGTGTGTACGTGAACAATAGCCAAGGCTGCTACGTGTGTGCTGGACCGAAGCCAGAAAAAAAAAAAAAAAAAAAAAATAAACGCCGAAAAAAGAAGTCGGCAGCGCCACTGCCAATAACTCCAAAAATAATAGGGCTAGAGAGAAATTTCTTGTACCTGGACTTAGCTACCATTGTCCTGCATCCGAAAATCGGGTTTTCCTGGCCAGCCAGGGCCAACTTCCGCCTTGAAACGACCAGGGAGCGGGGCTACTCAGAATGCGCTTCAAACGCATGTCTAATGGCACTTTTGTACACGAAGCTGTAACAGAGTGAAAACAAGACTTAGCAACGACTCTATGTCCCAAAGTATTGGCGGGAAACTAACAAGTTTGACACTGTTGGAAAGCCCTGCTCATGGGCTTTCCGAAAATACCGGTCTTGGAGCTGTGTGACAAACAGGGAGGATGCCAGGGACTGCGGAGTGAGGACACCCTGAAAATGGCCAGTACATACGGCCATGGTGTGTGTACGTGAACAATAGCCAAGGCTACTACGTGTGTGCTGGACCGAAGCCAGCAAAAAAATAAAAAATAAATAAACGCCGAAAAAAGAAGTCGGCAGCGCCACTGCTAATAACTCCAGAAATAATGGGGCTAGAGAGAAATTTCTTGTACCTGGAGTTAGCTGCCATGGTCCTGCATCCGAAAATCGGGTTTTCCTGGCCAGCCAGGGCCATCTTCAACCTTGAAACGACCAGGGAGCGGGGCTGCTCAGAATGCGCTTCAAACGCATGTCTAATGGCACTTTTGTACACGAAGCTGTAACAGAGTGAAAACAAGACTTAGCAACGACTCTATCTCCCAAAGTATTGGCGGAAAACTAACAAGTTCGACACTGTTGGAAAGCCCTGCTCATGGGCTTTCTGAAAATACCGGTCTTGGAGCTGTGTGATAAACAGGGAGGATGCCAGGGACTGCGGAGTGAGGACACCCTGAAAATGGCCAGTACATACGGCCATGGTGTGTGTACGTGAACAATAGCCAAGGCTGCTACGTGTGTGCTGGACCGAAGCCAGCAAAAAAAAAAAAAAAAAAAAAAAATGCCGAAAAAAGAAGTCGGCAGCGCCACTGCCAATAACTCCAAAAATAATAGGGCTAGAGAGAAATTTCTTGTACCTGGAGCTAGCTGCCATAGTCCTGCATCCGAAAATCGGGTTTTCCTGGCCAGCAAGGGCCATCTTCCGCCTTGAAATGACCAGGGAGCGGGGCTGCTCAGAATGCGCTTCAAACGCATGTCTAAAGGCACTTTTGTACACGAAGCTGTAACAGAGTGAAAACAAGACTTAGCAACGACTCTATCTCCAAAAGTATTGGCGGGAAACTAACAAGTTTGACACTGTTGGAAAGCCCTGCTCATGGGCTTTCCGAAAATACCGGTCTTGGAGCTGTGGGATAATTAGGGAGGATGCCAGCGACTGCAGAGTGAGGACACCCTGAAAATGGCCAGTACATACGGCCATGGTGTGTGTACGTGAACAATAGCCAAGGCTGCTACGTGTGTGCTGGACCGAAGCCAGCAAAAAAAAAAAAAATAAAAATAAACGCCGAAAAAAGAAGTCGGCAGCGCCACTGCCAATAACTCCAAAAATAATAGGGCTAGAGAGAAATTTCTTGTACCTGGACTTAGCTGCCATTGTCCTGCATCCGAAAATCGGGTTTTCCTGGCCAGCCAGGGCCAACTTCCGCCTTGAAACGACCAGGGAGCGGGGCTACTCAGAATGCGCTTCAAACGCATGTCTAATGGCACTTTTGTACACGAAGCTGTAACAGAGTGAAAACAAGACTTAGCCACGACTCTATGTCCCAAAGTATTGGCGGAAAACTAACAAGTTCGACACTGTTGGAAAGCCCTGCTCATGGGCTTTCTGAAAATACCAGTCTTGGAGCTGTGTGATAAACAGGGAGGATGCCAGGGACTGCGGAGTGAGGACACCCTGAAAATGGCCAGTACATACGGCCATGGTGTGTGTACGTGAACAATAGCCAAGGCTGCTACGTGTGTGCTGGACCGAAGCCAGCAAAAAAAAAAAAAAAAAAAAAAAAATGCCGAAAAAAGAAGTCGGCAGCGCCACTGCCAATAACTCCAGAAATAATAGGGCAAGAGAGAAATTTCTTGTACCTTGAGTTAGCTGCCATAGTCCTGCATCCGAAAATTGGGTTTTCCCGGCCAGCCAGGGCCATCTTCCGCCTTGAAACGACCAGGGAGCGGGGCTGCCCAGAATGCGCTTCAAACGCCTGTCTAATGGCACTTTTGTACACGAAGCTGTAACAGAGTGAAAACAAGACTTAGCATCAACTCTATCTCCCAAAGTATTTGCGGAAAACTAACAAGTTTGACACTGTTGGAAAGCCCTGCTCATGGGCTTTCTGAAAATACCGGTCTTGGAGCTGTGTGACAAACAGGGAGGATGCCAGGGACTGCAGAGTGAGGACACCCTGAAAATGGCCAGTACATACGGCCATGGTGTGTGTACGTGAACAATAGCCAAGGCTACTACGTGTGTGCTGGACCGAAGCCAGCAAAAAAATAAAAAATAAATAAACGCCGAAAAAAGAAGTCGGCAGCGCCACTGCTAATAAATCCAGAAATAATGGGGCTAGAGAGAAATTTCTTGTACCTGGAGTTAGCTGCCATGGTCCTGCATCCGAAGATCGGGTTGTCCTGGCCAGCCAGGGCCATCTTCCGCCCTGAAACGACCAGGGAGCGGGGCTGCTCAGAATGCGCTTCAAACGCATGTCTAATGGCACTTTTGTACACGAAGCTGTAACAGAGTGAAAACAAGACTTAGCAACGACTCTATTTCCCAAAGTATTGGCGGGAAACTAACAAATTTAACACTGTTGGAAAGCCCTGCTCATGGGCTTTCCGAAAATACCGGTCTTGGAGCGGTGTGATAAACAGGGAGGATGCCAGGGACTGCGGAGTGAGGACACCCTGAAAATGGCCAGTACATACGGCCATGGTGTGTGTACGTGAACAATAGCCAAGGCTACTACGTGTGTGTTGGACCGAAGCCAGCAAAAAAAATAAATAAATAAACGCCGAAAAAAGAAGTCGGCAGCGCCACTGCTAATAACTCCAGAAATAATGGGGCTAGAGAGAAATTTCTTGTACCTGGAGTTAGCTGCCATAGTCCTGCATCCGAAAATTGGGTTTTCTTGGCCAGCCAGGGCCATCTTCCGCCTTGAAACGACCAGGGAGCGGGGCTGCTCAGAATGCGCTTCAAACGCATGTCTAATGGCACTTTTGTACACGAAGCTGTAACAGAGTGAAAACAAGACTTAGCAACGACTCTATTTCCCAAAGTATTGGCGGGAAACTAACAAATTTAACACTGTTGGAAAGCCCTGCTCATGGGCTTTCCGAAAATACCGGTCTTGGAGCGGTGTGATAAACAGGGAGGATGCCAGGGACTGCGGAGTGAGGACACCCTGAAAATGGCCAGTACATACGGCCATGGTGTGTGTACGTCAACAATAGCCAAGGCTGCTATACGGGTGTGCTGGACCGAAGCCAGCAAAAAACAAACGCCGAAAAAAGAAACCGGCAGCGCCACTTCCAATAACTCCAGAAATAATAGGGCTAGAGAGAAATTTCTTGTATCTGGAGTTAGCTGCCATAGTCCTGCATCCGAAAATCGGGTTTTCCCGGCCAGCCAAGGCCATCTTCCGCCTTGAAACGACCAGGGAGCGGGGCTGCTCAGAATGCGCTTCAAACGCCTGTCTACTGGCACTTTTGTACACGAAGCTGTCACAGAGTGAAAACAAGAGTTAGCAACGTCCTTTTCTTCCTCAATATCTCATGCTGTGGGATATTTAAGGAGGATGCCAGAAACCGCGGAAGGACGCCAACCCGAGGATGTCCAAAAGATACGGGCATATGTGTGTACGTGAAAAATAGCCCAAGCCAGTGAGCTGGACCGAAACCAGCAAGAAAGCAAGGCCCCACAAAAGGTGGCATCTCCCTGCTCAATAACTCCAAAAATAATTGGTCTAGAAAGAATCTCCCCGAAACCCCCAACCAAATAATTATATTCGACCTATCCTTTTCATTCTTACTCGACGTCTTGGCTGCTTTGTTTTCACACTACGTGAAATTAGAAACGAGACGTCAATGTCTCGTTTGTACTGCGTTTGTCGGGGCTTCGTGATTTCAAGAACCCCGCAACCTCCTAACTGAGGCGAACAATAACGGTTTGCTTCAGCTACACTGTCGTGAGACAATTCTTTTCGGTGTCTTCTCAGATGCCACACAACATGATGCATAATAATGTGCATCCCAAACACTGCCGTCTGGAGAACGACTTGGCTTCATATTTACCATATGGTGATAAATGCCAGCTGCTAAGATGGTACCAGGCAATGATTTGGAGCTTACAATGCGGACTTGTTTTCATTATTTCTCAGTATGAAAACTCAATACGTCATTCATACAGGAGTAAGGTTAACTGTATTTATACTTCGGGAAAGCGTTCAGTTTGGAAATTAGCCCTAAAATTTTGCACCCCCGTCTGATAGCCCTGGACCCCGTCCCTGAGAGCGGGGCGGCACCCCCCCCCCCCCCCCCCACACACACACACACACACAAATGCACCACCACCTTCATGTACTTTCAAAAGTTCCACAATTTCACCTTTAAATTTCAGGCAAACCTTATGTTTTTGAAAAGGTCTGAAAAATGATGTTGATTTATACATGAAGATTTAAGGGGCGCATTCAGCCTCTCTGCCTAGCTGAAGATTTGAATTTGAGTCAATTGGTTCTCATGGAGATGTTTCCAATTCAATAGACCGATTGCGCGACCTACGTCACGTGACCCCTGTTGGGTTTAAAATGTAAACACACACGTAATCCTCCATAGGAAAGGGTGGTACGGTACACGATGATTAATGCATTTTGTTTATTCGAACGAGGCTTTTCTTGCTCGACATCTGTGAAAGATATTCCAGAGTTTGTATCAAAGACCTTCAAGTGGCTGAATAGAACCAGTAACACAGTTCGAACAAGTCTTGAAAATTGTATAAGTACCGTATAAATGTGCACTATGTGTACACAGCGCGCGACGGAACATTAAGCCAGACGACCGCGATCACCACACACTTTTCAACACAAAAATTTCAAAGTTTTGAAGCTGAACTCCTTCAAAGAAAATGCTTTTCAAAACTGTGTAATCCCTTTGCCTTTTTGAAATTCTGCAAGGCTAGATATTCCCAACGTGTATTTTTTGACATTTTTTCTCTTCTTTGGCTATACAGATATCAATCATGACAACAAATATTAAATGTACATATGTAACAGACTATTAACAATTAGAGAGAAAAAATGTGAGGCTACCATGTACTTAACAGTATGTACTTAACAGTATGTAAAGCCACCGGGATTTGATAACAAATGGGTGATATATTCACATAGCTGAAAAGGCTGACCGAAATTTCCTAGACAACTGATTTATTAAAAAAAATTGTATCTTCCTGCTAATATGAGGATGGGTTACACAAAAAGAAACATTTGGGTTACACATTATTTAGTCACGAACTAAGTAGTGAAACTACACTGTAGGCTACAGTGGTCGTGTCACTGTGCAGTTACACTGTGTGCACACAGTGTCACTAAATACAAATACATGTAAATGCACTTCCTGTCCGGAAAATGGACACACATGACAAGTTTAAAAGGAATGGAAAGCTTCACTTTTCGAGCAGAAACTGACAATGTACAATGTCGTTTTTCATGCTCTATTCATCTGTATTTACCTGCCTTGTTAGTCACAATATCATTACACAAGTAAAGCATGAAAAGGGCAACTTTTAAACTCACCGCCAAGCCCGCTTTGCAGTCAAAATTCCTCGTGCCTTTCCTAGATTGGTACCCTTGTACACAAGCAACAGACCGTATCGAATTGCAAGAAGACAGTCAAGAATTAAGACTGATTCGGATTTTGCATTGTCACGATGTAGTATTACCGATGGAGGAAAAGGTATGAGAAGCCTCAGTGAAAAAATGTGATGTAATTATTTCTAAATGATTGACAAATACCCGAAGTAACTTAAGCAAGTCCAATATGTCAAAGAAGTGTAAAACATGATTCACTCCCTTAAAAGTAATATCAATCGAAAAATTCTGGACGGCAAATACAGGCCGCACAGACTTATATTTTCGTTTCCACATGGCCGGTCATACACAACTTGAAAAGTTAATGAACAAAGGAGATCGCTTTTAAATTGGGTAAAGGCTGCAAGATCGGGAAGAGATTATGCTTTGAATGGATGAAGAAGGGGAGTGTGATGATGGTTACGCATTCGTCAATATTCAGCCGATCTATGAGACAATGTGACCTTAATTTAGTACAATGTTCATTTCTGATGTTTCCTACCAATATCCATTTTAAAAAATTGTCTTCGTCATTTAATTGACTAGACCGTTCCGGCCTGTCAATCAAACCGTGTGCATTGACCAATTGGATCACGCCTTTTGGTCATGTGACCTTGGTCAAACTCGGTCACACGTAGAGCGTAAACGCACACAAACTAAGGTGTGTGGGCGGGGTTTGTTGCCAAAGCCGGAACGGTCTATTCATTTGTCGAATCAAACTCGCTAAGCAATAACGATTGATATGAAATAAAGATTAATACAAGGCTTCCTCATCATATTTAGCAATCTTAGATCTTTGTGAATCATCATCTTGGCTTTTTTTTTATTGTGATTTGTTTTTAAATCTATTGGTTTTTCCACTAAACGTGAAAAGCCTTTGTTCTTCATGAAAGCTTGGATCTTCATGACTCTTCGTCCAAGCCAAGATGGCATAGTAAATATGTACATAGTACAGTTACGTAATTGCGACATCATGAGATCTCATATGACGTCACGTTAAAGGTGCAATTTTTAAATATTTGAAAATCTGTATCAGCTCAAGCACAAAACACCAAAGGCTGCTTTTTACGGCTTTTGATATGCTTTGTATAGGTCTTTATTTTCTGTTTTGTGCGTTGCGTGAAATCACGCAAGCTTTACTTCCGCTCGAAACCGGAAAAGCCTTATATGTAAAAGTGGCATCTTTTTGTACTTGTTCTTCAACGATGTTATAGTCCAGTAAGGATCTAGTTTTTAAAAAAAAGTAACTGTAACGTCATAAAATACCTGAGCGCCCTCTAGCGACAGGTTGAAAACACTTCAAGTTTCAGATTGGTGACATCTTCGCACGTCACATTACATCACCTTAGAGGTCCAATTTTCTAAGATTCATATCAACATGAAAACAATGCTCGATCAAGCTAAAGCTTTGCAGGTAGTCAAGCCAGGATAAGCCGGGATGTGTTGCATGACAAATTTGAAAATTTGTATTAATGACGTCATCTGGTGTCACATCTTAAAGGTACAGTTTTACAAGATCTGTGCATACAGAGGAAAAATGACTCACAGGTTGGTTGACTGGACCCTATTTTATGGCCCTTCCTTAGAACAGAACTTTGCACTTACAACCACTTACAGCGCATAGTATCACGCGCTTTACAAAGCACCAAAGCAAGGCCATTAAGTTGGGCCTATGATGCGTTAATTGTAGAACTACAGATAAGTACAAACATCAGATGTACATTAATCACAACTTTAAAAATCTAAAATACTTATCAGCAACAGAGTGAAAACAAGAATTAGCAACGTCCCTATATCTCCCCCAATATTGGGGGATGTTAATTAGTGTTACACTGTTGGAAAGCCATACTCATGGGCATTCACAAATTGTTAAAGCTCGGGCTGTGGGATATTTAAGCAGGATGCCAGAGACCACGGAAGGACGCCACCCCGAGGATGTCCAAAAGATACGGGCATGTGTGTGCACGTGAACAATAGCCCAAGCCAGTGTGCTGGACCGAAACCAGCAAGAAAGCAAGGCCCCACAAAAGTTGGCATCTCCCTGCTCAATAACTCCAAAAATAATTGGGCCAGAAAGAATTTCCCCGAAACCCCCCCCCCCCAACCAAATAATTATATTTGACCTATCCTTTTCATTCTTACTCGACGTCTTGGCTGCTTTGTTTTCACACTATGTGTAATTAGAAACGAGACGTCAATGTCTCGTTTGTACTGCGTCTGTCGGGGCTCCGTGATTTCAAAAACCCCGCAACCTCCAAACTGAGGCGAACAATAACGGTTTGCTTCAGCTACACTGTCGTGAGCAATTCTTTTCGGTGTCTTCTCAGATGCCACACAACATGAGGCAAAATAATGTGCATCCCAAACACTGCCGTCAGGAGAACGACTTGGCTTCATATTTACCATATGGTGATAAATACCAGCTTCTAAGATGGGACCAGGCAATGATTTGGAGCTTACAATGCGGACTTGGTTTCATTATTTCTCAGTATGAAAACTCAATACGTCATTCATACAGGAGTAAGGTTATCTGTATTTATACTTCGGGAAAGCGTTCAGTTTGGAAATTAGCCTTAAAAGTTGGCACCGCCGTCTGATAGCCCTGGACCCCGTCCCTGAGAGCGGGGCGGCACCCCCCCCCCCCCCCCCCACACACACACACACACACACACACACACATGCACCACCACCCTCATGTACGTTCAAAAAATCCACAATTGCACCTCTAAATTTCAGGCGAATCTAATGTTTTTGAAAAGGTCCGAAAAATGATGTCGATTTATACATGAAGATTTAAGGGGCGCATTCAGCCCCTCTGCCTAGCTGAAGATTTGAATTTGAGTCAATTGGTTCTCATGGAGATGACTCCAATTCAATTCAAGAGATAAACTATACAGAAGAAAACAAAGTAAGGATCTCACGGAGAGAATTGAGAAAAATAAGATTCAAACAAACAAATAAAAAGGCAAGTTGTTGTCAAATGGTAAAAGGGAAATATTGCCCCCTCGTTAAAATAATCGTTTTTAGTAATAATAGACCGATTGCGCGGTCCACGTCACGTGGCCTGTAGTGGGTATTTAATGTAAACAAACACGAGGGTCTCCATAGGAAAGTGCGCTACGGTACATGGTGATTGTTGCATTTGTTTATTCCATCGAGGCTCTATGAAAAACATTCCAGAGTTTGTATTAGAGACTTTCGTGTGGACGAATAAGGCCAGTTCGAGTTTGTTTGAAAACACTGGGTTAATGATACCACACTACACTTCACGTCTGCGGAGTAACTGTAGCCAACTGTCAAAAGTAAAACATGTTTATTGCACATAATTATTGTTACTTTCATGTTTATTTTTTTTTTATTTGTTGACATTTTTTCTCTTCTTTGGCTATACAGATATCAATCATGACAACAAATATTAACTATTCATATGTTATAGATTATTTACAATTAGAGAGAAAAAATGTACTCCATTACGGGAGGCTGCTGTACTTTACAGTATGTAAAGCCATCGGGATTTGTAAACAAATGGGTGAAATATCTACACAGCTGAAAAGGCTGACTGAAATTTCCCAGACAACTAATTTGTTAATTTTTTCTTCTTCTTCCTAATAATATGAGGATGGGTTACACAAAAAGAAACATTTGGGTTACAAATTATTTAGTTACCAACTAATTAGTGAAACTACACTGTAGGCTACAGAGGTCGTGTCACTGTGCAGTTACACTGTGTGCACACAGTGTCACTAAATACAAATACATGTAAATGCACTTCCTGTCCGGAAAATGGACACACATGACAAGTTTAAAAGGAATGGAAAGCTACACTTTTCGAGCAGAAACTGACACTGTACAATGCCGTTTTTCATGCTCTATATATTCATCTGTATTTACCTGCCTTGTTAGTCACAATATCATAACACAAGTAAAGCATGAAAAGGGCAACTTTTAAACTCACCGCCACGCCCGCTTTGTAGTCAAAATTCCTCGTGCCTTTCCTAGATTGGTACCCTTGTACACGAGCAACAGACCGTATCAAATTGCAAGAAGACAGTCAAGAATTAAGACTGATTCGGATTTTGCATTGTCATGATGTAGTATTACCCATGCAGGAAAAGGTATGAGAAGCCGCAGTGCAAAACTGTGATGTAATTATTTCTAAATGATTGACAAATACCCGAAGTAACTTAAGCAAGTCCAATATGTCAAAGAAGTGTAAAACATGATTCACTCCCTTAAAAGTAATATCAATCGAAAAATTCTGGACGGCAAAAACAGGCCGCACAAACTTATATTTTCGTTTCCACATGGCCGGTCATACACAACTTGAAAAGTTAATGAACAAAGGAGATCGCTTTTATATTGGATAAAGGCTGCAAAATTGGGAAGTGAAATTATGCTTTGAATGGATGAAGAAGGGGAGTGTGATGATGGTAACGCATTCATCAATATTTAGCCGATCTATGAGACATTGTGACCTTAATTTATCTGATTAGTAAGCGCTGGACAAGTGCTATGTTCATTTCCGTTGTTTCCTGACCAATATCCATTTCAAAAATTGTCTTCGTCATTTAAGTGAATTCATTTGTCGAATCAAACTCGCTAAGCAATAAAGATTGATATGAAATAAAGATTAATACACGGTTTCCTCATCATATTTAGCAATCTTAGATCTTTGTGAATCATCATCTTGGCTTTTTTTTTATTTTGATTTGTTTTTAAAGCTATTGGTTTTTCCACGAAACGCGAAAAGCGTTTGAACTTCATGAAAGCTTGGATCTTCACGAATATTCGTCCAAGCCAAGATGGCATATAGCAAAGATGTGCACAGTACAATTACGTAATTTTGACATTATATATCATATGACGTCACGTTAAAGGTGCAATTTTTGAATATTTTAAAATCTGTATCAGCTCAAGCACGAAAGACCGAAGGCTGCCTTTAACGGCTTTTGATATACTTTGTTTAAGTCTTCATTTTCTGGTGTGTGCGATGCGTGAAATCACGTGGCCTTAACTTCCGCTCGAACCCGTCGGAAAAGCCTAATAATCAAACGTGGTAACTTTTTTGAACTGCTTTTCAACGATATTAACGTCCAGCAAGGACCTAATTTTAAGCAAAAATATTTGTGAGGTCATAAAATACCTGAGCACCCTCTTGCGGCAGGTTGAAAACAATTAAAAAGTTACGGTAAATATTCAAAATTGTTATAAAACATGACCTTCATGCAGCGACACATGTGCCAAGTTTCAGATCAGTGACAACTTCGCGCGTCACATGACATCACTTTAAGGCGCAATTTTCAAAGATTTATAACAATAGAAAAACAATGCTCGATCAAGCTGAAACTTTTCAAGTAGTCAAGCCGGGATGTGTTGCATGAAAAATTTGAAATGTTGTATTAATGACGTCATCAAGTGTTACATAACATCGCCTTAAAGGTGCAGAAAAAGTGTGCTGATCGAAATGATAACTTGCAGGTATATAAGATGAAATGGGTTACATCTAAAATTTGAGGTCCTAATTGAATGACCACATCAATTGTCACGTGACGTCAATTTAAAGGTGCAGTTTTACAAGAACTGTACATACAGAGTAAAAAATGCGTCGATCAAGCTGAAATCCACTCGATAGTTCAGCAACACCATTAAAATTGGTTTGAACAAAACTGTCCGGAGGGAGCACCACCTGGGCTTAATTTCTTTAAGTTGTTCACCCTACAGAGAAACATGCCTTAAAGCAAATTTGTACTGGTATTTGATAAACAATCGAGAAGATTAACAGCGCATGTGCTTGTTTCACAATGGTTTTGCATTGTGTCAATTGTCTGCTTACAGAAACTTCTGGCAAGTTAGCATGCCTTTCGCTTTGCTTACAGTTTATGAAACAGTAATAACGCTTTCACACTTTTTGTCTTAATATTATCTACGGTTAAATGGATTGGGGTCAGTGGGTGCACCCCTCTAATTAAACTCCAATAGCACAGAGTGCACGACGCTAAATATTCAAAAATACTTTCAAAACACTTAGAAGTCTCACAGCTATCTAAAATAAAGAAAAAACATTTGATTGAGTCCTAAACTTCAACCCTCTGGTCAATTTGACATGGGTAGTTCCAAGGCCTGTCAAGTTGTTCTCTGTCTAAGTAAAAATACCCCTACACTTGTGTAAATTTCAAAACGTCCGAGCATCAGTCTTGAAAAATTACCTTAAACCTAACGAACAAACACACAAACGAACCACTCCTTTGTTGTTTTGGGTACCATTTCAAATGAATGAGCATGCATGATAGTGATACACACATTTAAACAATCCTCAGAGTTTTTGATCCGTCTGTAAATTGATTGACAGTATCCTTCCTATGGTTGATATAATGACAATTGTTTGAGTGTTTTTTATTTCTTTTTCAAATTACTATTTTCGTTAGGAGGATCCCTGGCGGAAGCAAAGTAGGGGGCAATGGGCAAACAAACCGGTGAATTAGTGTAGGGGGGTTTCTTCCTCAAAACATTCTATCCAGTTGACAAGATTCAATGTCCTTCAATTAGAAAATAGGGTTAAATTTAACCTCTATGCAGTGGACAGTTAAAGCTTTCGAACAATAAAGAGATTACAATTTTTATGAATTAATTTTGTCCTTTAAGATGTATTCTTGTGTTTATATTGGCTCCAACACCTAACCAATCTACTGCATTGTGCACTCACTTTGAAAAGGGGACCATTGAGTATCAACTCTCCTTTTTGATGGACCAGTTTATATCAATGTAATTCTATAGATCAAAGAAAAAGGAATCAAAGAGGGGAGTGAGAGAGTTAGGGGATGTATCTGACTGACTGCAATCACCTTTTAATTAAAGAACATCTTAGTGCACATTTGTAATGATACAAATGAGTGGGTGACATATACGGGGAGGAAGAGGGAGGGGGTGTCAGACTTAATTGCAAAAAGTGGGAGATAATAACTCAGTTCAATGCCGGGGCTGGTTGGACATGGAATCTACATAAAGAAAAAAGAACAGTTCAAGAAAACAAAAACTGGACCCCAATGAAAGCTAAAGGTGAAACATGAACCCCAGTTGAGAAAGTAACCGAATGTCTAAATTAGGCCATCAAATGATCATCTTGATTTGGCTTTCACCAGAGATGAGCAGGGTTTTATTCACATGAAACCCAATGCAGAGTTGCCCACCAACTGTCATAAGACTTCGACCCAAAATTGCTGAAACAACCCCTGTTGATAAAATCCAACCCATGAGTGGAGTTGCACTTCAGAAAATTCCAAACAAACTCCAGCTCAAGAGTGAGGATGATCACCAGGAAGGAGAAGGAGGAGGCTACAGGTTCGTCAAAGTCAATTCTGCTGTGAACTTAGGAGTGGATGCTGCTGTAGGTCACCAGCGTGCAGATCCTAAATGCACTGGTCTTCCCCAACTGGTCACTGCTGCAGAGGAGTTTAGAGGTCTTGGCGTGGACGAGATGATGTCATGCCAAAAGTGTGGTCTCCACACCCACACGAAAAAACTGTACACAGAAATACCTCAGCATGAAGAGGACAACCCACTGCCGTCCTAAACATGGCTTTCTAAGTCTGCCTTCACAATACTGAGATTGCAGTTGCTGGTGCAAGGAGGCTTCTATCTACGATGGATACAGCTCAGGTTCACTCACGAAACGCCCTGCAGAAGTGTGCAAATAAATTAATTCATTGATAAGTGATGGTGCTGTTCAGATCAGGAGTTAATTTGACAGGGGTTCATTGTAGATGAATATAAGATGACCGGTGGAACTAACATGACAGCTTGCGTCATTAGTTTCAATGAAATAGGTGAGATTGAGGATATTTTTTCAGCTCCTCAAATACCAAGAACAAGTTTCATGCGTCGAGTATGGGCACTCATCAGTTGCAAATAGTTAATTCTGACCAAGAATCAGTATATCTCGTGTCTTGTGTGTAGACATTGGAGGGTTGGTCGTGTTTGTTGCGGTTTGAGGTTGTATATGGTTGTCCTTTTGGGGATGGTTATTCTGAATGATACACACCTTGTTTGTTCTCCACTTGTTTCTTCATTAAGGAGATTAGAATTTCTAGTTCTTTGTTGTGGTCTTCAAAACCAGAGTCATTGCGAACGGAGGAAAGCTGTTGAGTACATAAGTCAGTTCGAATCCGAATAAATTTTGCTCTGACTAGTTTTTCCCGTATACTTCGGTCTTTTTTTGAAAACAATGAAGGGAGGGTACAGGAAAAATTCCCAGGGTGTGTTGTTGCTTTTGATCAATGACCAGTGTTTTTTGACTGCATGATTTAAGTCATAATGGCTCATATACAGGGTTCGGTGTTGTTGTGAAAACAAATGCAGTCTTGATTTCTTGTTTTTTGTTTATCTGCCATTTATGATTCAGGTTTGATCTTTCAAAGAAAGATACTTGGTTTGTGGTGTTGTTTATTTCTGATGGATCATAGCCTCTTGCTGTTAATCTCTCAGAAAAGTTGTTTACTTTGACCAAAAAATCATCTTCATTGTCTTGGTTTGAACGGTTGCATTCTGGCAGGTTTATTATGTATCAGGAAAGCATTCTTCTTTGAAAGATAATGAAATTGCTCGTAAGTTTGCGTTGTTTGGGTTTGGCTGCAGTTGGATCAAAATTGTAACTTTTTCCTAAAGCCACTTTCTCAACTAGGGGAAGGATGATGTATAAGATAACCTTCTCACAAGATCTTGTCCTCATTTTAAAATAATAAAACAAATGAGAGAAAATCTTGACAAAAACAGAGGTTGTTTTGACTGAGATCCGAAACCCCCAATAGCTTGATGTCTTTCCCTTACAAGAGATGGTCTAAGTTTAACAACTCTTTGGAGAAATTTAAAGGTACTGAAAAGACAAGGACTCTGAAGTGAGATTCAAACCCAGGACCACTGAGGTCAGGCAGGAAGAGAAACCACTAAGCCAACCTGATTATAAGACAGTGGTTACAACAAACAACACAGTATTGATAACACTTACCTTCTTGGTAGGCTTGTCTTACTTGACTTGACCTCTGCTGTTTCTCTCGCAGCAAATGTTAGGGTCTTCGTCACTTTCTGTCAATTTAAGAAGTACATATACACTTGTTATGATCATTTTATCAAAATGTTCAGCTTTCAAAATAAAACTTACGTGATTATTTATTTCAACATAGATTTTTAGTAATATATGATGCCCTTCATTTTTAGGATCAAAATGAAGAATTGGATTCACTTGAGTTGTTCAGTGAGAGAATGAATAGATAACACCCAAAATTATTTGCCTGAGCAATAGCTACTTGTCATTAGGATATATTATTATTACTGATCCAGTTTATTTTAATTCAGATATGCTGATACAAATACAAGAACAACATCATTGTTCAACATGCTAAACCAACAGCCAACATTTAACATGATCTTTATACATAAACCCTGCAATTATTTTCTGTGTGCAGAATGTTGTCTTTAGCGGCGTGGCTGGAGGGTTGGGGGCCGGGCAGTGGAGAACAACTCTTGCTCATGGCAGCATCTAACTAGCGGTGTGGCTGGAGGGTTGGGAGCTGGGCAGTGGGGGAACAACTCTTGCTCATGACAGCATCTTAGAAGCGGTGTAAACGGAGGGTTGGGGGCTTGGCAGTGGGGGAACAACTCTTGCTCATGGCAGCATCTTACTAGCAGTGTGGCTGGAGGGTTGGGGGCTGGGCAGTGGTGGAACATCTCTTGCTCTTGGCAGCATCTTACTAGCGGCGTGGTCGGAGGGTTGAAGGCTGGGCAGTGGGGAAACAACTGTTTATCGTGGCAGCATCTTACTAGCAGTGTGGCCAGAGGGTTGGGGGCTGGGCAGTGGGGGAACAACTCTTGCTCATGACAGCATCTTAGAAGCGGTGTGAACGGAGGGTTGGGGGCTTGGCAGTGGGGGAACAACTCTTGCTCATGGCAGCATCTTACTAGCAGTGTGGCTGGAGGGTTGGGGGCTGGGCAGTGGTGGAACATCTCTTGCTCTTGGCAGCATCTTACTAGCGGCGTGGTCGGAGGGTTGAAGGCTGGGCAGTGGGGAAACAACTCTTTATCATGGCAGAATCTTACTGGCAGTGTAGCCGGAGGGTTTGGAGTTGGGCAGTGGGGGGGGGGGCAACTCTTGCTCATGGGGGCATCTTAGTAGCGGTGTGGCCGGAGGGTTGGGGGCTGGTGGCAGCATCTTACTAGCGGTTCTGGCCGGAGGGCTGGGGGCTGGGCAATGGGGGCAACTCTTGCTCATGGCAGCATCTTACTAGCGTTGTGGCTGAAGGGTTGGGGGCTGGGCAGTGGGGGAACAACTCTTGCGCATGGCAGCATCTTACTAGCAGTGTAGCCGGAGGGTTGGGGGTTGGGCAGTGGGGGAACAACTCTTGCTCATGGCAGCATCTTACTAGCAGTGTGGCCGGAGGGTTGGGGGCTGGGCAGTGAGGGAACAACTCTTGCTCATGGCAGCATCTTACTAGCATTGTGGCTGAAGGGTTGGGGGCTGGGTAGTGGGGGAACAACTCTTGCTCATGGCAGCATCTTAGTAGCGGTGTGGCCGGAGAGTTGGGGGCTGGGCAGTGGGGGAACAACTCTTGCTCATGGCAGCATCTTACTAGCGGTGTGGTTGAAGGGTTTGGGGCTGGGCAGTGGGGGAACAACTCTTGCTCATGGCATCATCTTACTAGCGGTGTGGCCAGAGAGTAGGGGGCTGGGTAGTGGGGGGCAACTCTTGCTCATGGCAGCATCTTACTGTCTGTGTGGCCGGAGAGTTGGGGGCTGGAAATTGGGGGGCAACTCTTGCTCATGGCAGCATCTTAGTAGCGGTGTGGCCGGAGGGTTGGTGGCTGGGTAGTTGGGGAACAACTCTTGCTCATGGCAGCATCTTACTAGCAGTGTAGGCGGAGGGTTGGGGGTTGGGCAGCGGGGTAACAACTGTTTGTCATGGCAGTATCTTACTAGCAGTGTGGCCGGAGGTTGGGGGCTGGGCAGTGGGGGAACAACTGTTTATCATGGCAGCATCTTACTAGTGGTGTGGCCGGAGGGTTTGGGGCTGGGCAGTGGGGG
Source organism: Marthasterias glacialis (assembly GCA_911728455.2). NCBI lineage: Eukaryota > Metazoa > Echinodermata > Asteroidea > Forcipulatida > Asteriidae > Marthasterias > Marthasterias glacialis. Next base: position 189,408 of record OU452222.1, read on the forward strand.
AACAACTGTTTATCATTACAGCATCTTACTAGCAGTGTGGCCTGAGGGTTGGGGGCAGGGCAGTGGGGCAACTCTTGCTCATGGCAGCATATTACTAGGGGTGTGGCCGGAGGTTGGGGGCTGGGCAGTGGGGGAACAACTTTTGCTCATGACAGCATCTTAGAAGCGGTGTGAACGGAGGGTTGGGGGCTTGGCAGTGGGAGAACAACTCTTGCTCATGGCACATCTTACTAGCGGTGTGGCCAGAGGGTTGGGGGCTGGGTAGTGGGGGGCAACTCTTGCTCATGGCAGCATCTTACTAGCGGTGTGGCCGGAGAGTTGGGGGCTGGAAATTGGGGGGCAACTCTTGCTCACGGCAGCATCTTAGTAGCGGTGTGGCCGGAGGGTTGGTGGCTAGGTAGTGGGGGGCAACTCTTGCTCATGGCAGCATCTTAGTAGCGGTGTGGCCGGAGGGTTGGGGGCTGGGTAGTGGGGGGCAACTCTTGCTCAAGGCAGCATCTTAGTAGCCATGTGGCCGGAGGGTTGGGGGCTGGGCAGTGGGGGAGCAACTCTTGCTAATGGCAGCATCTTACTAGTGGTTTGGCCAGAGGGTTGGGGGCTGGACAGTGGGGAGCAACTCTTGCTCATGGCATCATCTTACTAGCGGTGTGGCCGGAGGGTTGGGGACTGGGTAGAGGGGGGCAAGTGCCCCCACAATTTTCCAGTCTCTTCCAGGTGCCTTCCTCAAAAAAAAAATTGTAGATCAGTAACAAAAACTGTACCTGGGCCCCATTTCCCTGGGTTCCCCAGTGAAAATATCTTGGCTGCGTTGCGGCAATTTACATTATGTCAAATCATCAAAATTAATGCTGGGAAAAACATAATTGTTGCAAAAGTGGCTCCCAATAAACTGCAAGAAAAATTATCAGCCTTTATTTAAATATTGTTGGTGCCCTGTACACCACCCCTTGGATCACCTTCTTCTCTCCCTGTAGGCAGAGTCCATACATCTTACCTTTGTAATGACCAACACAAAAGGAACTCTCGCAGGAATCAGCGAGCAACCCTGTGTTTAACAAACACTGTGAACGCCATCATCAAGAATTGAGAAGTTGCTGTCTTCTGACTATCTGCTGGTTAACAAGCTGCCTTTACACTCTCTGTAATGGACAAAAACAAAATCCTGAACAGTAGAGAAGCACAATAGAGGGCGCCAGACAGGAAGAAACAATAAAACATCTACTGATCTTTGTAAAGCCAACAGTTTGTAAAGAGCTTTTAAAAGAGTAGCTAAATAACGCCTTATAATTAGAACATTACTGACAAAACCTTTAAAAAAGTCAAACAACAACCAAGATTATAAAATTAAATCCATTGCTTTCTACAATGATCTCTGTATTAAAACAAGTGCTTGTTAATATATTTACCCGCTTGCACTGAAGGCAACATTGGATGATGTTATTTGGAACTTGGCCATCTACTTGTTGATGAGTAGATTTCTTAAGACTAACATGGCTGCAGATACAACCAAAACAAGGGTTTTGTGTTATTTGGAATTTATAACGGATGTGACAGGTTATAATTATTGGTTAAAGAGGTACGTTAATACATCATTGGTTTTAAAACAGATGCAGTTATTCTCATCCTCTACTTTACAGTTGAAGTGAACGTCGATGAAGTCTGAAGATCTAGCAAATGTCCTGCATTTTGAATTTTTACCAGCATCTAAAATTTGGTTTGATAAATGTGTTGAACATGAATCATCTCATCAAGGAACTTGCTGTAATTGAAAAAAGCACCAGTGGTTTGGTCACTTTAAATATTATATTCTTGCAAGGAAATTACTTTGACAATCTTTCAGACAGAAATACCTCTTTGGAGCATGTTTGGAGGACTCGATTGAAACGGAATGGTTTTTCCCATCAGTGAGATTCAGAATATAACCAGTACATTTCAAGAGTTATTAATAACATGCATTGTCAGTAACTTACATGCCCTAGGGTGGAGGAAACAGTTTCTATTCATGGGACTAACAGTATCACGCTGCATACCTTGATTAAATGTAACATTCTGGCTGTGGCCAAAGGTCAGCGCATATCTGCAAAATTAGAAGAAACAGATGGGGAAAGGGAAGAAATGAATGTGTGTACGGCAGGTTTGAAACTTCAAAGATGAGTAATATCTAATCCATTAGGATTGCCATTAGTTTACGTTACTTGGTTATGTTGGATGGTTTTACTCTTTGTAGTTTTCTCTTTGAAGAGTTGACTTTTTCTCTAGCATACCAGGCTTTATCCTGAATACCGCCCTCTATGTCAGACTGGCCTACAATAACCTGATCTGCATCACGTGGGGACTTGCCTAGCTTCTTTGCATTTATCTGAAAAGAGATGAGATTAAACAAGATACAGAAAGTTTTTTTTCATAAAGTAGTTCACATTGGATGGCCATATGAATGCAAGAAGCAGCAGTTTGGGGGCTTAATGCAAAGTTAACAAACCACTCAACACAACAAATTCTCAAGGTAAATCTTTACACTAGAATTCCAAATTTATAAAAGTTGAAATATAATGATTCAAAAATTCTTAGAGCCCTACATGACTGTATTAACAAAAATTACTGTGCCTATGTAAGTTATTTTTTTCTTAAAAACCTCTGCAATATATATATATTTTTTTGAGAATATCGCTGTCTTCTTTTTACTTCTATTAACTCAAAAAAGCCCAACTGTTCAGTCAGTTTGAATGAATGACATGAGTATTACCTTGTAAGTTAAGTCTGAGTGTGTTAGCAACATGGCACATATAGGCACAAGGCTCCATCGGTTATGAAATGTCAGCTCATTGACCAATGGGGAAACCTCTCTGACATGGGTCTATCTGGAAAGATAAGAAACCATGGTTACATCAAACACAGTTGAAAGGGATGACACATCAGTGGTGTTTGGAAAAGGAAAATCATTCAAATCCTCTAACATGACATAATGACATGCGTCATTAGTTTCAACGAAATAGGTGAGATTGAGGATATTTTTTCAGATCCTCAAACAGCAAGAACATGTTTTCATGCCTAGAGTATGGGCACTCATCAGTTGCAAATAGTTAATTCTGACCAAGAATCAGTATATCTCATGTCTTGTGTGTAGACATTGGAGGGTTGGTTTTGTTTGTTTTGGTTTGAGGTTGTATATGGTTGTCCTTTTGGGGACGGTTATTCTGAGTGATAGACGTCTTGTTTGTTGTCGACTTGTTCCTTCATTAAGGAGATTAGAATTTCTAGTGCTTCTCCATGGTCTTCAAAACCAGAGTCATTGGGAACGGGGGAGAGCTGTTGAGTGAATAAGTCGGTTGGACTCCGAATAAATTTTGCTCTGACTAGTTTTTCCCGTATACTTTGGTCTTTTTTTGAAAACAATGAAGGGAGAGTACAGGAAAATTTCCCAGGGTGTGTTTTTGCTTTTGATCAATGACCAGTGTTTTTTGACTGCATGATTTAAGTCATAATGGTTCATATACAGGGTTCGGTGTTGTTGTGCAAACAAATGCAGTCTTGATTTCTTGTTTTTTTTGTTTATCTGCCATTTATGAATTAGGTTTGATACTTCAAAGAAAGATACTTGGTTTGTGGTGTTGTTCATTTCTGATGGATCATAGCCTCTTGCTGTTAATCTCTCAGAAAAATTGTTAACTTTGACCAAAAAATCATCTTCATTGTCTTGGTTTGAACTGTTGCGTCCTGGCAGGTTTATTATGCATCAGGAAAGTAAATCTCATTTTTCATTGAAAGATATTGAAATCGCTCGGAAGTTTGCGTTGTTTGGGTTTGGCTGCAGTTGGATCAAAATTGTGACTTTTTCCTAAAGCCACTTTCTCAACTAGGTGAAGGGTTATGTACAAGATAACCTTCTCACAAAATCTTGTCCTCATTTTAAGGTATTTGTGAAATCAGAAAATAATAAAACAAGTGAAAGAAAATCTTGACAAAAACAGAGGTTGTTTTGACTGAGATCCGAAACCCCCAATAACTTGATGTCCTTCCCTTATACGAGATGGTCTAAGTTTAACAACTCTTTGTCGAAATTAAAAGGTACTGAAAAGACAAGGACTATGAAGTGAGATTCAAACCCAGGACCACTGAGATCAGGCAGGAAGAGAAACCACTAAGTCAACCAGACTATAAGACAGTGGTTACAACAAACAACACAGTGTCGATAACACTTACCTTCTTGGTAGGCTTGTCTTACTTGACTTGACCTCTGCTGTTTCTCTTGCAGCAAAGGTTAGGGTCTTATTCACTTTCTGTCAATTTAAGAAGTACATAAATTATACACTTGTTATGATCATTTTATGAAAATGGTAAGCTTTCAAAATAAAAATGTCCGTGATTATTGATTTCAACATATATTTTTAGTAATATATGATGCCCTTCATTTTCAGGATCAAAATTAAGAATTGGATTCACCTGAGTTGTTCAGTGACAGAATGAAAAGATAACACCCTCAATTATTTGCCTGAGCAATAGCTACTTGTCATTAGGATATAGTTTTAATACTGATCCAGTTTATTTTATTTCAGATATCCTGCTACAAATACAAGAACAACATCCCTGTTCAACATCATTGTTCAACATGCTAAACCATCAGCCAGCATTAAACATGATCATTATACATAAACCCTGCAATTAATTCCTGTGTGCAGAATGTTGTCTTCAGCATTTTTCCCAAAACAAAATAGTGCTTCAGAATACTGATTTGTACTCGAAGCGATAAAATCCAGACTGGGCATTGGGGGAACAACTTTTGCTAATGGCAACATCTTACTAGCGGTGTGGCTGGAGGGCTGGGGGCTGGGTAGTGGGGGGCACGTGCCTCCACAATTTTTGCAGTCTCTTCAAGGTGCCCTCCTCTAAAAAGAGAAAATGTAGATACATGTAGTTCAGTAACAAAAACTGTACCTGGGCCCCACTTCCTTGTGTTCCCCAATGAAAATATCTTGGCTGCGCTGCGACAACTTACATTATGTCAAGTCATCCAAATTAATGCTGAGAATAAAATAATTGTTGCAAAAGTGGCTCCCAATAAGCTGCTAGAACAATTATCAGCCTTTGTTTAAATAATGATGGTGCCCTGTACACCACCCCTTGGATCACCTTCTTCTCTCCCTGTAGGCAGAGTCCATACATCTTACCTTTGTAATGACCAACACAAAAGGAACTCTCACCTTATAAAGTCTCTGGCAGGAATCACCTCAGACAAGGAGAGGACAACCCACTGCCGTCCTAAACATGGCTTTCCAAGTCTGCCTTCACAATACTGAGATTGCAGCTGCTGGTGCAAGGAGGCTTCTATCTACGATGGATACAGCTCAGGTTCACTCACGAAACGCCCTGCAGAAGTGTGCAAATAAATTAATTCATTGATAAGTGATGGTGCTGTCCAGATCAGGGGTTAATTTGACAGGGGTTAATTGTAGATGAATATAAGATGACCGGTGGAACTAACATGACAGATTGCATCACTAGTTTCAACGAGATAGGTGAGATTGAGGATATTTGTTCAGTTCCTCAAATAGCAATAACAAGTTTTCATGCCTCGAGTATGGGCACTCATCAGTTGCAAATAGTTGATTCTGACTGATAAAAGAGATGGTTGAGGTTTAACAACTCTTTTGAAAAATGAGGGTACTGAAAAGACAAGGACTCTGAAGTTAGATTCGAACCCAGGACCACTGAGGTCAGGCAGGAAGAGAAACCACTAAGTTAACCAGACTATAAGACAGTGGTTACAACAAACAACACAGTATTGATAACACTTACCTTCTTGGTAGGCTTGTCTTACTTGACTTGACCTCTGCTGTTTCTCTCGCAGCAAAGGTTAGGGTCTTTTTCACTTCCTGTCAATTTAAGAAGTACATATACACTTGTTATGATCATTTTATGAAAATGGTAAGCTTTCAAAATAAAAATGTCCGTGATTATTGATTTCAACATATATTTTTAGTAATATATGATGTCCTTCATTTTTCAGGATCAAAGTTAAGAATTGGATTCACCTGAGTTGTTCAGTGACAGAATGAAGAGATAACACCGTTCAGTGACAGAATGAAGAGATAACACCCTCAATTATTTGCCTGAGCAATAGCTACTTGTCATTAGGATATAGTTTTAATACTGATCCAGTTTATTTTACTTCAAATATCCTGCTATAAATACAAGAATAACATCATTGGTCAACATGCTAAATCAACAGCCAACATTTGTCATGATCATTATACATTAACATTGCAGTTATTTCTTGTGTGCAGAATGTTGTCTTCAGTATTTTTCCCAAAACAAAATAGTGCTTCAGAATACTGATTAGTACTCAATGGAAGCGATAAAATCCAGTAGCGTCGGGGTGCATTGTCCCCTGAATCCCCAAAAGTTCTGTTTCACATGGGCCAGCCCTCCCCAGATGAACTGCTTCGATCCACATGCCCTTGGTTAACTGTGAACAATTTTGATTTAGAGCCCACCAATAAAGTTGGAGTTCCTACCCTGCCTGTCATGAATTAAGAAGAGCCCTCTGAAATCTTGTATAAATAATACATGTTTAGTAACAATACTGACATGATTGATGAGAAATTGACATCTATGCACTGGCTAAAAGAAAAAATCAAATTGTGTGTCAGCTTATGGCTGAATTTGTACCACAATAAATAGCAAGAAACATTGTTTGCACCAACAAGTTGTAAATCATTCTCAAGATCTGTATGGGAAGATATTGTTAACTTTTTATAGAAACAACTCATGTTCATGGCAGCATCTTACTAGTGGTGTGGCCGGAGGGTAGGGGGTGGGCAGTGGTGGGCGACTCTTGCTCATGGCAGCATCTTACTAGCGGTGTGGCTTGAGGGTTTGGGGCTGGGCAGTGGGGGAACAATTCTTGCTCATGGCAGCATCTTACTAGCGGTGTGGCTTGAGGGTTTGGGGCTGGGCAGTGGGGGAACAATTCTTGCTCATGGAAGCATCTTACTAGCGGTGTGGCCGGAGGGTTGGGGTCTGGGCAGTGGGGGACAACTCTTGCTCATGGCAGCATCTTACTAGCGGTGTGGTTGGAGGGTTGGGGGCTTGGCAGTGGGGGAACAACTCTTGCTCATGGCAACATCTTACTAGCGGTTTGGCCTGAGGGTTGGGGGCTGGGCAGTGGGGGAACAACTCTTGCTCATGGCAGCATCTTACTAGCGGTGTGGCCAGAGGGTTGGGGGCTGGGCAGTGGGGGAACAACTCTTGCTCATGGCAGCATCTTACTAGTGGTGTGGCCGGAGGGTAGGGGCTGGGCAGTGGGGGCAACGCTTGCTCATGGCAGCATCTTATTAGCGGCGTGCCCAGAGGGTTGGGGGCTGGGCAGTGGGGGACAACTCTTGCTCATGGCAGCATCTTACTAGCGGTGTGGCCGGAGGGTTGGGGTCTGGGCCATGAGGGGGGGGGCAACTCTTGCTCAAGACATAATCTTACTAGCGTTGTGGCTGGAGGGTTGGGGGCTGGGTAGTGGGGGGCACTTGCCCCTACAAAATTCCAGTCTCTGCCAGGTGCCCCCCAAAAAAAAAAAAAAAATGGAGATACATGTAATTTTGTAACAAAAACTGTACCTGAGCCCCCTTTTCCCTGTGTTCCCCAGTGAAAATATCTTGGCTGCGCCGCAGCAACTTACATTATGTCAAATCATCAAAATTATTGCTATTAATAAAATAATTGTTGCAAAAGTGGCTCCCAAAAAACTACTAGAACAATTATCAGCCTTTGTTTAAATGTTGATGGTGCCCTGTACACCACCCCTTGGATCACCTTCTTCTCTCCCTGTAGGCAGAGTCAGTAAATGTTACCTTTGTAATGAACAGCACAAAAGGAACTCTCACCTTACAAAGTAATGTCTCTGGCAGGAATCATAGAGCAACCTACCTTGTGAATAACAAAACACTGTTAACGCCATCATCAAGAAATGTGAAGTTGCTGTCTCTTCCCTAACAGCTGGTTCACAAGCTGCCTTTACTCTCTCTGTAATGGACAAAAACAAAATCCTGAACAGTAGAGAAGCACAATAGAGGGTGCCAGACAGGCAGAAACAACAAAATATCTACTAGTTCTTTCAAAGCCAACAATTTGTAAAAAGCTTTTAAAAGAGTAGCTAAATATCGCCTTATGATTAGAACATTACTGACAAAACCTTAAAAAAGTCAAACAACAACCAAGATTATAAAATAAAATCCATTGCATGATCTCTGAATTAAAACAAGTGCTTGTTGATATATTTACCTGCTTGCGCTGAAGGCAACATTGGATGATGTTATTTGGAACTTGGCCATCTACTTGTTGATGAGTAGATTTCTTAAGACTAACATGGCTGCAGATACAAAAAAAGGGGGATTTCTGTTATTTGGAATTAATAAGGGATGTGACAGGATAACATTATTGGTTAAAGAGGTAATACATCATTGGTTTTAAAACAGATGTATTTATTTTCATCCTCTACTCCACAATTTCAGTGAACATTGATGAAGTTTGTTGCCATGGAAATAGAGATGTTGTGCAAAGCAGGCTTAATTTAGTTAGTGCAATCAAAACAGTGATTTGAGGGGACTTCAAATGCCAGAGGTTTTTCTCTTGAGAACTGGTTCTGGTATAACCTTTATTATAAGTTTTTCAGAATAAAATCAATGTAGCAAATGTCCTGCATTTTGACTTTTTACCAGCATCTAAGATTTGGTTTGATAAATGTGTTTAACATGAATCATCTCATCAAGGAACTTGCTGTAATTGAAAAAAAACACCAGTGCTTTGGTCACTTTAAATATTCTATTCTTGCAAGGAAATGACCTTGACAATCTTTCAGACAGAAATACTTCTTTGGAGCATGTTTGGAGGACTCGATTGAAACGGAATGGTTTTTCCAATCAGTGACATTCAAAATATAACCAGTACATTTCAAGAGTTATCAAATTACATGCAATGTCTGTAACTTACATGCACTTGGGTAGAGGAAACAGTTTCTATTCATGGGACTAACAGTATCACGCTGCATACCTTGATTAAATGTAACATTCTGGCTATGGCCAAAGGTCAGCGCACATCTGCAAAATAAGAAGAAACAGATGGGGAAAGGGAAGAAATGAATGTGTTAGGCAGATTTGAAACTTCAAAGATGAGTAAGATCTAATCCATTAGGATTGCCATTAGTTTACATTACTTGGTTATGTTGGATGGTTTTACTCTTTGTAGTTTTCTCTTTGCAGAGTTGACTTTTTCTCTAGCATACCAGGCCTTATCTTGAATACCGCCCTCTATGTCAGACTGGCCTGCAATAACCTGATCTGCATCATGTCGGGACTTGCCTAGCTTCTTTGCATTTATCTGAAAAGAGATGAGATTAAACAAGATGGCAGAAAATTTGTTTCATAAAGTAGTTCACATTGGATGGTCATATTAATGCAAGAAACAGCAGATTGTGGGCTTAACCCTTAAAGAGCCGAGGTGGGGGGTGGGCAGAATTCCCCCCCCCCCCCCCCGTTTTGTTTTTTAAATAGTGTCTCATCGTTTTTTTCCTGCGCGCTGAGCCTTTATGACTTTTTTGGCCAATGTATGAGGCACATTTTGACACAAAATTTATGGAAATTGGAGGTGCAGTTCTCTCACAGTGAGAGATTTTCGGAAGTATGTTCTAATTTGATGCAAACGTTTCCATTGACTTACTACACAAAAGCATGTACGTAGTGTTTATTTTCAGGAAGTCTTTTGCCAATTAATGAGCTATAATTACGTAATACATTAATTAATTCAAATAAATTTCTCACAGATACTTATTATGTATTGCTCTATTACCGTAACAAATATCATCAAAATCCAACATTGCATGGCTGAGATCTGGGGGGGGGGGGAATCCCCCCCGGCTGTGGGAAGCTAAAACAAAAACGGCTCTTTGAGGGTTAATGCAAAGTTAACAAACCACCCAACACAACAAATTTTCAAGACAAATCTTTACACTAGAACTCCAAATTTTTAAAAGTTGAAATACAATGATTCAAACATTCTTTAAGCCCTACATGACTGTATTAACAAAAATTACCGTGCCTGTGAGAAGCTTTTAAAGAGTAGCTAAATATTGCCATATGATTAGAAAATAACTGACAAAAACCTTTAAAAAAAGTCAAACAACAACCAAGATTATAAAATTAAATCCATTGGTTTCTACAATGATCTCTGGATTAAAACAAGTGCTTGTATATATTGACCCGCTTGCACTGAAGGCAACATTGGATGATGTTATTTGGAACTTGGCCATCTACTTGCAGATGAGTAGATTTCTTAAGACTAACAAGGCTGCAGATACAACCAAAAAAAAGGGATTTCTGTTATTTGGAATTTATAAGGGATGTGACAGGATAACATTATTGGTTAAAGAGGTAATACATCATTGGCTTTATAACAGATGTATTTATTCTCATCCTCTACTCTACAATTTAAGTGAACATTGATGAAGTAAGTTGCCATGGAAAGAGAGATGTTGTGCATAGCAGGCTAAATGCTAAAAGACCTATGCAAGGTATTATTTTTTTAAAACCTCTGCAATAATCTTTTTTGAGAATATCGCTGTCTTCTTTTTACTTTTATTAACACAAAATAGCCCAACTGTTCAGTTTGAATAAATGACAAAAGTATTACCTTGTAAATTAAGTCTGAGTGTGTTAGCAACATGGCACAAATAGGCACTAGGCTCCATCGGTTATGAAATGTCAGCTCATTGACCAATGGGGAAACCTCTCTGACATGGATCTATCAGAGGAAACTTGAAAGATAAGAAACCATGGTTACATCAAACACAGTTGATTAGGAATGACACATCAGTGGTGTTTGGAAAAGGAAAATCATTCAAATCCTCCAGTTTCCACTAAAAACACCATACAACCAATAAACCCTGTACCACTGAAGGTGCATAAAACTAACACACCACAGATTGTTTTCTTGAATGGATGGGTAGTTGGTCATTGTGCTGTTAATAGACAGTTCCAACAAACTATTTGTTCGTCTTTTTATCCCACAAACAAAGATCCTTGTCATTTATTTGTCTGAACTACATCACGGGTTATCCATTATTTTGCCTTTATTTATAACCGTAATGCTCCCAATTTTAATATTGGAGAGCGTCCAATAGCATTTCAATTTTAGACTCTTTTGTTCATTTTGGGTTGACCGATCTTATTCTCATGCTGCAACCTCGTCTTTGTAAAAATTGCCATCGCATGTCGAAACATCGATCTCTTTGAACAAGTTTTAAAAACCCTAAAAACTCATCTTTTTATTGAAGTGTTGGCATAATGTTGTTTACTGGGTATTTTGCTTTATCGTTATATTTTGTATGTATTTAGTTTTGTAAAGGTGCCATGAGCACTTTTGTGGATTTTTGCGCTTAATAAATTGTCATTATTGTTATCATTATTTAAACAGAATCTTTGAGTGCATGTACCCGTCAGCGTTCAAAGACCAGTGCTACTGCCAGTGGGAAAGCATTTGAAAATTGTTCTCATTCTGCAAACCAATCAGGCTTTTTTATTCTATTATTTAAAACTTGAACAAATAATTTGTTGAAATAAGCAATGATCTATGTGTCAGTTATATAGAACTAATATTGGATGCATGTAATGTAGCAGCATACAATCAATTGGTGAAATCTTTGCCTTAACAAATGAAACAGTCCAGATTACACCTTGTGATAACATTCTGCTACATTTTAGTTGCATGCATTCAGTATTTGTATATTATACTTCATAAAAACCTCCAATACACTGTAAATCAACAAAGCCTGGGGGACTACAGGACACCCAGAACTTGTTATAATTCACTTTTCACTGTAACCAAAAACCAAAGATTCTTATGCCAACAATTCAATTTGAATGAGAATGCACAAGTCTTCTTTTTGATGACAATTTTGGCTGAATGAACTTGGATCTTGTCTTACATTACAGTTTGCTTACAGATTATTGTTAAGCAATACTCTCAACAGGGCCCAATTTCATGACACTGCTTACCGTGGAGTTTTGCGCTCACGCACTGCTGCAGCCCATAGCAATATGCACGTTACAGTGTGCTGTAAGCGCAGAACTCTCCAGTAACCAGCGCCATGAAATTTGGCCTAGCACTTTTATGATACTGTTGATTTGTCTACACTCCTATTTACTTGATTCTAAGACACATCACATGATTCCTCTCATCTCATACATAGGCCTGTGAGTTTACGATTATTTTTGTAACCATGTAACCATTTCCGAAACAGTGGTTACCAGTGTAACCGACTGTTGAAGAAACAACATTTAGAGTTAAAAACAAACGTATACATGACGATGGCACGTGCAGTCAAAATATTGCAACTTCATCAAAGCACTTTGACTTCGAGCAATCACCCCTCGAAAAATCAAAAACCAAAAACAAGAAGAAACAGATCTTACATTTTACTGTAAATACTCTTTCCATTCCTCCAGGGTATCGTAAATGCAAAAGTTTTAGCTAAATAAAGCCTATCTATTGCGTAGTTTTTCGTAAACATGCTGCAATTGCCGGGGAACTAGCTCCACAGACCATACTTTAAAATGTTTTCGCGTGGCACCAGTGATTACAATGCTGTGTAAACATCTAGCAGTTTGTGCACCAGCGATTTACCAAGCATGCCCAGATAGGTCTATTCTTAGGTAAAGGCGTTTTGTCATAATGCACTGGTATACTTCAACAATAAAGGGCGTACATTGTGATGACAATGTGGTGTGCACTTTTGAGTGCAGTTTTTGACGGTTATCCGAGCTGTAAAAATGTAACCGTGTAAGAGGACGATCTGTCGGTTAACTGTGTAACCGTGTAACCGTGTAACCGGCAGAGGCTTACTCATACCTGATTTCTAGTTCATGTTCCAGCAGTGACCTCATCTGCTTCAGCTTAAAGACTACCACACTTCTCATCCTCAAGATGCTGAACTAGACATGAATTCTCCTTCTGTAAAGAACAAAGACGAAAAAGAGGAAGATGATGTGAAAGTGAAATCTAGTAGAAGGCCTGATACTTCATTCTTGTAAGGGCAAGGCGTTGTTTTCCTTAGTAAAGGGCACCTCCAGGAAGGAAATAAAAACTTCTACTGCAACCATTAAATGGGCACCAAGGCAGTTACCAGAGACACTGAGGTCGTTGACCCAATTGCCTCCTTGAAGTATCAGGCCTACAGTAGAATTGTAAACCAATGATGACCCACCAGGGGGCACTGAGGTCATTGCCTCCATTACCTCCTTGAAGTATCAGGCCTGCAGTAGAATTGTAAACCAATGATGACCCACCAGGGGGCACTGAGGTCATTGCCTCCATTACCTCCTTGAAGTATCAGGCCAGCAGTAGAATTGTAAACCAATGATGACCCACCAGGGGGCACTGAGGTCATTGCCTCCATTACCTCCTTGAAGTATCAGGCCAGCAGTAGAATTGTAAACCAATGATGACCCACCAGGGGGCACTGAGGTCATTGCCTCCATTACCTCCTTGAAGTATCAGGCCTGCAGTAGAATTGTAAACCAATGATGACCCACCAGGGGGCACTGAGGTCATTGCCTCCATTACCTCCTTGAAGTATCAGGCCTGCAGTAGAATTGTGAACCAATGATGACCCACCAGGGGGCACTGAGGTCATTGCCTCCATTACTTCCTTGAAGTATCAGGCCAGCAGTAGAATTGTAAACCAATGATGACCCACCAGGGGGCACTGAGGTCATTGCCTCCATTACCTCCTTGAAGTATCAGGCCAGCAGTAGAATTGTAAACCAATGATGACCCACCAGGGGGCACTGAGGTCATTGCCTCCATTACCTCCTTGAAGTATCAGGCCAGCAGTAGAATTGTAAACCAATGATGACCCACCAGGGGGCACTGAGGTCATTGCCTCCATTACCTCCTTGAAGTATCAGGCCTGCAGTAGAATTGTAAACCAATGATGACCCACCAGGGGGCACTGAGGTCATTGCCTCCATTACCTCCTTGAAGTATCAGGCCTGCAGTAGAATTGTGAACCAATGATGACCCACCAGGGGGCACTGAGGTCATTGCCTCCATTACCTCCATGAAGTATCAGGCCAGCAGTAGAATTGTAAACCAATGATGACCCACCAAGGGGCACTGAGGTCATTGCCTCCATTACCTCCTTGAAGTATCAGGCCTGCAGTAGAATTGTAAACCAATGATGACCCACCAGGGGGCACTGAGGTCATTGCCTCCATTACCTCCTTGAAGTATCAGGCCTGCAGTAGAATTGTGAACCAATGATGACCCACCAGGGGGCACTGAGGTCATTGCCTCCATTACTTCCTTGAAGTATCAGGCCAGCAGTAGAATTGTAAACCAATGATGACCCACCAGGGGGCACTGAGGTCATTGCCTCCATTACCTCCTTGACGTATCAGGCCTGCAGTAGAATTGTGAACCAATGATGACCCACCAGGGGGCACTGAGGTTGTTGCTCAATTGCCTCCTTGAAGTATCAGGCCAGCAGTAGAATTGTAAACCAATGATGACCAACCAGGGGGCACTGAGGTCATTGACTCCATTATCTCCTTGAAGTATCAGTCCTGCAGTAGAATTGTAAACCAATGATGACCCACCAGGGGGCACTGAGGTCATTGCCTCCATTACCTCCTTGAAGTATCAGGCCAGCAGTAGAATTGTAAACCAATGATGACCAACCAGGGGGCAATCAGGTCATTGCCTCCATTACCTCCTTGAAGTATCAGTCCTGCAATAGAATTGTAAACCAATGATGACCCACCAGGGGGCACTGAGGTCATTGCCTCCATTACCTCCTTGAAGTATCAGGCCTGCAGTAGAATTGTAAACCAATGATGACCCACCAGGGGGTACTGAGGTCATTGCCTCCATTACTTCCTTGAAGTATCAGGCCTGCAGTAGAATTGTGAACCAATGATGACCCACCAGGGGGCACTGAGGTCATTGCCTCCATTACCTCCTTGAAGTATCAGACCTGCAGTAGAATTGTAAACCAATGATGACCCACCAGGGGGTACTGAGGTCATTGCCTCCATTACCTCCTTGAAGTATCAGGCCTGCAGTAGTATTGTAAACCAATGATGACCCACCAGGGGGCACTGAGGTCATTGCCTCCATTACCTCCTTGAAATATCAGGCCTGTAGTAGATTTGTAAACCAATGATGACCCACCAGGGGGCACTGAGGTTGTTGCTCCATTACCTCCTTGAAGTATCAGGCCAGCAGTAGAATTGTAAACCAATGATGACCCACCAGGGGGCACTGAGGTTATTGTCTCCATTACCTCCTTGAAGTATCAGGCCAGCAGTAGAATTGTAAACCAATGATGACCCACCAGGGGGCACTGAGGTTGTTGCTCAATTGCCTCCTTGAAGTATCAGGCCAGCAGTAGAATTGTAAACCAATGATGACCCACCAGGGGGCACTGAGGTCATTGCCTCCATTACCTCCTTGAAATATCAGGCCTGTAGTAGATTTGTAAGCCAATGATGACCCACCAGGAGACACTGAGGTTATTGTCTCCATTACCTCCTTGAAGTATCAGGCCAGCAGTAGAATTGTAAACCAATGATGACCCACCAGGGGGCACTGAGGTTGTTGCTCAATTGCCTCCTTGAAGCATCAGGCCTGCAGTAGAATTGTAAACCAATGATGACCCACCAGGGGGCACTGAGGTCATTGTCTCCATTACCTTCTTGAAGTATCAGGCCTGCAGTAGAATTGTAAACCAATGATGACCAACCAGGGGGCACTGAGGTCATTGCCTCCATTACCTCCTTGACGTATCAATACTGCAGTAGAATTGTAAACTTAAAGAAATGAGGGGTGCTGTAGCTGAGTGGATAAGGGCACTGGACTCAAGCTCTGCTGTTTCTGATCAGCAGAGTGTGGGCTCGAATCCCAGAGCAAGACACTTTACTATAATTATTTTTTTCCACCCAGGAGTAAATGGGTACCTGTGAGGGCAGAGATTGTTCATGTGAATGATTAGCTTGGAGCGCGGTTACTCGCAGCACCGGCAGTATACTCCCCAGGGAGCTGAGATGGTCTAGGGAATGAAGTTAATGGCCCAGTGACCAGGGGTAGCAATGTCAGAGGCGCTTTGAAATGGCCTTCAGGCTCTGATAAAGCGCTATAGAAAAACTGATTATTATTATTTATTATTTATATATTATGTGTTCATAATAACAAGTTAATACAATTGAAATGGTTTAGATATGCAGTTAGATCAACAAAACATTGTGTATCAATATGGAAAAAAGGTAAGTCATCAACAGTATGGAAAACAAAACTTGCATGTCTTCAATTTGATATGCAATGTAACACCCAAAGAAGAACATGTTCATCAGAAGCAAAACAATGAAAACATTCCAATGTTTGACAAAATCGGTACAAGTAATGTGGTTTCAAGCTTGCTGGAGGACAATTAATCATCTTGCAAGAGTATCAACTTCATCCATGTCATCAAATAATATTTTAAAAGACTCACCAATACATGGTGGGCTGTTCTAATTCTGGTTTACATGTCAGTGTTGGGCATAAGACTTTGTGTTGTATTTCCTTCACATCAACATTCCATTTATTGTGTATCATCAGGTTTATAAGGTGCATCTTCTCTTGTGACTGACCACTCATCTCACATCCGGAAAAGAATATCAATCAATCTTATTTTAAAATCTCATCAACCAGAGAGAAAAAAGAGAATAATGATCAAACAAGTCTTGGAGTTCTTTAGCCCTAGACGGAGTTTGAGTTAATGTCTCAAGACATGAGGATTAAATCTTATTTTGAATAACAAATCCTTTCCAAAGTACTGCTTAACCCAAACCCTGATTTCTCGAGAGATGGATCAAGACCTCAGGGAGTACACATCTTGGATGATAATCAATAAGAGATATTGAGTGACTTACAAAGCATGTACATTCCATACAAGGATCTTCAGTCTAAGTAGAGTCAATGGTAACTAAGGGGATTGATAATTTCATACATTATTTGAAAATAACCAACATTCGTCTGAAAAAAACTGCAGTTGAACTTGGCTTTCGTTTCAATAGAGGCCTGAAAAATGCAGTCTGCATATTACCCACTGTCACTGTGATATAACTCACCAGCACATAAAGGCAAGCATTCTCCTGCAATAGTAGTAGTAACTCACAGTAGCATCTGGTTTCATTAGACACCATAGTGGATGCAAGTGCCTTGTACCAAAATCACCATAGCAGCTGCAAATAGATATATATACTGAAAAAGAAAATGTAATACATTAGCAAAGATAGCTATGTCTGGGCATATGGTGAGGAATATCTAGAAATATTACAATGGTTTATTGAAGAATGCAACATTTCTCCTCACAACTCCATCTCATCTGTCAAAATAGGAATAGTGTCACTATAAGCAGCACTAGATAAAAAGATTTGACAGAAACTTACAAAAGATAAAATGAAAAAATAATGGATATCTGAGCATAAATGATATAAAGTCCCAATTAAAATTGCAAATTATATCGTTAAAAATGTGACCCAAAATGCGGAAAACTGTCAAATGAACTTTCCAAGTTGAGCTGATTTACCTTCTTATATTGAACAACATTCTCCTGGTGGTTGATATGGATCATAACATTCTGTTTTGCAGCTACCTGGTTCACATTCAACATCCCCATAGATACACACACATTGATCACAGTTAAAGGGAAGACTGTACCATTCCTGTATCTAATGACATTGTTAACACAACCAGAGATTTACAACACAAATTAAAATAACAATGTTAAGTCTAAGATGAAGTTTTACAACAATCGGTGGAATTACTTTCACAAAGACCTTCTGCAGGTTAGTCTAGCAAAGTAAAGAGATGTTTAATGTGTTTCTGTGTCACGGCCCAGGTTTTGCGATTCATGGTGTTTGAATCTGATATGTTTTAAAGAGAGAAAAGACAAATCCTGGCGTTTCATTGAGAATTTTTGTTCTCTTGGCTTTGTTTAGTAATGGTTTCTTTGTGCCAGCAGATTTCTCAAAGAAAAAAAATTATTCCAGCAATAACAAGAAAATAGTCCTGAGGGATGGCACAGTAAAATTGGAAGTGTACAGGCATTAAGTGGTTAAGAGTTAATTCAGGAATAAAATAATGTACATGGAGGGGGTACCTTTGCTGAGGGGCAACTTTGCTGAGGGGCAAAATGACAGATGTCTAATTACTGTGCTTTCATTTAGGTGTGACTCTTCCCTAACCTGCAATCTGTACAGGAACCAGGCTATACCCGTTGTCATAATAATCCACACAATGTGTGCAATACTCAGGGTTTATAACCCCAGGTAATATTTACACTAAACATTTACAATCTTGGATAAATCAAAATATGAACACATATTTAACATCCATGGCTTATTTATTCCTGTGGGTAACAATGGGAGGCTTTGGGACTCTATGAGGCAGCAGACTCCCTAGGTAAATCCATTGCTATAAGAAATATGTACATGCTCAGAACTACACTACCAATGGAATATATTACTGTCAAGCTTGTTGCAACTTAGGCCAAGTTTGCACAGGGACCATTAGTCAACTAAAGATAAAAAATTGCCGGTACCCAACATGTTCATGGAAACCAGTTAGTCTCAGCTACTGGTCGACAACAGGACCTTTTGGGAATTTGGACCTATTGTCCCAAAGTCTCCTTCTGTTCAAAGCACCATTGTTTCAGTCCGATATATTGTACAGATATTATCATCAATAAAGTATGCCCTGAAAAGGGACTATAGTGTTGAAATATTCACATGAGATTGTTTTGTTATTTGCCAATGGCTGGAATATCTCTACTTTAATCAGCATTCTATATTGGGCTCTTAATTGCTTACCTGATATCTTACATTGGTTGCCATTGAATCAGTCAGTACACATGCAAACTCCATTCACACACTGGCAGTCATTCTCACTTGGGATAACACACTCATCAACTGTAAAAAAAAAAATGAAATCCTTGTAAACAACCATTACATACTGGCAACAAAGTAAATAAAAACAAGGGGAATAATACAGGGTAAGAATGAATAAATGGGTGAAACAGTTTCAGTTTCATTCTAATATTGTGTTGCCATCCTGCAGCAAGCCCATTAGAGTATAACCTAAGCGTGCAGCATACGAGAATGCAGAATCCTCCGACAGTACGTGTGGCTCCATTAACACTGTATGCAGAATGAGTTAGCATACCAATCTAGATGGCTACAGAAACTAAGTCAACCCCATGGAGATTACAAACACACTGGTCTCAATCCAGAGACAATGTTAATTGCCATCCAGCTTAGGAAGAACCATAGCAGATGCAGATGCCCTCTCTTGACAGTAAAACCATACTCACCAACCTCAAGTGTGGTGTTTGGTAGAAGTGTGTTGCTAAAAATTTGCTACGGTTGAACTCCAAATCGATTGATGTCATTACTCTGTCAGCCAGATGAATGGATCTCACTGCAGTTAACTTCAATGCAATGATGTCCAGTCCCACAAGAATCAAACTAAGTCATCTAGGCCTATGCACATAAAAGAAAAAGAACATCCCCAAAAGATTTTTCAATTGTGACAGTCTTCTGTTTGCTGATGATCTTAAACACGCATTGTTGGCACACCTGGTGATGCACAGCTGCTGCAGGAGGATTTGGACAGGCTGTATGATTGGTCATCTACTTGCAAATTATCTCTTAATCAATCCAATCGTAAAGTGCTTACTTTGTCTCTTAAGAAGCAACCAATCTTACATAACTATGAAATGTCTTCCTCTCATCTGGAAAGAGTTGCTACACACAAAGATTTAGGCATTTTTATTGATTGTAAACTGACCTTTGTTGCGTATGTGGACTACATTGTTGCCAAGGCAAATCGAATGCTTGGTATATTTTGGCAACATTGCAGGAATTTGGATCGCAAAACAAAACAAATCCTTTACTGCTCTCTTTTTAGGCTGGGTCTTGAATTTGCATCTATTTCTTTTAAATCTTTATTGGTCACCCAAGAGACTCGTATTGAACGTATCCAAAACAAATTCATTTGTTTTCTTGACATCAATGTAGATGTCCCACAAGCAACTTCTCTAGTTTCACTCAAAAATCGTAGGAGCATTATGGATTTGATTTCCCTTTTAACACATCATAAAAAAATGCAGTCCAACCCCTGGCTGTGGTGTGTCTTCCTTGCATTTTAAAATAACCATATTGATAGTAAAGGTTGTGTACTCTGCTGGTACGTTGTTGAAAAGAGCCATGTATTGTTATTTAGATTTTCTGAAAACTTTGCAGTTGACAATAAAATTCCCCTTGAGACAAGTCATTCTAGCAAAGCTCAAATGACCCTCTCAACATGTTCACTATGCACTGGACATGCTGGGTGCTGGTACCATACTACTGCTCATAATATGTATTTATCACTGACAAGTGAACTTCACTGGAACCCATGGGAGGGGGGGGGCTTAACTGTTTAATTGTTCTGACTGCTACCACCAGACACCTCACTGCGTGTTTTGAGTGATATCCCAAATGAATCACTTCACTGTTGCGAGTAATGTTTTATGTATGAAGCAATATCATTGCATTATTATACCAGGCACAGTGAATGCAACTATACCATACATTATAGTAAATATGTAGCAGTGCAAATTCTTTATTATGGACTGTTGAATACAAGTAACATCCACAGTGTGCATGCAGGACATGGTACTTACATGGTCTAATGTAAAACCACAGCACTGGTGCATGCATGCATCTGAGTCAATCAAACACTGGTTTGGGTTCTCCTTGTAAACTTAACCTTAAGCCATCTACTGGCTTACTGTGCGGAGTTATAGTCTTTTATAACATATGGTGTCACTGATGAATGCCTCACAAGATTTTAAACTTCATAAAAACATTTACCGTATTTCGGATAAATTATAAAAGAATCAAAAGACTTACATGGCTTGTAATGAGCTGGTACTGAGGATCTTGAGACAGAATGAGCACCCGGATAAATCCACGCCACATCATGATTGGTTCCTATAAATGAACTTAGAACTCAAGCACGCTGTAGATCAATGGATCCATTCAACAGTACTTCTGGAAGACTGTTCATTCAAGTTGTCTTTTGTTCTTCTACACTGCTGACTTATCAGGCAGATCCAGTAACAGCTTCCTAACAATTGAAATAGTTTGTGGATTAAAAATGTAACATCAGCACATTACATTCAGAATCAATTTCAGATTAACCCTTAGTGGTAATAGGTCACTTAAATTCCTCTTCCAAAATGAAGATTTTGTTATTCCATATAAACAGTCAAATCAATCTGAATTGCAGAATCCGAAATACAAAATTTTGATAGATGTTAAATTTGCATCGAGGATAAAGAACATTATTTGTGTTTTACCAATACACCAATGCATGTTTAGAAATATATACTCATTACTTTCGAAGTCCTTTTAAACAAAATCTACAACCTTTGTCATTCTAGAGCAGGGTCCAATTTCATTGAGCTGCTTACAGTGCTTGTGACATGTGACATGCTGTTTTGACTGGTAACCTTATTTTGGTAAGCATAATTTTGTGTGTGCTTAGCTGCTTTTTGAGCTTAAGCAGCTCTATGATATTGGACCCAGATATGTCTTGCCTAGAGGTGATACATTAAGTGAAGTAATTAAATAAAGGCACTAATAATGGACAGAGACAGTTGGTCCTTACCCATAAACCAATTAAGATTCTTCTTTCAATTCCTATGATGAATAAATTAATTTAAACACCCTTAGAGTTAACCCTGCTTTATGATATCATTAGTCAACACATCATTCACTCAAAGTAGCTTTCATGGGAAAAGCACCATTCCTTGAAATCCTTTAAAGTCTTCAAATTTCAAAAGACTGAAGATATTGGGCCTAGATCCAGACTCAGTGCTTCAATACAAATAGCATAAGATTGAATTTATTCTCTACAAATGTTCAAAAATGTTAATAAAAAAAACAAAAAAAACAATTAAATTTAATTTTGGGGAACCATGAGCTGTTAACCTTTGATTACAAAAATTACCCTTAAAGTGGATCCCCCTAGCTGCAGCTTCCTAGGTTATATCCATAGAGCTAGCTCAATGGTTGCATTGTTTAATGAGGTGTGATTCCTGGCTACACGGCAGTAACCAGTTAGTTGGCTTCTGACTGGCACCCTCCGAACAAAGATATTAATATGACTTTTTACAGGAAACGAAAAACAGTTGTTGTCAATAAAAAAGTGACCCTAACGGCCGGCTGCATGACAGCACTGGTTTTGTTTTGGGTTTAAAAAACAACAATTTGGAGGAGAGAAATGATCATGAGTACAATTCGATTTTTATCTATGACATCTAGAGAAGCCAGTACGTGATTTTTCAGCTATTTTGTTCATTTTTTGTCGTAATTTGGGCAATTTGTTGGAACAGTCAATCAAACCATCATAGCGAATCAAATTCATCACAGCATATACCCCATGCTTCCCTGGGGGCGCTAGTACAACCGTCCAGGTCAAACATTTTAAAAAGGAGTACAGCGCCGCCAGTTACTGGGTCTTGCCAGAAAATCAGTGCAGTTGTGAAATGGAGTCTTACATCCTCTCAGGTACCATCAGACCACAGTACCACTCTACCAATCACAGTGCCATACTTACAGTAGAAGTACTAATAATAAGCCTTATGTAATACAAGTTACATAATGTTCATGTACATCATAGGTGCACTGCATACACTGTACTGAGTGACTAAGTAGGCAAAAAGATACAGCTTCTACAGCACAACCAGTAACTAAGCACAATAAAATAATGCTTACCAGACTTAGATCACCAGCAAAAACACGATGTCACATTTACAGTCTGTGTCTGATATTCTCATTCTTGCTTGTGGATAACTATTAAGCAATATTTTCTGCCTAAGTAAGCGGTATGAATTTAGGTCCATGACATCAGTGCAGTAGTGCAATGGGGACTTACATCCTACCAGTACCTAGTTAGTTAGTAGTGCTGTAGTACCATACCAAGTCTTAGCCCAGTATAGTGTCAATATGCTGGACTACCTCCACTTCTTGGCCCTACTACCACATAGCATCAGGGACTGTGATGACATTTCAAACAAAAACATCATCAATTAACATCATGGCGCCGATGGTGATTTACACGTGTATCATCAGTTCAGAGATTCTTCATAAGATTACACGAAAACCGGTGGAGGGATGGACAGAAAATCATTTTAAACTACTCGCCACAATTACATTCCAAGGTAAGTGAAAAATCCAATCATTTTTATTTGAAATGTTATCACAGTCTCTGATGCTATGTGGTTGTAGGGCCAGGAAGCAGAGGTACATGTAGTCCAGCATAATTGACACTATTTATTGGGCTAACTAAGCCTATACCTCACCTGTGCACACAATGTATGAATCAGCAGCCCTGGTAGGACTTCAGTCTCCATTGCACTGCTACTGCCACATTCCTGGGTATGAAAGGGTCCCTGCATGGCAAAAAAAAAATGTTCAACAAAATTATTTCATTGTTTTACCTGATTAAATTAGCAAAAACGTCATTCATATATTCCTTGTGTCCAATACTAACAGACTGGCAGGTTCATAAATCTTTAAAATGTTTGGGGCACACACTATTTACGGCTGTAAAATGAAAATTAGTCAGGAAACAGAAGTCAGCAAAAACTTCCATTACTTACTCCAGTTGAAACAAACAACATGCATGCGTGGAATATGATGCTTAGCAACACCAAAGAGAGCGCCGTCTAGTTACTACCAAGTGTGAGTAATTGCAATGCACAAATTTTAACATGCAGTCACAACTTTTAGCTAGCTACACAGAGCTGTATTGTACACAATTTGTTGCACGCTTATTTTCCTGTGCAATTTGTGCATTGCCCTTAACATACTTAAAATAAAACAGGAACTGGTAAAAATTTTCTCGAACATAATGAACTTTCCTCGTAAATTTTTTAAATGCACATTATGTTCGAGAAAATTTCTACCAGTTCCCATTTTATTTTAAGTATACTTTTCACCAAAACTGAAAGCAGATATTATTTAAAAGATATTCAAAGAGTATTTTAAAGTACCGGGAACATATCAACAGACTTTCAGCTTCCAACATCAGGTGAAATTAGGAGAAAACAACGTTGTAATTTTGTTCAAATTGTAGAGAAGCTTGATTAAACCCAGGATGTCAGTGGTAGTGCACTGGAGACTGACGTCCTACCAGGGCCAGTATATGTATAGCTCTGTTACTCCATTGCACTCTGACAGGGTTCTGAATACCAAGTCATCAAAACCACATACCGGGTGTCCAAACTTGGGCTCTTTTTCACAAATGCACATGTTCCCGAGGCAAAATGCCCTCCTTGCATCTTCAGTAAATGTTTAACTTGCACTTGCTTTTGTGCAAACTGTTCACAGGTGTTTGCAAAATGCGAAATTTCTTGACACAAAATTGCCATGCAATACGCTCTGTGTACAAACAAATGGTCAACATGAAGTCTTTGGCTCAGCACAGGTCACCGGGGTAAGCGTTCATTGGACTCCTCGGAAATTCAGAGTGATGCGTGCTGAGTTATCAATCGGCCACAGACATCATTACAGTGCCACAAATTCACAGTGCCCTCAGTTGTTGCCACTGGGAATGTCTGATTTTTCCAGAGAGTCTGATAGCAGGCGACCCCGATGGCCTGTGTAATGTAGCTAAGCACTTAGTCATTTTCTCAACATTTCATGTTGACCATTGGTTTGTACACTGACTGTGTAGCGAGGAGTACCATAAATAGTGCCATTACGCTGGACTACCTCCGCTTCTTGGAAACTACAAAGGTTGTGGCCCATAATGTTACATCAACTTTCGATTTGAGACTTACATTTTTTGCCAAAATATTTCACTCGATGATCTCTTGATCATTGCTCGAGGGTCAGGAGTAGATTAGATCCGTGATGCAATGACTTATTTTGGTGGATTTTTTTGAAAAATCTCAGAGCTGATACAGACACATTCAAACATCGTCGGAGCCATGATGGTTGCTGTTGCACATGCGCAATGTAGACTGCTATGACCTGTACTCTAGTCTTTGTACCAGCAGTCTTCTTGTGACTTTTAATTTGAAGTGATGACGTATAGGTTCCAAGGGCTGTACAGCCTGTGCATGCACAACAGCAACCATCATGGCTCTGAATCTGATGATGTTTGAATGTGTGACTGTTGGTATTAGCACTGAGATCTTTTTTTAAATTACACTAAAGTGAATCATCGCATCTTGGATCTAATGTACTCCAGACTCTCCGGCAATGACCAAGATATCATCAAGGGAAAAATTTGTGCTAAAAAATACAAGTCTCATTTCCAAAGTTGATGTCACATTGTGGGTCATAGCGTTCGTAGGGCCAAGAAGCAGAGGTAGTCCAGCGCATGGGGCATAGCTGCAGGGCAATTGAGTGTCAAGAAATTTCACATTTTGCAAACAGTGAGCAGTTTGCACGTGAGTGTAAGTGAAAGAGTCTAAAAAAATGCAAGGGGGGCATTTTGCCTTAGAAACGTGTGCGTTTTTGTGAAAAAGAGCCGAAGTTGGAGACTTGGTATGCGGTTTTGACGGCTTTGTGTTCAGAACCCTGTCGGAGTGCAATGGAGTCAAGTGTTGTTCAGTATGAGTCTGGGATGACAGATACAACCCAACTTTGTTTTGTATTTTCACACGAAATTAAACCAAACTACGTACCATCAATGATACCACTTAAACCAAACTATACTTGCACTTGTTAATCCAATAATTGTTGCTTTCTACGATTAAATGCGCTTACCTCGACAGTTTTAAGTTCCATACTCTGGGACCGCTCAGAACACATGTGTCGACTTTAAGCTCCGGTTTATTTGACGTTTCGTATCAACAAGAGATGGCGCTATTAATGAAGTTGGTTTCATGAGTACGATGTGCACCATATTTCAAAGTATTCAACAATGTTTGCCACATGCACATGGTGCGACTTTTATAAGAATGGAGGGACAAAATTTAACACTAAGACGTTGACTTTCACAACGAAGCACGTGTTAATAAGAATACTCCCTGTACCGAAGGGGATAAGTTCCTTAGTTTTAAGTATCGGTCAATAAAACCCGTCAGGCCTATCATGAGATTAACAATCTAAAACGCAAAAACGTCATATTTTGACTTTCCTGCAAACTCAGCACAATTTAAAAAATAAGCCGTTATTAATACTGGACACAAACCATTCACCATCCTTGGTTACACAGACGGTAATTTGCCAATGGTAAATAAATTGACTGAAAATAACACTAACAGATTATTGGAGCTCCTGACCTGCAGCTGCTCTGATCTCTAACACAAGACAATGAAATTAGGCCTACACTACAATGCCTACTAATTAGTAGAATGATTTTAATACGAGATACAGAATGCATTAAAAAAAAATTTTTTTAAGATCATTGTTATGGATTTGTTTGACATTGAGGAACTAGGGTAAAGGTTTAGGGTGACAAGAGGGTGCACCAATCTTTTCTGGGGAGGAGGGGCACCTCTGATCAATTGAAACTGCAGTTTCCGTTGGCATCAAATATCGTATAGCACCGTACCGCCTTTGTTAGTATGAACCTCTAAAGCGAGGCTGAAAGGTAGAAAGAGTGGTCATTGTAAACCATCATGAACGACTTAGAATTAGGCCTGAAATGATGTATTGTCTTTACTGTTGCTGACACTAAAAGACAGCCAATGCATCAAGGTGGTACCCAGCTTAAGAGGCCTATCCACACGGATAGATACATTTAGGCCTTTGTGCAATTGTAGAAAATAAGTTGTTTTATGTTTTACAGTGAACAATGGCATTTGGAGAGGATCAAGGTACGCGTTGGGTTTTAGTAGAACCAAGTCAACATTAAACCCATGCGTTGAGTTCAAACATCGGTCATTTTAAGCCCACAACGGTCTCTTACTGTCACAAAATGAACGCTTATTCTGAATTGTTTTTGCTCTGAAAAAGAAGCCCCGGATTGTTGCTGTTGTCTAAATGAAAATTCAACATCGAAAGATGGTATCGGTGTGAAGGGTGCATCCTTGTGCCCGACTTCGTTCATGCTCAAATGTTTATATGCAGAGCTCAGTACTTTTCCCCCCAGTTTTCTAAGTAATTAATAATGTCTTCAGCAAATTGAGTATAAGGGATAGCAAGTTTAAGACGACTGAACTAGCAAATTTACACAGTGTGAATTGTTACATGTGTAGTAACTTGTGAATAATATTGAAACTTCTCTTCAAAATCACAGTTGTCTTTGTGGAGTTCCATCAACCTCTCGTAAAAAACGTTCCTTAGAGAGGGCGGTATGTAACCTTAATGGTTGCATTTTCATTATGTGTAGCTAGAAGGGACATCAGAAGAATCTGAACGGCGATTTGTTATTTTTAGGATTTAGGATGCCATTTCCCAAATAAGACCCACCAAAAATAAGAACCTCAAAAACGAGGCTGAGAGGAATAAATAGTGGCCCTTTTACACGGATGGTTAAGAATCAAACATGCATGAAGGGATTTATTGTCTTTTGGGATTAACTGACACTAGAGGGACATCCACACATGGAGCTTAGTGAAATGTCTATGCATAAAATAATAATTGTTTAAATGCCCCAAAATGGCCGAATAATCACTTTTAACTTGCCTCATTTTGGTTGTCTTTATTTTTAAGGATCTTCAAAATGGACACTGGAGGATTTATAAGCGAACACTTATGATGGGATAGGGTTGTTAAACTAGGAATCATACAAATGATAGTTCACTACTGATAGTTATAGACCAATATTCAACTTAATAGATGCATTCTATCAACTTTACGTAAGAACAATGACCCCCTAACGGACGAGAGAGGACGCTCTGCCAATATAATGGTTAGGAATAAAACACATAAACGCCTTCGAAAACTCATTGAATGGTTTTTGTCTGCAGATACTGCTTTCATCTAATCCAAAGGGTCGTAGAGTAGAAATAGTTAAACTGACCTTTAGGTTTCAGAAAATAAAAAAATTATTAGTCCCATCATGACCCTGTCAATCTAAACTACACAAAGCGTCCTAAACATTGGTCTTCTTGGAAACCTAGCTTAACTGCACGACACCATTGCTTAACGCTCCATTTCTGTAAGCATATAACATCTTATAAGTTTTTACGGACAATAATTCTGCCGAGTAGGCCTACACAATAGGAATGAAATACAAAAAATACAGATTATAGGACTCTCATTCATGCTAATCTGATTAAACTACTCTGATTTCAACTGGGGAAACGCAACAACTTCTGTTACAACAAATCCAATTCCATTCTTTTTCATTCGTCGTGATCAACATGAAAATTGCTCCTTATTAACAAGTAAAATAAACACACAATTAATAAACCATTTCGGTTTTACTAAATACAAATGGTATTTACAAATGGTATTTACTAAATACAATTCAAAAAGTAGGTAAGGGTCATCTGATGAAAGAATGTGTTGAAACACAAAATGATACTTTAGGTAAAAAAGACAGCCGGTGGCAGATTTTATTAGAGTGATTTGGCGAATTCTGCCAGACCTGTGATAGATAAATATACAGATAGTGGAGTTGAGAGTGGTCCAATTCAATGGATTTATGTTTGCTCAAAATGGTTTCCTTGTAGCTAAATTTAATACAACTAAGATTCGTATTAATGGTTTTACTAGCAGACTTGGTAACTTTGTCAAGTTTGGTTCAAACAGCAATGAAACAAACAATCATTATAAAAAGGGGAGTCGTCGGGCGGTATACCTCTTTACAACCTGCTCCAATGTCTGTTTTCAATTACAGAATTTGAAATTGCGGCAGCAAGATACTAAGTTGCGGCTGCAAGATAATAAGTGGCGGCCGCAAGATAATAAGTGGCGGCCGCAAGATAATAAGTGGCGGCCGCAAGATAATAAGTGGCAGCCGCAAAATAATAAATGGCAGCTGCAAGATAATAAGTGGCAGCCGCAAGATAATACGTGGCGGCCGCAAGATAATACGTGGCAGCCGCAACTTACTAAGTGGCGGCCGCAAGATAATACGTGGCAGCCGCAACTTACTAAGTGGCGGTCGCAAGATAATAAGTGGTGGCTGCAACTTACTAAGTGGCGGCCGCAAGATAATAAGTGGCGGTTGTAACTTACTAAGTTGCGGCCGCAAGATAATAAGAGGCAGCCGCAAGATAATAAAAAGTGGCCGCAAGATAATAAGTTGCAGCCACAAGATAATAAGTGGCGGTCGCAAGATAATAAGTTGCGGCCGCAAGATAATAAGTGGCAGCCACAAGATAATAAGTGGTGGCGGCAACTTACTAAGTGGCGGCCGTAAGATAATAAGTGGCGGTTGTAACTTACTAAGTGGCGACTGCAAGATAATAAGTGGTGGCCACAATATAATAAGTTGCAGCCGCCAGATAATAAGTGGCGGCCGCAAGATAATAAGTAGCGGCCGCTGCAACTTAATAAGTGGCGGCCGCAAGATAATAAGTGGCAGCCGCAAGATAATAAGTTGCGCCTGCATTTTACTAAGTGGCGGCCGCAAGATAATAAGTTGCGCCTGCATTTTACTAAGTGGCGGCCGCAAGATAATAAGTTGCGCCTGCATTTTACTAAGTGGCGGCCGCAAGATAATGAGTGGCGGCCACAACTTACTAAGTGGCGGCTGCAACTTATTATCTTGCGGCCGCAAGATATAAGTGGCAGTGCTGTGGAATACATCTCATTCAGTGAAACATATAAATTATGCACTTGTCAAGTGGCACCAATGGGGCTTCATAATATCACCTCCGACGTACCCATGGTGCTGAAAATCTGTGAACTAAATTTTAATTTAGCAAACGTTAAGAAACGTTAATCTATCAACAAAGACGTTTGATTTCCAATGTGCATAATTTTAAATAATTAGAGATGTGACGTGCCACAAAACTTACAATGGAATTTGCATGAACCAAACCTTAATGTGTTCACGCTAGTTTTTACGGCAAAAATTTTCGCCAACACAACTTTTTGGCCGAGCATAGGATAAAAGACGGTTGTTATGGGAGAAAGAACAGCTTGTTTTTGCTACAGTTGTATTTAGTGACTCATTTTGCAGGGAATAAAATAACTGCACGGACATCTTACAAAGTCAATCAAGGATAAAACATAAATTTTCCTGCAAAACCACGTTGGTTTAACTTATGTTACTTGTGAACGCAACTATATTTGATTAATTTGGCAAGTTAATTACAACAAAATATGTTTATGATACAAGTCTTTTGCCTGTAAAGCCAGTCATGTCGAATAGCACCCTCTTTTGCAGATGGATTAAGAAATACTGAACAACGTGTGCATGGTGGACCAATGGCCATGACTACAGATAACTCCAGAATAAAACAAGAAACTATTAACTTTGACAATGAGAATACATACAATCTTGTTTCTGTTCACCACGATCATGACGCTCAGTTGGTATAACCGAAATTTTCATTAATAATCATTATCAGGTTGTCTTCTCCATTGAGACTGATGTTCACAACTGAGTTGTTACAAGCATTGAAAAACATATACAAATGATCAATTTCGTATTCTTGAACTAAAGCTCCAGTTTATGTCTGTTATCTAGGGTGTAAATAATAAAAACACAATGAATTGGAATTACTATTTCTAAAAAATACTGTTTTAGGGATGCTAAAATGTCTTCTATATTAATGCTTTTGAGAAGTTATTTGATAACATATCAACTTGACCCTGAGGTAGTGGAGCAGTGAGTGACATAGCAGTGGGCCAATATTGTACTCATATAGAAACGATTCAAGAAACAAGGAGCAGTGGGACAAGTCAGGTATGATATTCCTGTAATCTATCAAGTCACATTACAGACTTCAACTAGTTGTCAATGTATTAATCCACTTCATATAAATAAACAAACAATAAGGACATCTAGGCCTACCGTCAAATCAGTTCATCAATTTGTACAACATTATACACTCCAGTACCTAATAAAAAGCTTGATAAATAGGATTCATGTAAAAACGGTTTATTTTAAGTAATGATATGAATTTAAGATCCAATAAAATTAAACCACAGCTAGGAATAAATCAATCTAATCAAAGTATTGCAAAAATAGGTCCTCGGTGACCTGGAGCCTCCCACAATATAAGACATAACCATCTTCATCAACATCCTTCCATTGTGAAGCAGGGGATTTCAACCTTTGTCCAATTAGTTGGGCAAATGTTTTGATTTGATCTGGTCACACCAGGCCTCCACTTTCTCCAAGCAGGCACTAAACAAATTAGAAAGGATGTGCGTTGCCTCTCTGGTCTTATTACCCCCCATAGGGTGGTGCAGTTAGGGCATAATTATAATTTGACAGGTTCATTTTCTGACATGCTGAGTATGATCCCAAGGAACTTGAAATGTCAAGTTCTCTCTCACATACACACACACACCCACACTCAACAAGAGGGTTTGAGTTGGTCATAGTGTGGAACTGTAGATGGTGACATTGGTAACATGGTCAGTATGCTTGATACTTGGCACATCATAACAGATATCACATCAACTCTTCCAAGCTGTGTTAGTAAAGTATCTCACTCCATTATACAAACCAAATGCACCTAAGAAAACAGAAAACACAAAGAAACTTTTTAATAGACAAATATGATTTAATAATAAAAACTGGCAATCATACAGAAGATTGGAAATGATATTATATAGAAAACATCATGATTGCAATGTTTCTTTTTAAATACCATTTTTCTTATAGAAGTGACAGTTACTGCATACTATTGTATGGAAGGTATGGCACTACAGTAAATTCAGAGGGAAGTTATTGTTGATTGTGCTGTTAGATGTGTAATGAGTCTAAGTTCAGTAAACAAGAGTATCAGGGACTGGTTTCAGTACCAGACTAAAATTGACTTGAAGTATCCCACACTTAGTAGATTCTACCTGTACATTGAGGGCAGCAATCATCACTGTGTTTAATCTGCTCATCCTGTGGGCAATCTAGAACTAGGCAAGGATTCAAAGAGTATCCAACTTCTCTAATCTGCAATTATAAAAATAGGAACAAAATAATCAAGTCTCATTTGAAGAAAAATAAAGGAGAAGTTGCCATCATCAATTCTTCACACTGAATGACTAATGTCAAACAATACATTGTTTACGATTCAACCCAAGCAGAGTCTTTCTCTGGAGAAAGACTCTGCTTTGGTCAAAACGTGAGGCCATTAACAAATTTTGCAATTTTTTTGTTGTTGAACAAATCCAGGACAGTCATATAATCTGTCATATACTTATTTATTTAGCGAAGTATTTATTTTGTTGCACTCTGTTTAGAACTGCCAAAAAAATCAGCCATTACACAGTATCCAGTGTAATGTTTTGTTTTTGTTTGGTTGTTTGTTTGGTTTTTGGGGGGAGGGGTAGGTCTCCTAGACAACATACAACAAAATAAACCATGTACTACAAAAATAACCCCCTTTTTAACTGAACACAGTTAGTGCTAGTATTTGTTTTTAGCTTGAAACAAACAAACAAATAACCAAACATAAGATTACTGAAGATAACTTTATATCGGTACAGGTATAACAATGATGAAGCAAATGGGTATTTACAACGGAAACACTACAATTGAAAAGGTTTTGATATAAAGTCAGTAATAAATATCTTCATACAGAAAGAAGTAAGCAGACTTTACAATATCAAATACAATTGATTATCATTGACTGTTATTAAAAAGAATCTCTGAAGGACTTACAGTACAGTTTGTGTATTTATCTCCAGCTGGTTGACAACATTCTGCATTGATCAAAACACTTGTCAAATAAATAATCCTCTTCCGAACATAGAGGGCAGCATTCATCTGGCATACTGACCATCTGAAGTTGATTACAAGGAAGCTCTGGGCAATCTTCAACAATACAGTCTGGGGTATCACCCTAAAATGAGAATCACAATCATTTAACTACTGATATAATATGTGATAATTCTTGTTTGATTTTGCTTCACATTAATGATTACAGTACAACAAACTACTATACATTGTGAATCTAATAATGTCATCCCTACAACCTTTCCAGATCAGCACTCTGAGTGGAAACAAAACATTCATCTGCAGAAAACTGAAATTGAACTTGTCCCTCATTTCAACAATAGAGGCATGACAAATGCAGTCTGCTGATTACCCACTGTCACTGTGATATAACTCACCAGCACATAAAGGCAAGCATTCTCCTGCAATAGTAGTAGTAACTTACAGTAGCATCTGGTTTCATTAGACACCATAGTGGATGCAAGTGCCTTGTACCAGAATTACCATAGCGGCAGCAAGTAGATGACTGAAAAAGAAAATGTAATAAATTAGCAAAGAAAGCTATGTCTGGGCATAAGGAGATGAACGTCTAGAAATATTACGATGGTTTATTGAAGAATACAACATTTCTACTCTCAACTCCTGTCAAAACAGCAAAAGTTGTGTCACTATAAAAAACACTAGATCTAGCCAAAACTGACAAATCTTAAAATGACAAATATTATGATGAATATCTCAGCTTTAATGATACAAAGGCCCAATTCAAATTTAAATTCAAACAAATTGCACATAAGATAAACTGACACATGATATAAGATCCAAATTCAGTTAATTTTAAAGTTCAGGTCATGTTAAATACAGACAAATTGTTAATGGCCTTAGATTTCGACCCTAGCAGACTCTTTCTCAAGGGCTAAATGACAACACAACACAACACACACATACAAGTAACAGAAACAGTCAAGTAGAAAGATGTGAGTGGCAAAAAGCACACACTGCTTTGTTTCTATTTAAATATAATTTTTAAAAGAAGTGACAGTTACTGCAGACTATCATATGGAAGGTAAGGCACTATACAGTAAATTAAGAGGGAAGTCAAACTCTATTCATCCTGTTATTGTTGCTCGTGCTCTTAGATGTGTAATGAGTCTAAGTCATAGAGTTATATATAAGAATCAGAGGGCGTACAAAACCATTCGACACGGCCGACAAGGAGCATTTTTGACCATCGAGAAAATTGCGCGGACCATTCATTTACACTGGTCACTCATCAGTTTACACAGCAACCATCTTCTAAGTGGACATTCGTATGCAATTGACCTATAGGGATTTTCGCCCATGGTGGGTCAGCGGAGTTCTGTGCAAGACATCGCGAGTGCTCCCTCTAGTTCTTATATATAACTCTATGGTCTAAGTCCAGTAAACAAGACTGGTTTCAGTACCAGACTAAAGTTGACTTGAAGTATCCCTAGACTGGTTCCCGGTCCCTACATTGTTCTCATTCTGACTGTGTATAGGGACTGGTAGTGGGTAATGAAAATTAGTATATACCTGGCAGATTTCTGCCAGGTATATGCTAATTAGAATTTGCATAATATGTCTCTGTAATCCCATAATGTAATGTGGCCTTTATACAATTAAACATGATGGACACATAATCTCAGAATCTCCCATTGTGCAGACTAATGTTAGTTAAGATGTTCCTCTAAATTTAGCTTGAATTTGGATGTTGAAGGTTGGTTAACTATGTTGATGTGAAGGGTTACGATACACACGTGTGCTAGTGCCAAACAACAACATGCACATGTCACGAGCATAGCCAACATCATCTCAAAAAACAGGAAATTATTCCTGGGCTTGCGCAATTGGGGGCCAATCGAAGGGGCCATATCGCTAGCAACTATTGGTCCCTACATATACAGTAAACAATTTCTTAAACACTTTCTCAAAGGCTAACTGACAACACAACACACATATGAGTAACAGAAACAGTCAAGTAGAAAGAAGTAAAAAGAGAGTGACAAAAGGCAGTCACAAGATGCAAGGGATAAGCAGTGAAGAGGGAGACAAAGAGGGGGGTGTAGAGGGAAGGGGCTGGTTTAACCATAGGAGGTTGGAAACACAAAAGACACCATCAAAGGCAGGAACATGTCCTTCTTGGATGTTCAGACCAGTACACAAGGTATCAACAACAAACACAAACAATGATCATTTGTATACAATTTTTCATATCATCAGCTGTGTCTCCTTTACAAATTGATTAAATAACCCTTGACTTGAGGGATAACACATTCCACAGAAGAAACCCAATCAAGTATCGTCCTGTTTGGAATGTATGTTATTCAGTCAAATGAACTGACAACCTTCACATATTGGATAAAATTCTCCCGGTAGCTGATATGGATCAAAACATTCTGTATTGCAGCTATGCTTCATATTGACAAGTGGACTCTGTACAGAAACAGGTAGAAATTATCAAAGACATCTTTCCTGGGGGTGGTGATTTGAAGAACATACGTCACACATCAATGAACAATGCACTTGCCATGACAAATCAAAATGCCCCCAGTTATTTTTTTGCCCCGAAATTGAGTTTAACTGCTTTTCAGCAGTACAAAATTACACTTAAATATTTTTGTTTTACCCCCCCCCCTAAAGTTAAGCTTGACCCCCTCTTGCCCCCCCCCCCCCTGATTAACAGATCTGGTGCCACCGCTGATCACAACACTGCTTACGTTGGACTTTGCACCTGCTGTGTAACGTGCTGTATTTACAAACGATGCGAATGTTGACGACCGTTGGGTGTACATGTACATTACAGGATGGTGGTGTACATATTATAATGCTGTGTGGTTGTAGTGATTAGTAAAACGATCATGGGCATCAAATCTTGCAAATATCAAGACTTGAAAAACTTCAAAACAATCGAAAAGATTTTTACAAAGTACCCTTATTTATTGTGACAAGGAACATTTTTTGACTCGCCCAGCAGACTACAAAAGGACGGATTTTGATTCACCCGTCGCTGCATGATTTCACTAACATTTGTCAACCGGTGACTGCTTATTTCGAACCCTGAATTCCTACACATTGAACAGCGGATGGTCACATATATTCTTTTCGTTATGGGTATTAAAAGTTTCTCAAGAAGACTGGTATCAGAACTATTTTGCTTGAAAATAAAATTGCTTCAAACCCTCTGAGTCACAGCAAGAATTGATGGTTGAGAGGGCCTAAATGAACCAACAACAAGACAAAAAAAGGTTCGCAAAGAAATGGATTGAAATGAAAGGCTTACCCTCTGTGGACAACGGTTTATTTTCTACTCAAAAAAACTTGTAAGATATTTCCTTCATGAAGTGATTTTGATCAGTGACTACAGAGAAACAACTTCATAAGCAAGGAACCTGAAACATATGAAACTTTCGAATCAACTTAAAATTATATAATAAGTTCATTCTTGTTAAAAAAACACAATCCACTGATTATGTACATGAATTCAGTTCAAAATTCAAGTCAACCACAGCTTTCTCAGGACCACACACTGTGCCTTCACTATGCAAACCTTTAAATCTTGTCCAAAGATAATACAGTGTTTTCCTCCATGGTATTAATTTAAAAACAAAGGATAACTTAGTACCAATGTATGTCCAGTCTAAAGAAACCAAGCAGCATTTGTTTTTATAGGGCTCCCTTTCCTAATTCTCTTGTCTTCAAGAGACATAAACATTTTTTAAGATAGTTGATTTAGTTTTGAGAATTCAGCGTGAAAAGGTTGTTATGTGATGCTTGTTGAAATTTTCATAAACAGCATAAATAAGAAGATTCCAAGCCAATTTGATTTCTCAAAGATGACGTCATTTCAGACACAATTATTACTCAAAGTTTTTACAAATAAATTGAAATTTTGAGCTGAAATGTTGGCAATCATTACAGCTCAACACAGCTGTTTGTGAATTTATATATCACTGTAAAGTCATGGTAAGTCAAGGCTTGTCAAGTTTCTTTGGAATTAACGTTGAGCCCTCATAAATGTCTTATACATGAGTATTAAAACATAGACAATTCTTACCTGCTTGTATTTTGAACTAAATTCTGTTCACTCTGGAAGACTGCTCAACATCTCCTACTGGAAACTTGAAAGAGAAATTGAAAAGTGATATGGACAAAAGGCCTGTAAAATATAATATAGTTAAAACAATCAAGAAACATATATATGTTAAGGTCAACTCTTTTCAATGCAATAAATCAACACAATGAAAACTAACTTAGTGTAGTGTAGCTGTTAAGACATCTGCTCTAGAGTCTGAGGAACGTGGGCTCAAATTTGACCCCAAGTAGTATGCCTGTTGTTTTTGTGCAGGGCTCAGGACAGTACTTAGTATATTGTGCTTTTCACATGTGTTTAATTTTGATGATTATACACAAATGTTCAGTCTTGAAAGGGAATTCAGTAAGGCATGATTCAAACGTCACGCTTTTGTTGTGTCAAATTCAAATCATTTGAGTTCACAATAGCACGGTAGTGGTGTGGCAGTGGTTTTAAACGTTATGCTTCGGCCAGACTTTGCCAGTATTACGGCAGGGCCTGTTGAGCCATTGTTGAGCTTAGCCACTGCTGCACTGAGTTCCAAAAGTGGTTTCAAACACCACGCTTCTGCCAGGTTGAATCAAGAAACAATTTTTGAAAAGGTTGAATTTGACACGACAAGAGCCGAACATTTGAAACGAGCCTAAACTTGTGTTACTAAGTTGAGAGAAATGTAGTATACTTATTCCCCTTTTAACCAGTCGGCGTCGGATGTCTCGTAAAAACAAAAAAATTATCCCAGCCGGCCAATGGGCATCGTTTATGGCAAGCCAAATGCCCAATAATTCGATTAACAGTGTTTATCGGCGATAAACACTGTTTTTCGGCAATAAACACTGTTTTTCAAGAAAAACTCTGTTTTTCAAGAAAAACTCTGTTTATCACTTGATAAACAAAGTTTATCTCACTAAACACTGTTTTTCACCAATACAAAAAGATTATATCACATCACGTTAATGGGCTTAGTTATTTCCCCATCGTCTAATGTGAAAGGGACTAGAGAGTAGATTTGGTAAACTCAGCTGAAGTTGCTGATCACAGATGAAGTCAACAAAAATTCATGTGTAAAGGCAAATGGAATTATCCAAGTAATTTCCCAGGAAATTCATCTAATGTGAAAAGGGGCTACGTTGGTGATCACTAAATGAAGCTAGAAAGATAATCAAACTTTGTGTAAAAAGGCAACCCACATATTCCAAGCAATTTCTTTAATGTGAAAATGGCTCGGAGTGTAGCGAGTCGCGGTCAAGCAGTCTCGAGCATCAAACTCAAATTATGATAGCCGAGTCATCAGAGTGTGGGGTTCGAATCCCAGTCATGACACTTGTTTTTAGGCAAGACATTAAACTATAATTGCTTCTCATCGCCCAGGTGTAAATGGGTACCTGTGCTCATGTGCTCATTTGGCTGCCGGTGCAGCATACTCTAAAGGAATTGAGATGGTTTCAGGAATGGTTAAGGCCCAAGTTGTAGGGCGATTTGATACAATTAAAATGTTAAAAGCGCCTAAGAAATGCCTAAATTTGATTTAAAAACTCGATTTGATGACCATCAGGATTATCAGGAATACTTTCAACAGTCCTTTGTAGAAGTGTTGATTCTCAGCCAACAATGGGATGAGTTACCAATTATGGCAAGGTTGATGACTAAGGAATATAAGCAACAATCCTCATCATGAAAGAACTATGTGGTGAGAAGAAAATAATTATTTTCAAAATCAATTGATTGATGCCAACACTGTTTTCAAATCATTAAAGTGCCCTTTTAAACATCACCCAACACAAGGCCAGAGGGCCACTCAAGATGAGGGCTACAAAGAAAATATAGAAGAGTTAAAGGTAGAGAAGATATATCTGTTCACATTTCTCTTGAACTGTGGCAGATGTAAAGATCCAAATTAAGGACATTGTGTTTACATGCTGAAAAGAGTGCACATTTTTTCACTATTTTATCCTGACTCAGGCGACCGACTGAACAAAAGTGTTCACTTGTTTTTCATGCCTATATTGAATCAGACAACAATCAGTAAGAACACTGCATTATCAGCTCTACCACTCATATTCCTTCAAAAACAATTTTACTGATGTTTCTGTGAGCAAACACAAACATCGGAAATCAAACAAAAGTAGGAAGAATATCAAGCCTGTTTATCTATGATGAGAAGTGCCTCTCAACACAGGTATTACAGATGTTATCCTCTCTAACATGGAAAAGACGACAGCATTTCAAACTCAAATATTTCAAATGAACAATTAATCAATGACTTAAATCTAAACTGATTTAGTTGGTCTGGGACCCTGCGCAGCCCTGATACTTCACATAGTGCAATTGCCTCTGTTGCACTTGGTCAACGCCTTGGTGCCCTTGAAATGTTCCAATAGAAATTTAAGTTTTCTTCATAAAGGTGTCCTTTACCATAAAGAAAATGCCTTGGTGTCCCTGCCCTTTCAAGAAAAGCATACAGGCCTGCCTATAGGCTGTATATTGAGAAGGCTGATTCTAATTCTAACATCAAATAAGGTCATGGGACTATAAATTGCCTTTGTGAAGGTTTGAACCAATTTTGAAAAGTCAGTGTTTAACATGTTTATGCCTTGACAGTCAGTGTTCACATAACTGTTAGCATTCTATACCCAAACATGCTTGGCCTTACTTTGTTGAACACAGGGCACTGCTAGGGCAAAAGTTAAAGTTAAAGAGCTTTATAAAAGAAAACGATATCTAAACCTTTAATAAATGGTCTAAGCATTAAAAAATGTTCCATGTAAGTCAATAATAGTCTTTACCTCTCATTGTGAGCTTCCTGTTTCTTGTGCATCTCCAACTCTCCCTGTTGTGTCTTCAGAGCTTCACTGGTAGAGTCCTCAGCATCTGCCCTGGGAGTCTGAGACTAACTAGGACCTTGTGGGTCTTGGGTAATGATAACGAGTCTGACCATCTTCTGGAAACACACACGGTATAAATGCAAACTTTATTTTGTGAAAGCAATTACATTTTTGATAGAATATAAAATGTTACTATTTTTTCATTCAAAAATAAAGGACCTTTTGCATATTTGAACTCATTTTCACCAAAAATTGGACATATGACCTTGTTGCACTGAGGCATCGATATCAGGACAACCTGTTTCTTTATACTTGTGCAATTCAGCCAGGTACCTGATAATAACCTGTTCAGTTTATGATCTTTGAGAAGTGACTCTCAAAGCATTTTTAGATGTCATCCTCTCAAACATGTTAAAGATCAGAGCATTTTAAGCACAAGTATTCACACAGTAGAAAAAGCTTTGAGTTTCAAAAGATGTTAACATGAAATATATGTTCACAGCAAGTCAAGACTATTCCTTACCTCTCATTGTAAGGAGTCTGTTTCTTATACATCTCCAACTCTCCCTGTAGTGTCTTCAGAGCTTCACTGGTAGAGTCCTCAGCATCTGCCCTGGGAGTCTGAGACTGACTAGGATCTTGTGGGTCTTTAGTTACCATATTTATGGGCTTCAGAATTTAATTTAAGAACTCAACATGTAGATATGATGAGGTATACCTGTGATAAAGGATCGGAGTAAAGGAGATGGGTTCAAATAAGGGGTTCAAAGATTGTCAAACTGTCTGCTGAAAGAAAGGAGCAATTAATCGATAATAAGTCTGGTTATCTTTTGGAGACACACACAATACAAATGCAAATGTTTTGGGCTCAAGTATTTTTTTCTTACTCGAAATCACTTACTTAAACCTTGAAATTTTAGGAGATAAATTCGGAAGAAGTTTATTTAAAGACTGTGAAATGTTCTGCTGTTAATTAGATTACAATAAATCATTTCATTTGATGGGCCCATGAGTCACTAAAGGTATTGATTTGTAGAAATTGTAAAAAGGGAGGGTCTCAAAAAGTCAGATCGCTAGAACATTTTCCTGTCCACTTGAGAATACTCAGTGTTCCCTAAGGATCGGGGGCGTATTCTCATTTGGACATTTGCCAGGGATGCTGTTCCCACACAGTCCCATACCAGAATCAACAGCAAATTGAGCATTCCCATTTGATTTTTGAGGTGACACCTTCTCACCCAATTGAGAAAACAGTGTATGCGACTGTCAAAGTGTAAAAAAATTGCCACGGACAATGCACAAAGAAAATGTAAATTTCAAAATTGTTTGTACATGGTTGATGGACGTGATTTAATGTCTGGATCCGAACGATAATTTATTTTATTTTTTCATTAATTGTAAACTGGGGTAAAAACGACCATGGGGAAATTTGAAATGGGAAATATTTCTAATAAGAATGATATTTGAAAAAAAAATTGAAAACCAGTTTTAAAAAATGAACACCCTGAGGTATAACCTATCTCTCTTAAAATTATTTTATTTAACAAAAAGTTTTTTTGTAATATTATTTTTTAATTGATATGTATGAGTTAATTAGAGGAACCTGTCCAATGAAAGCTCTTGTTTAAAGGTCAATCTTACAACTTTT
This sequence comes from Marthasterias glacialis, assembly GCA_911728455.2. Classification (NCBI taxonomy): domain Eukaryota; kingdom Metazoa; phylum Echinodermata; class Asteroidea; order Forcipulatida; family Asteriidae; genus Marthasterias; species Marthasterias glacialis. Next base: position 230,839 of record OU452222.1, read on the forward strand.
TTTTATCACCTTGAAGATATTGTTATACGGCAAAATAAGCAATAACAATGTCTTACTCATTAAATTCCCGTTTGTATAAAAAAGTCATGGAAATGAGCCAATAAGAGTCCAAGTTCTTTGTTTTTGTTCACTCAGTGTAATCTGGAATCTCAGATTTTTTTTTAACACAACCATATAACACCCCGTAGGAATTTTCAGCAAACGTAAAACATGGTCGAGGGTCGTACTCCTGCGCTAGTCTTCCAGCAGTCTTCTTGCGACGCTTACCTGAAAGTGGTGACGTCAAGGTTTCGCGTAGCCCCACTAGTGTGGCAAGGATTTTTGACATCGGTTGACTCCTTAGCAACACGTCCAAGTCTATCTTTTGAGCAGCTCGTCCCACAACTCGCCGCACCGAAACCTGATGGGTGCGGCGCTGGATTTTAACCAACTAAATGTGTCCACGTACCTCTTAGTTTCCCTCCGGTACTTTGGCTGTTGAAGTTACTAACCTTATTAAGGGCAAATAATCATTTGAATTTTGCTCAAAATTACTCCACACAAATAGATATCGGCTAGCTATCGGGGCCTATTTGATTACCCAGAATGCAATGCCATCACGGTGCGGCGAGTTGTGGGACGAGCTGCACAAAAGATAGACTTGGACATGTGGCTAAGGATTCAACCGATGTCAAAAATCCTTGCCACACTAGTGGGGCTAGGTTTCGAGCAGCAGCTCCTCCAACATCGTTGACATGGGCTTATAGTATACCGGCATGGAGATTTGTCATAAAATTTCACACACAAAAAATGCAAAAGCCTTTTGAGTTATCGCATTGGGTCTTGGGGGCTTGCGGAAATCTTCTCCAGAGTCTAACAGCAATGCAATGTATGACCGAATGATCAGGGATAAATTTGCCAAAAAAAGTAAGTCTCGATTCGAAAGTTGATGTCTGGTTTTGGAGAACAAGGTTGGTACAATGTATGACTATGGGGCTAGCCACACTAGTGCCAATGGGGATAGAATGGAGTGTGTGCAGCACAGTCAGTGGATGGGCAAAAATTCATTGAAAGCAGTCACTTTGGTGTATGGGCACAAATTTATTCTTCTCGGTTGCTACATGGTTCAATTAACATAAAAACATATGGCCAAAATGCCGTATCCGGCTGTCACTTTATATCCATGGAATTTGAGTAAACTTTGATTCTTACCTATCTAGAAGGGTTGAAGAATGTATCCAGCTAGGAACAGGAAGTTTGAATAATTCTAAAGGGTTGAAAACGTTTTCATGGTCGCAGAGCAAGGACCCCCAAATCATCCTGAGTAAACAATCTTCGCCAAATGTGACAGGGGCTGGGGCTGCAGCCACGGTAATATCAAAAAGAGTTTTAAAAAAATATACGACCGCCCTCCCCCGGCGCCCGCTTTCTAGTCTTACCCTCTTTTTCGTTCTGCCAGTGACCCCTTCCCACGGCTCATATTTCGTGATTTCTTTGGCCAGTGCGCTCCTCGTTTTGCAACTTCTTATTGGCTACTGTTTTGCGTGCAACCAATGGTCAAGACGGCTCCTCTTTTCGTGACCTGATTGGTTAGTAGGGGTCTCTAGGTTAGACGAATAGGAAGCGCGTTTTCATGACCGATTAGGCCCATCATTTTGGGGGTTAGGGTTAGGGATTTAGGATTAGGGTTAGGGTTAGGGTTAGGGTTAGGGTTAGGGTTTTAGGGTTAGGGTTAGGGTTAAGGTTTGAGGGTTAGGGTTTTAGGGTTAGGGTTTTAGGGTTAGGGTTAGGGTTAGGGTTTTAGGGTTAGGGTTAGGGTTAGGGTTTTAGGGTTAGGGTTAGGGTTAGGGTTTTAGGGTTAGGGTTAGGGTTTTAGGGTTAGGGTTATGGTTAGGGTTTTAGGGTTAGGGTTAGGGTTAGGGTTTTAGGGTTAGGGTTTTAGGGTAAGGGTTTTAGGGTTAGGGTTAGTATTTTTTATTATAGGAAGCGCACTTTAATGACACGATTGGCCTTCATTTTTAGGGTTAGGGTTATGGTTATTAGGGTTAGGGTTTTAGGGTTAGGGTTATTATGGTTAGGGATAGGGCTTTAGGGTTAGGTTTAGTGTTTTTAAGTGGTTTTTTTTAAATAATTTCACTTCATTTATTTAATTCAAGGGATAAAGCAGTAACATGACGTTAAGTTGGTTTACCCTTTTTAATTAGCGTTTTATTTTATTTATGTTTTTTTTAATTTCTATTTATTTATTTATTTATTTATTTATTTTTTATTTTTTTTTGGGGGGGAGATTTTTTAATGATGATCTTTTTCATCTGGATCATCTTTTTCCATCTGGAAAAGAAGTGATTTATTAAGATTTTCAAACTTTCTGATTAATAATGTCTCTTTTTGTATGTTCCCTTTTTGTTGCCTGTGATCAACCTACAAATCTTGGTAAAATTGCTCACAAGTACCACTTCTTTAGTATGTCACTACATTTGTTGTGCTCCCTGCCTGCATCACGCAATAATGAATACAGATTCACATACATTAAAAAGGCCCCAGACCTTTTGGGCATGAATGCGCGAAAGTCCCGGCCGCGCGCTGAAATGTCCGCTTGTTTTTTCCTTTTAAAAGTTAAATAATTAGCGTTTAAGCTACTAATACCTGGAGAGGAATATTTAAAAAGGGGAAATTAATTATAAAGCCAACATCAATTAAAAAATTAAAAAATCCCTTAGAAAGTGGCAGTCGGTTATGGAAACTTTTCCGAACATATTACACTTTACAAATGCTGAAAGAAATAGACAAATAACTCACCTTTTTTTTAAACGATCATTTTTTGCACATGTTCCAGCTACACGTCCACACAGCAAAGCTTTTAAAAAATTTTACTGCAACTTTTTGCGCCGCCTTGAAGTGCGCCCTCTTGGATCCACGTCAGCTCAAACAGTATTTTTTTTTTAATAAAAGGTAAACAAATGAACTTGTTTTCGTGGAAAGCGTGTCACACACATCGTCCCCACCCGTGGCTAATGCTTGGCAAGAATGAGCTATGAGATCGTACACCTAGCTATGGGAATGAGAGTGATTTTTATAGCGATCATCCCTCGAAGAAAATGGAATACACGGAAGAGAGATTTTTGTCTCAATGTATTGATAATTTAGATCTCAATCCGGGCCATTAGATAATTAATACATCTTACGTGCAACGAAGTAGGGAACACTGTTTTCGAAATGGGGTTTAATTATTTTTCAGGTTTTCTATATTTTCTGATAAAAGAAACTGGGGGGTTTCTTTTTTAAATCAAAGTTTTTCTGATACTTCGGATCAATTTAATTAATCACTAATTCTACAAAGTGTTTTTATTTTTAGCTTTATTTTTGACAGATATACATTCATGATAAATCAGTCAATAAAATACATACCGGTATAGACCAAGGCCGCGCAAAATTCGTTTCCACTGTTGTTTGATTGCGCAACAGAGCCCAGCACATGATTGGATAACCAACTCGAAACGTGATTGGCCAGAGTTTATGAATAATTAGTGCTAGAATCCTCTCCATAAACCTTCTATTTGCATAAAGCAGGTTTATAAAACCTATGCTGAATTAAAATGTAAAAGGAAATTCGCTAAATTGAATCCTTTATACTTGAAGTACCATCATCAAGTATAAAGGATTCTAGCAATTATTTTGATAAAATCTCTTATTTAATTGTGTACCCCTCTTTCTTTATTTCTTTCTTGATTTCCGTTTCTTTGCTTCTTTATTCTTCATGTCTTAATTCTTTATTTCTTGGGTTTTTTCCTCTTGCTTTGTCGGTTTCTTGTTTTATCTTTGTTTCTTTATTGTTGGAAATCATATAATATTAGATAATATTAATTATACTGAAGCCTAACGGGTATACCATAATGCTGCTCAGGACTACTACATGAGATTTATATTACTTGTATTGTATTGTTTTGTATTGTTATTCAGTCAATCAGTACAAAAGCAAGTAAACACCCTGCCATTCGACAATGGGTCGTTCCCAAGCCCTATAAAAAAAAGCATTCCGGCAGGTAACACCTGAGAGGCCAAAGGTACACCGAAGAACTAAACAATTCAGATGGGGGGGGGGCAAAAGGGGTATTGCGCAATCATTATTTTCCCATCTCGTTTGGGGTACACTCAATTTTTAGAGGTGGTGACTACTTTTCAAAAATAGTAAACCATTTATACCATTGAAATGCTCTATTTATATCAGCACTGAAAACATAACAGTGTAGGTTTCATGAGTAATTTCAATTGTTTAGCATGGTTACTTTTAAAAACTGCATAAAATATTAGCGGACCATTTCAATGTTTCAGCCCCTTCAAACCACGGCAGTTCGGGAGCTTTCTGTCGGGTCAGAGGTCAGCATCCAAGAGCAAGTTGGAGTGCACACTATGGTTAACTAAAGGTCGACCATCTTGACCCGAACCCATTGGTTGACCGCTGTCGTTGACCATTATTTTGGAACCAGCCTCGGGACCTTGGTTTCTTCCCTGGTCCCGGTAGCCTTGTTTCATGTCAACCTGTCTGAAGCACAGAAGGGAACCAGTGACGAAATTGCAGAATGGCAGAAAGTCATGGAAGTGCAAGTATCAGTGCCGACAAAGAAGTGTGTTTAAACTAGACCACCTAGCTGGTCGTTCAAGTGTATACGTCACTGCGCATGTGCATTGCTAGTCAGTGGTCAACCACAGTTCTACCAAATGTGCACACTCAAACTTGCTCCAAGGTGACCGTTTGCCTGGAAACCCGCCGGACAAGGTGATCTTACCAAAGAAAGCTGGGAAGTCACCACACCAAAAACCCTACTTCTTTTTAGAGGGCGCAATTCTAAGCCAAGATGGCGCAGGTTACAGCTTTAATTGTATAGATTGAAAGGATTTACTTCAGGGGTGCAGTACAACACTTGGAAAGTCTTACTGCTTTACCAACAGGATAGACCTTTCTTTTTGCAAAGTTTAATAAAAGTTTTACAATTTGGAGGACAAATGTGTATTTTTCTTCTTGTACAATGGAAATCTCTGCCTTAATTTAAATCTGGCAATGGCAACACAGATCAGAACAGTGTTTTTCTATCAAAACAACTTATTTAATACAAACATACACTGCACAGTCATAAAACACAATGTACAAAAGTTCGTGCTTCGTTCTAGTGTGTTAAATCATGGCAAAGTTACATTTGACACACACACAAGAAATCTAAAGTAACTTGCACTCTTTTATACATTTTAGTAATAAAGTCAAAAGTAAACCAAACTTTCTTGATTTGCACGCAAATGTTACAATAATAAAAATGAGATTTACTTGCAAAATTTTATGAAATGTGAATGTTTACCATCAATACTTGCTCTTCAAGTGAAAATTCAAATATACTTGTACAGGTTGTATTGATTATGCAAAAGGAATTAAAAACATGTTACACACATGAGTGTGTGTTTTATCAATAAACAAATATGACAAACGTAACTCCGCATATTTTGCAGGAAAAATACTGAGCGCTTTCAGATACCCATCCTGTGTGATAAAGCGCTCTATAAGAAGTGAGTATTAAGACCAATACTCAGCTTGAATGTTCAACAGAACATTTCTCTTTAGTAATCTTGTTCATGTGTCTACCAAAAGAAACATAAACTAGAACACATATCTAACAATCAAATAGCAGATTTTAAAAGATTTGCTGATACCTTCAGCATTACCAGAAAGACACAAAGTGCATTAGGAAGGAGCAAATCTTTTGAACAATATAACATATTTATATGTGTGCTTACTATAACTTTGATCACACTTCTCTTATATCAGTCGATGTGAGTTTCTAACTCATTTTACAAATATAAAACACACTCAGCTAAGATGAGATAGACTCTTCTCAGAAACAAGTTCATAGTTAACTCTTTTAGAATGTTACATCTTTTATGTACATGGATAAATTATTAACAGTGCATCAATTTAATATTTGTAATGATTATATGTTGCAGTTGAGTAAAAAATATATCTTTTTCATTCTTGTGTTGATTGGAACACTGAATTTGCAGAAAAAAAGATAAAACAAAAAACAATTTATGTCATACTTCTGTATAAGACTTTATGGTAACAAAGGCATGTGGGATGATGCACTTGCTACCCCCACGTTATCCCACTACACCCCCCCCCCCCCCACCCCCGCCACGCCAACAGAAAAAGTGCATCCCACGATTTCCAAAATGTAAAAGATCCTCATGACATTGTCTCTCATCTATGATGTTCTTGTCTCTTCAATCATTACCAACTGCAAACTTTTCACCGTAAATACACAATCTTAATCTTTATCCTTATTCTAAGATCATATGTTATGGATTTAAAACTAACCTACGATACAAGTGTACAACATGATATTATTTTACTCAATTAAAAAAAAAAACTTTCCTCACTGTTATCTACTTATGTGGTCTTGACTTGTAACGTCCAATAGTTCCTCTGGAAAGCTGTTTCTAAAGGATCAATACCAACTTGTCATAACCACACCAGTCTATATGAATTCAAACTGGCTTTTATTACTTCAAGTTGTATAGAAACCTTTAGAGAACAAAATGTAACGTATGGAATGAACCACAGAATATGCAGGATGTTTGATTCAAGGTTGATTATTCTATAACTGACATGACAAAATGATAAAGACATGACTGTCATGTTGTGATAACTGATGAAATGTACTCTAAAGTTAGTAGGTGGTTTATTATCAGTAGCGTTACTATTATTACTATTACCATTCAATGTGTACAGGTGGATTCTACTTTGCAGTCAAGCATCTTTATTTACAAAAAACTATTAACTTCTGCTTCGTTATCAATTTTAACTCTAAAATGTTGTGCAAACCAATGAAATAAAAATCACTGTCTATTGAATGTTATACTTGCCAAAATGTAAATAAAGCAAATTAGTTGTTAGAATAGAATGTCCATGATAAATTGATTACTTAATTCATGGATCAATTAATATTCAAAAATGCACTATTCAGGTGCACACATTTCCAAATACACTGATTTTAAAGTTTCGTAACTTCTCAAAATATGTATTTAAGAAAATTTATTACTGTTACATATTCAAGTTTAGGGAGCATGCAAACAAGTGGTAACTCTGACAGTGATTTTCCAAATTACAACATGATTACAATCCCCAGATGCCGCTTCTTTCATATTTGCTGACGAGCTTTGGACAGAAGACTATATGAAGTCAGAACTATTTTTTCTTTCTTGAAAACTTTTGCCCAAAAGGCATCATACGATGATGAGGACATGATAGGTGAGGAGCAATGAAGTACATGTATTAAATGATTACTGAAGAAAGATGGAGTAAACTTGTCTTACACACAATGAGACAAACATTAAGTGATCATGACTTTACATTCACTAGATGAATGATGCTAGGTTCAGTTAATGTATATAGATTAATAATCCATACACACTAACTTATATGTATAGAGGAATCTACTTGATGTCACATAGTAAGGCTACACCACGAAGAATCCAGTGATCAGGATTCTGGGTTGTCTTGAGGTCAACAGTAGCAATGAAGGTTAGATCTGTCCGTACTGGTTTCTTATAGATTGGACATTCATACATCCTTGGATCCTTCCCACCAGTGCTGTTTATGGCGTAGATGTGGATGACTGGTAAAGGTTCAAAGAGGACTTTGGGTTTGGGTTCAATAAGACGAATACCACGTCGATCCCATGAAGCACCTTCTAAGAAGAGACCAGTCACATACACACCCTCCTGAGGTGGCTGATTGATGTCATCTTTTAAGAATCTTGTCACATCATTGTGTAAAATAACACTGTCAAGAGCCCAGCCTTTATGAGCACGTGTAACTTCCTAAAAGGTAAACATAATGTAAATGAGTACCAAATCATATCTCTAAAAAAATTGTTACATGATGATTTTACAAAGTTGAAATGATGATGTTCTGTAAGTCTTCATCAGAGTATTTTAAATTTTTGGCAATCACCCCCTTGTTCTATCGTGCTGTTCTGAAAGTGCCATCTAGCGTTCAATATTTCTCAAGTAGCAAAGTAGCAAGATACCAAAAAGACTATTATCAGCCTGGTAAGTTATTGGAAACAATGCGATTGCTTTTTGTGTCGCACGCATGTGTATTGTGCGGTGTGTTCATCGTGATCACAATGTGGTCTGCCTTTGGCAACACTTTTGTGTTCCTAACGGTGTCCGTAAAAAATGTTAACGTGCATGTACATTGTAATGTTTAAAAAATAAATAAAATTTAAAGCATGGTGGATGAATCTAAACATTGGCAGCGACTTCTTAATTGTGGCAGGTGTAGCAGAAGGCATGGCAGTGCACCACGCTTGTTTTACATGTTGGAGAACACTGCATAGGTTAAGGATGGGTACACCCTAGGCAATCATAGGTTAAGGATGGGTAAACTCTAGGCAACATCAGGTTAAGAATAGGTATAATGTAGGCAACATAGGTTATCAGGATAGGTGCACCCTAGGCAACCATAGATTAATGATGGGTATACCCTTAGCAACCATAGGTAATGATGGGTACACCCTAGGCACCATAGGTAATGATGGGTACACCCTAGGCAATCATAGCTTAAGGGCAGGTACACCCTAGGGAACCATAGGTAATGATGGGTACACCCTAGGCAATCATAGCTTAAGGGCAGGTACACCCTAGGGAACCATAGGTAATGATGGGTACACCCTAGGCAATCATAGCTTAAGGGCGGGTACACCCTAGGGAACCATAGGTAATGATGGGTACACCCTAGGCAATCATAGCTTAAGGGCGGGTACACCCTAGGGAACCATAGGTAATGATGGGTACACCCTAGGCACCATAGGTAATGATGGGTACACCCTAGGCAATCATAGCTTAAGGGCAGGTACACCCTAGGGAACCATAGGTAATGATGGGTACACCCTAGGCAATCATAGCTTAAGGGCAGGTACACCCTAGGGAACCATAGGTAATGATGGGTACACCCTAGGCAATCATAGCTTAAGGGCAGGTACACCCTAGGGAACCATAGGTAATGATGGGTACACCCTTGGCACCATAGGTTATGATGGGTACACCCTAGGCACCATAGGTTATGATGTGTACACCCTAGGCAACCATAGGTTAAGGATGGGTACACCCTAGGTAACAATAGGTTATGGATGGGAAGAAATGTCTTTAAGACTCACACACCTGTCTCATTGCTGTTAAGAATCCTTGTGGGTTGAAGAACCCAGTCATCCAGAATGTATTTGGTCGACCATCAAAGCACCAAGTACGAAACTGACTATTACGCTCAATAAGCTCAGTGAACCAGAAACCCAGGGTTGATGAAGCCCAAGATATTTTCTTCCAAGTCTCAGGGATGCGAGCATCAAACATACAGTCCAGGGCATCACGTAAATTCTACGAGAAACAACATTTTACGGGGGTTGTCAATAATTCGATAACATATAATTTAATTTATGTAATTATTGCATTGAGGATATTAATTTGGTTTTTACTTTTAAATTTGTGGTGTAAAGGGTCAAAACAAAAATGATAATAAACGCTCACAGTTAATGGTCAATGGAAATTGTTACCATTTCTCATTTAATAAAACCCTTTTTCTATACTTCAACTGACCTCATTCATGATGATAGTGCCATCAATTGCCAGCTTTAGATCGGTCAAAGTGTTTCTGACCAGAGTAATGACACGTTGCATACGATCTATCTCTTGACGAAGGAAAATATTCATTGGTTGCAAAGCTCCCATTTTGGCCACCCTCTCTTTGACCTGCATAAAAGGAACATCATAATTAGAAGACCTATAAATATAAAACCAAGATGTTCATCCGTTGCAGAGCTTCTATTTTGGTAACTCACTCTTCATAATATACATTAACAAGTCCCTGAATAATTGAAGAAAAAAGACAATGAGTAACTGGATTACACTGTTTCAATTTTTATACTAATCAGTTGTAAGTGAAATTAAACGGTTGATCAGACTAGACTTATAATTATAATTCAACTTTTTCAGGTAAAACCATTGAAGCTGATCATTTGTAATTTGATTTCCTTACAAAGTAACAATATACACTTTGACAATAAACACTTAATATTAAATGGAATGTTAATAGCCTAGAAGTATCAGGTGCATAAGTTGAAAATACCTCATATGCAATGTAATCCTGAGGTAGTTTATCCAACATATCATCAGCCATTCTCTGAACAACAACCTCTCTGGTTTCTCCACCACTACCACCACTGTCTTTAGGTTGAATACTCAAGATGGTACTAAGCACTGTCCGAGCTGTATTACTCTGATATCTACAAACGGAAATATAAAAACAATATGACATGGATCCTGACAAAGGGGTCATTGTTTATCAATGTCACACATGATGGGAATCTTTCTTTTGCAAAACCCCCACTGCCTCAAATAACACTGTTGTTCCGAGTGCCAAGAAACTTAATTTCTTAGCCGTCACATCCATGATCATTATCATGGAAGAAGCAAATGTTCTAGATGATCTGAAAGAATGATGCTCAAAAAGTGACAGGCACTTTTTGCGAAAAAACAGACACAAACAGCTGTCATGCTCCTCAGCAAAATTCCTGCTTTCTCATTGGACCACAACATAGCGGTACCACACTTGACATGTCTACTAAAGCCTATCATATATACGATGTAATTCATACAAACTGTTCACTCACGTAATATCGGCATTAGGATGGAGACCAAAGACCTCTGGTGTATCAGCATTTGGAAGATTGTTGATGTAATCTACATAGTGCTGTACTTGACTACCCTTAGGGATTTGGTAACCCTTGTAGAAACAGAAGCTACTGGTAAACATCTGTTCACTAAACCACACCTGTTATCATAATCATAATAATATGTATTTATTATGCACTTTTTCAAGCCAAGTCGGCATCTCAAAACGCCTTACACTGTTACTATACCCCTGTTCATCAAGGCCTTAAAAATTCCTTGAACCATCAGAACTCCTTGAGTATACATTACCAGCAGCCAAATGGGCAAATGCTAATCATTCATATCAACAATCTCTAGATGTCCTAGGTACCCATTTACTCCTGGCTAATGAGAGGAAGTTAAAATTAAAAGTCTTGCTGATATGAAGAATGCAAGTTTTAGAACTAGAGATTTGAACCCACACTCTGATGACTTGGCCAACAGAACTTGAGTACGACAAGCTAAACCCCTGTGCAATGACATGCTGTTGTGATAAAACCAAACATTTATCCACTTGTTTGTTTTGAATCTGACAGAGATCATATTTACCCTTGCAAATGTGTTCAAAAGACGTTTGTCAAAGTCGTCAGTCACACGCCCTCCATATTGAATCTCACCAATCATGTAGCGTACTGTCAACCATGAAACACCCTGGTACATTAACATAGGAAATCAAATATTATTTTATTTCAAGAAAAAGTAAATAAAAACACATATTACTTGAATATGAAACTATTATCAGTGTACAATCATCCATCATGAGTGTCAAGAAATATTACAACTATTCAGATATCCTATTAAAACTTTGTCTTTGTCCTTCAGAAATGGAATTTATCCAAGAATCTCACCTTCTTGATGTCCATATCATCCAAGTGATTTTGCATAAACTGAACTGTTGCAGTGAAATCAGCCGAGTTAAACTCATACGGGATGTTCCAACCCAGAGGACCAAATTTCCTTCTTTCCTGTTTTCAAATCAATACAGAAAACAACAGTATTACACACCAAAAAACATATTAGTTGCATATTTCATTTCATGCCGACAATAAAATAGCTGTGAATTTCAGGTTTTGAATTCTTAACAGAGGAGGCTTGTATTTACTCACCTGGACTACGGTATGTAGCACTGCAGTGGCATACAGCATTGGTTTCCATTGTGGCATATTAGATACATCAAGTTGATCCTGAGATATGCCAGCGTATGTGCGTTTCAATCCTGCCTTAACACCTTGAGGTGGTTCATTGGTGAACTTGATACACATCTACAATCAATCACACACAGTGTCAAAATACAATGGCTTTAAAACAGCTCAGTAAACGATTTGATTTCACTTGTTAATAAGATTGAATGTTTCTACTATATGGAAATCTTTCTCACCTGTAATAAGCTAATAGGGAAGCTGTTGTGCACTTCAGTTGTCATCCACAATCGGAACTGGTCATGTACATTCTCTGTCTCAACAACAGTGTCCATAACTTCCCCAAGGAAGGATAATGACAAGTGACAGTTTTGCAACATGACCCAGCCTCCATTGGCCTGAGATTGACTCATGAGACGGCGGGCATGAACTTCTTGACCCTGTCCCATGGATATGGCTCTACATTCAATCTTCTTCTTCTTAGCTAAGGATTCAATCATGCTGGTGGGGTCACTACCCATGGACAAGAAGCAGATAAGTGGGGTACGATTATCAGATTCATCCCATGTTGTCTCTAGATCCAGGATAACACCCTCTGCATAGCGCTCACCGAGGGAGTCAACTGTGGTAATAATAGAAAATAAAGACAGATTATAATTAAATCAAAACTTTTTAAAGAATAATTATACCAAATCTTACTGCAGTAAGCTCAGATCATATCAACACTTACCAATATATTTTCTTGCCTGTGGTAGTGTCCTATCTGGACACCAGGATCGTATCAGGAGCAACCTCTTAAATACGTCCAGAGAATTCTGGTATCCATCTGGGATAGGTTCATCCTCAGGTGCCTCTTTATCAAACCAGTGCTTCCATTGCTTCTCATTACGTCCAATCTGCATGGAAATTTACTTGATAATAAGTATCTATTTTACTGATTAGAGCAAGGATTGTTAAAACTCAAGATTCTCTCAGCACCGTGGTAGACATCATTTAGCTTTTAAGCAGCAAAAGAGAAAGAATTAGCAGAGTATATTTCATCATCTGAACAAAACAAAAAATATGTATTTATTTTTAAACTGTTCTTGTTGAATAAAGAATATGCAACATACTATGTGCAAAACAAAGGAAGTAACATGACTGAACAGTGTGGACCCTTGTTTACCTGATTGAGGATGTCACTGAAATGTTTCAGTTTACTAAGCTCCACCAAGTTGAGCCATGTAATGTCTAAAATCCACTTGCTTGATTTAGGAGGACAGGCTTTCAGATCAAGTGATGCTCCACCTGTAACAAATAACCATTAAATAAATCAGCAACAGGTACACCTAAAAAGGGGTTGTCCAAAAATGTTCAATTTAAACATTAAGTGCAGTATTTTAAAATCACTAATGGTGCATCTATAACTTCATTTATATCAAGTGGACTGTGTGGCAATCAACTTAATTCAATTAAATTCAAATGCAACTACATGGTTGGACATCTCATTCAAACATTGTAACAGAGAGTCAAACATTACTGACAATCATTCTGAAAAACATAAAACAACCATCAAGTTCATAACTGATTTCAAAATTTGTTTAAATAACAAAGGTGCTGTACACATTTATTGCTATCCATTCCACTGACTGAATTACTAGTCCCTGCTTTAAAAGTTGACAGTAGAGAATAAGAACCTTTAATGAGAGTGCTGAACTCCTCAGGTTTAATCTTGCCAGCTTGAAGGTCCACTTTCAGAGTCAGTAGAATTGTGAACATCAATTTGTCACTCTCATACAGACCACGTGCAGCATACTTAAACACAGCATACGTCATGTAATCAATGATGTTAAAGATACGCTTGCTTGTAATGGGGCTCTTAGTTGAGCTGTTGAGATAATGGAAATAGACTTGTATGTCATTAAGTCAAATAAATACAAAGGTCTATGTTATCATCAGGTCTGAGGAAATCACCTTCATGTCCCCTGATAATGCCTTAGTGCATCTTGAAATGTTGAGTACAAAGTTATATTTCCTTTATACAGTTGGCCCTCATACCAAGGAAAAACCACCTTGTCCTCACAAGAACAAAGTATCAGGTCTGTTCAAGATACATGGACAAGGGCACCCTACACATTCACAGTATTTAACCCATTTCATAAAACATACCATGAAGATGATGAAAGGAAAGTACAGAGAGCTTCTTCAAGACTTACTTTGCCATGGATATATCAAACAGACCAAGGAACTGCTTTAGAGAGGTCTGGTACATCACATTCACCATGCTCATCTCTGTAATCAAGAAGTACAGGATACTGCCTCTGTTGGCCACTGTGGAAGAAAAGAGACAATCACAAAATTGTGGATGACGGTTTGCAACCATTAAATGCCTAATCACGTGGCGTGTCATGGCTGAATGGATAAATACACTGGACTCAAGCTCTGGTGTTTCTGATCAGCAGAGTGTGGGTTCGAGTCCTGGTCGTGACACTTGTGTCCTTAAGCAAGACACTTAACCATTATTGCTGCGTCCTTCGGATGGGATGTTAAGCCGAATGTCCAGTGTGATGTGTAGCGCATGTACAAGAACCCAGTGCACTTATTGAAAAGAGACGGGGTACGCCCCAGTATTCCAGGTTTGATCAGCTGCAGATTGCGCCACAGCACCTTGTAAACCGCTACATAGTGCTATGTAAAGGAATAGGTCTCATACTTCAAGAAAAGTAACTCTGATACCTTGCTGGAAAATATATCCCTGGGTCCTAGAGGGCAGTCTTTCTAGATACCAGTGCTATAATATTTATTATTATTATTATATTATTATCTGCTCTCTACTTCTCTACAAAGAATACAACTCCTAAATCCAAGACGTACCCGGTCTGAATTCCTCCCTGGCTGCATTGATCTTAATCTCAGTCTCTGCAGCTACCTGTAGTTTCTGACTGACTTCTTCTGCTGTAGTTTTAGTGCTTGACAGTACATTAATCAGAGATTCATCATCTACCAAAGAGCCTTGTGTACTGGTAAGGCGATACAAGAGGTTGTCTTCTAGTTCTTTCATCTTGCGTTTGTTACTTGTCACATCTTCAACCAGTTTGGTTCGCTCTGCTTCAAGCTCCTGTGCAAGTCAATAGCCAGTTTGATAAACATACAGTAATGTGTTTATTGTACCATGGTTTCTTTGATGCAACAGCTTTATACTCATCTGCTATTGCCTGTTTTTCTTAAAGACAGTTAGAGTAAACTGATCAAGCAATCATTATAGAAATAAGGGGGGTGGTTGATGGTCGTTAATGTTTGAACCTGTCTATTCTAGTAGAGGGTTGTTCCTACTCCAATAACTTATGGCCACATTAGAAAATAGAAATTTACAAGTTTGTGATACTAAATTCTAAATTCACTTTACATGGATGTATGGAAATTATGCTTTTGAAAATGGGAGTCCACAGACTGCTAAGCAGAGTTTGCTAAAAATCACAGCGTCTGCAGTTAACAACGTATGGTACAATGTAGACACCCCTAAACACTGCCAAAAGGTCCAGCTATTTTTACAAAAAATTATCATCCTATGCCAAAGTCTGTTGGTTTCATGGAAAGAACAATAAGTGTTCTTTGATATCTGTAAGAATGAACAAAATTTGTTTGCTCTCACCAATCGTTATTTGTAGTTTCCAGATTAACCGTACGCATAGAATGAAGTCACCCAACACATTGCTGGTTTGTATTTCGACATTGACACACACCGTGACGATACACTGTACATGTACATGTACACACAGAGTGTAATGTTTTGCACAAGTACGATAAAATTGTTGTATGTGAAGGAGCTCCGCACGCTCCTCCAGTTCGTTCACGAATGAGAAGGTAGCACGGTGGTGGCGCACTTTACTTTTAATCATACCTCAAGGTGTTGAACCATCATGTACACCTTGATCAGAGTTCTAGAAAGAGATTTTACTATTACGACTTACATTTTTTTCAGTCAAGATAACACGACCAAGAAGTTGATCCTCTAGCCCCTTCATTGTGACTGTGAAATCAATGATTGATGTCTTGGCACTGACTTCTGGTGTGTACGCAGGGTTAGGAAGCTTAGTAGTAATATACAGACGAAAGCCTTCCATAACATCAACTTCTTTATCACCCACTTTCACCTGCAAAGACAGATTTGTTTATCTGTTAGCACTAGTTTCTATATAGGTTCATAATTGTACAGCATTGATGACACTTGCTGAAGAAATGGTATAAATATCGATGGTTTGTGGAAAAAACTCATGTGAGTTGCAAACTATAATTCATTCTTAAACTCAACCTCATTGGGCTATTTTTTTGTTCCATGTATCAGCCAAGAAAACAAGACTAAGAATGAAATACTTTACCTTGAAGGTACTACCACTCTTGATGAAGTTCTTTTCAAGGACATTGTCAAGAGCAGGGTCCAGTTCCTCTCCAATGTCTTCAATCATAAGAGGTCTACCCAGAGATAAGGAATCTTCTAGATGTGTTCTGAAGTACTTGTGGTTTAGAGAGGTCAACTGGAAATAAACAAAGACACAGACAGTCACATTTTGAATATTCAATTTCTTTGAGAAAAGTTATAATTATAAACCCAGTTTAAAAACAACTAAGTTTTGTTTTTATAAAATTAAGTTGGTGCTAGTGCCAATCCTCTTGTGCAGTTTGAAAGTAAAATGAATAAATCATTAAATGGTGTGAGAGAAATAACCCTATCTAGAGTGCTATGTAGCTCCTATCTAGGGAACAACAGTATACTTAGTGCTGACCTGCATTTCATTCTTGGCTTCCCTGTTTTTGATCCAGATCTTGCCCTGTCCTTGGGGATCAATGAGCAGTGGAAATCGAGCTGCTTTAGTCACAATAATTCCATTCTGAATGGACAGCTCATCATTGGGAAGACCCTGCATGTTCCATTCAGCAATCTGAAAAAGAAAACAAAGTTAAATATAAATATAGTGAGTAATAATAATAATAATAATGTGGGAAGCTAATCATCCTTACTGGCAGCTGAGAAGCTGAATTGCGAAGGACACGGCTACATGTGTTCCAGCTGCAGGCTTTCGTGGGCGTCTTCAGCAGCCAGCCACATCAACCCATAGACATGATAGATGACCACGGAGCACAGCCAGAGATCAAAAGTAATTGGTTTTTCCGGAGGGAGGAAAACCAGATGGCCTGAAGAAAAACCCTCATGGCACAAAAGAGAACTATCGCACAACTCTACTCTACTTCCCTTAGCCGGGAATCGAACCAGGGACACATTGGTGAGAGGCGAGCGCTTTACGCACACGCCACCCATGCCACCTGTGATGTGTTATAAGGAGTTTCCTTTATAATGAGCTTCATTAATATTTGTGAAATAAAAAATTGTTTGTTTACTATGAGACATTTTGCTGACTTACCGTGGGATTGTCCACCAACATTTCAATCAGATTCAGACCAGAACTAAAGGGAATCTTGCGTGATTTCATCTCCTTCTTCCAATCCATGATAAGTCGAGAGCGGAATTCCTGATTGAATGGACCCTCATAAGACAAGAACCCTGTGGCCAATAAGACATCTCCAACCAACCTGTTAAACATCAACAGCTAATTGATTACCAATTAGAGACTATAGTACAGGTTGGACAGGAAGAAATAACTTCTTAAAAGAAATATTTGTGTACATGTAATTTCAGTTGTTCACTAAAGAGTCCCATGAGACTGTCTATACCTTCCAATTGCTGCCTTGAATTCTTTGTTTTGTTGTGTCCAACGTTCCTTCTCCCCACCCAGACCATTAATCAGAGCAGAAGCAGCATTCATCTTACGTCTACAATTGTCTGCATCATCAAGTAAGTCCTAAACACACACAATGAATATATAGATCAAGATGAAGCAATGGTAGTGTTTAAGTATAAAATATCTCTCCTGCAATAAAAACAAGTAGGGATGGACAATGCATTCTAGATGATTGCTAATATATCACTCAATGAACCACGACCCTCAGGTACGGAAAACACTCAATCCTAGAGTGTTTTAGAGAGTAACATTACCTGTTTCTTCTTCATGGCAGCATCATACTCTGCCTGGGCTGCATCTAACTCTTTTTGTTTCTCATCTAGTTGACCCTGTGCCCTTGCTAGATCCTTGTTTGCTACTTCTAGTCTTGCTTCCTGAACAACCAGGTTGGCCTGTTACAAAATACAGACAAAATAATACACAGGCAGATCCACACAGAAAAGATGTAATGAAAAATTGGCTAGCAAGGTTAAAAGTAAAGGGCTAATTTATTCCATCAATCTTCATTGAATAAAAAATGTATATCTATAATGCCTGATATGGCACTGACTTTATCGCCACACAGTGTGAAGACTAATACACCGATCCATTAAGCCCCGCCCATTTCTCATTGGCCAATCACAACCACGAAATCTGATCACCATTTCAGCCATTTGGTGATCTTTGCACTAATGGTGATCAGGTTTTGCGGCTGTGATTGGTCAACTCGTAAGGAGGCGGGACTTAATGGATCGGTCTATTTAACTTGTAATCTAGACTGAGTGCCTTTTATGGCATCATTATTTACCGTAAATATGTTTGAAATTTAAAAAGAACAAAACAAGTGATATATGAAAATGGAAAACTAATCCTTACCTTCAGTGGTAAGACTTCCTTGTTGATTGTAAAGAAGAAAGCCATAGCTTTGGTCCATGAACAAAGCCCTGCAACATTTCCACACACCTACAACATAAAAATGGTAATCCAGTCAGTTTAAAATCCTGCAATTTTTATTTGCCCTTTTTATACAAATAATTATTTCTCTTACTCTTTTTGATTAATTTGTTTAGTAATTCACAAGAACAAACATGTGTCTTCCATGCTGTAATTTAAAGTTTGTTATGATATTTTTTCTAATACATTACCTTTTTGGCCGTTTCTAAATTGTAGTCCTCCATTTCAAGATATGGTGCCAGAAGCTCAACTGTCTCTCCATTAATGGTGTCTTTGGGAAATGTCAACAGGCCATTCAAGAACCCAGAACCACCCATTAGCTGTAACATAACAAGCATGTAACAAAGTTAAACCCGTCCAAAACACCCACAAACAACCCAGAACCACCCATTAGCTGTAACGTAACAAGCATGTAACAAAGTTAAACCCGTCCAAAGCACCCACAAACAACCCAGAACCACCCATTAGCTGTAACGTAACAAGCATGTAACAAAGTTAAACCTGTCCAAAACACCCACAAACCCAGAAACACCCATTAGCTGCAACGTAACAAGCATGTAACAAAGTTAAACCTGTCCAAAACACCCACAAACCCAGAACCACCCATTAGCTGTAACGTAACAAGCATGTAACAAAGTTAAACCTGTCCAAAACACCCACAACAACCCAAAACCACCCATTAGCTGTAACATAACACGAAAGTCTGACAAGCATGCATGTTCCCAATCAGCGTTCAAAGTGGTAACAAAATTCACATCCACTATCAAGAAAGTACACAACACAACTGGTACACAACATGACACTCAATAACTATTTGTGTTTATCAAATAAGTTTATCCACTAACATTTATTTCTCAAAAGTTGTTTGTTATCTAGTTGTTACATGCAATTATGAAGATTAGATTTATAGACAAAGGAAGACTAATAAATCGAAAGTTATAAATTGTACACCTTCCAATATCTTATGTACAATTTATAACTTGTTGATTTAATTAGTCCTCCTTTGTCTCCTAAGATAACACATGTTTGAGTTTCTTACCTTAAGAGACAGCCCCCAGGACGGCTTAGGGCTTGGTCTATCTGGATCCAACGATACTGGTTCAATTTTCACTTGGAAGAGCAGCAATGCACAGTCCATAATACGCTGGATAAGAGAGGGTGGTTTACCAAGCTTACGTACTGTGGATATATCAGCTGGTTTGATGGTATTAAGTGCAGCTTCAGCTTCTTCTAATGCAGGTTTAGCTGCCTCTAACTTTGTCAAGGCGATGGTTTTATCTGCCTGCACATGGATCAAGAATGATGTGTAATTTATTAAATACAGTAGCACAATTATAGCAAAACAATACCACATGAACATATTAGAGAAGTTGAATTAATGACATGAGACTCCTACTTACAGCTATTTCATCCACAATGGCCTGAGCTTTGTCTTTTACTTTCTGCACCTGTGCCTTGACTTTTTCAGCTGCCTGTGCCTTTTGTGTCACTGCTGACAAAACCTGATCAACAAGTAAACAAAATACAAGCATTACTATAAAAATGGTGTAGCTAGGGATTGAGGCTTAGAGCAACTCTGTTTTCATTGTCAAACTAAAAGGTCTGTTTCCAGAAATTGAAAACTTTCTTGAATTACATCAAACAAAAAGGCATATTTTCCCTCAAATTCACACTCTTGACGACACAATAAAGACAGCCCCACTCCCCTTTCCCTTGCATCTATACCACCAACCAAGGGCCTGTCGTGTTGCACTTATTTTTAACAAAAATAAAAAGCTATACAGAACAAAAAGCAATGTTTAGTGTAACCCAATCGAGGAAACTTTAGTTTCTAGCCTGAAATGGTGTATTGTTTCCATACCTCTTCAGCTTCTTTTGATGCAATGGCAAGCTCTTTCTCTTTAACTGCAAGTTCCTTACTTAGCTCAGCAACAGATAATGATGCTTCTACCAGCTTGTCCAGTCCTGTAGTCATCCTGTTTGACAACTCATTGATCTCACCAAACTTTGATGAATAAATGTTCTTGTAGCCAGAAATAAAGGACAGGTAGGACTTGGGAGTAACATGGGTTGATCGACGGAACCTGAGACAAAACGTTTGTTAGGTTCATTGTAAAGCAATGTTTCACTCAAACACAAATGCAAATCATTACAACAATTTGTTAAATAAACTCAACTTTGTCTCACTCATGTAAGATGCAACAAGAAGTAACGCCTTATCACTGCAAAATGTTCACCATTGACATGGGTGGATCCAGGATCTTCAGATAGGGGGCGCAAGTTCCGAGGCCTAATTTCCATGTTGCTAATTTTCAGTAATCCCAAAGTATAAATACACCATGATGAAAAGGTCACCACTTATAGGAGATCAAACAAGGTGAAATTTTGTGTGATTTTTAATTTTGTCACATCACTTTTTTCCACCCCCAAAATCAGTTCAATTTTTCTTTCAGTCAGCGAAAATAAGGGGGGAGCATGTGCCCGCTACGCCCACCCCTAGATCTTTCCCTGATTGAGTCTACTGTAGCACAAACATGATTAAACCAAAAGATTGTGTACAGAATCAAGTTAATACTTTGCAAAAACAATTTGTTAAAGGTCATCAAAAGTTCATAACCATTCACATTCTAGATATACAGACACACAGGTGTTTAAAAAATTATTCAGTCAGTTTTCTTTGTTAATAAAAAGTCAAATTAAATAACACATACTCCCTTACCTTTCAAAGTATTCCACACAAGACTCTGCCACACCATCTTGAATGGTTCCCATAGCCTGGACTAATTGTTTCTTGACAGGTTCTGTACATGCAATCTCAAAAGTTGCTAGAAAATGGTCAGCCACAGCAATAAGAGCATCCTTGGGCCATCTGCTAAACCAATCAATCGTGCAACCTGAGATCAGACCTGGGAACTTCATGGCACGGTTGCGGAACTTCTCTCCAACCTATTAAGTGACATAAGGACTCAACGTGATTGATATTTGACAAGAGATATCCACATATCCCAAAAGCCACAGCAACAGCAACTTTTAAGGGATAAGTTAATTTAATTTAACAGTTAGGATAAGCTGCTATCAATCTAAAACTGCTAAGTGATTATTCCTGCTAAGCAATGAATTTACTGACCGGTGAAAAACAGAGTACAACATGAAGGTTCTGTCTGGAGCGAGTGATGAAATAATCATAGAGATTCTCAGTGGTTGGTGGACGGCGTGGGTACTCCTTCTTCATTATGGGAATTAACTCTTGTTGAATCTCATCAATCTCATCACGAGCAAACAAGTTAGACACCTGAAACAGCCAACATTTGAAAAATACTTCATATACATTTCAGGAAACATCTCTATTTCTTTTTTACTTTCAAATTTCACAAACACAGTCTCATTAGTCACAAATGAAAATTAGTGGAAGGATCAGCTGGGTAATTGTTCATTGATATAATATTAATCTACCCATTATCATTGCCCCTTGTCTTCAATTTTGATGGGTAATACATAGTTGGATCATGAATTATGCATTGTATGTAATGTGATTTTAAACCTACCTCACCAGATGACAGAACATTGTTGAGATATTCCAGGAAACTTTCTTCTTTTATCTCATTATCAGTGAAGATAAATGTGATACCTTTACCCTGTTGTCCTGCCGTACGATACAGAATCTTCAAATCTTCCATCAGGTTGGACTGATTATAAGATCTACAGACAGTTAAAGAAAACTAGTAAGATCAAAGATCATCTCAATTTCCAGTCTGAAAAAAAGAACATCGGTAATCTGGTATCAGAGGGGAGACTTTCCTAAAGGGATAACTAACCTGGTCAGAGTAATCTGGAACGTCTTGTACCCAGCTATGAAGGAGGCAATCTTAGTCAGACTCTGCTTACCGGAACCTCCCACTCCTACCAAGAGAGAGTTACCTCTGGGAGTACGAATTACTCTGGATATCTGAAAATCAGATGGAAGTTGTGTTTTCACTTCAGATGATATTGGAACCATTCAATCAAACAAAAGCAATCAATAAAAATGTTAGGAAGACTCAAGTACAATGGCCAAACTACTTACAATAATTATGTGTCAAGTCTTTTGAAAAAAAACTTTTCCTGAATCAAATTCTTTAAGAATTTGGCAGTAAGACATATGCCGAACCTCATAGATGTTGGGTTCAAATCTTTACATTTGTACCCTCAACATATAGTGTCAAATAAACCAATAAATTTGTTATGAGAAATGAAGTAAAAAGCCTAAACTGCCAATACACAAGTGAGAAACAGCACCCTACCTTAACCAAATGAGTCATTGCGTCTTTGAAGAAGACCAAGTCCATATTAGCTCCTCTGATGCTTTCGTTGTACTGACCCATAAACATCTGAAGACGTTCCTCCAATACATCAAAAGACTCAACTGGTTCATAGATCTTGGGCATATCAAAATCAGCATCATCTGGCTCATCACCCGTTGCTTCTGCTGCATCTCTGTATGGATCAACAAACTCACAGTGTAAGAATGACTAAAAACAATAACTTGGTACATTATCAGCAATTACTCCACATTGAGACATAATACTGAATAGACCGTAAGCACATAACGTCATTTAAGTAAGGTGCCCTTGGCTCATTGGACCATCCTATGCATTAAGCATACATAGTTGTGCATTTGCAATTGTTGCATCATCGTTTTTCATCTAAGATGTCAATGCATAAGGTCTGTAAAGATATCCTCACCTCATGAAGTCAACAAAGAAGTGATGATTGTCAACACTGCTCTGAAGTTGTTCTCCTAATTCCTCACCAATCACCCTCATGATTGTCTTCTGAAACCACTCAACATCCTAAAAATGTACAGTGATATCATCAGGTTAAGTTCTTGATAGTTCAGTTAAAGTCACTCAGAAGATACATGTATGTACAGAGATCAAAGCTGCATCGTCAAAAAGAAAATTCTATCCACTTGACCCCTTGCACTAGCGTCACACACGGCTACTGTCTGCCCATGGTCTGCCATTTTGGGAGTCAAATTCCATATAGTGTATAAAACTATGATGCATGTCTAACCCAGCGTCAGTCACCTCAAATAATCAGAGAAACGGACTCCCAAAATGGCTAGACCAAGACTATTGTGGTAAATTGGGTCAATATGAGCATTGGAGATGAACATCTCTTATAGTTGCATACTAATATCAAATATACTTTTAAGACACTTTTAAAAAGTGTCTTTTAAAGATACAACTTGTGAATGTATTTGTAAAAAAATAGTTTTTTTAATATACACGCAATAATTAATCCATGTGGGCATGAGTTTCATTGGACTTGGTTGGTAGTAATGGAAGAGTTGAAATACGTGTCATTAAAGAAGTGATTTTAGGGACCATTAAACACTCTCTGACTTCTTGAAGGATCTTCAGTGATACTAACCTGTGGATTAGTGAAGCGGTCAGCTATCACACGCATACACTCATGTTTCCATAAAAACATGAGAATATCCTGAGAGGTCACGACCTCTGATAAGGTATTAATCATACCTTGCCAGATACGAGACAAATCGCGAAGATTGAAGATGTAGTGGAACTTTGCTGGTGTTGGCAACATCTTAATCTGTAGACAAGAAACATAAATAATCAGATAAATGTGGACATAGTTGGCATACTAGCTTCAAAATATTCATAAAAATAAACCTTGTACAGTACACTGACAATGCTATATTGACAGCCAAATAAAGGCTATTACATTTACATCTACATTCATTTCATTTTACGTAAGTTTTATTGTTCCAACTAAACAAATAACACTCCTAACCTTAGTAAGTTGCCACAATCTACGTGTGATGGGAACCAATGTCTTGGCTAGTTCCCTGACCTCATCCTTAAATCCTCGTTCAACACAGTAATGTCCAGACCCAATTACACCTGAAATAAAACAACAACCGCTAACAAATATACATGAAGTATGAAAGGTCAATTTAAGAGGCCTATAACTTGATGTTATAAACCCATAGCAGAGGCCACCATTGCTGAGGGCCAATAATAGAAACCTGCATGTGGGTAAGCCTCAAGCCTGGCTCTAAGCCAATGATACTGAAAACAATAGCCTGCTTGTGTCATAAGTCAACCTATTGACCCAATCACATCCTTGTACTATAGACATTCAACCTGCACAGCATGCAGATTAAACAGGCTTCGTGGTAACACAAATAAGAAAGTTTCTTAAACTGTAAAGGTACTGCTTTGCATACAGAATGCTCATATAGTACATCAACAACAGGCCTTACTAAAGTACCCTTTAGCTTCAAGCAAACTTGAATCCGTGATTATGATTGGTCAATCCATTGCAACAAGTGTGTGATATTAAATCCAACGCGCTGTTCAAACTTGTACATTGTGCGTCAAGTTTGCTTGAAGATAAATTTGTTATCACACGCATGCTCTTGGAATACAGAAAAATATAGCGCATCTGTGTCCCATATCCATCACAGTTTCATGGGATGTATAAGCTCTTAAGGAGGTTGTCACAAAGCATGCTCTGTAAACAAAACAGGCATCTTGAGGCAATCGCTACTGATTCAAGAGAAACTTACCAAAGATCTTATCAATAGATGAATTAGATGGTAAGGTGCAGTTGAAGACGGAAAACTCTCTCTTGAGACGTTGAGGGATGTCATTTCGTCCACCACCAGGTTGGATCATAGCAGCCATCATCTGAATATCAGCAATGATTGTGAAGTCTCCAGGTTTCTCCAGATTGTAAAAACCACCAAATTCCATCATTTGCCGCACAATCTCATTAGTGATCTGGTGTACAAATGATCAATGTAAATCATCTTTGTTTTAGTCAACACTCTTTGCAGTTATATCTTAACTGTTGGTATCTAACACCATGCAATTTAATATCTACCACTTACTAAATCAAATTATGATTGAGAAGTTTGGTGTTTTTTCTATTGACAGTTTGTGAAAGCTTCTGAAGTTTAATGTTAATGTTTCTTAATTTGAGAAGAGATATTCATGAATTCTATTTTTAAAGGTACAACACAGGATTGGTATTCATCATTTTGTTTACATTAGTATCAGTCTGAAAGCTTACTGATCATGAAGTTCATACCAGTACCAATCTTCCATAGAAATGTTTCTGTCTGAAATACCGTCAAAGTCAAGAAAATAGAATTTGAAGACCCAAATTTTAATTTTGATTGTAACAATCGAAATAAAGGACAATGTGTTTACATGCTGACAAGAGTGCATGGTTTTTCACTATTTTCTCAAGACTCAGATGACGGATTGCCAGCGGTTTGTTTGTTCATGTATATATTGAATCACAAAAGTACATGTAAGAACACTGCACTATCATCTTTACCAATCCTATATTTTACCTTGAAGTCCCATGGATTAAGATAGTTTTAAATCTTTCGGCCTCATTACAATTTGGGGGCCACTAGGTAGCAGCAGACTTACCAGTGAATCCACTGTTGATAAAAAAACGCCCATGTTCAGAATTACTTCTTAAATTACACAATGTCAAAAATATCTGGTGTGTCTGCTACTACTTCTTGCGAATCACAATCTCAAATGCCAGTTTATTATTAGAACTAAATTCTACACCAAACCTAAATAGCAATCTCATGTTTTTTTCCGAACTAAGCAGGCAATTTCTCATCAAAAGTAAATATGGTGTTTCTGCAATTCAAAACCATACAATCAATATTTTTTTACTACAACCAGCGTTATATCCGAGTATACATAGTACCTACAATTTGAAAAGGATGGAGTTTTCTTACCTGATCTCCCCATTCATTGATGATTGGCATGTTGATATCATCAACAAACACTGTCATCCTTTTACCGGCAGGTGGGCCGAATGTGTTTCCCATGCGTTTGTCCACATAACTCTCTATGGTTCTCTGAAATGTGACGTCATTGTACAAAATAAGAAGTCTTAGTATTGTTCAATGGTGAGTAGAAGTACAACTCAGTCTCAATCAGTAGCTGGTACAAGCAAGATTAGCATTACAAACTTTGTGATCATGCACAGTTCAACCTTTGGTTGCGAAGCATGTGTGAATAATATTAGTTATCATACAACTGCGAGTGGAATACAGAAAAATATAGCGCTTCTACGTCCCATATCCAACGAGGCCGCAGGCTGAGTTGGATTAGGGACACAGATCTGCATTATATCTGCGTATTCCACAAGTGCGTGTGTGATAACAAATTTATCTTCAAGCAAACGCTACACTTTTGAATTTAAAGTGAATTTACCATAGGATTTTGATAATGGGAATTAGAACAGCGCATTAAAGAACAGGGTTTGATATGGGCAGTGCAATATAAATACATCACACTCTTGTTGCTATGGATCCACAAATCAGAATCAAGAATTTAGGTTTGCTTGAAGATAAAGACCCTTGTTGAACAATCTCTTTTTTTCCTACATGAAAAGTCATCACTATCACTTCACAACTCACCACCTTCAATTTAAACAAGTTTACAAAGTCTAAATGCATGATTAAAAACTAGTACAATGAAATTAGTTGAAGTGCAATTAAGCAAATAATCAATCAGAACACATTTCTAGTAACTTCTACAACCCTATGACCCTGTGCCATTCCACACTGTCATACCTGAAACATCATAGGTGTAGTTGCAGAAGAGAAGTTGAAGCTCTTTCCCATGTGTTCCTCTGGGTTATATTTTGACATATAACCTTTGATCATCACAGTCTTAGCTGTACCCTGTTCACCAATCAGTAAGATGGCCTGCAGAAAATAAACAAGAACATACTGACCTCAGATTCACAGTTCAAAGAATGTTTTGGACTTCTCGAAATTGATCATAACACACTATATATAAAGAACATCACAAAGAAACCTCCCAAACCACTATAAAGAAGGTAAGACTGAATAAACAATACAAGATAAAGCAACATCTCACAAAGAAAGTAAAGCGTACAGATGAAAATAAAGCTATTTAATCTGTTGGACATACTTGTGAATGATCAAAGCAATCAAAAGAATTGAGAGAATTTGAAACTGACACATAAATCTAGCGATCACCACTTACCTTGCTTTGTTTGGCGACGGTATGGATGAGGAAGTCTGTTCGTACATTGTCTACATTAGGTACGAGGATAGAACCATACTCTGGTGTAGTGTCTGATGGATAGATCCAATCCTCTACCCTGGAATTCCAGTGTTTCCATAAACCTATACAAAAACAAAACATCGTACAAGTTGTCAAATTTAAACAGTTCTGTTTCCATTCATGAACTCATACCCATTGATTTAATTATGTGTCTTTACTTCATGCAACTTTTAAGACTTCAAACATTCTGTAAAGATTTATTGTTTGAGCTCAATCCCTGTCTAAAACACACTTTTTATCAATACTTTTGCTGTAAAGTAAATAGATTATTAATTCAATTCCTATTCATGACTCACCATCATTGTCCACAAAGTAATCAAAGATGGTTTCCTCTGAGCCTGGTGTTAACGTAGGTAGATTGAGACTGAAATCTTGGTGATTAATGATGAAATCTTGAATCTTACTACGGTCTTCCAACTCTAGTATGGCACCTATACTCCACATGACCACAAAGACATACAGCTTCTCCAGGTGCTCAGGAGGGCAACCTCCACTATCTTTGTCATCTTTGTTTGGTATGAGTCCCTGAAGAAGGGTAATGGCCTATGAGATAGAAGGAAAGCAGATGGAAATGGGATAAGCACACTGGCGTCTACAATCTATAATCATGACCAAAAGCAATGTCTAGGTAGTTATAAATGAGAAACATTAATTTAAGATTATTTAAAAGGACATGATTCCCGTTCAATTCTTACCTGGGCTATCGTCATGCATTCCAAGACATCCATCTTAAAGACCAAATTCTGCAAGGCATAGGTGTAGATTTGAGGGAAAGACTTATCAAAGAGATTACGTATGATCTCAGCTTCCTGCATGTTACGCTTCATCAGCCATCCCTGGAAAAAAAACATGCACAATAAAATGTCAATGAAAATGAAAAGAATGAAGCAATATCAACATAACTGGGCATTTGTAAAAAAAAAAGGAACAGGGTATGTGCAGTTTACAGTTAGGAGTTGTTGTTTTTTAAGGAAAACATTTCTGCATTACACAAACTTTGTTATAAATGTGTTTTAACTTAAAAACAACTTACATCCAGAATGGGTTTCCAGTTGAGACCTGAAGAACTCATGTATACCATACCATTACGAGAGACTGTAGCCGGTGAGGCATTGTCAATATTATGAGGCTCAAAAACAATCTTACAGTTTGGAGCCATTGGGATACGGTCACCATTAGCTAAAGTCAACGTCTTATTGTCATCTAATACAGAGTTGAGATTCTCAATCCAGATGGCATCTACTGGTCCATCAAGAACAAGCCAAACATGCTCCCCTGAAAGTAAAATACCCAAATAACTTGATTTATTATTTTATAAGTTTGTCATCTATACAAAAACACAAAAAGTTGCATAACAGTGTCTTTCTTTATGACTATTTGACAAAGACTGTACGAGGATTGAGATGGGCCGATGTTTTGACCCCAGCAGAGTCTTTCTCAAAGTCCAATTGGCAAAGACTAAACTAGAATTGAAACGCCATGTTGTTACATCCTTACAGTACATCTATACCACTGGACACTTAGCTGGTAAAAAGTTTTCAACCACTGTTTTTCTTTCATCTATAAGAAAATAACTATACAATACAGCAGCTTGAACTCTAACCTTTCTTCGCCCTAAGTGTTCGTCTCCACAGTGTAGAGAATATTCCATCTGTCCAGTCATTAGTAGCAACATCCAACCGGCCAAACATCTGAGGTGCTGTTATGGCTTTAGGGTTCATTCTCATCTCCCTATGAGGTTCACCACAGTCTGTCATGGCCTTCATTAACATGTGAATACAACAGGTTTTACCTGCACCAGATGGTCCAAGAGCCATCATGCCGTGACGAACTCGCTGGGTTTCAAACAGCTGATGAGATACAGAGAGTTACACATTGATATGATTGACAAGACAACTTCAGGGAGTATTAAAGCCTGTGATATCTGCCAATGAAATCCCAAGTGGTTACCATCTGATGGTAGTGCATCTAACCACACACCATATCAACTTAAATACGCACTTCACAAACACACAGGATCCCAAAATTGCCAAGGTAGTAATAGAGGAAGTATCTATTTGAGACTTTCAATTTATTCTTTAAGTAAATATACTGAATGTCATAGTAAGAATATAGATTGGACCCTACCTGAATGAGTTTGAGACACCATGGCGGGTGGTTAATAAGTCCTGCCTCTTCCACTCTTAATGTAATGGCTGTCTCTAACTCAGGGTATCCAGCCTTGTCTAATGTAATACCCGGAAACAGATCATTAATGAGTGACAAGAATAAAGGTTCATCCTCATCAACCTGAATATGCAAGAAGAAATAGATATGAATATTCATTATTATAACGGGTAATTAGTCTGATTATTAACATCTAGCAGAGTTTTGTTTTGTGTCAATGTAGATTTAATAAGAATACAGGCTCATTCTAATCAAATTAAATATGCATGAAATAGATATATGTATTCGTTCATAAATACCCAAGACAGTTTAGGCAGTCCTATTGGTTGAAAGGTGGTCACATGCCAATGTTTACTAGTGTTAAACAACCGATAAAGACATAATTGGAGCTGTTTAAGACCGGTTGCCTAATGCATGTTCTCCACTTTTAGCTATACATGTGTTAGCATGCAAGCTTATATGGGCGCTAATGATACATTAACCCCCCCACATTACATTCAAAACTATAAAAATTACATAGCAATGTGTCATTGTGGATTGTTACAAACGGTGTATACACACAAAGCTACTCAAAATGTTTACTGGAACAGACTAAAATTAGTATTCAGATGTGAATATAAAGTATTTGTCTATATGACAATATGGAAGCTGGTTAACCTACCAGTTTAGAGAGGTTCATATCCCTAAGAACTCTCATGACGATAGTACTTTCACTGTCTGTAGGATTAGCACGCTTAGATGCTCCAAGGGTACGTAGAACTGACAAGATGTTACGCAAACCAAAGTCATAATGAACCTAAAAAATAACAACAAGAAGTCAATACTAATATCTACACCAATAAAAGCTTTATGTCCAATTCAAGTCACACGAATCCCAGACCTGATACTTCACGGAGGCAATTGCCTCCGTTGCCCCCTGGTCATTGCCTGGGTGCCCTTGTAATGTGACAGTACAAATTTACAATTTCCTCATAGACATGCCCTTTATCAAGAAGAAAATGCCTTGGTGCCCTTGCCCTTTCAAGAACAAAGTAATCAGGCCTGGAATCCCTTGACTGAATGTACATCTTACATATAAAAATCAAATTGGTAGGAATCTTGTATATGAAACAGAACTGTGCCAGTGATTTACAGTTTACATGTCATGCTTTAAGATAAACTGATTGGAACATGTGCCCAAAACCCCACCACTTGAAATCCTATTAAAAATTGTAAATAAGTTTTGCCTCTTTGGACTGCTGTGTCCAGTATCTTGTGTATGAAGTTGGAACGAACGCAAGATACTTGTATTGTATGCTCACCCTCATGGGCGCTGGATATAGACAGT
Organism: Marthasterias glacialis; assembly: GCA_911728455.2. NCBI lineage: Eukaryota > Metazoa > Echinodermata > Asteroidea > Forcipulatida > Asteriidae > Marthasterias > Marthasterias glacialis. Next base: position 262,046 of record OU452222.1, read on the forward strand.
TGCTTTGGTGGGCAGGGCTTAATGGGTTGGTCTATTCCCAAAACAATAATGAACTTCATGCAGATTTACTTGCACTTTGATTAAATTATTCCACAAGATGGAACACACACTAATATATGTATCCTTCAGCCTACAGAAAAACACATGAGTCAGATTGGTAAATGGTCACATGAATACATAGATTATTGTTCAACACTGGAAGGTTTGCATGGGGTGTACTCAATAAGAAATAATGTAGGTTTTGTGGTGACGTCATGTAAAATCTCTTTGGAATATACGAACAAACAATACTCCTGATGATGAACAGCACATACCGATCAATATATTGACTTTATGTTCTTCTTATAACCCTACATATGCAAAAAGAGAGATTTGCAGTGAGATTATTTCACCTGTTTAGTCAACTGTTCCTCACACAGCTTGTACAGTGTATAGAACTTGCGAGCAAGAATAATATTCTCCATGAAGCCACAGCTAGCTAGCTTGACACGGATAATAATCTGTCTGTCCGGTACCATCATTGCTACTGTACGGAAATTGATCTTTAGATTCTCAGGCAGCTCCTGGCGTCCAGCATAACCTGGGTTCTGTTGGCATTGAGAATAAAATAAGAATTAATTGCGGGAAAAGGTAAAACAGTAAAGATGCTCAACAAGTTTGTGTTATAAAAAAATCAAGTGCTGTTGACGTTTAGGTTAATTTTAATCTTAATCAAATTTGGTATTAGATGATATGTCACAACCAAGTCAAGTTTTGTAAGTATTTACCATTGTAAGGAAGAGTCCAAACTCCGGATTCAGATCCACAGTGTCACCATCAGTGAAGATGAATCTCTTCTTACGTTCTTTCTTTGCTGTCAAGACAATGGCAATCTGTTGGGCTGCCACTGAAAGCACTGGTAAGTCAATACGATTGAATTCATCAAAGCAACCCCAGCTACCAGATTGTGCAAGTCCCTTGTAGATACGACCAAGACCTCTGTAATCCATCTGATCTGAGCAATTGAAGACAACCACATACTTGCCTAATGCTCTACCCATGTCTTTAGTTGTCTCCGTCTTACCAGTACCAGCAGGACCAGCTGGAGCACCTCCCATGCTCATACCCAGAGCTTGAGACAAAGTGATGTAACATCTAGAAAAATATAACCAATAGCAAACATAAAGTTACGTTGTAAACAATGTTTTTATATTGTAAATTGTGAAGAGAGTGACCCCAATGCATTATCCAATAACCAAATATAAAACCAGAAAAATTGTTACATATATTTGTACTGACAATCTCTTCACAAAAACACTTACACTAAACAACTTCAAATACACTACATTTATATGTACACGCCCTTTTGGGTACAAATCATTCATTGCAGTTTAATATCAGACTCCCTTGAGTTTACCTGTCCGTTAAAGGAGTGATAACAAGACGTTCTGTGCATCCAAGGAACTCATTCTGGTACAAAAAGTCCACATCAGTGATAGATACCAACATCTTATCATTGTCCTCATTGAAATAGAAACGGGTCTGTTTCAGCCATTCAAAATCAGCAGGAGTCTTTATGTGCATTCTCACCTAATGAAAAGAAAAGTGTTGTTAATGCTACAGGTCATTCTCAAATCTATCATTTTATATAAATTCAAAAAGCTTTCAAAACTGTGTTTTGAAGTACAATGTTTATAAAGTTTCCTGCCACAGAGTGTAGTATAAAAAACAGTTGTTTTTTTTGCGTTTTTTTTTTTATGACCCAAAAGACGATATGATATTAATGCTGTGCATCAATTTTATGCACATTAAACCATTAAATTCAAACTGCTATTTCTCAGAAGGCGTCTGAAATACTAACAAATAAAATGAAAAACTCACCAGGTCATCAAAGATGTCTCTCTGGTGCACATGGATGGTGATAAGAGTCTCAAACTTCCTTCTTTCCACCTTAGAGAGGGTTCGTGTAGTCTGCTCAATAAGAAGATTCAGAAGCTCCAGGAATGCTTGATTGGTTTGCTGCATGACCTTACGATCATATTTAGCATTAGTCAATGCTTCCTGAGCATCTCGAGTCCAGATCATCTGAATCCCAAGAAGACCAACCTAGTACAAAATAAAAGGTATTGCTTACTAACTAACAAGAAAACATATATTCACTTCATAACGCAATAATCTCATATAAAAAAAAAAAACAGCAATCAGTGTTCTACTGACAAAATGACAGTTCTAGTTCGGCTGGCTAGTTCATTGCTTACCACTGCTACATGTAAACCACTGATTGCTCATATTACTTCAAATTACAAGTTTGTGCAAATGACAATGTTCAAAGGAAGTCTTAACATATAAACTAGTGAGAAAGCTCGCAGATCACTTAAGTGACAAGCTACCTAGCCACTGATGACAAAGTTAGGGACAAACCCTGACAGCTACATTAGTGCACCATGTACATACCTGAGCTGGGTATGAATTCAGGAATTCAATCAAGTTAAAGCTAGAATCTTGAACAGCTAAAGCAGCAGTACGGATAACACCATGTACAGAACGTTGTGACATCATCATTAGATTCATCAACCAGATCTCAACGTTACCCTCAGCTTTAATTGGTTTTTCCAGCTATGGGTTAAAGGAGTAACAAGACATAAGGTTATACTGATCAAACATACATTGTAAATACAAAACTGATAAAAATATATGTAGGACAAAGATCAAATAAAGTCAAGAGAGAATATGAAAAGTAATTTGGCTCAATAGCCCTACTGTCTGACCATTCAATATCATCCACTGTTGTTTTGAATGATAAATAAATTATGCCAGCTTGCAAAATGATATCATGCTGAGACTATATACACAACAATTCACAGATAGTTCTTTGCAAAGTTGTCCCAATCATAAACAACCCATGCAGTTGAATTGTTGGTCAACCCTGTGAGTGTGTTGAGTGTTGGTATCCCTGTTCATACATGGGTTTCTAATGCACGTACAAGCTACACTTCATGGGTTTCTAATGCACAACTCAGTTACACTTATCGCTAAGAGAAGGGGTTTACACCGGTGCTCCTGCCAGTGGCTGCAGAATGCGCTGCAGCACCTTGTAAACTCTTCTAAGGTGCTACATAAATGGTTCTCATAATTCAAAAACTTCAATAACCTGTTGTAAAAAAACTCATAATAATAAGCACCTTGAGTATCTAATTGTTGGTAGATAGGTGCGCTATATAAGACTCCGGTATTACAAGGTCCTACACTATCAACATCTATTCCTAGTCTAATGGTCACTTAATGCAATACAATAGTGGTCTTATGTGTCCCTTCTCTCTTACCTCAATTGTCTCTCCTTCAGATGAAATAATGGCCAAGATCTGATCGTAGTTTTTCTCATGAAACTTAACCGTCTTAGTATTATCAAAAATACTAAGAAGATGAGCCTGGATGGTGTGAGAATCTGAAGCTTGACCAAGGATCTCAAGAAGGGCAGGATCTGAGACAAAGAAGAATCTTGGGAACAACAGACGTTTCTTCTCAAGGTAGCTGTAAGTCAGAGAATTCAAAACACAAAACATAATTACTAACAAGTTTGAAACATCATCCTAAATGGAACCATGAACTTTACTTGTTGTATGCTATATTTGTTAGCATAATGTAATTATAGACCATTTCACTTTGTTTACAGAATGAGTGATTTGTGCATTCCTGGCAGGCAAGGTACCACACAAGTCAGTTTTGAAATGTGCCCCCTTTCTTCATATTAAAATTTGATAACATTTTATGATGCAATTTATGCCCTGCTGTGCAGCTATTCTTTCCACACAAAATAATCAGCCAATGTGGTGTATGTTAGCTTTTTTGACTGTGAATGGGCTGCTGAAATTCTGAAGCAATTTTGAAAGCAGTAAGGGATAATATCATTTGCAAGGGGTCTATAGTCTAACATTTGAGCCATGGATGTTTGACCCTTACCCTGTGAGTGACTTCTGACAAAGTTCCAGTTGCTCTAGAAGATGTGGCAATAACTGTCCCATGAACTCATCCCCAACACAGCACTGAACAACGTTGGTATTCTCATGAGCACGAACCATGATTTTCACCCAAGACTTGTCAATGTTGGAGAAGCGTTTTGCTTCCTGTAAATGAAGGCGGAGAAGAAATGAATGCAGGACTTGTAAGTAAAAAAAAATAAATTAGATTAAGGAAATAATTTACGAAACAAGTATCAATTTCTTTATTTCCCCCAATTCAACATAAAACACTCAGTAAACCCACCAACAGCAAATATACCAAACAACTGACTCAACTTTTCCTGTGCTTTTACAACTTCATAGATACGTAATTTTTTCTTTTAACTTGCCATTCCCTCGAGATACAAGTGACTATTTCATAACTCCATACCTTAGGTAGCTGTTTAGCGATGTCTCCACCTACAAACACAGCTTCAAGATAAACCCAAAGGTTCTGTACTTGCATCCATTGCTCAATGATCTCACTTGTATTAGACAGGTTCTGTACCCACTGTTGAATACTCTTTTTGAATGGTGCGTTGTATCTGTGAAATATAAGACATTCCTTATTAGGCAACTTTTCTTAGGCTTTGATCGCAATGTCCAAGCTTCTTAAATTGGGATTTCCACCATACTTAGTGGATCTAGGTGATTTCCTGTCAAATAGCGAACAGTGCTTTCAATATCGTGACGGTCATTCCCACAGGGCACTAAGCTAGGACCGATAATCTTCCTAGCACTCACTAACCAGGATGGTTTTAACGAGAACAATACAAGTATAAGAAACTTCAAATACTTGATGACATGACTGTCATCAAAACCCAGGCCAGAAGGCTTCATTTTGAAAGGGCAAGGGCATCAAGGCATTTTTTTCTTGACAAAGGGCACCTCTATGAGGAAATTGTAAACTTCTATTGGAGCATTTCAAGGGCACCAAGGCACTGACCAGGGGCAGTGGAGGCAATTGCCTCCACTGCCTCTGTGATGTATCAGGTCTGAAACCTGTGTAGCCAGCATCAGATCCAACCTTCCTGCTGCAATCAGTGAATTGCATACTTTGTTGTCGGATTACAAAATGCGACATAATACTAAAAAGTGTTTTGCCATGGACATTTGTTTCTGGCAAACCCCCAAACCCCCAGACCCTCTCTCATTGAGCCTAACAGACACCACAATTACACAATGTGTAGGCCTAGTGGTTAAGGTTTTGGGTGTTTACATTCCAGCAGACTTAAAGTGGCACGCGGATATAAACTCAACGATCTAGCATGCAAATTCCAGCCTTTTCATGCTTCATAAATTGAAATATCACTATCCCAACACAAGTGATCTTGCTTCCTTTGTTCGCCAAATTTTAGAGTATGCTGCCACTGCATTGTCAGGTGCAATATCAAGTTAACAGTGCAATGATCTGGAAAGGGTGCAGAAGCGAGCATGAAGATTTATTCTTGCCATGTTTTATCATTTTTTAAAATGTACTCAGGTTTCACTGGGCTAGGTCTATATGTTTTTACGTCTATGTTGTTACTGAACGATCAAGTTTTAATCTTTTAATTTTTTCTGTTTTTTTTTGTCTACTTTGTAGTTTTGTAGGCTTTTTTTAATTGTGTTACATTTGCCCGCAATTTAACCTTTGGTCTCTATGGGAGAACTGTGTAAGTAAAAATAAACCATTATTTAAGAAATAAATAAATAAATAAACTCCCAATGTTTTCAAAATAATATCTTGATAAGTAAAGAAAGTTTACAGGTCAAACAATAACGATCGATTTCACATTAGAGTGAAGATAATTGAGCACTTTACCTGTTACTCAGTAACGATCCCAAGACCATCAAACCATCTTCCATGAAGCTAATGATCTCAGTGATGTTGTCACCTCTAAGAAGAAGCTCCCCACGGTTCTTAAAGTTAGCAAAGATGATATCACGAGCACTCCATTCTGCAATGACAGTCTTCAGTTTAGCCTCAATGTCTTTCTCTTTCACAGCTGAGATACAGATGTCCTATAAACCAGATCAAACAGAATATTATTACACTATAAAATATCATCAACACTTGCAAACACGCAGCTACTGAGTCAAATTTGTTGTAAAAATTATGGTAAGTCCATGTATGTAAACACGACTTCACGAAAAATGTGCACTTCACTGTATAACACATGGGGACATTGACTCCCAAAATGGTGCATTCAAGACTAAAGTAATGATGTCATCGGGTGAATTGGTTAATTTATACTGAAGTATAAAAAGCTTCTTTGTAGCTAGAATATTAAAGTGAACTCCTCCAAGCCATTTCTTTATAAATTCATATTTTTTCTTTCACCACAAACATTACTTTCAATCTTTGTCCAAAGACATGGCATATCATATTCTGATGTTGCCATCATTTTCAATCCTAACCTCAATGTCTTCCTTGGATTTCAGCAGTGGTGCTTCCATGATATTTCTCAGGCAGAAGGATTCGCTCTCTACATCAAAGACATGACCTGTAGTATCAGCCATTCTCTGCCAATGTCTTGGTTTCATGGCCTTATTGGTCATCAGTTCTAGCAGAGGGCATGTCTCATTGAAGTCATCAATTGTATTCTTGAGATCATTAAAGGCCGGCCACTCCTTCAGGGCACGGGGGAGCTTGCGACATCTTGTAAAAGACATTATTACCCAGTTTATATATATAGCAGTTCCAGGAAAGGCAGTTGGTTGTTATCTCACTCAATTGTAAGTATTTTATGAATAATATCATCATTAGCAGTTATTATGCACAGCCTATATGCTTTGTGAGTGTTAATCTGAAGTGGTGGTGTTGGAGCTTATTCTCAAAAGTCTCCTTCTGGTCATGTTTTGTTACATGTTCTGTTATCTTTCTTTGAATTAAGATTTCCAATTTAAAGTTGAAGGTTTTGACCACCATGATGAATCATTACACAATGCTTTTGTACTAATTTTCCCTTAAGTCTCAATGCTTGCAAAACATACACATGTGAAATCACTTCTGCGTAACATTTGTTGCACTTCACAGCAGCCTTACATTATTAGGGGCTGTACAACACATAAGCAAAACATAAGGTATGTAAGCAAATCAGTCCAAGCTTGTTTATGTGGATTAGTAATGTATTTGGTTAATAGCGATGTCTTTATTAAGATGTCACAGGCATCCACCACACACAGAGGGAAGTGTTAGGTCTTATGTTAGGTGTTAAAAGTTGAGAGGTAAGGGAGATGAAACAATCAAAATCCATGCTGATGAAAATGATACATCTGTACAAAACAAACAAAACTGAACAGACAAGTGTTAATAATCGTAAAAGACTTCATAATGTTGGGCTATATTGCTCACTGTGCAGAACATAATGTACATGTAGGTCCAGTAGCGTAATCAGACATTTTCACTTGGAGGGCAAATGGGGGGTAAAGACATAATTTGGGGAGCTATTTTTTAATCTCATTTGGGGGGCAAGGGGGGGGACAAGGGTTTTGAGGGGGTTGTGGCACTGTGTAGGTCATAAAAAGTATTTGTTATTTGGAAATGCATAATGCAAGAGAACAAATAATGAACAGCAGTAGCTCTTTTAAAATGACTCCAGACATTGCATTACAAGTGAACATTTGTGATGACCAAATAATAATCAAGCCATACTGACGGCAAGGTCTTTCAAATTTTGGAACATTCAATCACAATTCAATCACAATCTCATGTTGAAATTTTCCTCACAATTTGTGGGCAAGTATTAATTAAAGTGTGCACTTCCTTTAAAATAAATCAACAAAACACAAGTAACATGATTTGTAAAAAGCATTCAACACAACACACACAAAAACAACAAAAACAACAACAACAACATCAATCAGTTGAACTGATCAGCTCCAGTGTCAAGCATCATACCCAAGTACCCAAGTACCAAATCAACCACACAACATACCTGTTCTGAAACTCAATCAGTTCTTGATTAATCTTCTCAATGTCTACATCAGCCCAGAGGATGTCATAATATCCATTCACTCGATCAATGACGTCATTGTAAAGTCCATACAACTTCTGAAGTAGGTTCAACTCCTTCTTAATTTGTAAAAGCTCAGGATATTCAGTGACGGATAAGCCAAAAAGCTCTTCTCCTCCAGTATATGTGGTGTACTTTCTGAAGAGGGTGTCAAAGCGATTCTGGTAGATAACCAAACGATCACTGGCTTCTTTTGGTGGGAGTCCGGTAACCATAGGCCCAGCCTAACAAGAAATCAAACCAAAAGATAAGATTTGAAGAGAATAAAAGAAAGTAAAATCATAACACTACTGTGGAGTCTTCTGTTTATATCCTCACTACACACAAACTTGAACTAGTTCATAAAGTTTACAACAAAATTAAAGAAGAAAGTATCTTACATCTGCATACTCAGAGTAGAATGTACTACAATCTGTGATAAATTCCTCTACATCACTAAGCAAGCCACCACGGAAGTCAGGTTGGATTTTGAGTAGATAATGAGACATCTCAATGGACTGAGCAGCGACTCGTTCCCAAGAGTAACGCAAAGTATCAACCTTCTCTGCATCTTCTTTGGCAACAAGCAGTTCATACTTGTTGAGAAGGGCGTAGGATTCCTGAGATTGATAAGAAAAAATAAAGTACATAACGATGTTAAACAAATGGAATAATTTATTGTCTGTAATTCAAGATTTACTATATTAATATATCTAAGAGGACTTTAGACTCTCACAAGTCCAACTTACCTCAATTGGTCCTATCTCCATATCAATACGGATCTCATTCTCTCTGACTTCTTTAAGAGACAACATAACCAGACGGATGTCATCTAAATCCTTGACTGGTCGATTCAATCTCTTAGTTACTTCATCAATGAATTCAAAGATATCTTCCATCATGTTGCGGTACTTATCATTGCAAGCTCGGCTGAAGGCAAGCTGCCAAGCACGGGTCTCTGTTGTCAAGGCTAGCTTCAGATTCTCTGAGTAAAGATCGAAGGTGAACAGTTACGTCAACATTGTGGGAATGTTTTGAACCTGTATTAAACAGATGAAACTTTGGACAAGATTGATGTTGTCTCATGGTAGCCTGTCAGTCATACTCACCTGTAAATAAAGCAATGGCACCAACATTGTAGAATTCAGGCTCAGCTTGTATCTCTGCCTCCAGTTCACTGTAATGAAGCAACATTGACTGGAAGTCACCAAGCTTAGGTCCTGCTGCTAGAAACTCCTCAAGAGTCTCATTACGTTCCTTCTGCCAAATAGGGTGATAATGAGCAAACTTCTCCAGTGCAGTAGTTACTTCCTTCTTAGTGGAATTGACACAGGTAGAAAGGAGAGAGACAAGTTTGGCAATCTCCTTGTTTTCACTGACACTCTTGAAGTAGTTCTTAACAGGTGCAGCTGGGGTAATGGCCTGTACAGGAGCTTCCTCTTTGCCTTATGAAGACAAAACAGAATACACTCGGTTTTACAATGAGCAATATCAACTTAAATTTGCTTCCGTTTAGCAATGATTGATTAAGAAACAGCTCGGGATTGGATGTAAACACACTTCCAGTTTTAGGAATCTTTACAGCATCAAAACAGATCAAACATATACATAGGAAACTCACTATAATGTATCAAAGAATGCTAATAATCAAAACTTCTACAACAAAAAAGTAAATGCTAGGTGTTTTGAACAAACATGGTTCAGCATAACAATAAGATTAGTGGCAATGATGTATTACCTCCTTTGCGCGTGGCGATGTCACTACGTGAGCTTTCAGATGCTGCCATACTAGAGATACTGCTTCGTCTTCCTTGATCTCCAAGAGCTAAGGCTCTCAAGTCTGCCTCCTGTTTAGCCTGTTACCAAGAACAACATCAAACAAGTTGAATCGAATTAGAATTATATGGTACTTTGAAATCTGATGGATTGGAATACATTTTACAAGAACTCAATTAGTCTATAAGAGCAAGTATGAAACTTTGTATCAAAATTGTAAAAAAAGGGAAATGGCCAAGTACACAAAACTTTGAAAAAAAGTTTAAAAGGAAATCAGCTGATCAGCAGAAGAACTGCCAACCTGATAGAAACTGATAACATTTTGAGTGAACTTTGAAAGCCGAGATGGTGGGTAGGAAATACAACTGACTTAATTTTGAAATGAATCATGAAGTGATGATGAATAGTAAAACTAATTACGGCAAAAACCTTGTATACCTTTGACTTGCGCTCTTTGTTCCATTGTGCAATAGCCTTTGCCACTCCAAGAACCAACTGAGCAGCCTTATTGACAGCTTGTTGTACCTCATCTAAAGCAGGTTGCATGATGATATTAGGAATAGCTAGAGTCACATTACAACGAAAGAATGGACTATCCTTCTTTTGACCCTCATTCCGCTGAATGTCTTCAAACAAAAAATAAGATAATCAAGCCAATGTCATTATATTGGTGGTCAGGAAAGAAGAATGAAGTAATATAAGCATTGTTCTTAAAATAAATATACACAAAAGCTTTTTGGTAAAATGTGTTTAGCCACTTTTGATGACTGTTAATCAATACAAAAACCAAGTAACAAATGTTTTTGTTTAAATTCACAACACAAGTTATAAATGGAGAAAATACATACCAATGTAATTGAGGTGTGAGCTACTGGTTACTCTCTTGCGGATAGAGTCAAGTGTCTGTCTAGTAACTTTAAGCAAAGCATCCAAGTTACGATGATTGAAATGAGCTAAGAGTTCCTGAGCTACTTCTTCTAGATTCTCTCTCATTTCCTTCTTACGTCGTGCTACATTTACTGCTGCAGCAGAGTGAGTACGAGATCTTCCTGCACTGCCTTGACTGCGAGAAAGACTACGAGCACTTAGACGGGATGGAGTGGGACTGGATTTCCTCTTCTCACCATCTGCAGAAAATAAAAGATTGTTATCAATCTACATCTAAGTCTGAATAAGATTTAGCTCCGATTCAGTTTGAGTCAGGTATTGTCATATAACAAACATACTCATGTTCATATGATTTGTCTGACTTCAATATAAAGTTTGTAAGAAGTGTCTTACTTTCTTCAGTCACATCTTTCTCTTTTTCTTCATCCTCATCTTCCTCTTCATCTTCCTCATCTTCATAACTCATTAGCATATTAATGAGCTCATTTGCAGCTTCCTCCACTTGGGTGCTCTTGATCTGCAGTGTGATTGCTCCATGGTTGCAGAGTTCCTACATTTAAATAATCACAAAGGCTTTGCATGATTTGCTTCCACACAAGTACATGTTATATTTCAAATTTTCTTTGTAGTAAACTGTCCATATGCCTTGTATAAGCTCAGCTTCTCCTTCATAAGACCTCAGCTGCAAGATTGCATTAATGGATAGTGTCAAACTTGACAAGTTATGGCTCAAGAATGACTTTCTGTAAGGGAGAGTATTTGTAAAATAATACATCTTTAAGACTACTAATTTTCAAACTTACTTGTGTGTTTTGCAGAAACTGTTCAATTGTCCATGGTTCATCCTCTGGTAGTTCACACAGGGTAGTGGTACTCATTTCAAATAGAACAGCATTGATTCGGAATTGACATAAATCATTAGCTCTGTCCATCAAAAGCTCAAGTTCACCTAAGAAGGGAACAAACAACAGATCAACATTAACCTACAGTTTTAAATATTTCAACAACTTTAAATTAACCCCCTTGATCTGTTTATATCGCTTGACAATTTGGGAAACCCAATGGTGACCCTACAACAGCAAATTAAAAAGTGATTTCTTTTAACTAATTTTACAGGGATTAACTTGTTTTAAATACATCATACATGAGTGTTGTACTAACACGCAAATCAAGTGTCCCTTTTTTATATCTTTGATTGAAAAGTACACTGTGCACCTGTCATATTAATATATTGCTTGTTTTTCTTGCCAAATACTGGAATCAAGCTAGTTTAGAAAACTGCTCTAAGGGAAGGTTTTGGATTTGTTGTCAGGCAGGACTCAGTATGATCCAAGTATAAAGTGCTTTCACACACATTGTACACTGGTGCAGGTCTAAACTAGAATTAACATAGTAATGATGATAGACCATAGATGGGGAAAGTGACTTCAGTTACTTACCAAGGGAAGAGTAGACAGTATCCACATAACTCTCAATGTTCATACTTGTCCATGAGAGCATCGTCAAACCAGGCTCAATTACACTGTCAAGTTTATTGATGTGTGGAACCATAAGAGGTTCAAAGACTGGTTGAATCTTTCCACGAACACGTTTATTCTCTTCCATCATCATCTAATAATAATAAAAACAAGTCAACAAAACATTCCAATTGTTTCAATTTATATAGCGCAACCTTAAAAGATAAAAACTAACCAACCAAACAATTACGTCATGGAAACCGTCTGAATACATTTGTCATGGAAACCATCTGAATACATTTGTCATTGAAACCATCAGAATACATTAAAAATATTGTACACAAAAACGTTTTCTTTTAGCTAGGTAAAGCTTTGAAATCTTCTAAATCTTCAGATGAATCAAACAATATTCAGACAAACTTGGAAAAGACCGATAGATAGCTCTTTGGATTTGAAGTAACTAACCTTTAACTTGTTGAAGTTATTCTTGAATGTTCCTTGCTTCTGACGTATTGCTCTTGCAGCCAGAGGAATGTCAAGACCAAGACGACACATACATTCAGTCTCCCTGATCAATGTCAAGATTTGAGGGTCAAAGTTCACAAAGAGCTCACCCGTCTCTGGGTGACTGACAAGGAGTGAGGCATGAAGACCAGATTTGATTGCTTCAACCTGCAAATGAGAACAAAGGCACATTACCTCATCAAAATATAGAAACCAACAATCATATCTAACAAAGATTGTGTAAAAAAAAAAACAATAAACTGCAAATTGGATTGCACTGTTTTTGACAAGTTCAACTCATGAAAAGAAAGGTTCATTTGATAGAGTACTTTTGCATCCATGTAGTCTCCATTTTTTTTCATAACATTAAATTGTACAAGAATTTATAATCACACTCCAGATTTAAAAATTTAAATACTGACAGCAAAAAGTTCCAAAACCATCCCCTTAGCCTAAAACAAATAAGTCATTTAAAGGACTGACCTGTCGAAGCCAAGCTCGATGATACAAGACTTCAAACTCCATCAAGACCTTGGCTAGCTTGTTATAATTCTTGATGATACGTTTGGCCTCTGCTCCTTGAAGTAGATGAGGCATTGTCTGAAACACCTCCATTGGTTCTTGAATGCGTTGGAACATCTGTCTAGCCCAGGTGATCTTACCTGCTATTGGAGGTAAGTCACGTGCTACTGGGGGATCGTTCTTGTGACGTTGGTAGTTGCGGGATGTATTCTCAATCTCACGCCCAAAGCGAGACAGAATTTGAGAATACTTTTCAGTGATGCCAAGATTTGGTATGGTTAACCTGAGAAGGGGAAAAGAGAGGACAATTCATATGAAAGAAATGTCATGCAAAAGCATATGCTTACAAACAATGATAAATGCATTTGTTATTTATGGAAAACAAACTCTTTGATCTCAATCCCTCATTCAAGTAAATTCTTACCCTTCAAATTTCTTAATGAGCTGAAGAGCCCTGGGCACATTGTAGATCTTGTCAAACGTGTTGTCCATAAATGTCTTTATCTGGGTCTATTGCAAGAAATACAAAATCAAAATGGTTACTGATTATTAAAATCTATAAAATTACTACAAGCAAATTAGTGACTTAAAACATCCCTGAAAATCAACCATTATTAAAACTGACCTGAAGCTCTCCAATGCTGCGCTTGAAATCGTGATAATCATTGTCATAGTCAGTCTTGCGTTGATCCAACAGATCGTAAGGTTTCTTCTTCATTGAAGTGTAGATCACTGTGAACTTGTTTGCCATGATTTCCATACCTGTAGAAATGAGATAAGTCAGCTTTTACAGTTCCCATTAGTAACAAGCATGTCAAGGATAGTATTTGTTATTTCCTTTGTTATTCAATTATTTGTTTATATATTTCACCCACACAGATCTTGTCATTTGAATGGTGGAGCATGCATCAGTGTCATCCTGTATTTTGCCATGTATACTGCCATGACACTCCAAAATATCATATTGGAGTCCAATACGAATATTTATTGTACGCTTCGCAGCATAGTTTACAAAATAATCGTTCCCCACTCATTTGTCTAAACAAGGCAAGGTCATGTCATAGCAGATAAGGCTGGTGTCTAAATGGAGTTATCCACATTGTTGAGAGGGGGTTTCTAAATTTTCTTGCTCCTTTGCTAAGCTCATATGAATAAAAAAAAAGTTTTAACTCATTGGACATCTTATAAATCACAATTGGACATCTTATAAACCACACTTGTAAGAGTTATTTAAAGTTATTAAAGCATGGGAGTGTATGCCGGTGCTATACCATAACCCTGAAATCTGAACTATTCCATTACACAAGGCAAAGTGTGCACTCTAATGCATCCAATATTTGCATAATATTGGTTTCAGATTTAAAAAAGTAGCAAACAGGCCAAGCACTTTTAAGCATTTTCTATATTTACGATTGCTTCTTTTTTCAGGATGGCCGAGTTACTTAATAAAAAACTGACAGGTAACATCTGATCAAGGTTTTAGTATAAATCTAATTTAACCAGATTCTAATTATTACTTTTTTTCCCTTGGAAATGGTGGTCGAAAAAAAGTAATTTGCATGTAGAGGTTTGTAACTTGTATTGGTCTGGACTTGAAAGTAACAGATGCAAAATATTTCACTACATATCTTTGCAATAAACCTTTTGTGTTTCCAAGGAAGTTGTAATAAATAAATGATAATTCATATGCTCCCCCGCATAACGTTCTATTATCCTTCTCAAGAGAAAACAGATGCATTTCAATCATCCCTAAAAGATTGATCACATCTAAGACAATTCTTGTTGATGTATTTCCTGTCTTTCTGTTTATGACAGGTGCATAATCAATCATCTATTCCAAAGGATAATGTAATCAAAAGATCATTTGCAGGTGCTCTTCATGCAACATTTATGAATTATCCATTAGCTTCCCAATGCATCAACATACTTATACATGTAAATGTCAAGACTTTCCAATAATTCTGCCTATTGATATGGATGACTTGCTTATCATCATAACATACTTGCATTGGCACAGAAACACACTATCAACATTTACCAAGCTTTCCCTTTTAAATATTTCTTACAGCTTTGATCAGAACTTTGAACAAAGGAAAATATTTGACAATGCGAGAAGAGAACCTCCAAACCCAATTACAATATAATGGCATTCTCTCCCCGTCGGTCTCTCTCTGTCTCTCTCTCTCTCCAGACAGCCAACACTTACCTTCAATACGTGTGTCCGACAAGTGTGAAAACATTTCCATCGTGTCAAACATATCAATGATCTTCTGTAAGCGTCTCTCAAAGGTGTCAAACTTGCCAAAGATGTACATCTCAGAAAACTCAAATTGGCGCTCATTTGGCATAGTCTCCAATTTCTGTTTGGTACGTTGGAAATGTCGCTGGTACTCATGGTTCAGATGGATGCAAGACTTTAGTTTAGGAATCAGCTCTTCAGTTGGCTGATCCCAAACATTCATTAAACCTCGCTCACTGATATAAGCCTTGCATGAAGTGATCATCTGGTTGGTAACCTGCAGAGTTTAAATTAGCAAATAATACATGAGATGTAATGTGGCTATTATGACAAAGAGGAGATAATAATTGTGAATATATTAAACCATATTTCTGAGTCAGCACATTTTAACACAATTCATTTTTTTGGAGGAAAAATGACAAAATAACATATACAATTGTAACATCGAGAGGAGAGAAAAACAAGAAGCAAGTTTACCTTGACAAAGAGAGATGTCATTCTCTCTGAGGTATTGTAGAATCTTGATATACTATGAATCATTCGGATAGCATTGATCAACCCAGGAATAGTTTCAATCATTCCAATCTGTAATGAATATAAATACACATCAGAGTTGGAAAAGGTACAACCTGAAAGGTTGATACTAGGATTGGTAAAGCTGATAGTGCAGTGTTCTTACTTTGTGTAATTTAATATATACATGAAAAAAACTGTGAAAATTTGGGATCAAGCCGTCGTTCCAGTCAGGAGAAACTAATGAAGACCAGGCACGCTTGTCAGCATGTAAACATTGTCCTTAATTTGTATTGTTACAACCAAAATTAGAATCGGGGTCTTCAAAATCAATTTTCTTGACTTTGACAGTATTTCAGACAGATATATATCTATGGAAGATGGCACTGGTATGAACTTCATTATCAGTAAGATTTCAGACTGGTACCAATAAAAAAAAGCTTTTGGGTGAATACCAACCCTGTATTCTACCTTTAATATAAAAGATTTAATGAAGATTTTAATAACTAAATTGTCAACAAAGAGAGACTGATCAATTGAACTGTGGCAGGCAGGAGAAAACAAATTGTTATCATGTTCTTTTAAACCTAATATATTCAATATGATTTGAGCGCGCAGGGTGATTTTCAACTTTCTGTTCTATGATGTTGGGAGAAACACATTAACTGACATGTCTGTACTTTTCCGACAGCAGAATGAACTCTGAGGTTTCTTTTGTCTATTTTGATGACACTGAAACAGCTTCTGGAGAAACTTGAAATGGCTGGAAGTTTAAGATCACTGCACAACTACTTCACTTAACAATTTGACTTAGTAATACTCACAGGGTCACTGTTGTACAATGGGTCACAGAATTTATCCAATGTGTACAAGAATTTCACGTTATCCTTAGCCTCATTGGCAGCATCTGTGATGCGTCGATCAAGATCCATCCATGTCTGTTCAGGTAAAATCAAAAATTAATTTCTTACACATTGATTGATGAACAACTAGACCGTATTTCATGAGACAAAAATACATTGGGTTTGCCAGAACAGTTTTGTTGGGAGTGGTAAATATTTAAAGGTAAAATATAGGATTGGTAAAGCTGATAGTGCAGTGTTCTTTCTTGGTGAGATTCAACATATACATGAAAATCAAACCTGTGGGAATTTGGGCTCAATCCATTGTCTGAGTCAGGAGAAAATAGTGGAAAACCATGCACTGTTTTCAGCATATACACACATTGTCCTTAATTCTGATTGATACAATCAGATTTCAAATCGATGTATTAAAACAAATTTTCTTGCCTTTGAAATATTTCTATGGAAGATTGGTACTGGTATGAACTTCACAATCAGTGATTTTTAAGACTGCTACTAATGCAAAAAGCATTGATAAATACCAATCCTGTATTCTACCTTTAAAAGAAAAAATCAGTGCAATTAAAATTGTCTGGCGGATACAATAACATGAAAAGGCTCTGCCTACATAGTGACTTGAGAGTTTTCGATGCAATTACTGAAGCTAATAATCAGTGAGAAAGCCAATAAAATAGGCAAATAAAGTAGGAAAACTGAAAGATGAGAAGGGTATTAACCTTGATGGCTCTACTCTTAGCAGCCTGAAGGACACCGAGTACAGCCTTGACTTCAGGACATTTTAACTGCTCCAGGAGGTAATTGAAACGTGCCATACGTTTTTTCCAATGTTCCAGCTCAGCTCTAGGACCTATGTTGTCTGCTTCCTTACGCATTTGTTCACTTTCAGTCAAAACCTATTGAAAGACACGGTACAAAATATTTTATGTTGGTGAAGCTCTAGAATAATCAGTCTACTTCCTCTACTAGTAGCATACCAAGTAAATTCTCTCTAGTTATTAGAATCAAAACCAAATCTTACTTGTTCAATTTGTTTAATCCAGACTGCCATAATCCCTTCAATAAGTTCCAAATCCTGTGTACTGTTAGCTACAGTGATGTAATCACCAGCTTTAGTCAGTTTGCTCAGATCATAAGTTTCACATCTACGTAATTCCACTCTCTCTTCCAAGGAATCTTGAGCAGCATTCAGAATAGTGACGAAGGCATCCAGAGACTGGACAAACTCTTTCCTTGTACCTTGGTTTGCCTGAAAAATAATTACAACAATGTAACAATTACATTTGCATGCAAATAGAACAAATTATCGGAAAAGGTATACTTAAAGTTTCTTGATATCGTTCAGTAAAAATTTTATGTGCTATGGTTGTTTGGACTTTTCTTTTTTTGTTAGTGTGTTATTGTTCCTTTTCCCCCTTTTTTCTTTTCATTCTGAAAAAAAAAATCAGTTAGTGATAAAACATGATAAACACTTATTATATTCCCATAGTAATGATCTATGATACCAGCTTACAATGCACTTTCCATAGGAAGAATCCAGTTGAAGGGTTAGGTTTAGGGTTAGAGTTAGAGTTAAGAATCACAAAACTTACTTGTGATTCTAGTTGACCCCATCCGTTTTGGTTTCCTTTAAGGAATGGGATGAAGATCTCTGCCAGATACTTTTCTATCGCATGCAAGATTCCATTTCCGTTGTTGTCCAGAGTTGTAAAAATCACATCCTTGTAAAAAGAAAAACACAAACATATCCACATTATGAATTAAATATACCTAGTGATATAAAGATATTTTTTAATTTGACCTTCTTAAAATATTTAGAAAAAGCAAACAATATACATAGTATTTTATTTTCATTGCATTTTTTTTACTTGTAGATGTTTGCCCGTCATCACTCACAGTATTTGACATACATGAACAACTTTATATTTTAAATTTTTACTGTATATCATTGTGAAGCGCTTTTGAATGTATATGTATAGAATCAGCGCTATAGAAATGTAATAAATGTTATGTTAATGTTAAACAACTGAAAATGCACACAAACATAAAATGAAATGTCAATTGTAATAACTGTGATATATGCCTCTATAATTATAGTGTCAGCACTGAATGTACAGATTTTGGAAACATCAACTTGGTTAAGTTTTGACAACAATGCTTTATAGACAGTATCTTACTACACAGAGATAGAATGACTTACTTTGTGGACATTTTCTGGTGCAATAGGTTTGCTAGGATTAGCACGCAAGAAGAATACACAGGTACCATTTAGTGGTGCATCTACTCCATCTGTCACAAACAGCTTGGGTTTGCCTGCTTTGCCAGATTTTACACTAGCTGGACCCAATCTCAGTGGCTCTCCTAAAATAACAAGTTATAATAAATTATTAAGCTCTACGTGTAATTTTGGTCACAACAGCAGTAAATATTTATCATTGTGTCTGATAGTAACAGCTATATTTTGAATGAGTGATCAATCTGCTTAATAATTACCATTGGATGTTTGATTAGTAAATGGTATGTGATACAACACGCTCACATAGCATATTATATAATCCGTGCGTGGCCATTTGTTGACCCCAAGAGGTGGGATTTCATTTTATGGATAAATGGAACTTTCTAAAAAAAACTCCAGATTTTTCTAGTGAACTGAAAGTATATTTTTGGAAACTGATGTAACTATAAGAAGTCTCTTGAAACTTATAATTTTATAGTAATTTTTGGAAAATAGGAAAACTTATTAACATGAGCCGGCAGAGATTTTGGGCAGAACTTAAGCCTTTCAAGACTACTGTACATCAAGACCTGTGATGTCGCTTGCATTTGGAGAAAGTTCACTTTGACTGAGTGAAGAAATGTCTTCCATTTCATGTTCTTATCTTGAAACTGTTTTCAAGTTTTCTTACCAGTTCCCCCATCTTGTATCCAAGCATGCTTTCCACCTATTAAACAAAAAAAACAAAATAAAACCAATCAGTATACATTTGGTCACCGCACAAATATCTGTAAAGAGATGGAAAAACAGGATGCAGCATTACACAACTGGTTCACCAAGTACTATTCACTATCTTCGGATCCTTTGAAAATGACAAAAGCAAAGGTAAATGGCAGTGTGTAAACACGACATCATAGCAAAGCAATTAACAGGCATGTGTCTTGGTGACGGGGTATAGACTGACATTATTGTCAGTATTCATGCTCAGAGGAGTTGTACTCAAACCACACAGATTGATACAACAGTACTAAGTGAAGATTCAGGCATACAAATAGCAATGGAAACTCCTACCTGATTCTGATGCTATATCAGCCTCTTGATAGAAGAACATCAAATGGGTGGAGGCTTCAGACTCAAAAAACTTATCCATCTTCTCAATCTGATATTAATCACAAGATAGTGTTTATATTAAATAATATTTCTCTTTACATTAAATTCCATATTCAATAAAATTGGATTGAAAAGCAAATTCTTTTTTTAATTAGATAATACATACACAGACATTAATCCTAATAATTTACAAATAAGATGTCTGTTGACCATTGTTATGCTGGGAAACAATATTAAAATAAATCTTAGATCATTACTGGGTATTAAACGAATATTCATAAATACCCAACACAGTTTAGGCATTCCTGTTGTTTGAAAGTTGGTGACATGACCATGTTTACCTGATATCAAACGGCTGATAACAACATGGCTGGAGCTGTTTAAGACCGGTTATTTTAGATTGGTTTCCTGCTTTGATACTCTAACACTAGAAAACAAATATGAAGAGGCGCAAAACAGACCCATGGTGCAAAGCTCATTGCAAAGCGAGGAAGGTTTTTTGTGCTGTTCTCTGATTTGTTTCCACATTTTATTTCTTAACAATAAAAGGGCATTTATGGATGGGAATAAAAGAGAGGTGACTCGGTCTTAATGGGCCGTTTAAAAAACCTTACAATGTTGCGGCCATGAGATAAAAGCCCTTGCCTTCAGCTCAGGCCTTTATATCACATGGGCTACAACTCTAACGGTTTTAAACAGCGATTAGGACCGTGTCACCACTCTTTTATTCCCTTACTAAAACAAACCTTAGATCACTGCTGGGTATTTCTGGGCATAGACACAACACATGTACATCTGATTTTTCAATCAATAAATCTAATTGGCTGACGTCAAATTAATGTTTAATTGTGGTCGTTGCCTAAACTGAATTACTGAATCAATGTTGCTGCTTCAGATGAAATGGTTTATACATGTATGTAATAGTAGATTAAATAACTTACAGTATTGCCTTCCAATATGGCATCTTCAACTTCAGCAAGCTCAAGAGAGAGTGAACCAGCTGTAGCATCAATAATGAACTCATGACGGGCATCAAGCTGAGCTCGTTTGGCTTCCTTCTCCTCTTTCAGTTTTTGCTGTGATAAGAAAGAATGATGCAACTTTTCTTATTTATTTAAGCATCCAAACATAAAATATCAATCAACAGTATCCAGTTATTCACATACGAAGTAAAAATAAACATCAAGATCTGCAAAAAAATCTACATGTACCTTTCTCTATAGTTGATAAAAGTGTCTTCATGAAAAAGTTACAACCATGATTTAGATTCCTTCATATGTAAAACATTATGGACCTAGAAATAAATCTAAAGTTGAACTGCTCTCTGTAACAATGTGCGGAAACCATAATATTATACACTTTCATACAGGCCATGAGGAAATTTTTTTCTTGGATCCATTAATTAGCTTTTGTATTCAATGTTAGGTTAATTTCACCTATTTATATTAACTTTGAAGTACACCTGTGATGATGTTTTGAATCAATCAAGTTTCTTATGACATTATTTTATGTTTGAACCACAAAGGTTATATTAATGGATTTGGTTTATATTTTGTAAACTTTAATAGAGCCTTATCAGGCATTGTACTTTTTATGTGCTACCAATACTACTGGAAAGTACACAAGGTGATCATTATTAGTATACATAAAGATTCATTGTAAAGATAAGACAAGTTTGATATACCCTTGATGTCAATTGTTGCTCAGCAACTAATTCAGCTACTGAAACCAGTTCTATTACAAACCATTTTCCAAGCACGGAGTAAAACTACATAACCAACAGTATTAAAAATGTAGATGTACATGGATAATGAATATTGGTATGAAATACTTGTGTATGAACATGTCAAGTAAATCTTATCAGTAAAAAAAAATTCATAATTTTTAACTTGATATCACAATATTGCCTGTTTGAAATTATCTACAGCCAAGCTGCTTAGTATGAGCTCATACAATCAGTCATTTATTTTTCACCAACTTTTCAATCATTAATCTATGACATCAATTTCACACTCATTGTCAACAAAAAGCAAACAGTTGGCGCTTAGCAACCAAAAGCCAATTACACTGTATGCAATTACGCAACCGATGAAGCAGCGTTCTGTGGCAGCTCTTTACAGTGCATGAGTGTGTGCATTTACACAATGTAAATGTTTACTTTGATATTTGAAAAGGTAGAACTTAGTAGGATAAAAAATTAATTTATGACTTCATGGTGCCACACGAGCATGTATTACAATGCATGTACATGTACATATTGCACAAAATTCTTTATGAACTAAAGAAATGAATTTGTATTTAATGATTATTTACAGTAATTCCCCCTAACCTCGTCTTAACACTTATTGCTTGCTTCATGTATAGCATCCTCAGAGGAACATGTTGCTATGTAAGCACTGTTGCTATGGTATAATTGTATACAAAGCCTGGTAGACAAACAATCATTTCAAAGTACTCAGTAAAACGAATGTACAAAACAACAGCTACACTATGTGTGCATGTGTTTGAAGCCCAACCAGTCTGAGTACAAACCACACTGCATTGATAGTTCTAAAATTGCCTTGAGTCAAAAGATGACAAGAAGAACTTATTTACATGTACACTCTGGCTTGTTTCCAATGCTCTTCATGAATAAAACAACTTCTAACTTCCTTAAAGACCATTGCTGTACAAGGTGCCCTTAGTTGTCAGTTTGATCAGTGTAAGTCCCAAAGTTCTACTCATGACAATAAATCTTCAAGGTTGACAACTGACAAAGAAAATAATCTTGTTTAAGATTAAACCATGGAGCAATAAACCTGCTCCATGATTAAACTAATGTAAAGAAAACTTGAAAAACATTTTGTACTAACAAAATACAAGACTAAATCCAACATTACATTTCTCTTGACTCTTTCGCTGTTTGATGACACTGCCTGCATAAACGAAGCCATCCCTCAATAAGTTACATCCATGTAGCCAAGTATTATTTCAAGTTACAATAAACTACAACTAATGCACACCAAGATGTGTATGACATGTAGGAAGCCTGCCTTCCCAACTGCAAGCTGCAATTCAATTAACTCTTAGTTTCTGAGCTAAGGTGGGTGTTTCTCAATCCATCTCAATATTCTAATCCTACCACTTGGATGCGCTCCATCAACCTATGTAAACAGCAAGCTGTTGTGTGGCTTAGTTAAATATTAACATAGGCATCCATGCCATGGAAGGCTTTAAGAGAAGTTGTCACAAAGCCAGTCTTGAAAGAAATGCAAAACTATGTAGATCATCAGTGATCATGAGTTACAACATCACCCTTATGGTAAACTTATCAGTGGCTCAAACCAAATACGCATCACAGACATGTATTTTGCTACCTGCAAATCAACTACTACACTACTGATACTAGCTGTAGATGTTAATAGAACCCAGCGGTGTAGTCAGGACATTCAGTTGAGGGGAGTGAGGCACAGGAGGGAGGGGCGGCCTGATTTTTGTCAGTGGGGGAGGGGGTGGGAGGTCATGTTTTCTTTAATGCAATTACAAACATTTCAGGTTTCTCTAAAACTCAGGCCTTGATCTTAACCGAGGCCATCGAGGCCATTGGCCTCAAGCCCTTTTGAGTTGGCCAGCATGCCCTTCAGAAAAATTGCACTGTCAAACCAACTTGGCCAGCATGCCCTTTTACAATTTCTCTGATTTGGTAAGCAAAGACCTGCCCCCTTTTTCTGAAGATCGAGGCCTGAAAACCATATTGTATACAGCTGTACATGTATGAAGGCATACACTGTACAACTCAAAGACTAATCAGGATAGGCCTTTTTTACATTTTGTTTTATTAAAATAGTTGTGTCGTCATGATTATAGCAGTACATGTAAATTGAATAACCAGTTACTGCGCACGCATGTACTCTGGCGGTCACATCACAGTTTGACAAAGATGGCACTCTTTGTGATTTGATCGCAAGCATGTGTGTGTGCAGTATCTTTCTATGCATAGCCACAGGCCTGCTATAATTATGACACAGCCCCTTTAATTGAGGATACAATTATTTTCTGGAAGGGGGCACTATCGGGAAGTGTTTTTTTTTTGGGGGGGGCACTACAGACTCCAGACATTCATCATGAGACTTTAGGCCAAAAAAAAGATGTTCTGTTTCCGAAATGCCATTTCGAAATAGGGTCGGTAGGTCAGGAATTTTTTTTTTACAGTTTTTTTTCATTTTGGTAATATTGATTTAAAATACAATACAATACAATAGGTTAATTCCTTATAACCAATTCCTGTTCAGGCCACCACTAAGTACAAGAGTAAGTTTGGGGGAAAAAACGCAAGGCAAAATCTAGATTATTCCATTTCAACAATAGGCGAAGCGATACAAGCCAAGTAAAACGGAAAAGCCAGATTTCATCGAGTGATATTCAGCGAAAATGCCCGAATGAAATACATTCCATTGTTTATGTCTCACAAACAGATCCTTGTCATTTGAAAATAAACACGGAAAATCGTTCACCCACGCTCTGAAAATTCTTTAAAAACCTTCTGTAGAACAGGGACGATTCCATATAGACAGCAGCCTTGTCTCGTTTGAACAATGAGATGGGACCGATTATTTTGAAAACGATGCTCCGAAGATAACACATGACGTGAGCTCCACACGAAGCACGTGCAACAACAGTGCTGGATTTGTTATATCTCTAAGTTCGGACGTGCAGTTCGCTCTCTCAGTAAGCAATGATCATCAACTGCACGTCCAAATCTTTCAGGCGTTCAAGCGCTGGCGTCAATGTAAAACTGAAAGACCTGAAGCAAGTAACCCTGGACACAGAGCTACCGGTGTGCTTTTAAATTTATTTTATTTTCTGATGGCTACTTTTAATAAACATTTGCGTGTAAACAGGACATCCAGCACCAACTGGTTAGATGACTTGTTTACAGCCAAGAATGCACTTCACACATAATATCAGTTTTTATCTTTCCTATGAAATTACCCAAATTAAGCTTAAATTGTATTTTTGTATTTTTTTGTTCTATTCATACTGAGTATCTACAATGTCTAGACTTTTCATAACTGTAACAATCATTACTCCACGATGGTAATTTACACGTCTTCTGTATGCCATATGGTGTGTGTAGGGTTTGTTAGACTTTAGGTCTATCTTTACAAAAAATCAAGCAACATAAACTGTGTGCATATTTAGACAGAACCCTTGCAGCCTTTAAGTGACTTTGTTTACAGCCAAGAATACTACTACCAGTGAAGACATGTGATACACCATATAATCTTCCAATGTAAACAGTCACCAACTTCACAGCAATGTGAAAGCAACAACAAAAGCCCTAAATACACTGTAAAGGGGTAGTCATGGAGCAATCCATGGTAAAGTAATGTGTAAAAACATTCATCCTGTGGTTTAAAAAGGATTTATCATCAGTGACCATGTTATAATCCTAAATCAGCAGATTTAAATCTTAAGCTGATGTTAAAATAGTCTGTGTAGTGATCAGTACTACATGAAGTAACCTTGGTTACAAACAACAAAGTGAGGGACACTGTGGAAGCTGGTGGACAGCATGTACACAGTACAGAGATTACAATCTGCATAATTCCATCATAAAAGCTCTAGGCACAGAAGAGATGTTCTTCATCAACATTAACAATAACTGAACAGTAAAAGAAGTCACATATAATTAATATTTAAAGGTACTTCAATCACTTCAATTTCTTTTCTAAGTGAAGAAAATAGTTGTTTCAAAGACAAGTTTTTTACAGTATAACACACCAATTAATAGAACAATTTTTACAACTCTTATATTCTACATGAAAAAGGTAAGTTCTTTTCTACTTGTCCCCTGCTGCACTGTAAAGTGTTACATTTCTTGATAAATAACTGTTTTATTAATACTAAAAAAACTTCCTGAAATTCTTAAATTATTCTGTGAAACTTACCTCACAATCTCTTTCACAAGTTGATAGTTTTTTCATCCCAGAAAAGAAATTCAATGCCCACTCAAATTAGAATGAAAGGATTACAACTGTGGCAACAAAACATCTCTAAATGCTGTCAAAAACTATAATGCCAGCGACTTCTTCAATAGGAGAATAGTGACTGAAAAACAACAACTTGTGTGCACTACATGCTACTTTGTACACTGTTTGTAAGAGCAAAGGACAATGAAACAATGCCCATCAAGACTGAGCAAAGTAAGCGTGGATAATTGCAAACTTCTCACTTACTGACTGGCTGAGAATACGTTTCATGCCTGACTAAATTTTCAGCAAAACAGGCTTTGTAATACTGCAATGCAAACAGAAATTCACCTCAGTGGACCAAAACTACATGTGCTACATTGCAGTACAATCATGACCGATACAATACACTAAGCGATTAAGTGCAACTTTTCGCATGTTCATAATTTCTTTTTCAAGCATACATACCCTGAGGTATACACACAGTTCAATTTAGTTGATTTTTATTTCAATTGTGTTGTTTGTTTGTTCGTTTGTTTATTTAATTTCTTAACTTTTATGTTAATATTTCCTGGGGAACTTTTTTGTCAATTCCCAAATAGAAATTTTAGGCTTTGAATACAAATTAGTTTATTCATCAGCCACAACATGAAGTTAGGAGTTTTTGTGTAAGTTTAAACAGAATTTAAAAAAGACAAAGTTAAGACCTAAAACTGAAAATAATGTTTGTGACAATGTTCCTGGGTTCCCGTTCTTGCTTTAAGGCCACACAAAGAAAATTGTTGCCTGCCTCACCCAACCCAACAAAACCCCCATCCCAATATTTTGTATTTATTAATTATAATGGCCTCTTCAACCATCTTTTCAGTCATTCTGCACCGTACGTTCAGTTTTCATTGCCTAAGTGTTAACCCTGACCCAATGGGTTTCAATCTCGCGTTTTAGTTTGTGGAAAATGTTTGCAGAATATGTCATCTGCTGAAGTCTAGGGGTTAATGGGTTAAAAAAAATTAAAAATAAAAACATGAAAACCTCTGTGTACACTAGTTCTGGTGATTTCTTTATTCTTCATTTCATATTTTGCAATAATCAACTATACTCAATTTAAAACAAAAATCTTATTTACGTTTTACCCATACAGTACACTGATGTGTTTAAGCACTTTATACACAGTACTTTCCCGAATTCTGTGAAAAAAAATCCACAGGCATATTACTCAGGTGGGATTTGAACCCTCAACCTTTGCCATTCTACAGCAGATTTTTATTTTTATTTTGTTTTAATGCCCATCCACCCAATAATTTTCTTAAAAAGTCGATCAATTTGTGGTTTTTATTTTCTAGGTGGCCAAACTACAGACATCTGTGTTTGATATCATTTCGCACTGCCATTATGTGGGGAAAAATAATTAATGTACAAATGTTCAAATCCCATTCAAGTAGCCTGTGGATTTTTCCCCAGGGACCTGGAAAGTACTACAGTGGTTACACCACACTCAAACATCAGTGTTGAGGTAAAAATAAAAATACTGATTATTGTCCACTTTTAGTTATTTCCATGATATGACTGGTTCTTAAAGCGCAAAATAAATGCTACAAAAAATTTCAAAATGTTGAAAGTTTGGGGAATTTTGCAAACGAAAACATTGCATTCTCTTAGTCTTAGCAAACAGTGTATTTTTTAATTTTTATGTGTATTTTCAAACTCCTCCTCCGACGTATAGAAATGTGCTTATTTATCTATTTTGTCAGTAATAAGAATTCCTAATTCCAAAGAAATGTGTGTTTTTTTCTCTGTAAGTCTAGCAACTCTTTACAGGCAGTCACTAAACCATCACAGCACTTGTTTACAATCCACTAGTTTTACAATAACAGATTAAAATTGTTTTTAATTTAAGAGGTTGGCCTATAAAACAAAAATTGTGCTTCTTCGAGTACTTTAGGTTGTTTCTACTTTGAAACAGTTCTTGTGTGATGTAAACAAGTAAGTACAGTTGAAGACTTTACCTATTGCGGGTATTTAATAAACACTCCATATTCCCAAGTAAACAACAACAAACACCTTGAGTAGTATTACCCCAAGGAAGTCAGTATTAGGTCTACTCTCACGATCAGATGACTAATTTACAATTCAATATGTGTGTGATTCTTGTATTCTTTCATTGAGGTTTAGTGCACAGTATAAAGTGTAAAATTTGAACTTGTTTAGAAATGTCTTCACTCTTCTAGCAATAGTTCCAGACTGGTGGTATGGATCTGTCGTTGATAGCTACAAATACATCACTGTACATTTGTTGTTGGGTATGTCCATGAAGTTTAGGTGTAAAGTGTGACAAGGGCTCAATTTTCAAAATTTTCATGATGTTTATGTGAAATTATTTTCAATTTCTCCAACCCAGATAGTTTTTTGGGGAAAATCTACATTTTCTCTGAAAGTCCTTTAGGAAAATGTTCTCAGTATAATCCCATCTTACTCTTCCCAAAATACCTACATGGATACCACCTATATTTTTCTCCCTTGTAATTTTTTTATAGCTCTTTGTACTCCCACTAATATAGGCCTACATTTTGGAGATGTACTTTCTGGGGCAAATCCATCGGACGAACACAAAAATAAGGCCTACTTAAAATAGAACTAAATAATATCCGGCATCACAAATTTAAGGATAGGTAAATGTAGTTCAAATTCTGTTGATGTGTCATTCATATCTGAAATCTGCGAGGATTGTTACAAATAGCAACCTAGGAATATAACATGTGCAATTATTAATACATGTAATTGGTAACTTGGTTTATGGATTATTAGCAGGAGGACGAAAAGAATTTCATTTTATTTTTATAATATTGACCCCTTGCATGTACACATGACACGCAGCGACTGTACCATGCTCACCATTTTGAAAGTCAATAATTTACGTGTAAGCGTCATGTCACCTAAAATGTACACTACACTGTATAACACACATTGATATTGACTTCCAAAATGGAGCAACAAAGATATCGTTATGGTAACATCAGGTAAACTGGGTCAACACTCTGATATTAGGGCTTTCTAAATAATATTACCAGTAGGAATTATTTTGACACCATTTAAGTTAGAAAAAAGCATTCATGCTACACAAATCAGCACAATTTCTTGGATGTCCCAATTTCATGGACCCACTTGTGACGATCAACCCTCCTCCCAATAGGTTACGGTCATTTCATGTTTAATTACTGGAATGAGATTTATACACAAACTGGAGTTGTTGGAAAAATCTGACAACAGAATATCCAATAAAGTAAATCTTATGGCCTACACGACTCCCTAGTACGAGTTATTATTTTCAGAATTAAAGTTACTGGCTTCATATTTCAG
Organism: Marthasterias glacialis; assembly: GCA_911728455.2. NCBI lineage: Eukaryota > Metazoa > Echinodermata > Asteroidea > Forcipulatida > Asteriidae > Marthasterias > Marthasterias glacialis. The sequence continues at coordinate 291,392 of OU452222.1, forward strand.
GCTAAAGTATTATGTATTGTTGTGACAACCATGGATCACACATACTCTGACAAGATGGGGTCCTACTAAAACTTAAAAAGCTGACAACACACCAACAACACGATGGGGGCCAACTCCGTTTGTGATTTGTTTTTTTCTGGTTAAAAAAAGATTTCCTGAAGTTTTCCGCATTGTAGGCATATTGTAGGCTTTTAGTACTACCGGTTTGATGGGATGTTGTTTGTTCTTAATTTTTTTTTTTAGTTTTTATTTATTTGTTTACTTAAAAACAATTTTCATAAGGGGATTGACAAATTGCAAACCTTGATATAGAAAAAGAGCCTATTGTGTAGGGCTATTGTAATTGATTCAAAGCTAAAACAAACTAGTATAGACAGCAGTGTATATTTTCCAGCACCGGCTTTCTTTTTTAGTATCGGTATCAATCCGGAATGACACTGAACATTCGCAGTGACTGTTTTGGGGGACTTCAACATTTTAGTGTGAGAAATGTTAGTCTGGTTCCGTGCACCAACTTTGTCATTGTGACTTCGTATTCACAAGATGAGAATCGGACTATAATTTTCGAAGTTTATATACCTTTTCAAACAAGTCTTCGCGAGCCAAAAATCAAAAAAAGAAAAAGTTATACTATACATTTAAATGTAGGGGTCATTTTTTAGTAAAAAAAGAAGATAATTCTTATTTTTGGGATGAAAAAAAAATTCGAAAAAAATGGCAAAATGTTGAAAGAAGGCAGGAGCAGCAGTGGTTGAAAATCCATGTAGGCCTAGGCCTAAATTAAAAACCTTTCATGTAATGTCAGCTAGGCCTACCCATAAATGCGTCAATGTGCTATCCTGTCAGCTTAAAGGGACACAGTGCTTTTGGTTGGGCGCTTTGGGCTATAAAAATGAAATATACATGGTTGGAAAGATTTTTTTAAAGTAGAATATAAAGTTTCACATAAATATATGCCTTCAAATTGTGCGGTTTTTGTTTAACTTCATGACCAAAAGCAGTCCGCCATTTTGTAGGACCAAGGTTTTGACTCCACAAAATGGCGGACCGTGTTCCGCTGGTCGTCTTTCAAGCTGCTGCTGGTTTTAATATTCAAAGAAGTAAATTATAGCTCATAATACACTTTTTAATTTCCACTTTGGCCAAGCCGCAAGCCTTGCAATTAGTTTGTGGAGCCAGGTCGGCTGAGGCGAAGCCTGCTCTGCTTCTTGGGCCGGCCAGCCTAGCCCCCGGCCTGGGTACCTGGATGGGCACGCCATGGACACGATCGTTGTAGATCACAGACCTCCGTTACAATCGCCATTTTTATTACTAATGTCACGACTGTTTCCTTACTTTAAAAAAGTCGTATTAACGCTGCAGGGATTGCGTGTTCGCTGATGCCCGGACTTGCATATTGTTTTGCGCCGTCAACGCAGGAAACCAGTCAACGAACACCACAAGGTTCCATTGGTCATGATTGGCCGAGCGCACGCTGTACTATGTTGCCGGGTCATTGACACTACACAGCTAGTATCCTGTGTTGACTTTGCAAAACAGTATGCAAGTCCGGGCATCAGCGAACACGCAACCAATCCCCGCAGCGTTAATGCAATTTTTTTTAAGTAAGGAAACAGTTGTGACATTAGTAATGAAAAAGGCGATTGTAACAGCAGAGTTGTCACAGGCCCTAAAAACCATTGATTTGGAGGACGGAAAATGACCGTGAGTACAATTAAATGCATTTTATTTCACCTTAAACACTTGGAGAAGACAGTAGGCGAATTTTGAGCAATTCTGTTGAGTCTAAGGCATTTTTTCTAACAGAGGTGTTTTAAATCCTCCTGACTGTTGCAGTTACTACATATTCCTTACTGGGGCGCTAGTACAACAGATAATGTCAAAATCTTAAAAAAAGGGGTACAGCACCCCAGTTACTGGGTCTAATGCTGCTGGGTGTTTTCAAAAATGTCCCGCTAGAGACAACTGGTACCTGGCGTTCATCTGGTAGAATTACCAAGCAACTGGCTGCTGGGCGCCAGCCTGACGACTGCTTACACTACAGGACATTTTGCGAATTATTTGGACAGTGGTATTTGCTGCTGGAAATACGCCTAAGTTCCGCGGGTCAGATGTCGGGGTCAGAGGCCAAATTTTTTTTTTTTTTATCCTTACTCACCAATTACAACACATTAAACATGTTTTATTACATGAACAACCGTTAAAAAGGGTAAACAACAATTCCAAACAACAAAACTTCATGACATTTGAAGGCAATGTGTCCCTTTAATAGAGTTTACTAAAAGTTAGCCAGATATCCACTAATAATACCATCTTAATAATACTTACATGTCATTTTACATGACTTGCTGCCAAGTTAATGTCAACCACCATAGTTAGACACTGTCAATATTATTAGAAGGAAACAATCACTTGAATCAGTTAATCTACAACAATTTAGCTAGCTAGGGCTAGGCCCACTACTACAATACAGACTTCAACAACTTTTTCAAAGTGCTTTAATGGATGAATACATTATCGACATACCTGTCTTTCCTTCAGGTTTTCTCCCGGTGCTAATGCTGCAAGACGTGATTTATTCTTTGGGTCTGCACTGCCTGGGTTCCGCTTAGCTGTTGCCTTCATTCGGTGATGTCCTCCCCCTCCAGCAGTCGGCCCGTTCACCGCTGTCTTTGCCGGTTCAACGTCGGCCATACCAAGGCCTTCAATGTTCCGTTCTGATGAAAGTCACAGCGTTTTAAGAGAGCAATAAGTTGTACATATACTGCCCACAATGCTAACAACTGTTTTTCATTCAACTGTCATTTTACAAGGCGTTTGTAAAGTTATTTTGTTGAAATATAACTTTTCCGTTTGGGACCACCAGCGGCCATTTTGGCTCAATTCCCGAATTGTGTGTACAAAATCACCTATGAGACGGAGATTCATTTGCATAAGCCTAAGCTATACCATATTTACAATAGGGGAGCATTTATCAAATTTACGATACAACTTGTGCAAAATGTGAACGTTATTAAAGTTAAATAATTTTCGTGTGAACATCAAGTCTTAATTACTACAATTTATTTTTTCCTGTTGCAGCTAATGTATAAAATATATTTATAATGTGTTTTGACTTAAAATTATAAATAACTGATTGGCTTGTTAATCTGAAAAATAATGGACGAGTCTAACCACTCAACTTCGACAACAGGTAGGTAACTTTGTATTGACGGATGTGCAATAAATGATTGATTTTCAATGACCGTCTGTTAATTTTTAATTCAGGTGGTATACACAACCAATATGCGGTTTAATTTTACTGTGCCATCGGTGTGCTTCTTACTGTTAACATTTAAAACATCTACCTAACCATTAATAAGAGTAGTTTGCAAACAGGGTGTTCATCTTTTCGTTGTACAGTGTTTTTTTTTCTGGTGATTTTAAGGGCGCTATTGCGCTTATATAACCACGATACAGGTCAGGTATTTTTGCCGTTTGACCAGAGGTTTTACAAGGATTATTGATAACAATATAAGACTAAAAACAAGAAAACTTTCTTCATATCTAAATCCATAACGTAACACAGACACTGTAGTTACACTGTTAGAAAGCATCCTCTAAATGAAAATATCATCAATAGAGTGTTCTAAAACTGTATTGTTCAGAAAAAAAAACATTTCAAAAGAGAATAATATGTCCCTGAGAGCCTCCCATTTGGAGACTTTTGGAAACGCTAGGTGGCAGCAGACTTACCAGGATCAAGAATATCTATGCTCCATCCTTTACAGAAAACAAAACGTGCAGATTGGTGTAACAATGGCAAATTACTAGATAGTGTCTCCTGTTACTTGCGTTCCAAAGTCACCATTCCTAAAATTAAAATCGTGGCTATTTTTGCGATAAACTTTACCATTTTTAATGGCCTCATGTTTCGACCCTAGCAGAGTCTTTCTCAAAGGCCTTTGAAAAAGACTCTTCTAGGGTTGAAACGAGAGGCCATTAACAAATGTTGTGTTGTTAACTTTACCATAGATGATTGGTTGGCAAGTTAATTGCAACCAAAAATACATCTGATTGTTTTTACGATAGAGGTTTGTGAAGGTATTAAACCTGTCGTGTTGAATAGCGCCCTCTTTTGGCGACATATTGTGAAATACTTAACAAAGTGACACCAAAGTAGGGGGAATGCGTGAATTTGAATGGGTGTTAATCAAATTGAAACTATTTGATACTGAAATTGACCAGGAAAACCTAACTACATATCTTTCCTTTTATTTGTTATAAAATGTAACCCACTCAGCTAAAAAGTGTAGCACTCCTCCAACTATCCCTCAGCAGAGATATGGGGAAGATCGGTCACATAATAATGGTCCCCATGCAACAGTAAATCGTCCGCGGTCATGCATACACCAGAAACTGTACGGCGTTAGTGCCTCGAACTGCAGGCCGATGACCCCAGCAATGGACACCATGTACGTCCTCGGCAATACAACTTAAGATGCCGTCAGACACCAATCATGCCCATTAAGCTATTTTGAGATATTACTATGGGCTCTATAATAACGATACACTCATAGTGTCCGCCACATCTCAAAGAGGGCAATGGATGTCATCCTAGTGACGAGGACCCGAACATTTCAGTAGCCTATGAAGGACAGCTGCATCGTGCCCATCCCAGGGTGCTGACAAATTTAGTGAACCAATATTCATTTCAATAGACGTCAAGATACTTTTATCTACCAACAAAGTGATCGATTGAACGCTGTCCGTTGCGCATAATTTTAAACAATTAGAGGGTGAAGTTTCACAAAACTGTGCATGGGATATGCATAAACCAAACCTAAATAATGTGTAGCCCTGTTCTTACGAAATGTGTTTTTGACAGCACAACTTATTGGTCAAGCTAAGGATGTAGGCCGATTGCTATGGGAGAAGGAACCACGGATTTTTGCAACAGTTTTAATGCGATGGGCTGGAGAGGAAACGTGACGGGTCTCTCACCTGCTTAGATTTGGCAGAACCTATAGTTCTGGTGGGATGATACTATAGCTCTGACGAAAATGAGGCAGTCTTTAACGCAGGTCCTCCCTAGATCAAATCCTATCCACACCTTCGCACATGGAACTCTATTAAATTCGAGCTTTGTGGCTCAGGGACAGACCTGGAAGGGCCGTGTTTCGTCTCCCTGCCCCCACGGAGACAGACTCATGTCACTTGATCCTTGATCTTAGTGGCACCTACAGCCTAATGGGCAACTGATCTACAATGCGGAACTACAGTATACGACTACAAGCACCATGAGGATTAGAGCCCCTACTCCACTTAACATCGACAGGTAAACCTGGATATTATGCGCTCAGCACCCACTCGAGGAAATGAAGATTTTCCAGTCAGACTCAGATGCGTATTCTTCAATACTATTGTTTATTGAATGGTCTACTTTGTCACACAAATTAAACTGAAAGAAGTTAAAGGCAAGTTTTTTATTTAGTCGAATAAATTTGTCTTCAAACTGGAAATTAAATTTATATACGTATTGGAATATAATACTGCATAGCAACAAGAAACCTGTAACAAAAGACGTACTTTAATTTTGATAATCTTCATTTCAGTTCATACTCACGAAGTTAAACAGTTTTCGCTTTAACATAGAAAGAAATTAGCTGCACTTTGATATGAAATTACATTAATTATTCTCATTCCATGTTTTTAATCTCGTTTGCAAGGACACATAATTATACACTTATTTTCGATAATTAAAAATATATTTCATCCGTCCTATTAAATACAAACAGTTATTTTTCGATAAATATGATACAATTTCCGTTCACCACAACTGTAGGATATATACGTGGCGCACTGTTACACATGATCATTGATACTACGGGTCATTTTACATAATAGCTCACAAGGGGCGAGTAGCACCACTTTAGTTGACTAAAACTCGACAAAAAAAATAAATAAAACACTTCATTTATTGTCATGCCTATCACCGGTGATCACTCAATGGATAACCTGAAGACACAAACTGACAAATTTACCCCCTACAATCCCGGCCATATCTCGTTGCAACGCCCAGGTCAATGTTGGTTCTGATTGCGCGGTCTGCACTCCAGCTGGGGTTAACAACATTGAGCAGGGGGACGGGGAGGGTATGTTTATTGTCACGTGGCCCAAGCATTTTGACTGGGATTGTAGTAGAACTTGCATTAGATATAGTAACAGTGATAATCAGTGGCGGGGGAGGGGGTGGGGACTCGAAACCCTTATCCCGAGGGGTAATAAAACGCACAAAGCTATGTGTTTCACACACCAAAAGCCCCTCCTAAAAAAGGCCTTGCCCCCGCTTGCCCATGCTTGCCCCCCCCCACACACACACACAATTGAAATGTCTACTTACGCTACTGGTGATGTTGCAAAAATATTAATAAGAATATCTTCGCTGGTTTAATTTCTTTTAGACCTACAAAGGTGATTACCACAGAAGGTAAAATGCAAAAAAACATGACATTATGAAGTTTTCCCTCAGATAAACTGCTACCGCAGGATTGGATTCATAATGCATAATATTGAAACACAAAATAACTAGTTCTCATGACATTGGAGTTACACAGTTGGTGTAGTAACTTTGCATAGGTTCTAACTAACATGAAGATCATCTATTTATTCCCTCACAAAAACAAACATTTTCCGTGTGAAGGGCTGCATTTTGTTATAGAATTTTCATTCACTAATTAAATAATTACCGCATGATGTAAGAGGAAACGTATGGCTGCTACCTATAATATTTTACTTCACATTACTGAAGAATCCTGAAGCCTAGGACTGGAAAGTTGCTGTAACTACACGTCCGTTCAGTGGCATAGTTGGGCGGTAATTGTCACACATATTGTCTGAATCATTGCAACGTGGAGTATCCCCTTTGCAATAGCTCAATAAACTTCTCAAAGCACCGATCTATACAGAACAAACCAGAGAAATACTATTGAGTGAAATCCGTTTATGCCTATGGCAGGAGCACCTGATAAATCTCAATAGTGTTTGGACACTTACATCAATAAGAGCACCAGAATCCAATAAAAAATTTAGAGGAGTAGTTGTATTGAGGGCCTCCATGGAAACGGTGCTGGGCACTGTTTGGAGTTTACCATCTTAAAGATGACGTGAAAATTCAAAAATCAAATGGAAATTTTCTATATTAGAAACATGTTTCACTGTAAAAGAAAAATCATCAGTTTTCAGGAAGATGGGCAATGATCAATTAATAAAATTTTAGGCTTTCAAGAATTGAGGCCAAACGTAATGTTTTCTTGGCTTGGTATAATATTACAAGATTCAACACTTTCAATATAGACTAAAGCCTGAAAGGTTTGTGACGTACCTGTTCTGCAGACACCTCAACTGGTTCCCTGAAGATAATAAATCGAGCACTCTCATAACACGGTGGAGTTGTCAAAGATCCTTCATACGTCCAATAATCGGATTTGTTTTCTAAATGTTAGCAATACACAAGATAATAATCAATCTTTGTTTATGAGTGACCAAGACAAACAATTGCGTCCACTAAATTAGCATACTTACAATTATCAAAACATATTGCCAAAGTCTTTTCATACTCTTGCAAATAAAAAAAAAAAAATCAACTTAATGCTTACTTCAAAAAAAATAATCGTTAATGGATTTCAACCACAAACGGCAACAATTGATATCTACAAATACCCACGAAACTCTCAGAACTTACCAGGCAGAAGGCTAAGCGCATCAAATGCTTCTTGAATACTGAATTTATCATTCTAGAAAACAAATAAACAACAGGTGTTAGACATACAATATTATATATTACTGTTTCTGAAAGGATAATATTGGTAAAATAACCGCAAAATAAAGAAATTATTAATTCATTAACAATAATATTTTAATCTCGTGCAGTACCTTGCACTTGACATTGTTCAATAGCGCCACCAACTTGGTCCAGGCAGGATGCTCCTTGCCAACTTTGATGAATGCTGTTAGTACGGCTAAACCCTTGTCTTTTGGCAAAGCTTCACCTACAGCCTTGAACATATCAGTGTTCCAATGAACTAGATGAAGCTAATGACAGAGACAGGGGGAAAAGGGGACATATGTCAAAGTCTCAACATGAACAATAACATTATTTTGTTTAGTCTATCCTGTCTCTTTTTAACTTACACGCCCACTACTTCGGCACACCTCCCACACATTTAGCACATTCTATAATACCACACACCGCATCAGAGTTATGATTCGACATTTTTCTGACCACAATAAACAAACGCATTCTATTGATACATCTGCATGGATGGCTTGTTTTTATACGTGATGGTTTGTCGTGTAGTAAGGTGATTTCATCAGGCACTAGTTGTAGTTGTATTTTGTAGTATAACTCAGCTGAACTGTATTGAACTATAGTCAATCAATTCATATGATTTTTATTTACAATATTGAGGCATATAGATCATGTAAAATGGGTAGAAAATAAACCATTCTGGATGAAAATATTTACATTTACATTGTATTTACTTGTTTATTCATTTATAATTTATTACTATTGTTTTGCAACTTATTTTCTCCAGATCATAGCGGCAGGCAATTCCAGCATCTTAAAAAGGGAAAGGGCTTTTCAGCAGGGTGGATGAAAAAGATAAATGCGATATGCTCACCTCTGACCTCCATCCAAATTCACACACCCAACCCAAGCTAGACTGACCCCACCCAAATTCACACACCCAACCCAAGCTACATTGACCCCCATCTAAATTCACACACCCACCCCAAGCTAGACTGACCCTCATCCAAATTCAGCCACCCATCCCAAGCTAGACTGACCCCACCCAAATTCACACACCCACCCCAAGCTACATTGACCCCCATCTAAATTCACACACCCACCCCAAGCTAGACAGACCCTCATCCAAATTCACCCACCCACCCCAAGCTAGACTTGACTTTGCTGGATCGGAACTATTCACATACCTCAGCTTCATAGGGTTTACCGTCCACAGTATGTTCAGAACCCTGGCCATCCTTGCTTCCCCAGTGGAAATGGAACTGAGCAAATCGGTAGTTATGCTCCAGAGGTCCCCCGCTCAGATCTTAAACACAAACACGATTATAAACTATTAATTGGCCCTAACTGATCCGGCTAACCGTTATAATCTATGAGCAAATAAATCCGTATCCTTTTCTTTCATCATCTATGGCCGTTTACGAAACAACGGTTTGGTATTGGGTTCCGTCCGCCTGATTGAAGCCCAGTAAGGAAAGCACACGTTTTCTGACAGAGCCTGAGCCTGAGCCCGAGCCCAAGCTCAAGCCCATCAAGGCAAGCCGTGGTTTCGTTAACGGCCTATGACTTGAGCCACTATCAAAATCAGTATAGCCTATCAGAACCTGTTCATTTGAACTGTTTAATAAAAATGTTTACTTTTCAAATGAGGTCTTTACTTATACATTCAAGTGATGTTTCGAAATAATTAAAATGGGTTTTGTTCTGACGTCTAAATGCCTCATCTGACGTACAAAGTTCTTATACATTATTGTTCTCTTATCTGTCCTAGTTTTTTTTTCTATTATTGTGGGGTGATTTTTTTCTTTCCATTTCTTTAAGCAGTTATGGCCATTTCCTATAAGCATTATTCTTACTCGTATCACTGCTATCAATGTTGACCTGTACAGTATGACCGTTATTCACTACATCAGCGCAGCGAGCTGGGGTGAGTTTGAGGGGGCTCAAAGCAGCGTCGACCCGGGCGTCCTTTGTAACTATATCGATCGGTGATTGGCGTTTCCCCTTGGCATCAGGGAAATTCTCACACCAATGGGTTGGTCCTAAACAACAAAGTAATTAACACAAATTAATAAAAGATGGGTACTATACATACACATATTTTTATGTTACCAGCCTACTTTGCTCTGTGACAAACAATTCCTCTCAATGACAAGCCCAGGTAGAGCCAACATTACACACATGCACGTGTGTTCTGGTTTCAAATAAGTCAATTTCCTGAATGTTCACTAGGATAAATATAATATCCTGTTTTGATTCCGAGAATGTTGTAATTAAAGGCTGTGTTCTTGGTAAAAAGCCTTTATAGCGGTGATGGAGATTATGCACTCCGTTCGTCAAGATAAAACAGCCCATGCAGAGCCTTCCCGCCCTCTGTTGTCTATTAGGGACAATGTGGCGAAACCGTGATTTTAACCCTGACGTGATTCAATCAATCACATCTTCGTGACTTCGCGAATTCTTAAGTTGGCGCTTCCGAATGGAGGTTAATGAAGTGTTATTCACAATGTGACTCGTTAAAAAGGATTTGGGTGGCAAAGCTCCAGATTTCATCATAGGCATGAATATTTGCTTATTGTGACTGACACAAAAAGAGGAGAACTTTTCGTTGTGATTTTGATATCAAATGATGAAAATTATTAGCTTTTTGATTGAATATTGGTGTTTGGTGTGTCTCGTTTTGTTCCTCATATCAAAAGGTTTGTTTGATAAAGAAGGTCCCCGAAATGATTGACTTCGGCTTGTCCTCTTCATTTCTACTTTTATTTTCGACAGAAATCTACATTTCGTTTTTTTTTTCCACAAATTAATTACAAATGCACTTTTGGTCAAAGAGAAAACCATAAGACACCGGCATAGACTTTGACCACAGAGCACTCTCAATCACCACCAAATAATATGTAAACGGTGACTTTGAAAAGTTACTCTAATGGATTATTGTTTAATTACTCAAACACAAGGAAATGTTTGTAAGGCAATAACACTGCGAGATACCATACGTTATAGCTTCTGCCAGTCCCTGTCATTGAAGCGTATGAAGTACAATGTTACAGCTTATTGGAGACCACTTAGTACATAAAGCTTACGGTAGGTATGAATTATCTGCCTGTTTGCACACATTGTTAACGATACGAGCATTATTAATAAAACTCACGCTATGTCAAATTATTTACGATTGAAGAAACGTTTTGGTACGAGGACAAAATTACAAACCATGATTTAGATGATAAAAGTATGCAGTTAAGTTTCTTCGGCGTAATGGTTAGCAGAAGTCTAGAGCAAAAAAGCAATGCTACGTTTTTGTTTCACCACAAAAACAGATTATAAACAACTCTTTCATTCCATTCTTGGTTTTATGGAATTGTAATTTACTTGGGAAAACGTTATACATCTGTCTAACTAAATGGTAGATGATCTTTTGAACATTGCAACTTTTATTTTGTATGCATTTTAACTGTCAACCACAGCATCTTTTCAAATGTACAATTGTGAACATGGAATTTCAATGTCGTCATAATGATAGGGTTAAATACAACTGGAAGTTCTTGAGGTAGGCCTATATACATTCAAACTGCTGTTAACACTCAATCACTCCGCTGAGAAAAAGAAAGAAAAAAATTCTTGGGGGCCCAAGCGCATCCAAAGCCTGAAACCAATCTCTGTTTGTTTGTTTTATGTTCTTGCAATTTTTTCTTGTCACGTTTTGCCAACAGCAGGAATATTAACATAAATGCAATCAAATAATCCAAATTACCACAAATAAAATACGTGTTCGACCTCAAGCTTGCACAATTAAACTACTCGAGAGCGAACTACACCCTGCATTTATGCCTTTTATAACACACATGTTGATCGATGGGGATGTATGGAATGGGCGCATCTGTGACAACATTTCACATCTTGGGGAAATGTATACCGAAATGAAGCAACATTTCCTATTAATCAAATAGAGTTAGGTCCGTTAAAAGACTTCTTCAACAGAAAGAGGTTTATGAAGCCCATCGCTGAGCCAGGTGCGTATTCAAGTATTGTGTGTTGTGTTATAAACTGCTAATGTGAAAATAAAACTCACATATCATAATAATGTATGGGTGAAGGTATACCTATTTAGGAGCACAAACAATTTCTCCATTCGTTAAAAAAACATGCAAAATTGTTGTCAAGTATAAACTAAAGACATGCATGCCTTAGACTTCCCATTCCATTGTGGGGAATGTCGAGGTTTTCTTTCTAAACACATAAAATTCAGTTTTTGTTTTTGCGAAATGTCATCTCTTTAAATTTATCTTGACAATCTGTATAGCATTGGGTATCGGGTCTAGCACCTGGAATGCAGGAAACACCATGTTAACGCATGTTTCCCCAAACCATGGATCATGTATCTATTTATAATAATTAACCAGAAGAGGACCAGGCAGGTTTACGAGTGAGGTCTGTTCTTCATCTCAGAAACCCGAGTATTCATGCTAAATATAACGCTGTACACTCTATCCGCGGTCTCCGGGTATCCTGTTTGTCATTCGAAAATGAAATTAAGCTGGACCCTGGACATGTCTCCTCATTTAGTTTCATCCTTGTTATGTACATTGAACACAAGTTAATTGAACAGCTGACAGTGTGACTTTAAAAGCGTCTGAAGAATAATTTGATTAAGGTTTTACAATCAGTTTGTATCAAACATGTCCCCCTTCGCTGTTTAAAGCAGGAAACCACGGTAACGAAATATTGCCTTTTGAAAACGATACAAAGGTTTCAGGCAGGATATGCACAATTACGGGCATTTCATTCTTTAAAAACGCACAATGGCAGATAAAGAATTTAAAACTGCGAAAGAGTGAATATATAGTAATGTGATATCATTAATCATGATCATAATATCGTTCTTTTTCAGTAAAAGGTATAGGCACAAAAAACTTCCTTTTGCAAAGTCATATGAAAATGGATTCAACATAAACTTGATGTCTCCCTCAATTCACAATGTCCTTGTAAACCTTATAGAATATCAAATGTATATAGGTATATGGAATAGTTCTTATTAGGAGTCCAAATTAAAAATGATAAAAAAAAAACGAGGACATAGTTCAAGTATATTATAGTGTGGGCACTTAATTCACTATGCTGATTGATAGTGCATATTCGTTTTATTCTGCATCGTGTATAGCTCGAGATAATACATGTCACATGAGTGTACAACCATCAGTGTGTAAGTTTGCAAGCGGTGCATTGTATTGCTGACGATATTCCCAATAAGTAGGGAGGGTGTAATTACAGTATAACTGGGCAATACTGGTATTTGAATTCATAATTTGAATTCAGCTGAAATTGATTATTTTTCCATTGTTAAATACTTTTAATTTTTACATACGGCGTACATTACTAAGGCAATTCATAGGAATTTCATCCATGAATGATTCGCACTGAAATCAACGGCTCATCTTAAGATTCATCTTACCATAGTGATTGGTATTGTGACATCACACTTTGCTCAGCAGTTAAGATTGATTTGCACTTAAGATCAATCTTAGCTCTTTGTGAGGAACCCTGGTCTATACAGCGACAATAACAAGAAACGCAATTCATGCAATATGATAAGGGAATAAGGTTCCCTTGCACCAAATTAAAAACAGCAAAACTCAAACAAATATTTATCAATATAAATAAAAAAAAAACTAACGTTACAAGTTGTATCTATTCAGCCTGATCTATTCATAAATTTTAAAAATCATAATTTTGCGCAATACGAAATTCAGTTCCGAAAAGCACTGCAATTATACATGCAGTCACCAAATGTAATTATTGAACACAAAACTAAGTTTTAAATTAAACATCAATCAGTTTTTCGTCCTCATAAAGAATGTGATGGCGTTTTGTTATAATATAAAATCTTTAACCATCTGATCCTCACAAAAGACCACAAATTGACCAGGTTAGAGGAATTTCTGAAACCGTCAGCCTACCTGTTTCTCCGGTGTATCCCCAATGTGCCATCGTGATCAAATTAGATAAGAAGAAAATTCTCAGTCCAAAAAAAAATCAATGAGCTAGACAGGCTAGTTCTTGCAAAAAAAACTGCCGGGAGATGTGTGACAAGGGATGTCAGGAATCGACCCTCTCGATGGCACGGTGCGAAGCACTGGATGAGTCGATTCTGGACTACCCACAGTATTTATACCTCCTCTGAATGGGTACCTGGCCATTTTATGTACGGGTATCCGGTTCTTTATGAGTAGGGGTATCTTACTCGATGAGAGTTACCATGTGACAAAAATGTAACCAGGGCTGACTAATTCTCAGACTGTTACCAATTCCCTAAACCACGTCCAATAAAGTCACTCTTCCGCTTCATAAAGAGGTGCAATCCCTGACCTCATCCATGATTGTAAAAAAAAACATCACTCATATCAACTAAGGCAAGCAGCCGTTACACCTACCATTTTGACATTCTGTCGTGACAACAACATATTTAAATTTGAATCGTGTGTTAAAACCATGCTGAAGCATACTCCTATTGTGTCTTCATTGTATTCTGGAAATCTCAGGAATCCTTTTGAGGATTTTGGGGGTGCTTCTGTACAAGAGGGGAAGAGTGTGTTAGAGCATGGAGGAAGAATGGGAACGTTGGGGGGGGGGGACTCCCTCTGCCAATATATCGAGCACCAAATGTATAATGGGAAAACGTTCGAAATGTAGTCGTATCCAATACATTCCTTGTGACGCCAAACCTTTGTTAAAGTTGAACCATTCATTCTAAGACTAATTCATTTTAAGTGCTGGGTTGTGCAACATTATCAGGATTCCTGCATATTAAACTTCAAGCTAGCATTGTGATGCATATTCAGTGATGCATGCATTGTGATCCATTTACCCATTAAAAAGATGATTTGCATGTGCGGACAGGAATTACAAACATTACTGGGTTACCTGATTTGAATAATGCCAGCGTAAATCTCATTATGCAAATTCAGATGAGAATCCAGCTCTCTGTATTAAGTAACAACAAGGTTATTTTTAGACATGCCCTGCTGGTTGAATGTTTAAAACATTGTGAAGCTATCATTGCAAGTTATGTTACAGGACCTAGCAAGGGCGTCGATCTCTACTGAACGTGATGGGGACATGATATGAGTGGAAAAGTATCTTACAATAAATGGAAAAAGCATCTTACATAAATACACCATACAAATATGACAATGTTTTTCGCTCAGTTTTGTTCTTTTGATATAATTATTAAAATTTGGACCATTGGAACTTTTCTTATAATGTTTGACCGACTTCCGAATAAAAAAAATAAATAACATAAAAACATACAAAAAAGAAACAGGCTTGATTGTCATGTGAAACCATAATTGATTTCTGCATACTCTCTTAATGTAAAAGAGTGAAAACATCACTCTGTTGCCCGAGTGGTGGTGTAATTTTCACTCTTTTTAGAGTGCAATTATCTCTAGTTTGCTCTTTTAGAGTGAAAACTTCACTCTGAATCGAGTGAAAAAGAAAATGTTTCCACTCTAAAAAGACTTGTCCGCCATATGGCTCTTTTAAAAGAGTGGTATGGCGGACACCTCTTTTCAGAGTGGAAATATTTTCTTTTTCACTCGATTCAGAGTGAACTTCACTCAAATTTCACTCTAAAAGAGCAAACTAGAATGAATTGCACTCTTAAAAGAGTGAAAATTAAACCACTGTTTCCACTCTTTTTCATTAAGAGAGTATCAAAAATGAAACAAGCTTTATTGTCATATGAAACCATCAATTAGTTATTACAAAGTCTTTGCACTGTTTGAAATAATCAACCACGCGTGACGTTGTTGTCACGCTTCGCTGAAACCAAGGCCAGTATAGATTTACATAACAAGGACACATCAAAGAACCAACACACGGTTAATGTATTAATTTTGGCAAGTCTACGCATCAGGGAGTATAGATTGCCTGATTCCACGCAACCTTCAATTTTGTATGTAGACCTTTCAACCTTCACCTTAAATGATACTCGGTTTTTTTATGTGACACCGCCTGTTATTTGCCTTCCATCAGAAATCGCTAGAATTATTCCATGATATAACTTAGCCTGTCCCTCCACCAGTCTCACATAGAACTATAGTGATCTATATTCAAACATTAAAAATATTGTACTATGGAATCAGTGAATCTCCAACATATAATGTAGGGCCTATATAATAGTGATCATGCTGATATACACTTGAATGTAGAGTGCATTTACAGGAGGCTACATGTAAACGTACGTGATGATATTGCTATTCCACACAGCACATAACGTACCCATCGCATTATAATACTAAAATTTAATCATCCTCAGCCTGCCCCGGAGCAGCAGAACTGTCGTTATCAAGATGTGAAGTGTGAGTTCAACCATGCAGTGCAAACTTCACGTTTCTTGACGTCAAGTAGGAAATTCCTGCTAAAATGTTCAACTCTTTATCAGTGATCCTAAAACGCAATCATTATGACAAAAAACTACACATTATTGTACTGTATTCATCTTCTGTTGAACTGAATCATGAAGTGTACATGTAGTCATATAAATGCGTTCGTATAAATTCAAATCATAACCACCGCCATCAATTACAAATGTGAAAAGATGAGATTTAGTTCAGCCTTGTTTGTATGAAGAAAGGTAATCCAGTGTGAAACATGTCTAATGGATAAAGTTTTCGATGTTCAGTTTTGTGTATTTAATATTAAAGCTGCTACATTACAATACTCTACAAATCATGAGTAGAAAACGTTAATAGGCCTAGACATCTAGTCAAACGTGATTTTACGACTACGCGAAGAGTTTACCCTATTGTGTCATTATGAGGGTACTGAGAGCTAGATTTATAGCGTTTTACTCATTCAGTGATTTTTGTAAGTTCAAGAGAAGTGGTTGTTTTGATTTAGCTTATGTGCCATTTTATATTTGATTTACATCTTCCAGCTTACATGCCTTTCTATATCTGATATTAATTTAGTATGGGTAATGTGCCATTCTATATCTGATTTACATTGTAGCTTATATTTTTCATGCCATTATATATCTGATAATAATTTACTAAGTAGCTTAAATGCCATTCTATACCTTTAATAATAAAAAATATGTAAACAAGCAAATTTTACATGATTGTGTTTTCAAATGACGTAACCAATAAAGAAACTGCGAATGTGATCTTTGATATTATCAATTTGGCAGTCCTTATATTTTTAGAGCTAAGTTAGAGCATGGAGCTATATAGCTCCATGGTTAGAGCTTAAAACACGCCCTTTTGAAATTTAATGTAGGCAAACTGTCCGAGAAACGAGCGTGGGACAGATTTTTATAGCCTATCACCAGGATCATCAGTACAAAACAAACAGAGAAATCGATTATATGTGAGTGGTCCAATGCCAAATTGTTAGTTTTATTGTTATTAGTATTTATTTATTCAGCAGCACACTCAGGCAAAATTGCTAACAGCAGCAACAAAAGCATATTAATCACAATGAATATAAAAACGATGAATATAAAAATATAAGCTTAAAGAGTACAAGTATATATTTTAGTGTAAATTTCATTTGTACAAACTGTATGCATATCTGTTGTATACATTTGTTCATTTCCATTAAATATTTATTCTTTGGTCATATCATCGTAATTTAGCTATATATTGGTTTTTGTGTAATGTTGATCAGTATGCAAGTAATTGAAGTGTGAAATAAATGGAGTAACTCCACTAATAAAGAGACATAACATATAAAAACAATACTAGGGAAAAACAATTAGATTAAGGTTATTCTGTTGGAAAAGTTTACTTGATCTTGCTATTTCTACAAGAAGTGACAGTGATCAAGAAAACAACACTTATCACGATGCTTGAGAATACAAACATACCGTACCTGTATCTTCAGTGTATCCCCAGTACATTGTCATCGTATCACAGAGAAATGATCCAATTTAAGATCTTTGAACTTCAATTCAACTGGACGGCAACATTGTGAATGCTACATGGTCAGTGCCTCCTCTCCTACTACAGAAATGAATTTGTCATAATAGTCCCATTTTGTCGAATCTGTTCTTCAATTTATAATCAGTTAAACCGTTCTAGCCGATTATTTAAACAAAAAAACGACACACTCCAGCTTCACCAGCAAAACAACTGCTCATCTTCTTGGCATATTTACATAGGCCAACACAGTACCCGGCCTCTGACCTACACAAAACCATAGGTAGGAGGACATAATCACGTAATCAATGTATCGACACAAACATCCGGCATGCCGTATTGTGCAGTGTAATAGCTAGCTGCATGCTCTTCAAGATTTGTGGCCTCCACAACCCACATGTCTACAAATTTCCGGTACATCGTACATGGTTACCGGCAAACAACACGATAAATTCTCATAATTGGTCTTTGGGAACTAGACTTCCCAGTAAATTCATGCTGAGCAGGTGACCAAAGGTCTATTCACCCATCGTACAATATTATGCCATTATGTACATAAGTATTGCATCATGATGACCGATCGCGGGAAGACTGTGTCATGTACAGACTGGTTCCCAGTCCCTACATCGTTCTCTTCTGACTGTATATAGAACGTAAACGATGTAGGGACCGGGAACCAGTCTATGTCAAGTACTGAGGTATAACGTGTGACGTCAATTCATTCCAGAACACGGATTTTAATTCAATTTGCAAAGAACGTATTGTCCCTTTACACGATGCTTTAGTAACAGTGAAGGTCAATTCAAAAGTCATTTTATGGAGGCATAAGCAATAACCGGATACATTTATAGGTCAAAATGCCGTGCTATACCCCCGAGTGCACGGTGAATGAAGGTTTACTACATAAAAACAGAACAGCGACAACCCAGAAATAATAAAGAGCAGATGAGACTTATATCCAACCAACTTCCACCCATATGATGCGTGACCATTTTGAACACTAGTGGAGTCTGCAAGGAGAGACTGCAGTTCCATCAAACATGAAAAATACAGCTTCAGGCTTTTTATGCTAGGAAAAAAAACAGGTGCAAAGGAATTGAGAGGATTAACACTCACAGCAGCAGCGTAACTAGGGGTGGGGGCACGGGGCATGCCCCCCCCAACTGATGTCGGTGCCCCCACCCCCATTTGAAATCTGGACTTTTTGATTTAAATGTTTTCTTTTAACTATTTGTTTTTATTATTTACACGCAGAATGCATTTTGTTTTATCTCAACACGTCATAAAACACTGAAAAGGGGCTTGTTTAGGAAAATACAAACGGAAACTACCGTTTTAATTGGCCAAAAGTGCCCGAAGTGCCACCCTAGTTACGGCGCTGCCTCACAGCATACAACGAGCCGCATTTCAAAAGCTGTATTTATTATTCAAGTAAATTACACAGGTCTCCATACATTAACATATTGGTCAGACAGAGTTCCACTCAACTCAACTCAATTCATTTATTTCTTAAAATAACGGGACAAATTTAATTAGCTGGTGCGAACTGCTTACCAGCCAAAAAGGACTTTGTATATAAATGCAAACAAAATGTCAATGGCCTCGTTTCGACCCTAGCGTAGTCTTTCTCCAAGGCTAAATGATAAAGAATAAAGGAGTATCTAAAATCCTTTCTCTGTGTTAAAAGTTTAAAAGTAAAAAAAACGTATTTTTCGAATCAAGCAAAAAGACAACGCTTTATGCTGAGTACAACGCAATCAAATACACCCAAATATTATTTATTATTCATTTATTCGTTGATTTATATAAACACACCTACTTATTTATTCAGTTTCATTATGTTTGTTTTTAAACCTTGCTTTATATTTAGTACCTTTACATTTAGTTTAGTTTTTCTGGCATTAATTAATTATCATGCTAACTTGCTTACTGTGCTAATGTCGGATGGTGTTCCCGAACCACGATGGCGCGCCATTGTCTCCTGTCTTGCGTTGCTTTTTGTATGTCTTCTTAATTTATTCAATTTTCCCCCCATCAGATCTTTAATCATTCTATTATTTTTATTAAATTGATTGATGGATCAATTACTTGTTTGATTGGGTCATTTATCTGTTGGCTGGTTAGTTAATTGATTGTTTAGTTAATTTATCTATTGATTAACTGCTAGTTTACTTTTTAAACTTTTATTTGTTTCATAAATCTGTTTTATCAGATTCATTTAGACACCTTGTTTTCTCAGAGTATATTTTTATAACAATTTTACCGTTTTTTTATCATTGTTGGTGTTCCATTCAAGGGTGGATTAATATGCTTTCGAGCAACAGTGACTATCCACTTTTATTAATCCTGACCACCTTAGAATGGATTGTCTTGTGTTCTGTATCCAAAATGTTTCTGTCTCACTGTCTTTCTTGAATTGTTTTTGTCATTTTTAATCCTCTTTACTTATTCTATTTACATTGTGTTTCTTTCATAAGACTTAATTTTAGAAATGCTTGTATGTTCCATCCTATTGTTTTGATTGTTTGAATATTGGCCGAATAAATAATAATAATGTAGGCCTACATGCACATGTACAGTACCACCACGTGTAAAGTCAGGTACACGAGCTGCAACAGTAAACTGTAAACATGAAACAGTCGTAGGAGTGTAAATAGAAGTTCGTTGCTGTGTTCAAAATGGCGGCTGTCAATTCAGGTAAGATCTTGTCCAATAAGTCAATTCTGCACTGTTAAAATGCATTGAACTCAAACATAGACGATTAAAAACACGACATATACCACGAGAATGATAATCGATCTTGAAAAAGATGGCTGATCTAACGTTTAAGTAAAATTAATGTTAAAGGGGAGAAGGAGAAAACGATCCCCGATTGACGTCTCTGTACGTTGGTCAACTCGACCGCAGTACACAACTTTCTTGTTGGCAAATTCGACCGTCTGTATATATCTCAGAACTTGGTCTAGCCATTTGCTCTATCATTCTATGGTCTAGTAGTAGCACATAAAGTAGCACTTAAAGTTATCCATCATTTTTTTTTTTTTTTTTTAAGTTTTAGTTTGTTGGCCCAGGCCTAATTTTGTTGCCACAAACTGACAAATCAAAATAAGCCCAGGCAAAATGAATGAATGTGCACCCAAAAAATGCAAAAATAAATTCAATTGATGAAATTTTGGGCAGGTTGGTTGGATTGTGTTTACACAAAAAACATCCCGGCCAAAGTCCCCACTATCCCAGGGTCCTGGGGGCCAGGGCAACAATTGACAAGTGCATTATATTTTGAATGATTATAGTTGATAAAACATAAAACATAAGTAGGTGTAGGATGGATTGCACTAGTATCAGTATCATGGTACTTGTCATCTCTATGGATCAGAAAAAAAATAGCTCACTACTCTTGCTGAATTGTCCTATTGTCTGATTGTTACAGAAGTCTTACTCTTTACTTTTGACATACAAAAATGTGTTTTGGTATTTTCATACTGTAAAACTATTTCAATTTATCTTTGAAACCGTAGGGAAGTACATATGTAGGATAGGGGTAGTTAACTTCCTTCAAATTTGCCCAGATAAAGGACAATGTCGCCCTGGTCATGCATTATTACCCCAGATTGTTGTGTGTTTTATCTTTCTTAGCAGGAGGTGATGCAAGTGACTTGATAGAACCAATGGATTTCCAAGAAGAAGAACTTGCCAAATCACAGTATGTGATAAAATACACACTATTATTACTCGTCTCCTGTTTAATGTGCAATTGATATCAAACTTGACGATAGAATTAACATGCTGAAAAGAGAATTTACACTTAGACATTTAAAGGGGCTGTGTCGTCATGATTATAGCAGTAAATGGAATAACCCAGTTACTACACGCACGTGCAATCCAACGGTCACATCAGCGTGACAAAGATGGCACCCTTTGTGAATTGTCTGCAAGCGCGCGCCTGTACAGTATCTGGGTGAGAGTTCATCTTTCCATGCACAGCCACAGGCCTGCTATAATCATGACGACACAGCCCCATTAAATAGCACAAAAGACAATTTTCCAACAGTTTCACACTGTCACCAAGAATTTCATGTGAAAATTGAACTGCAAATTTCTTTTTGTTTCGCCTTTGAGATTGCCTGGAACTGGTTGCCTGTAAATTGCCTCGTTTGACATGGCCATTCTTTTGGTCTTTGAGGTCAACAAAGATTCCTTTTGGCAGCATTATTTCGGCAATATTTCTGCATTAAAAATACACTATTTATTTCAAGACTAAATCAATACTCGAAACTGCATTGTAAGATTGCATCATTAGTAGATCCTTATTGATAAACATTTAGATAATGATTTGCTTATGAATACTTGCATGGAATCCTTTCAGCTCCAGTATATCAGATACAAAGTTTGATACAACCATTGGCCACATTGAGGACATCATTATGGGTAAGTATGGAGCAAGAAGTTCAGGTTTTCGTTTACAAATTGTTGTTCTAGGGAGCGAAGTGTAGTTTCCAATCAGGGTTGCTGGTAACAAATTGAAGAGGTCACTCACCTAATTTGCATATTCTCAATCTCTCCTTATGAAGTTTTGACTTTTCTGGTGGTCTGTGTGGGTTTCAAGACGGAATGGTAATGCTTTTCCCTTGGGACATTATGAACTTGCAGGCTTCGATCTTAAGAAAAACGGGGGCAGGCCTTTGCCGGCCAAATCAGAGAAATTGTACAAGGGCATGCTGGCCAAGTTGGTAATGACTGCAATTTTTCTGAAGGGCATGCTTGCCAACTTGACAGGGCGTGAGGCCAGTGGCCTCAGTTAAGATCAAGGCCTGAACTTGATGATATAGGCACAGAGGGTTGGTCATGCATGGTTCTTTGCTTGGGATGTAGTTAGAAGTGCTGTGAAAAGTCTTACAATGTGTCTGGCTCAATTCTTCAATGTTTAAAATTAGCCCAATTTTATCATTTGTTTATCTGTTAATGTATTACTTGCCTTTTTCATGTATTTGTTTTTAATATTTGAAAGCAGTTGCCACTGAAAGGTTTCTCCCCTAATAGACAGATTGCACGACTCGTGTCACATGACCTATTGTGGGTATAAAATGTAAACAAACACGGAATCCTTCATAGGAAAGTACGGTACATGATGATTGTGGCTTTTCTTTCTCAAAATCTGTGAAAAATATTCCATAGTTTGTACCATAGACCTTCAAGTGGCTGAATAAAGCCAGTAAGGACAGTTCCAGCAAGTCTTGGAAATTGTACAAGCAACGTATAAATGAGCACGATGTGTACTAGTGCACAACGGAACGTTTAGGCCTGACGACCGCAATTACACACTTTTCAACACAAGAATTTCAAAGTTTTGAAGCTGAATCATCCAAAGAAATTGCTTTCCAAAACTGTGTGATTCCTTTGCCTATTTGAAATTTTGCAAGGCTAAGTATTAATGCTCACTTTCCCAATGTTCTTTACCCTTTTTTACAGTGATTTAGGCCTACATTGCAAACCAAATAACAGGCGGGTGGCTACATAGTCATCCAATGCCAGTAGGGCATAACTTAAAATCAACCTCTTATGTAGTATAATACTGGTAGTTTATGAAACAGTAATGTGATTAATATCAATGTCACAACATACAATTTTAATAAAATGGCTTGGTAAAGTCTGTGTTATTATTACCAAAAGGGACTTTTGGTGTGACTCTGTCGGTCACGGCATGTATTTGCACGTAGTTTGCCATCAGCTCAGATGATGTAGTACCCACAATAGGTCACATGATGACATGTAAACATTGGTTGCGCAATCGGTCTATTAAATCAAAAATTAAAGAGGATATTGTAAAATTGTAATAAAGCTGATTCATGACCTTGATGTAAATATTCTAATCTGTTGAACAGAGGAGGGTTTCCAGTGTCTACAAAACAAATTCATGGAGGACAATTATCTTCATTTTGAAGACACAGAGGAGAATAAGTTCATATATACTGCTGTATTCAAAGAATATGTAAGTATCGTGTAATGGTTATAGTACTAGCAATGACTAGCTACTAAACACCTCAATGTTACTGATTATCTTGATTTGATCAAAACTCAAGACTGTTTGTTGATATTACTGTGTATTATCTTGCAATTATTTGGGTCCATTAAAGCAAAGTACATGAGAACCCACTATGCAATATTTGCATGGTTTATTGCACGTTTGTCAATAGACTTTCCTCTTGCATTTTTTGTCAAAGAGCCTTTGAACATATCTTTTTATCGACACCTTTTTCTGTAATTAACTTTAAAATGGCTGGAAGTAAAGCTAACTCCAAAGATCATGCGATTTATCCGAACAAAAAATCTGGTTTAGATAAATCATGTGAACTTAATTTATTTTAAATGCTTAAAAAAGGCCGAATTTGAATTCTTTAAGGGACCAATCTACTCGACTTCAGGAAGACGTTTAGAGTCATGTTTGAGTCTACTTCGTAGACTTAAATAGGTCAACAAATCTTTTAACAAATCAATGTATTTGTTTTCCCCAGAATAATTTGATAGAGAAATACATTGAGGATCAATTGACAGCAAGAATACCAGGGTTTGATATGGAGGATTTCTCTAAACAACTGCAGTAAGTTCAACCTTCATCTGCATTCTCTCATACATTGCCATTTGTTGTTCACTGACAATGAAGTGTGTTACGGATCATAATGGGACCATGATGTTTTCATACCATTAGCAAAAATTGATCTATGCACAGATACCTTGAAACATAGAACACAATGATAACATTCCACGGGGAGGGATGAATGTGTTGTCATGGTAACCGTCTTTGCACACTCATTTTGTTCTTATTGTTATTTATTAGTTTCAGTCCTCCCAAGCGGTAGTAGGTGGGTGTACCACAGTTTTCAGATATTGGTTTTCTTTACACTGTGTCAATATACATCGACTGAGAACCTAAGTATTCATTGACTTGTCACATTTGACCTTATCCACAGTGCAGCAGAGTATGGGCTTTGGGGTAGAGTGTTTACGGAATGAAATTGAATATTGTGCGCCAAAGATTGTAAAAAGCATACTGGTAACATGTAGTTTAGTTATGCAAACCATTGTAGAATGTGTACTGGTAAACATGTAGTTCAGTTCTGCTAACTTCTACCCAGGAGGCTTAAACAGGGTGATGTATTGATAAGATTGACTTGTAAATAAAATTTGTGAGAATTCTTAATTGGGACTTTTGATAAGATTGACTTGTAAATAAAATTTGTGAAAACTCTTTGTTTGGACTTTTTCTAGGAAGAGAAAGAACCTTGATGGAGAGATCTTTGAGATTCTTCTTACTTTCACAGATTTTGTGACATTTAAAGAGATGTTTTTAGATTTCAGAGCAGTGAGTATTCATTCCTAGAATTTAATACTTGGAATAATTACCAAAAGAACGTGGTGTGGTTGACAACTTTCCATTAATGGCACTTACTTAGGATTTAAGAGTACATTTTATGTTTGTTGTCAGAATTCCAAAACACTGTTTACTGATCAGTGCACTGTTCAGCTAAGTGTTTTTTTATGTTATACACAGCATTAAAAACAAGAAAATTTCTATTTAAAAAAAAGGAAAAATGTATATAAAAAGAAATAATTGGAAATCAAATTAGAAATCAGTGCCCCAGATCCATCTCAATATTTATTTTGTTGCATTGTTTGTCAGAATTACAACTATGTTGCATTGTTGAAATAAAAAAACTATGTCAACCAGGAAGGTGTTTGTTTGTGAAAACTGCCTTGAGCTGAAGTTTAATTGCATTTGCACCAAGTCTGAAAGGCAATATTGGTCAAAAGCAGATGCAGTTGGGAAAGAAAAATGTAGGTTGAGGTGAAATCTGATCAGGCTCAACACATAGTGTTCCACATTGGGAGATATATAGGTCAGCTGGGGGTTAAACCCTGTTCATTGATGCAGGATCGTGTGTCTAGACATGACCCAGAAACTTAACATGGACTGTCTGTCAGTTTGAACCAGTCAGGGACAGTCACAGACGGTCATAGACATTGGTTATTATTACTCAGCAGTTTGATTCCATCTATGCACCTGACGTAATGCATGCAAGTAAAGTTGATTAATCCATTTCAACATCTCTGTGAAAATTGTAACACCTGACAGGCCCAGAGAGTCTTTGATACAAGTGTCATTAATCAAGAATGCAATGAGATGGAAATGATGAATGTGTTGTTAATTGGATTGTTAATACACGGACTTGTACTGTCCCCAGAGTTAACCATAACCCTCATGATCCCAAAGGATCAACGCTCATAAAAATAGGCTTATATCTCACGAGATAATTTAAACACAAGCCTTGCGTTCATAAATAGTTGGTTGAACAGAACTCCTCAGGGATGTTCATTATGATATGCAGTCAGGGAACAATACTCTGCTATATGCATTGTCAAATAAGGTCCTGTCTGTTAGTTTGATATGAACCATCTGCAGCTAGGGTTAAAAGTTCACACTATTATAAAGATGTCATACTAAACAGCTGAAATGAGTGTCTGTGTGTGCTTGAAATTACTTGTATATGTAGCAATTTGTTAGTTGTAGAACTACAAATGTAGTATTTCCAATCATTAATGCAATTTCTTCCCACAATTTAACCAATGTGCTTATACAGGACAAAGAAGGAAGAACAGTTGATCTAAGTTCAGGATTCATTGTCACTCCATTTGCAGCACAAGAGACAGATACAAAGTCCACATCGCAAGGTGCCACACAACCTACAACGCAAACCCCAGGTACCTCACAACCACCATCAACACCACAAAAATAACAGTACGGAATTATCAAATCTAGCTTTAGCAGGTGCCGAGTTCATATTTGTGACACATTGATTTCCATTCACATTGTGCACAAGTGTATAATAGTTTAAACACATGAAAGAGTCAAATATTATCAGCAGTAACAGCAACCATCATATTCCATAGCAGAGGAACCAAGATTTCCCCCAAACTTGTGCCTTTATTTTAGTCATTTTGTGATCATGACTACAGAGCCATTGAGTACTATTTACTGTGACATCAGCCGTCGGTAGTTAATTAATGTACAATGTAATTATAGACCTTAACATAATTGACATGCCATGTGTCGAACTCCAGACTGTACGTGTATTCCACCAGTGTACAATACTGTTAGGTCTCACCAGCCATTAGTACTGCATTTTTTATCAAGGCTCTTGTACCTGTATATAGACAGTATTGTACTTTGAAGATAGTTTTCTTGTTGAAACTGCTAAGAGAGCTGTTTAATTGGGTAGGGTATTTGACTAACTGACTGCTGCCAATGGAGTCATTTTCATATTAAGACCTTAATTAGTTGACATCAACAAACAAGTAAAGGCTGTAAGGCACTTTGGCAGTTACATACTTCATTGTAAATGGAGACAGTAAAATGAGTATGTAATATTGGTAAAAAATCTTTCTGTCCCAAACAAAAAAATTCACATTTTCCATCTTGTTGATGATAGTTTTTTCTTCAAGTTTCTGTAATTTACTGAAGTCCTTTCTTTATTTGTCTAGTTCAAGTTTGATGTTCCTAAGATAGTTCTTATGATCATCTTTTGAACTTCCCTGTTCTATTGGAAGTTTAAACTGATGTGTAATTGTAAATAATTTTTAATGCTTTTGTAATGAATTGGTCTTCACTTGAAGATTAATGTAGTTCTACTTAACTTGCAGTCATAATTATTCACTGTTTAGACGTTACGTCTGTTTTGAGCATTGTATTCTTTATGCCCTAGTGTATTCCAGGTCTGTTAAAGTACTGTCCCAATGTAGAATAATTTCTGTACCATAAAAAGCTATGTTCTATTAATTTGTGCAGTGTTACATAATTAAAAATGGCGAAACAAAAAGAAACACATAAATAACATAAAGCAGATATTTAATATCTTTTGTTTCTAGCATCTATGTTTTAAGAAAGGTGTACAAAGTTTCGTACCAAAACAAGAGCAAAGTGACGTCTTTTAAACAGCTATTCATAAATACCTCACACAGTTAATCCATTCTGATTGGTCGAGAGCATGTCACATGGGGGTTTAAACGGCTGATTAAGACATGGCTGAAAGTGTTTATAACCAGTCAGCAATTATAGTTAAGTGGCGCTAATTTACACGTAGTACGGGTGCTAATTAGTATGCGCGCAACTGTTGAGTATCGCATGCAATTTGATGCTTCACAAAATGGAGCCTGAGGACGTGACAGGAATTGAAAAATAAATTTAACAAAAAACCAAGAAAAGTTTAACAGATATGTATACATTATTATGCTTTTTAACAAAAAGAGCATATGAATGGGAATAAAAGAGTAGTGCCTGTCTTAAACAGCTGTTTAAAACTTTGCAGGGTTATGGCCGTGTGATACATAAGTAGAATCTACCTGATGGTTTGTGAAGTATACAAACTGATGATTGTTCTCTTTATACAGAAATCAGAATTATGAATAACTAAGAAGACTAAACATGTGCAGGGCCAAATCAACTACAGTACACACTTCATGATGTCGTACTGTATGTACTCTATAATGTACAAGTAGTTATCATCAACTTTGTGATGTACTTTTTTTTTACATTGTACAGCTGTACAGGTTCAAGGGAATTGATATTATCCACACCTCGTGACATTTAGATTGATGTCAATCATTTTTGCACACAGTGTGAGGATTTTGCTTTTAAACAGGTACCAGATTCTTTTACCCCAGCCTCATAGCTGAAGAACTTAATGCAATGGAATCCATTAAAGGATCAACCATTGGCACTTGAATGATTTAGGAGTGACAAAGTGAAGTGCACATGCATGAACTGTATGCAAGAAATCCATTTCAATAATACATATGCATAAAAGAAACCAGCCTGGGTTGATTGAATAAATCAAGACCTCTGTCATGCATATCCAAACCAAATACAGTGAGACCATCTTTGAAGCTGAATCAAACCCTTTATTTTAACTTATGTAAAACAAAGAATGTTATTTTTGGTACTACACTAGTTTAGTTCATACTGCTAAGTGCAGTATTTGAACTAGCCTCTTGTCACTGTGCATGCTCAGTGGTCTAGTGGTAAAGCCTAGAATGCAAGGGTCATGGGTTCGAATCCCACCTGAGTAGAATGCCTGTAGATTGTTTTTCCCTGCAGGACTCCGGAAGGCACTGAGTATACAAAGCTTATCACACATCAGTGTTGGGTAAAAAACAAACACATTTACAAAAACCCAAGTTATTGTCTTGATGATAGAACAAAACATGAACGCAACTAGTCAGTTTTCCAACTGATATCATAACCCAAGTGTGTTGATTGTACTATTTATTTGTAAATATTTTGAAATTTATGAAATAAACAATCTGGAATTTCATACGTTTTTGTATGTTTGTTTTATTTAAACGAGTATCTGTAATAAGTAGACACTTTGGTAATGGTATCAGGTATATACCCCAGAGCAATAAGTTGCAGAACTATCCAACAGTGGTGCCTGGAATGAGTCTAGGTTTATTTTTAAAGATCTGTACCTGTTAGCACTTGGCACTATTGTATGGTTCAGACATTACTAATAATAGGAAGCAGTCATTTCAGTTCATAAGTACTTCCATCTGTACAAGCCTTGCATTTGTATCACCTGGCATTCGATATGGAAGCATTCCAGCAAACGTGATCAGAGATTTAGCTTGTTTCCTCAGGTGGGCTAGGTACTGAAAAAGAGCACGAACAAAATAAACTATATATGAATATATCTACAAATTATATATCACAGTTATTAAATATATACAAATTTGATTGGAAAGTCAAAAGAAAGCACAAGTTTAACAAGATATAAATCTTTTTTTTTCGGGGGTGGGTGTGTTTTTTCATCAAGGTTTACTTTATATATAGGACCCTAAATAAACAAATCAGAACACAGAGGTGATGAAAAGACTAGCTTCTTCCTGACTACATTAGATAAGACGACTTACTGCTTCTTTTCCACCATCCTCTGATCTACTTGTAGGACGACCCTGAGTATTCTGCAGAGTGCTGTTACGTGTCGCTCTATACTTGGAATGTAGTATGTTCATGGTTGACACCAAGATGTCTGGCATATTTCTTCTAACCTAGATTCCACAAATATAAACCAACTCTATCATAGGTATTCATTTACAATGACAAACACACACTGTCATACCATCATGCACAGTGAGTTTTAAATAGATTTAAAGAGTATGTTAACTGTGACATCATATATTTATAAAAGTGACAGAGAGCCAAGACTTTCGGTAGGTACAATTATTAAACAACTCAATTAAAGAAAACATAAAATCTTGCATTACATGAAATTAGCACCGTACAATATTCATCAGCATTTAATGTGCAGAAAGTGGGCACATCTCAAAACTTGTGCAGCTGTTATATTTAGGCCTACAATATTGCTTTTATATGGTAATTATGATACAAAATGTAACATTACTCATGTGACCAGTGTAGTATCTTGCCTGCCAAAAATGCACTGGAATGCACAAAATCACTGTTTGTAACCAAGGTGACATGGTCTATAGTTTAACAGGCAGTGCTTCAAAATAACAAGTGTAAGCAGAATATTTGGGAATAGACTGATCCATTAAGCCCTGCCCCCTTTCGTGTTGACCAATCACAGCCTTGGCTATGCCACCAAAAGTCCGACAAGTCTGACATGATAAAATCCTTTTGGAAAATGTAATCATGCGTGTGCGTACTTATAACACACATGTTCATGGCATTGAAGAGATGCACATTGTTTGTGCTGCCCACATGTACAGTGGTGATTTAGCCAATGCTGTGATTGGTCAGGACGTTTAGGGGGTGGGTTATCAATACTTGGGTGATATGGTCCATACAAATTAAAACTAACATGTCGACCATAAGGAACATGCAAATTATTATTGAAGTAATTGATAAAAGTAAAACATGAATATATGTATTAGTAAAGAAAAGGACAATGACAACATGAGCTCAACCAAACTACTAAATAATAAATAGAAGCAATGTTTTATAAACACATACCTCATCTGTGTATTGTTTGAAGGCATTAACTTTGTCATCCACTGTGTCTGGAGTGAGTGGTACAAGCTGTAGAGTATCAATTGTCTGGAATCAAAAGAAGTTGAATCATACATCACTGAATCCCATCATAAAAAAGCATACTTCACTTACATCAAACACTATGCTACTAAGTGACACTACCAGGGCTCAAATGTGCTTTAATAAAACAGATAAGTTTAAAAAGCAATTATCAATCACCAAAAATAAAATCACTTGTGTATGACTTCTCCAGTCTCCTTAATAAGAACCCACTAATCGATTTCACCAGTAAGCTCTTCTCAGAGCCTAAGATTATTACATCCTAAATGTTGAAGCATGTGTTGGTCTTCTATTGCCCTCAGCCCCCCAGCTCAGTGACCTAATACAAGGTCCCCATAAGCCAAGGGTCCCTGTGTTGTCTAGCATTGCATAGTGAGTCTGGTACCCAGAGTCCCACAATGCTACGAGCGCAAGGATAGGTATCATCATTGGGCATCATATTTATTCTTACAATAATCCATTAATGTTAATATATATAATTATATAAAGTAAAGAATATGGTGGTCTACAGCACATATACATAACATAGGCTTGCTGTGAAGACAGTTTAACATGCAAGCCAATTGGAATACAAAGTAATACAAGCATAGTTTAAAATGCAAGCCAATTGGGATACAAAGTATAGTTTAAAAGGCAAGCCAATTGGAATACAAAGTAATACAAACATAGTTTAAAATGCATACATCACTGAGATTGATATCATAGCATGAAGTTCATCTGATCCTTGGAACATCTGCCAAGGACCCAACAGCCACATCTCATTCATAAAAAAAAACAGCCATTGTTGAAACCAACATAAAACCTCAATAACTGAAATCCTTCAGTCTCATATCTTACCGTTAGAGCTCTATCTAGATCTCTACCATGATATTGATCAAAGTAAGTCATTAGATCCAAGAGAAGATGAAATGACTTGGTGTTTGCTTGGTTGCCTGTGATAGCCTGTGCCTGGAATCTGTTGGAGTAAACAAATGATACGCTATTCAAAACTCGATGTCTCAACAACAACATCATCTGATTAATCAGCATTTATTTTAAAATTGAGAGGGAAAAAAAAACAAAAAAACATGTTACCTTTCTGCAATAGCCACTGCTAGTTTGTGTAATCTATGTCTAGAAGAGTGTGGACTTTTAGGCATTGACACGATTGGACTCAGCAAACGATTCAAGATCTCTAAAACTTTATCAGCATTCTGAAATAGAGACATCAGGAACACTGCATTAGATATCCAAAATAATACACAGTTGATGCTTACAAATCTAGTGTTTATTTGCCCTCAGCCCCCCAGCTCTGTGACCTAGTACAAGGTCCCCATAAGCCAAGGGTCCCTGTGTTGTCTAGCATTGCATAGTGAGTCTGGTACCCAGAGTCCCACAATGCTACGAGCGCAAGGATTGGTATCATCATGGGGCAAGAGACATATGTTGAGGTTAAGTTCAGTAACTTCTTGAACACTGATGTTTATCCATTAGATTGGAAATCTCTTTATGCCTTTGCATTCAAATTCTGCTAACTTTTGGAGACAAAATCTCATGAAAGTTTTCAAAACTTATCTTTAAAATGAAGCAATACTCACGCCTGCAAGATCATACAGCTTTACAGCATCTTCAAATAAACCCTTTGCCTCAGCATCCTTGGCAACCGTTTCCAAGATCTGCTGGGTGTTGACTTGGAATTTATCCACAGCTCCTGGTCGTCTAGTTCCATCCTCTCCAAGACGACCAAGTAGAGCATCAAACTCTCTTGTCTCAATCACCATCTCACTCAAGCATTTTATGAATAGGTTCTCACCTTTAGAATCTTTCAATCCTCTGAGAAGATTGCAATTGAAAAAGACAAATAGATACTACTGATGAGGATTCAGCTTTGTCAAAAAAACAAACAAAAAAAAGGAACAAAGATATTGAAAAAATAGGGAGACTGCCAACATAGCGCTAGATAGCTCAGTTGGTGAGCGTCAGTATGTATAGCTGGTGGTAGCAGGTTCAAATCCCACTCCAGTAAATTTTTCTTTGTTCAACCTCCCCCGAAAAAAACAAATAAAAAACAAAACCAACAAAACCAAAACATCAGAAGACTCCAATGTATTCTTCATATCACTGAATGCAGAAAGCACTTAAAAATCAGCCCTAACTATATATTCCTTTTTAAATGATTGAATTTAAATGACGCAAACAGTGTGGCTATCATTCCTGTAGTAAGTGTTCTTAAGACAAAGCTATGTCCGCACCCTCAAGACACAAAGATAACGGTGTATCAAACATGGGATTTACAAACCTTAAAATGTAGAAGTACTGCAGAGCTTCTCTTGGATCAGTGTTTTCAAACTTCGAGGTATACATGCTGATGAGACAAGCTAAATTGAGTCTTCTGGTAGGAACTGGATCATCTACATGTTTACTCACTGTGATGGAATGTACAAAGGAGTGTATGGATCAGTCAGTCAGCAATTCCAGGTACAAATATATGAAATATATTATTGATTTTCTGGCAATCTTGATGGCTGTAAAGGTAACTTTAAACACTTTATACAGCTTAAGGTGAAAACATTGAATAAACTACAGACGTTCATTTCACTAAAGATGAAACAAGTCAGTGGGTAATAAAAGTAAATTAACTTCAGAACAAAAGACTATCCATATTTGATCAAGAAATGAAGCAAAGACACTTACAAACTTGTGACTGGATGTTCTGTGGTAGTATCAGCAGGCCCATCTCATACAATGCAATTGCAACATGTACTGCATGACAACGTAACCTCACATCAGAACGGGATAAAAACTCAATAGCAGCTTCAAACTGACCAGATAAAAACATAACTTGGAAGTACAGATAGGGATTCTGATGTGCACTGAAATGAGTCTCTCCATACTCCTCAAGAAGTAAGATCTGAAGTTGTTGTAGAGTTAGACGGTCTGAGATTGAATCCTCTCCAAAACTTACTTGACTCAGCTGCAGATAAACAAAGTGTTTGATCATTAACTTGCTCTCAATGTACAGTTCAAGATTAGTTGAGGTAAAAATGGGATAGAATCACAAAGGAAAACATATTGTATGGTAAAATATATAACAATTATAATCATAATAATAATCATCATCTTGACAACAACTGGATTTATAGCAAGCCAAAGTGCAAGAAGATGCAAAGCACCATTTTACCAGCAGGTGGAAATTGTTAAGTAGGAATACAAAGTGTATAGTAGCAATAGCTGCCATACTATATACCCCAAAACGAGACAAACAATGATAAGTACCTTGGGTTCTTTTACATGCAATACACAACAGAAAGGACCTATTTAATTATTGTAATAATAGCATTATTGTAATACGATTTTGGTTTACCCTTACACCAATGTGTGATAAGCAGTGCATAGTCAGTGCTATCCCCCAAGTCCTGCAGAAAGCACAAGTTACAGGATTCAAACTGGTGCTCTAGACACTGTGCATGCTCGGTGGTCTAGTGGTTTAACCACCTGCTCCAGAATGCAGGGGTTTGGGGTTCAAATCTCAGTGGCCTGTGATTTGTTTTTCTCGCCGGACTTGGAAAGCACAGAGTATAAAGTGCTTATCACACATCAGTGTAAGAGTAAAACCTAAATTCAACAAGAGACCTAGATGCTTTTACCGTAATTTTCGGCCCAAAAGCCGCTCGGCCCATTAGCCGCTGCGCCCAAGAATTCACAAAGCAAGATTCAGTTGTCGGCACATAAGCCGCTATACCCCATAAGCCGCAGTATTTTTTCAGAAAAAGACCGAAAATACTGTAGTCAACACAGAAACAGTGGCCAAATCCAGATCTGTATTTTCCATTAAATACTTTTGAGCTTATCTGTATGTCATTTACAAGCAATTTACAAGCCCAGCCAGCGTGCGTACCTTATACGTTGCGGTCTTCCGATCGTGCACGTTGCAGCAACCATCATAAGCAAGAATTTACAGCAGCATAACGTTTCCAGAAGTTTCCTCCGCTACCGGCAGAGGGCGCGCTACATTTTTATAGCGCCCTCCAGTGGCAGCTTACGGCAAAGACTGCGGCAAAGACCGGTAAAGTCCGTCAATGAATGCAAACCGGTCGATAACATCCGACATTTTGCAACTTCCTGTTTACATGCATGTAGTGTATTGACGCACTGGTTTACAATTGCATAATCAGCAATGCACAGGTCGGCGTGCGGATACCAATTTTTCTGATTGAACACCGATGTGTTTTCAGCAGCGCCAGCTCGGTCGGCTTAACGTGTTTTGATTGGAATTGAATATAAACATTTGTCATAGCTGAACTAAAGGCTTTTATGTTTTACTGACACGTTGGCCCATAAGCCACCCGGCCCATAAGCCGCGTGAAACTTTTTGCGGGCGAAAAACAACCAGCAAGCCGCGGCCTATAGGCCGAAAATTACGGTACTTCCCATCTGAAGGAAAGCAACTATGATGATCTTGCTCATGAACACAAGTACCACGGTCAGGTTTAAATTACACTCTAAGACACCAGATTTGAGTCCAGAGCACTACAGCGCTCAGTCAAGACACTCACTAGAGAACTGTAGGATAGGAACAGTTTAAATATGAATGTAACAAACCTTGATCCAGAGATAATCTTCAGTCTTTGTAGCAACTTCAGAATGACTGTCTGTTGTGTCGCAACATCCAATCAGACAGTAAACAGCTCTGTTTAAGTAAACAAGAGCAGAATCCCATCATAAAAAAGCATACTTCACTTACATCAAACACTATGCTACTAAGTGACACTACCAGGGCTCAAATGTGCTTTAATAAAACACATCAGTTTAAAAAGCAATTATCAATCACCAAAAATAAAATCACTTGTGTATGACTTCTCCAGTCTCCTTAATAAGAACCCACTAGTCGATTTCACCAGTAAGCTCTTCTCAGAGCCTAAGATTATTACATCCTAAATGTTGAAGCATGTGTTGGTGTTCTATTGCCCTCAGCCCCCCAGCTCAGTGACCTAATACAAGGTCCCCATAAGCCAAGGGTCCCTGTGTTGTCTAGCATTGCATAGTGAGTCTGGTACCCAGAGTCCCACAATGCTACGAGCGCAAGGATAGGTATCATCATTGGGCATCATATTTATTCTTACAATAATCCATTAATGTTAATATATATAATTATATAAAGTAAAGACTATGGTGGTCTACAGCACATATACATAACATAAGCTTGCTGTGAAGACAGTAATACAAGCATAGTTTAAAATGCAAGCCAATTGGACATGTTGGAATACAAAGTAATACAAACAGTTTAAAATGCAAGCCAATTGGAATACAAAGTAATACAAACATCAATTCTAAGAATATGCCCA
Source organism: Marthasterias glacialis (assembly GCA_911728455.2). NCBI lineage: Eukaryota > Metazoa > Echinodermata > Asteroidea > Forcipulatida > Asteriidae > Marthasterias > Marthasterias glacialis. The sequence continues at coordinate 327,527 of OU452222.1, forward strand.
TTGATACAATTAGTATTATAGCTAACCTTTTGTAGGCATCTGGGCTGTTTCTAACAGATCGTCTGTAACTGATACGCAATTTTGTCTGCATGTCTGCAGAAAGCCTTGAAAGAAGGGAAACAAATGAAATATTACATTCAATTGGTGTTAAATAATGACAAATGTTCTTTATTTTTTCTTAAGTCAGAGTTTCTTTGTGCCAGCGGTACTCTCAAAGAAAAATGGTTCCCGCAATTCCAAGAAAATAATCCCGCCCGGGGGGGAGGGAAACAATAAAAAAATCGCGGTGGCAACTGGTTAAAGATCTTACCTCCTGTCATCATTCTCCATGTAACCCCTCAGGTAATCCTCAAACTGTCCTAGATCTTGACTGCAAAGGGAAAAACAACACATATCACACTCAAATCATGAGACTGTATCCTACCAAAAGGAATGCAATTGCAAGAAAAAAAAACGTAACTTTGAAGAGTAGGGTCAAAGTTCCCACACATGTAGAGGGAATTTCACAGTTTCAAATTTCATAACTTATTTCATTTCTAATTTCTTTGACAAGCACTGTACACTAAGTATAATGGGGAAAAAAACACAAGTTACTCAGTTGGGATTCAAACTTACAACCCCCGACATAATATCCTTTGTCCCCAATTAATTTAGTTATTACATTATTTTACCAATCAATTAATTAATACATGTAAATTATTTAAACACATTTTCAGGACTATATCTTACTGTTCTTAAAATATGTTAAATATTTTGGATTTTCATCAAGATGAAGTAAGACTTACGAGACTCTTCTGACAGCATGCAATACGGCATCTAAACTCCCACAGCGAAGACAATAGTAAATGACTGGCCACACAGGCTGTCCATCTACTTCACCATCCTAACCAATCAAGAAATATCAACTCAGTCAGGGCAGTTTTATTATGTATTGGTCAAATTCATCGTCATTGGAACATCAGTAACTAATTCAAATTAAAATGAGTAAATTAAACAACTAGCAAGCAAACAAATATTCAAGGTTGGGGTAAATATAACAATGAAGATCTTAAAAAATGTGGAGGGAAGTGGTAGAATATCGAGCCCATTCTTACCTCTAGTCCAGGTATAGGATGTAGTAACTTGACTTTAAGAAATCCTTGGACTAAGTGATACGTTCCTGGAATTCCTCCAACCTGAGCTCGCTGGAGATTCTCACCAACAATTGTACGGATGTACGTCAAGTAGCTGACAAAAGTGGAAAACATACAAATTAATATGGACGCTTTTTGTAATTGGCGTCTTTTTGATCATTCAATTTAGTTTTTTGGCTGCAACAAGGTTTTTAATAAACCTTCAATTTTTTATGAAATGTATCAAGCATGTCATGATGACTTGTATTATTTAAAGGCCATTATTGAATATGATACAATGATAACAGATGAATTTGACAGTAAGATGTACGAAAGAATTTCTCTATAGGCACTACTTGCTCAATTATGACATCTTCCGATACCCTCAGCATCTTAAATCTAATATAGACACAAGACTTTATTGTCTTTACCTGCTCTCAAGATAAGACCGAGCTTGACAAATCATTGACATCTGCATTTCTTGTGAGCATCTTGTTTGGATTGCATCTCTTGAGGATATCAAAGGAACTGATGACATCTCACGCACCATGGCCCACAGTTCACTCACACGCTAAATGGCATCAAAACAAATTGGAACTATCAAAACATTCCTTTTGAAGATACACTGCCCAAATATGGCATTATTTTACAGTAATTCTGTATTAAATTAAATAGCTACTCTCTGAGGTTGACGAATGCCTTCAGCTGTAAGCTTTTAATTTAGAGTATTTGAGTTTAATTTTGGTAAAGGTTTTAACAGAGTCTGATGTTGTATCTCCTGACTATTTGTAATTATACAACTTTAATTTTACCAACTTTACATATGAAAATATTATTGGAGTAGTGATATCAGATGTCATTATTATTAATACTTTATTTTTGCACCCACCTTGTCATCAAACTGCTGGCTGACTTGCTCAAAATCATGTATCAGATTGGGTCGGATTCCACCATGTACCACCTTATCATTGTACAAATACACCTGTATGGATGAAAACCATTCAAGCTCAATTCATTCACAGTAACAAGTGTCTGACTACTGCTCTACAACCCTCCTACACACTGGTGGTACCACTGACTGCCACAAAGTACCATACCTTCTAGGCTAGCACTGGGTGCATGGGTTTCTTCCATTTGTCCAGCTGGTATTATGTGGAAACCCCATGGCTTGTGTACTATGGACTCCACAGTATCCTGTAGGTTTTGTGACAAGGACCAGTTGGGCAAGAGAGTGTACCAATAGTAATAAGGTTTTATTTAACACAGATATATAATTACCTGTCTTGCATAGGCCATCTCAATGCTATCCATAGCACTACGGCCCTCCATACCCACAGGCTCACTCAATATGGACTCCGTCTCAGGGCCAATATCAATCATATCTTCTCCAGTACTAATCAAGGCATTTAGAATCTTCTGTCTCTCCTCCTGCCATTCAGACTGCATCGTCTCCCAGAATCGCTTCTCTGTCTGTTGTAATGTCTACACATTAAGGAGAAATATTGTGTGATGAAATACACTGTATAATGGTGTTTTCTAGTTTGGTTGAGGTTTGCTTGTACACCATAGTGACACTGCAAACCTTAATACTATATATAGATTGTATTCACACCATGCAAAGGCTCAAATACTACTCATCCAGCCAGTTGAATTTATATTATTACTATCCAGGATTGATATTGATATATCCAGATATGTTTTAAGAAAAGTTTTCTTGATTTGTCTACTCACATTTTTCTTGGTCTCCTGGATGACAGCAAGGACAGCATTTTCTCTCTCATTTCTAAGAAAACTCTGCAAAACACACATCAGCTTTGTTAAAAAAATTAAATCTCATCAACTAACTATTGAGCGGACATGAAGTACAATCATGTCTTAATTTATTTTACAAAAGATTTCCACTCTACATTGATAGTAATAACACAGTAAAGCTCTGAAAGCATACAAGTGAAACAAATCTTGAAAATCAAAATTCCAGATTACCTGTATGTCTGTATCAGCAGTGGGTTCCAGTGGTTCAAATGTTTTGGTGGTGCTGAGTGTTTCAAGTCTCTGTGAGATTCTTGGAACATCAAGCCCCTTGGATCCAAGAAGAATCGAACTGTTCCAAGAGAATATCAAACAATCCACTTAGAGTTATTCAACATTTACATATTCCTACAAGGTACGGTCATGAGGACCGCAGGCCAGGTGGATATTTTAAAGAAAATTAAGACCGTCACAAGAGAAACCTCAGGCGGCCAGAAGTGAAGGACAACGACAAAAAACAAAAAAACAAACATTCAAAATCGAAATTACTCAAGCACACATTACATAATACCAACTACAAAACACCAGTTGAAAAAAAAATGTATTTAAACACAAACAAACTTTTTTGAAGAAAGTGATTCAAAGAAATTCTCACGCTTTAACATCTGCTGCATCAGGTGCCCCAACTTGTGCCGTTTTGGTCCATAACCGTTGACTGGACTCCATAATTTGATGTAGATTACGCTCCACACGAGGTAATTCAGCTCCACTATCCACATTTGCCGTGAGCTGTTCAGCATCACGAAGCAGGTCTCCAAATCCATCTACATCCATTTTGGATTGCGTTGTATGTTCAACACTGTAATTTGCAGATTTCAAAAAAGTATATAAGTACCATTTCCTTTTGTCTGTTTTAAAAAAGTTTTATTTCTATATTTTGTTGTGTCTGACACCTTTTTCATGGGAGAAATTTTAAAATAACAACAACATTTCTATACTTCATCACTAATAGTAGTACTTAGAAGTAGTCAACTTTGACAAAATATTTTGTGTATGTGGAATAACTGAAATGCCAGCAAAGCAAACACAAAACGTGATCCGGAACTCAGTCAAACGACTGTAGTATCTTGTATTTGGGCAAACTTTACTACATTGGTCTCTGTGAGGAAGCACAGAAGTTTGAAGCCTTAATTCCCTGGCATTTGGAAACACTAAGTCAACAGTCAAGACAACACATCATTCTTTACACAACCAGTTCGGGATCAGTTTAATCCATTCCGAATCAATTTAACATTAAGTCAACGGTGCCGGTGAAGAACGCGCCCAAATTTGTTCACACACAAAAAAATTTTGCACAATATCAATGCCAATCCGGCCGTGATAATTACTAGTTCGTTGTAGTATAGCTTAGTACCAGTGTACTAGAGTAGTAGATCAAAGGTTGCTAATCTTTTTGGGCGATTTGCAACATTTCTTAAACTTGATCACTTAAAAGTACATCATAAACTTATTTAGTTGCGATAATCGTAACCCCCCATCCTCCCGACGGTCGGAGAACTAAAACTTATTTATAAGTTATAACAAAAAAATTTGGAAGCATCTGCGATAGATTAGATTGTTAAAATCATTGCTACAATTACAAATACAATGCTATTTTTTCCAGTTAGTGGCGGTGAACACGAATGGCGCTCTTTGGGGGCCGTCGTAATTTCACATTTTCAACCAAAGTACAACTCTACTGACTTGAGTAATACTACTAGTAGCATTACAGTATAAGACTACTACTAGTAGTAGTACTAGTAGTAGGTCTAGTTTTTGTAAACTACTGCTGAGAGTGGCTGGCAGTTCAGTTCACCACCAACTTGGTTGATCAGGACGGTGTTGGTTCGCGACTGCTGCTGTTGAGCGCAATTTTTAAAGTTGGCAATTTTTCAAATTTGCGCACGCAATTTTTGAAAAATGCGCGTGCGCAATTTAAGAAGGTAAAGATTGCGCGGATCTTTAAATATTGCGGTCTAGCTCTGTTGCACAATTTTAAATTTGCGCTGCAAACAAGTTTGCATGGGTAAAATTGCGCAAGCGCGCATTTTTTTTAAATTGCGTGCCTTCAAAGATCGCGCTCAATACTGCCACTGCACTGCCACGGAATTCAGTCATAAATCATTACACGTGTACTTAATTATGTACACTTACTTTTGAACTGAAAATAATATTAAGGTTACTCACCGAACCAGAATAAAATAATGAATTCTAATGCTACTGTTGTGGCAAGTTTAACCGTCAAAATGTTATAAAGACCCCAAGAACAAACGCGCCAACACCAACACTCAACAGTTGAAACTTGTTCTCCATGCGCAGCGCGGTAATGAGGTCTGGAAACCCGTTTTTAAGGTTAATATATTACGTGGTTAACAATGGGTACCAATCTTTTATCTCAGATGAGTCTTACAGACCAAAAGAGGGCGCACTTTAACATTAGCGGTTCAAGTAATGAAAAATATTTAATTTCATTTAAAAAAATTAATGTCCATAACAATAACACCTGAATCCCATAGTTATTTCAAACATCATACAAAATCATTTTTATACACAGCTGTAACTAGTACTTAGCTAGTGTCACCCAAATTAAAAGGAATACAATAATTTTTTTAACTATACAAACAATATAAATAACCACTTTTTTGTAAAGATTCTCCAAAATAGTTATGCTCCAATAAGTGTTAAAACTTTCAGTATCTGATTGAAGGCCAATCTAACTTTTCCGACTAAAACATATTTATGTGTAAATAACAAAAATATCATTTTGAAAAATGAGTTAGTATGCATTTTCATGGCTATACTTTTAATGATGGCATTAAGATGCAATGTGGATGTTTACAGTGTACACTCAATTTCCTAACACATTAGTAGGAGTAATAGGAGTAACATGCCTGGGTTTTTCTTCACGTGATTCGGGAAAGTACTGAGTATACTTTGCTTAACACACATCAGTGTATGGTTTAAAAACACAAATAAAATTTCAATGAATTAAAGTCAATGCTGTACCTGTTAACTTTTTTTGTCTCCTTATATTAACAGAGGAAAAACTGAAATACTATTGCTTCATTTTTTTGATGCCCAGGTGAGTGAATTCATAGAGAAGTTTTAAGAAAAAAGCCGTTCTCAAAAAACTGTTTTCAACCAGATGGTGTTTGGTGTCTACTCAAGACCCGTTTTATATCATTTAAAGACACTATTTGCACACTTTGTTTTATGAAACATTCACGAGTCAAGTTTTGAAAGATTTTGAACATCCTGTTTTAAAAGCAGCAAATGTTTTAACACCCTGTTACAAAATTCTGGCTAAAATCTGGAAGCCGATTTTTTCACTAGGTGACTCAAAATACATTTAAATTGCAAAACATGTTGTGACCCGTATATTTCATAATCAGATTTTATAATATGTTTAGAAATGACTGGAGATGTTTACTTAAGGGCCATTCATAATTTTCAATGTTTTAAAATTTGACGTTTTTTTCAAGTTTTTGAAACCTGTCACATTATAAGAACGTTGAAACCATTCATGTTTAGCGAGGTGACAGCGGGTACCAACGGCATCTCTTGCCATAGTGAGGGCAGCATTCGAACGGACACCACAGAAATTTCCAAAAGCCACCTGCAGGTGATCGTTGGAGATTCAAGTTCTTTGACATACTTTTATTGATTTCACTCCACAGAAATTTTCGGACAAAAAACTTTCGCAGAATGCTTACTACCATTACCCTCTTAATAACAAGTAGGCTTTCTGGTAAAAATTACGCAACTTCTTTCAGGTTCATTACCCTACCGTTAACACTGGTGTTACAAAAATCTCTGTTCTACTTTCAATGAAACAAATCTGCATTAAGTGGGAGGAAAATAAAACTACATTTCAGGAAACCCGACATGCAGCATTTGAAAACCTAATCCACGTCACACTCTTGAGTTAGGGCAATGGGAACAAACAATTGAGGTCACCATGGCAATAGCATTTCTGACAACTTTGTTTGCGACATATGAAAAATTGGATCAGATCTAATAAATTGTTTTTGTCAAATACTTTATATCTAGTTTGTACAGTTTAATTAGCATGACCATTCATTTTGCCTTTATTATACAAGTTAAAAGTCACTTCTCATTTCACTGAAGACTTTGAGATTGAGTTTAAACGCTGGCAAGTTGTTTGGCACTCTCAGCCATGACTTGCTTGCTTAGCTCCTAGTTGGTAGGGATACAGACGAGCCCTTGATAAGAACCGCTTCCCACCGATATCAATCTCATATTGTGCTTTATGAACATAGTCTGATGTGACTTCCATTAACTGACCAGTAGTCTCATCTTTATTGGTCAGCCAGCCTAGGCATATCATCTTACCCTGAGTGGGGCCATAGCTACTACATGTGGTCATTCCAGCTAACTGACCATTACGGTAAATAGGTTCTCTGCCCCATGGCCAGACATCAGAGTCAATGCTATGGTTTTCCAAGACAAAGCCAGCTAGCCGACGTTTCATGCCTTCCTGACGTTGCTTCAAAAGTGCTTCTTTACCAATAAACTCAACACCCTAATATGAACATAAACAAGATAAAAAAGAAAGTCTTGTTAAATACAAACAACAAATAGAACAACTGAAGAATAATATTAATAATTTCACAACTGTAAGTCAGCATACTACGTAACGTGTGAGTTTATATAGTCATTTAGCCAACTAACGCTTACAGTATATTGCTAAGAAAGTAGTCAAACATAAACATGTGATGATAAATAAAACACATCAGTTTTAGACATTCTTTATGGCCTTGACTCAATTCTTTATGACCTTTGACTTTAAACAAGTATTCCACATTTTGGGGGGGGCATTACAAAATAAAACTTTGCCATCTCCAAAATAAATTAAACGTTGTTTGGGAAATCATTCCTTTTGACAATACTACCTGACAACTATGTGTTATAAATCTTACTTTGTCAAATTTAACTCTCATTTCTCTTCCAATTTCAAATGGAGTTGTTGTCGAATCAAAATCTTCTGCCCAATAGAAGTAAAACTTTTCAATTCTCAGCCATCGTAATGCATAGTAACCAGCATTGCTTATACCAACATCTTTTCCAGCATCTAGCAATGCATCATATACTTGAGTTGCATTCTGTGGTGGAACAAACAAGAACAATACACTCTGATTCAATTCATTGTTTGGATATTGACAATTTAATAACAAAAGCTCTAAAGAGAAACACACATAACTTTATTATCATTTGTTATAAAAAAAAATAGCTGACAATCAACATTTAATGCTCAATGTAAACACTTACAAGATGCTGTATAAATGGGTCTCATAATTCAAATATAACTCTGCATACATGTTGCAAAAATAATTAGTGTTCAGAGGCCTGCCAGGTGTGATTAAGGGGACTGTGTCATCATGATTATAGCAGTTAATGCAATAATCCAATTACTACGCATGCATGCATGCCAGCGGTCACATCAATTTGACAAAGACAGCACCCTTTGTAATTTGACCGCAAGCATGTACATATGCAGTATCTGGGTGAGAGTTCATCTTTCCATGTACAGCCACAGGCCTGCTATAATCAGGCTGATAAAACCCCTTTAACTGCTAAATGAGAACTGCATCTTATAGTCTTCTGTTGACCATACATAGCTTTCATAGTTATATTTTTATTCAGTTAAGATGTATCTAACTTTAGGTGTATGAGGAAATCATTGTAGGAAGAGTTAGTGTCAGGGTTACGGTAGGGTTAAATAAAGGGTTAGAGTTAGCGTTAATGTAAAATTTTACAAGAGGGCACTGTGTTTGAGTTAGGTTGTGTTGTGTGGTGTGTTGTTTTGTAGAAGCAGAAAATAACTTACTTCATTTGGTATATAGAGCACCATACCATCCTCCCCAGCATGGGTGATAGTCATTGCCCTCACCCCTGTAGCATAACCAACGTCTATCTCCTGTTTTTACATAAATATAAAAAAAAAGATATTTAATCATCAAGTTTATGGTAATCTGTTGACATGACTGATAAATTCTACTTTTATTAACCAGTTGTAACCGGATGACGTGAATACACGCAAATATTTCCCCTGCTTGGAAACGGAAGCCGTCTTAAGATGCCATTGTGTAATTTCAGACAACTGGACCGAAGATCGCTCGGTCATTCAACTACGGAGCGTGCTCAGACCATATATACGCTTCGTTTCACCCACACAAGGCCAAAAAAAGGTCTTGATTTTACTTGCATTTTGTGGCCATTCAGAGGCGATTTTTCTGTAGTTCCAGATTGTAGACCTTTGTTCTTATGTTCCAAGAAGGGGATGGCGAGGCATCGAGAGGTTTCCGCCGTTGTTCATTCATTGTATTTTGGCTCAATGGGGTAAGTCAGAGTGAGTCGGCAATCGAGCCATGGTTCCATGTTTAGCTTTACTCCTTTGACGTTTTGCAATCCACAGTACGTAAATTTGACATTTTCTCGGTCGAGAAACAAAATGGACGATCCAAAAAAGAGAATCTTTGTTCTCTTGGCATTGTCAAGTCAGGGTTTCTTTGTGCCATCGGTACCCTCAAAGAAAAAAGATTCTGGCAATTACACCAAAAGAATCCCGCCAAGGGGTCAGGAAAAAAAAAAATCCTTTCTTTTAGTCAGATTACTGACTACACATACCTTACACATGAAAGGCTTGAAGTCAGCAGCTTTCAGTGATGTACAGGTTAGACCTTGAAGAACATCTCTAGCTTTAGGACCTAAGACATTTAATCCAGCATACCGAGTTGTTACATCATGTAACGTGACTGATCCATCAGGTGGAAGGTGACTCTTGATCCAATGATGACCTTTAACCCTCTGAATGGTTGGGGAAATGATGAAATATCTGCACCAAACACAACAGACATTATGGATTATTCAAATCATTTTAAAATGTTCAAATCAATACACATTGACCCCATTCACTTGATGTCTCGATCACCAAACTTGATAAATATTGGTTGTGCCATTTGGGGGGGCAGATTCCTGTTATTTTGCAGTACGCATTGCAGGTGATGCAAGTGCAGTTAGACACCCACTTCATTACACGAGTCCCAAAATGGCAGACCATGAGTAGACAGTAGCAAAGTGTGACATCAGCGCAAAGGGTCATAGGTAATAATTAGAAGAAGAAGAAGAAGCAGAAGAAGAAGAAGTATGATCACTGCACTTCGAACAATATTACCCCTGGTCACTGGGCCATTTATTTAATTCCTTAAACCATCTCAGCTCCCTGGGGAGTATACAGCCTGTGCTGTCAATAGCACAATAAGTTAATTCATTCACATAAACCGACCCAGCCCTCACAAGTACTCATTTACCCCTGGGTGAAGAAGAGAAGCAATTATAGTTAAGTGTCTTGCTCAAGGACACAAGTGTCATGACCGGGTTTCAAACCCACACCCCGATGACTTAGCCACAAGAACTTGAGTTTGATGAACTAGACCACTTGGCTACAACATATATAGACTGCTATTATGAAAAGTGGTTTGAAAAAGCATTCTAACATTGTTTTAATGGGCTGATTTGGGATGATTTGTCTGGCGAAAATGAAAATCATAAATGTTGTTACTATTGCATTAACCTTCCTCATCTTGTAAGCATTTGCCAGTGAGCTGAACCATTTGAAACCACTCTACTGCACCGGATGTGTATGGTGGCACTGAACTGTGTACATGTGTGTACTGTGTAGATGCCCTCACTATATGATATCATATTGCAGGCTGTCATAGCTTACATATCAATCAAAACCACAATGGATAATATTGAATAGTAGTGGCTGATTAATGTAATAACCTACCTATTTGTGTCAAGCCGTGCTATGCTACAGTCATTTTCATATCCTCCTCTATCATTGAGCATTCCTGTATGTACTACACTACCAACAGGGCAATCCAGATCATTGGAACAAAGATACTGAAGTAACATGGTAGCTTCGTTACCTGCAGACTACAATTCAGAAAATGAAGCATCATCATAGTTCCATTTATTAAATGCATGGCTTCAAAAATAAGTGACTAAATCTATACTAAGATGTTAACCTCAATAGTTATAACAAACTGGCCATTCAAGTGCATATAAGACTTACTCTGATTTCAAACTTTGTAAAAGCCGACATGTCCATTAGAGAAACAGCTTCTCTACAAGCCCAGTACTCTGCCTTGACAAGATCAAACCAATGAGGTTTCCAAAATGTGCCTCGTTGTGTCTCCTGAGCAAACTCATCTAGACAAAAATACAGTCTTCAGTATGTGATCTTAATCATACTTAATGTAAACTTCTTGGTAGTTGAATGGTGACTGGATCAAATTGTGATGCTCAATGCCAAAACTAGGCATGATCCTGCCAAAACTCAAAACAAATAGATGGGGCCTAAAACAGAAGTTTTTCTCAACATATAGAATGTTTAAGACATCACATCACATTGATATCAAGATAAATGGCTTTGATTATCTTCACTTTTAATGCCATTTCACTATTTCCGGAATTGCTTGATTTTGGCGTGGGGTGTCACAATCGTTTTTCACTCAGAGACAAAACTAACTGGCAGAGATTTAAGTGAATTACCTGTATCATCAGGATTCATGAACCACTTGGGACGTTCAATTCCCATCCTTTCTCCAAATACAGCACCTGCCTGAGCTAATCTAGAGTAGAGGGGTGGGCAACAAAGCTTACGCCCAGTCCTGTAAGAGTAACTAGGGTAACCTGTCCGGTAGCCTGAACCTAAAAAAATGAAACAAGATCACATCTCTGTTAACATATTCACTCCACATTGAATCTAAACCATCCAAATTCACTGATTCAAAACTATGGAAGGCAAAAGTATGTACATCTTGGGCAAATAAACTACTTCTTATCTTTGTGATTTACCTTCCATCTCAGTAACACGAGCCTGCAGAAATCTTTTGCTGTTATGGTGTGAGCAAAATCGTTTGACGTCAACTGGCCAAAAATCCATGGAGGTATGACCTTTAACAATCAACTCAGCTAGAAGCTGACTAGCCCCACCAGCTAAGCTTATCCCCACAGAGTTAAAACCAGCTAGGATGTAATAATTGCTAACCTGTAAATATAACAGATAAAATACCCACATATCACTTGAACTATTTGAATAAGTTGTTTTTACACAGTCAGGTATCTTTGTTTCAAACAATTTGAAAGATAAGAAATAAATAACGTTTCATAGTTTATCAGTTTTGAGCTACACTGACACTAAAATTAATGAACAAAGTAATCCTAAATGGTATATAATACCTACCTCTGGTGCCTCCCCCATTATAAATTCCCCATCAGGTGTAAAACTCTCGGGACCATTGAAGAGCTTTTCAAATTGCACATCAGCAGCTGCTGGTACTCTGTGTAAGAAACCCTCCAACAAATTACCTAGTTCAAACAACCAATAGGATCAAGTAAATATGACGATATCAAACTTTATTTTTACAAATTAAATCCAAAATTGTGTACTTTATCAATTAATATCTGCAGACAAATAGGAAGCAAGTTTTTTAAACACTTACAAATTTGGGCCCAACTTCCTAGAGCTGCTTAAGCACAAAAAGTTACTTTGCACAAGAAAATTATGCTTACCAGACTAAGGTTACCAGCCAAATTAGCATGTCACAATGACAATCTGTGAATGGTATCCTGCTTATTTTTGCTTAGCGAAAAATTTTCAGCACTATTTTCTGCTTAAGCAACTATGAAATTGGGCCCTGGTTGTTTTACCTCTTTGATCATTTTGGTAAAAGATTTCGATAATTTTCCAAGCACATATACTTTTCCCACAAACTTACGGAAATGGTCCCAGTCTTCAGGAAGTTGAACAAATTCTGATTCTTTTTTTTTAGGAACTGACTCAGTAAAGACAGGTTTCCCTTTCTGTGCATAACCTCCAAACAAAAGACCTTCTCCATATTCTTGAATATAGAGTAAACTGTCTGGATCTCGAACATCTACAAAAGAGAAACAGAAGTACAATATTTGAGTGCTACATATAGGCACTTTTAAATTAGATAGTTTAAATTAAATTGAATTAGATTAGATAGTTGTTTTCATATTGTACACTGGTATCTTGCGTGGAAATTTAATGTACAAATCATTTAATCCCTTATGACTAGTTGTAATCCAAATTCTGTTTCTAGGTTGGCATTTTAACTAAACCTTTAGTACTGAGGCCTTAGTTTTTCTTTGCTTACATGGGGCTTTGCCATCTACAGATACATTCTTGATTGGTTTAGTGATAAGAAACTGCCTGGATACTGCTTGAAGTGGGATTCCAACTTGTGGTGAACAAGCAAGACCAAGATCACGAGCCCACTGTAATATGGAAAATGGTTTATAAATATCAATGTCACAGGAAAATGCAAATGTCAGTCTTTGTTTCCAACACATAAAATTGAATCTCTAGTGACCATTCATCATAATTTGATGCTGTTATTATATATTTTAAATCTTTGGACATAAACAGTTGTGAGCAGGGTTGTCTAAGGAAGAACAAAAGTAAACAAAAACAAAACTGTCTCCAATGAAAAGTACCCTCACAGACCCCTTGTCATAAAATACATACACATAATACGCTGATAAAACATTAAAATGGCAATACAAATTTGGACATTTAAATCATAAATAACCTAAATACACTAATATCTTTTTCCTTCTTAAAAAAAATCCCCAACAAAACTTAGAGACAGAATACTTACCATGCCAGCACAGTTTATGAACTTGTCACACTCAATTGTACCCCTGTCTGTTTGCACACTAGATATACAACCATCAGTGGTTATAACTCGATCTACTCCAGTCCTCTCTAACACTGTCACACCTGCAATGAGAGATAGTGGTTATATAAAACACTAAATATACAGCCATCAATGGTTACATCTCCATCTGCTCCACACCTGCAATCAGAGATAGTGGTTATAAAAACACTGTATAATATTGAATGTTAATTGCTTGAACTTGGTAATAGGCTTTAAAGGGCTGTATCGTCATGATTATAGCAGGCCTGTGGCTAAGTATGGAAAGATGAACTCTCACCCAGATACTGCACACACATGTGCTTGTGGTTAAATCACTTTGTCAAACAGTGATGTGACGCCGGTGCGCATGCGCGCGTAGTAACTGGGTTATTCCATTTACTGCTTTAATCATGACGACACAGCCCCTTCAGGACTAGTGAAAAAGAACACAAAACTGACACGCTGTAGAATGCAATCTAGTCTAATTATAACAGCTACAAAGAAACACAATGTCCTCCGTTGACTAAAAAATACCTGGTTTAACTAACCTTTGTCTCTAACAGCTTGAGCTAAAGCAAGAGAAGCTTCTTTTGCATCAATCCAAGCATCATCTTTCACTAGTATCCCTCCTTCTAGGTCATCAACACGCATCCAAGGCAACAGTTTCTGGACATTACTGATTGTGAGTAGCTCAGTGTCTATGCCCCAAACCCTGCCAGCATGGAACAGCACAATATTAATGAGTTCCATCAAACAGAAATAAAAGCTTTATAAATTATAGTACTATTCTAGCAATGATTTGTCACAGATGTTTGCATTTTGGGAAATTCTCAAAACATATCAATACTTACTGAGCTTTGGTATGTCTTTTTTGAAGGTCTATCATCAGATCTTTAGTTTGTGCCATGAACATGCTTCCACAACGGCGTAAACCTACATGAATTGAAGAAATTAAACAAAACAGAAAAAGAGAGTGTTAGGATTTTATTCTGAGTTATGTACTTCCTTTATAAAGCTACTATTATTGACAAGTACAATGACCCATTGTAGAGGTACACCATGGTTGAGGTTTCACTTTTACACGATCTAAATACTGAGCTGATTCCCATGCAGGAAGAAATTCTGTTTCTCTTTTAAACATCTTGATTCTTTATTTTCCCTACATCAATTTAACTCTACCTGCCCCCCCCCCTGCGCCCAACTAAACCACTCCAGAGTCCGGACCCTTAGCAATTCAGCCAAAGGACCCAGGGAAGAATCTCTCTCCATGCTTGGGGTAACTCTTCATTCTACAATCTCTACATGCTTGAATGAACTCTTCATTTTAGAATCTCTCCATGTTTGAATGAACTCTTCATTTTAGAATCTCTCCATGCTTGAAGGAACTCTTCATTCTACAATCTCTCTTTATACTTAGAGGAACTCTTCACTCTCATCTCTCTCCAGGCTTGGAGGAACTCTCTACTCTACAATCTCTTTCCATGCTTGAAGAAACTCTTTACCTGTCTTGATTCCAGTTTCAGCTTCTACATCCTCATATAGTTTGCAGCTCATTTTGGCCAGCTCTGTGTTGAAATGAGACTTCTTAAGTATGCCCAGCAAACCTACTGCATGCCATGTTGTGCCACTCGTCAACCTGAAGAAAATAATCAAATATATTATTTTATTTTATTTAAAACAGTTCAACAAGTTTTTAAACATGTCAAATATAAAAAAAATATACAAGAACTTGACATTGTAGACGATATGAGCTGACCTTCCTTGTTCCAAGATGACTATATCTGTCCATCCCAGTTTAGAGAGGTGATATGCAACTCCTAATCCAGCAATCCCTCCACCACAAATGACTACACGAGCATGTTTAGGTAGAACAGGGGTACTGTTCATCTCCTGAGAGTAGGCACAGCAACAGTATCTGGGAAGATGCCATGGGCGTTGGATATTGCTGCATCTCTGGCCAAGTAATTGTTTAATACCTTGATGTGTAACTCTTAACATGATGCTTCTTACAATCTTCTCTATCTCCTGTACATGATAACAATCATCCAATAAAAAAGGGTAAATCAATGTAACAAGCGTAACATTGACCACAGATTATATTAAACATCTGATTTCTTACTGATTTAGTGGCTTGATAGGCTGACAAGTCAGGGACACCCGTGTTTCATGTAACGTGAGTAAGTGTGGTATTGCCCAAAAGCATTTCTTTGTGATAAAGTGTAATTGAGTAGTGGTAATTGGGAGATTTTGTAATGTTATTTTCTGGACCTTGACAGTATTTCAGATTGAAACGAATAACACCGGTATGACCATTATCATATTAAGTGGGCTTTCAAATTGAAATATATCCAGGGTTTGGGGGATTTGTGTGTTTGTTTGTTTGTTTTGCTTTTTTATAGTTACATTTCCTGTATTTTGCCTATAAGATCACGGCAATTTCTTGTCAATTCATCAGATAGCAATGCCAGACACAAGGTTATAGATAAAAATTTAGCTAAACGTTAGTATCACTTTAAATACACATAATTCTTGTGTATAATTTGTAATATCTACATGATTTTGTGTGGTACATAGCTGCATAAATATAACCATTATTCTGAAATCACTCTAATTCTTGGTCCCATGTCTAGCTTCGTCAGGGCTGGGAGAATGATTGGATTCCAAATAAAACAGGATTTGCTTTGCCTATTATGTTGTGCACAACGCTCAATTACTTATTTCATAAATGTGGCAAGGAATAAATAAAATTGCTCAGGTGACTCGTTTTCATGTCATTTTATGGAAATTCTACAGTCCTGTCCCGATGCATTTACTGTTTCGTTGCCTTCTTTCAGAAGCCAGAATTTAGAAGAAAATGTATCTGTTGTGAAGAAATGCATCAGACACAAACCGGCAACACAATTACAATATCTCCTGCTTACCTCAGGCGAGTTTCAAGTTTATTAGTTACTTAGGTCTCTTGTCCTAGATCCTGATTCTGATGCACTTTGCTTTGTTGGAGCAGGTTCTTTTTCACTCTCTCTCTCTGTCCCTCTCTCTAAGCCTAGGATTTATTGCACGGGGGATGGTGCGGAAATCTTCTCCAGACTCTGCCTGTGAGTCTGACATGTCTGACAGCAATGACCGACTGATCATTGAGGGATAAATTTGCCAAAAAAAGTAAGTCTCGATTTGAAAGTTGATGTCTGGTTTTTAAGGACAGGGTTCGTTGGGCCAAGAAGCGGAGGGAGTCCAGGGTATTGGCACAATTTATGGGGCTATCTGTTTGAGAATTTGGTTTTGGATTTCACTCGGATCCTACATACGCCAGAGCATTTCCTAATGTTTATAAATGCGTTGTTGGGTCCAGTAACTCTCGGACTAGCCACCGCCACACATACATAGTTGAAGTGCAAAGAAAGAATCTCATCAGCTACTACAATCTGTCCGGAAACTGGACAATGTAGATTTAGTGTCAAAAATTCATTAAAATCTTCTAAATTGTCAGATACACTTACCCTATGAAAATCCAGATATGTTAAGATCTATATCTGCTTTCATTCTTTCTTCAATTCATCCATATTAACCCATTAAAAACACAATTTCCTTCACGCTCTGTTGTGGTAAAGACTCGTTCCCATCACGTTCAGACTAGCTCATAGCTGTGTTATGATGAATTGGAACCAGACTACCTTAGCATTTTCTACGTGATTTAAGCAAATATAAAAATCTGTCGTCTAGGACCCAGACTTTTTTCTGCTCACATTCCCGACCCCCCCTCCCCTTCCCATTTAAAGGTAAAGGTAAATGCAAGGTAAATTACAGGTTATTATATTTTTGGCATTTATTTGGTTGGGCTTTTATGCTACTTTTGCAGTTTCTGTATGCCAAGTCTCACTTAGGATAGGTCACCAAAATCAATTAGCACTTTAATAACATTGTCTAAATTAAAAAAAAAAAAAAAAAAACTTGTAATGAGCACTAATAAAACACACAAGTTGACTTTAACGACCTATTCATCCCTGATGTTTATTGAGAAAAACACAAATAAAAACACAGACCCTTGATACAACATGGTTGATGTGACACCACCGAACCTATTCAACTAATAGTGTATCAAACAATATTGAAAAACAATTGTAGTGAATGGTGAGAACAGACACATAAAAAAGACATCAATCACCCAACAGAGTATTTAGAATAATATACAATTATTACTAGTTTTAAAAACATCAGACCAGTAGCTTGTAAAAAAAAAACCATCACACCTTGACCCACTATCTGTCTGATAACCAGACTCAACCTCGCTACCAGTCTCATAAACAGACTTGAAAATATGAAGCAATGTTGAATGTACAACCATCTGTCAATCATGACCTTTCATTCTTGTGGTGGTTTAAGGTTACTTTTTCAGAGTTAAGGGAACTCTATTCATATTTCAGACCATTGTTTATTTGTTTTAATACAATATGTTAATAACTTGTTATAATATCCGGCATCAGACCATCCTGGGGAATATTTTATGAGAACTACGGCAGTAAGGTGGTAATGCAGAACTCCAGAGTTGGCATACTATACAACAAGATTAACCTTCCTACTGTCTGACCATGCAATATCATCCACTATGCTTTTGAATGATAGATAAATTATGCCAGCCTGCTATATAATATCAGGTGGTGGTGAATGCATCTACACAGTACACACATGTGTCACCATACTGACCCTTGCAGTAGAATGTTACCAATTGGTTGATCAACTCACTGGAAAATATTACCAAGGGCTGTTGGTTGAATGGGAATAGATGTTTCTTTTACTCAAAGTATTAAATTGAGCGTTTCTAACAATCACTGCACATGTGTAAATTGGGAACACAGTTGGTCTCCACTCAAATTTGTGCACTTTTGTTTTCTCCTGAAATTTGCATGAGGTTTGATGAGCGCACATCCAATCACACGGCAAGAGTAAGGTCAAGTAAAACTCTTGCTGCCAGATGGTCTTAAATAAACTGAATATTCTCATTCTAACAATAATAGTTGAAATAAGACATAGTGAGACATGAATATTCATCAGGAATGAATATCCATTCTGACAATCCTCATATGAAAACTCATCTATGACAAACACATCCACAGGACATGATTATTCATTTCAACTACCATGTCTGACACATATTGTCTCACATGACCTTAGGGACTACCATGTTTTAGGGAAGTAAAAAAACTTATCCTGATGACATCAATAGGCCCATGTGGAAAGCATTCCTAGCACAAATAAAATGTATGGGTGAAGAAAAAACATTTTGATGCTGTAGGAAATGACAATGTCCAAGACAGATGACGAAGGTGTAACACAATGTAGATGTAGTTCATTCATGACATACTTTATAATTATATAAACCCTGTTAATAGTTCATAATCACAAGTCTGTAAAAAAAAACTCCAGCATCTCATGGCAAGTCTGATATACTACTGAGCATACACTGTACAATCCAGACAAATTCCAATGCTCATAAAGTCTGTATTTCAGGTACTTGTTTTGCCAAGTATCAGAAAGAAATACTCAGGAAACCGTCAGAAGACTTGATGACAGTTGACTATCCTCTCAGGCAGTACACCTCAATCATCAAGCACTACAAGATCTTCTTCTACATCCTGCTGATTTAGTTGAGCCATCTTAGCTTTCTTAGCAGGAGTTGAAGATGATGCGGCTGTAGAATCTACATCCTCAGATGATAACTTCCTCTTCTTACTGAAAGGTTGCTTTGATGTGAATTGCGTTTTGTCTTCATCGTCCAGCATGATTAGCTCTTCATCATCATCATCGTCTGTTTGAAAGACAGAATATTTGTAACAATGTTTTATAAAGACAGAGTGTTTGCAAAAATGTCATAATTTTTTAATTAAACAGCTCTTGGTTGATCACATGTTCAGTTAATTCCCATAAGTTAAATTTCATTTAATTTCATTTATTTAATTTATTAATTCTGGTTGTGAAGCCAAGGACTCTCAGAAAAGCGAACTAAATCACTTTACTAGCCAAGAACCCCATGGAGAGAAGACAACGAAGAAAGTTTCAGTTTTAGATGTGGGAGGAAAACCCAAGAGATTTATTCCAGGGAAAACCTACGCAGTCAGGTAGGGACTGAAAACCCAATCCACATAGTACCCCGGCGGGATTCGAACCGGGGTCCAAGAGGTGGAAGGCGAGGAAAGATACCACTGCGCCAACCCGACCAACCTAAATGAAATCACGACTTACCTGGTGCTTGACCATTTCCATTTGTGTTGCTACTGTTTGAAGTCTGGATACCATTCCTACTGGTACCTGGTTGACGTTCATCCTTAAGGTCTTCACTTGATTGTTCTGGTTGAGGTGCCGTGTCTGCGGATCGACTCACTACCTCAAACTCCACACCTTCTGGGAGTGTATCACTGAAAAGATCATTCAAACAAATCTCATATAATAAATTGTACTAATTAAAGACTAATTTGAGCAGTGTTTTGGGTCCTGAGACCAGTATCAAGACCCCATTTGTTGAGGTTAACAATCCGTTGAAAGCTTAATTTTCAAGCTCGCCCTGCGTTGTATGTCTTTTTTTCTTGGAGGACAGCGCAGCACAGTCATACTTTTTTCCTGTACCACATAGTGGCATGATGACATCAATTCATGAGGTCTGTAAGCTCATGACCTGACAATAGTATTTCAGCCATATATAACCTCCAACACTAACTCCAACAAGAAGTTTGTACTTACCAGTCAGTAATGTTTAATGTTAATTGGTAATTCTGCAGGAAGTCGTCCGCTTTGAGTTGAACCCCACTCCTCATGAAATTGCTGAGCATCTTAAAGTTGTTATCTGAAGGTCAAAAAGAAACAACAAAAACTTATTATTATGAAGGTTAAAGCATCCTTAAAATCAATACAAAAAGTGTTAAGGAAAGAGAATTATATTTAGATTGAATTGATCAATGGAAAAGATAAAGACTACAATGTCAAGATAATTATACAAAAGAGGCATAACACAAAGAGTTTAGATAACAGGATAGAGAGTAAGGGAAATTTAATTGACGAATAGGAAGTTATTGTAAGCTAAACCAACAACTAAAGACGCAGAGTTCAATTTAAAAACAGATAATGTACAAGTATCTTGAATAAAGGTGATTGAAGTAGCAAAGTTTTGTAAGGTTAAACTCTTACCTTCTGTCTCTCCTTCCTCGCTAGATATTAAGATCGATGCTCTACCATCTTCTATTTCTACATCAGGTGCAATCATCCCAAACTCTTGCTTCAGAATCTTAAAGCAAACAAGATAACAACTTATCTGATTAAACAGCAACTTACCCAGGAAAGGTTCATAACAAATTAACCAGTTGATGACGGATGACCTATATACAAGCAAATATTGTCCGAGCCAGTGAATGGAGGTCGGGTAAACACGCCATTGTATAAAATTGGAATACCCACACATCAGGCAAAATGCTACAACAAAGACACTACCTTTAAAGAGTTTCTCAAACTTTCTTGTAAGAGGCGAGTGATTGTACTTACCCTATCTTCAAGGGTTTTTACAGTTGTGGTTGACAAATTCAACTTTATTGTGGCCTGCAAATGAAACAATATTTAAAAATGATTGTCAGAAAGTCCAATAATTATTTTTAAGAATAGTAATAATTACAAAGAATTTCAGGAATTGTCACTTGGCTAAAAGTCTTAATATATCAATAAATTATCAGACGAGACTTTCTAATGTGGGATTACCCTAAAACATACCTCTGGTTTGGATGCGCAGACATAACACTTTGGGTTGGGTTTGTCCAGAGAACAAGTTAGAAAGAGCTTATTCTTATCATTCACGGTCCTATAAAGAAATACCTGCAAGAAGAGGAACAAACTGTATTACAAAATTTATCACTACATTGAATTGCTTTGATCTTCTCTACCCTAAACATACAAAGACATACACTGTGCATTTTATTGAACATAATTCAACAATAGTTTGAAGACAGAAAAAGATGTACCAATGTAACAAACTAAATTGAAACCTTGAGTTTAACAGCTGAAATGGCTAAACTTTTATTGATAAATAATTCAAATAAGATGACACATTGCTTTAGGAGCAAAATGTACACAAGAAACCAATAATGACTTGAAACACACCATTTTGCACTTGTCAATATGACCAGCAAGAACCTTGAGGGCCTCCATGACAATAAGACCCGCTACGATGGCATTGGTGGTAGCTATTGCTGGAATGATATTCCCTGCCATTGCTATGGAAACAAAAAGGAAAAGGAACACATCCAATTAACTGTGAGGCATTACTAAATGAAGAAGTTTGGACATTGGCCAGCTTTCAGAGCAGCTTTGATAAATGATGTTTTTAGATATTCAGAAGTCAGAAATCAGTTAAGTTCATCACAACTTATGCCATTAAGGAGGGTTTTATACCTTTGTACAGCTTTCATGTGCATGGGGATAAACTGCTTTCATTGTCAAGTATTTATTAAGATGTTTTTAAGAAGCTGCAAAATCTCTGAACTAAGGGCTGATTTCACAGACGGAAATAGCTTGGGGAAAGTAAATCTAGACAAATCAGGAACTTCTAAATGGAAACAGATTGATTAGAAAAAGCTAAAATTGATCTTAAACATCCCACTGCCAACATAGAAGCACTAGAGACAGTTATGGTGAACTGGGGGAGGGGGGTAGGTAGGAGGAAAGAGTCACTTGCCAGGTTAAGGTTTGAAGCCAATAATAAAGTCATTTTGTTTTGGGTTTATATATAACCCATTTGTACTATTTGACCTGAACTTGATACTTTTCAAGTTTGTGAGTAAAACGTCAGGAAATTGAAGGAAATCCTTATTAACACATCTGAGAAAATTGAAAAGTGAAGTACAGGTAGACTTACAATAAATTAGCAAATTATCTGATGGTCACACAAAATGTATTTTCAATTTTAGCTCAAAAGGAACCTGAGGAAATGTTGTAAAAAAAAAATTAAAACTGAAAGTTTCTAAACATTTGAGATTCTTTTAAATGGCAAAGTGTGTTCATTCATCTCTAATGTATCATCTCGGTAAATCTGACTTAACCCGCTGAGTTGTATCAATTTATTGTTTACATATTCCAACTCATGCTAACGATTTTGAAATCCAAACAGTGACTCCATGACCTTTACAGGTTACCATGCTGGTTAAAACAGGTGCAATGAGATCAGGAAAAAAGCTGATTGGTCAAGAGGAAGTGCAGCGTTAACAAATCAATGAGCAAAATGAATTTCCCTCTTTCTTGTAGACAAAAATGAGTCACAGTTTACTTACCAACATTACACTCTTTCACTCAAAATAATGCACTCAAGTAGTTCATATCCAGAGTAATTTGTACCAACATTGATTGCTTCAAATTTAGTGTGATGAATTAGTTAGCATCAAGTTGGAAGATTAAATCACGAGCCAAAGAGGTTATTATTTAGCCAGACTAACTTACATTTGATGTCAAACCTTGTGTTTCGTACAATGCCGAAGATATAAGCCCTGATGTTAGAAGTACATGTGACAAAGTCCATAGCAGCATCCTCATCCTAAACAAAAGACCAACAAAAGTAATAGTAACTTTCCTCAGAAATATATTTTTTAGACATTCAGTTGTTATAAGTATCAACAACGAGGTTTTACATTTTGTCACCTGTACTCAATTATCTCTAACGGAATCTGTGAATGTTCTTCACTTTTGTTTTATGCATCAGTTTACATCTCTCGCCCAACAGGGAAAAAATTCTCTTCCATAAAACTTGCCTTATGCTCCTCATGAACACAGAAAGTTGATATTAGCCTGGGTTTCTGACATACCTTGTCCCACATTAACTCTCCTCTTTCTTTGTACAGTTGTTTGAGAGATTCCAGGCTATCTTTGAACATACTGACACACTCCTTAATACTCAGCTGTTTCTGGTCATGTAACACAATGTTCTGTTGGCTCTGTTCCAGATCTGTTTGAAAATAAATGATTGTGAACCATCAAACTGCCTCGTCAGGTTTCAAGTGCATTAAATTTGTTATCACAACTTGTTCAATTTTTCTGTTAGCAAACTGCATGCTGTGAGTCAGGAATGCATTGGTTAAATAACTTAACAAAATTGATCAAGACAGTCTGCACTTGACTAACATGTACTTGTATGTCATGTAATTTACTTATTATATCTTACATTGTTTGAAAACCATATCTTCAAATTTGTCAAGAGTTTGTAGTATAATTGTAAAAATGACTTGTATTTGCTTTTAAAGCTCATGACTAAGACACAGATGAAGAACATTAAGGAATTTACTAAAATGACTTGCATTTTGATTTGATCTTAGTATTTGAAATATTTCAACTGACCTTCTTCCTGAGGTAAATTTTCCCAAATCAATGGGACTGGTGGCCGCCGCTTTGTCCAAAGTTTATCCATTGATAAAAGGTACTTGATGTCATCATGAAACAACTATTGAAATCAAGGTTAACAGTACTGTCACTAATTTTTTTTAGTGGACATATTTATACAATTTTTTTCCCTTTGATCATACTTTAAATAAGGACAGCACAAAGTCTACACAATAAAACTGGGAATAATTACTTTGTATATATACCACACACAAAAATCCTTGTCATTTGATTGGTGGAACACACGTCAGGTGTCATCCATTCTTATGGACAGGCGTCAATCTAATATGGATAATTATTGGATGCTTCACAAACTAGTTTCCAAACTAATCATTCCCCGTCCATTTTTCAATACGAGGCAAGGTCTTGTCACGACAGACAAGGCTGGTATCTACATGGAGTTGTTCACATTGTACACAAGTTTTTTAAATAGAACTTTCAGAGTGTGGGCTGGACAATTTTCCGCATCTATTTTGTGTTTATGATGAAAACATTTCAAATTACAAGGATTGATGTATGAGTTATATAAAAAAATATACTGAATGCATTTTGTTCGTGTATTATCAAAGAATATTATAATTACTTGGTAAAATCTTCTTTTTTTCCGTTTCACTCGGCTTCGCCTTGTGAAATAGAATAGTCCAGATTATATTCTGCGACAATGCACTCATATGCATCCAATATTTGTATAGTATTTCTTGAGATAGTACCACTGTAGAAATTACATAAAGATAATTAAATACTTCTTGTAAACTAATTGAAGGAAATCAAAAAGATGCAGTTCAATTATCTAACAACTTGGCATTACAAATAAATATATATAACAAAGAAATTCCAAGAATTAAAGTTGGATATGGTCTACTACTGCCACTTGGATTAAATTCTGTCTTTATTCCTTATAACTGACCTTTTTAAATAATTTCTGTGCATTATAATCAGTTGACTCCGCCCATCCTCTTGTAGAGGTTCTTTCCATTGAACTCAAACCATCATTTGGTTTATCAGAGTTCATGGAAGCTTGACCTGCATCACCAGAAGCCTCAGGGTCAGCCGTGTCTGGAGAAACATCCTGGTCTGGATCCTCCTCACCAAATAGCTGACTGTATCATTCAAGAGAAATCAAAGAGTACATTCAGTGTAGCCAGTCTCTGCCTTACTGAGGCTCAAACGCAAATGACTACACAGTCAGATTTACTGTTTACCTTGTTTGCTAAAATAAAGATTCTTGCAAACATTTTCATTGTTTCTATCTTTAACCCTTCAAACCAAAATCCATCCAAATCGAAACTGACGTTTCTTCATTATCTTCTTTTCACAGGTACCTTCAGACCTAAAGGCACTTTTGAGGGTTTGTTGGTTTCATTACCGGAAAAATATAATAGTAATAATAGTTTTATAATTCAAAGTCCAGCAGATAGAAAGTGTTGTGTTCCTCTAGTATGGTATACACCAATCTAGTTTAGTTTAGGCCATCTTCTTATGTCCTGCACCAATGTTTACTGCCATTACAGGGATGCATTTACACTTGCTTGGTGATTTGTATATTTGTGTCAACATCAATGTTAGTATTTTTATTAAAGTGTGTTGCTCAAGGATACAAGTGTCGTGACTGGCCAGGCTGGGATTCGAACCCACATTATGTAAACTACAGGACTTAAGTTCAGCAGACTAGACCACTCGGCCAAGGCACTCCACAATTGGTTGGAGACGCTTAAATCATGCATAGAAAAATGAATCGAGTCTAATGGATGGAATACTGCCTAGCCAGTAATAAGGGCTTCTGATTGTCACTTGGATTTGTCTATTTGGTAACAAACTAAATCTGATCTCTTTTTCACATATTTGGCGCCTATAATGAAGTTACTTACTTAAACAGATGCTTAGCCCAGACAATGCAATGAATAGGTTCTGAAGGAGTGTTACGAATCGTACAACCGGGATAAGATTTCTGAGCTTGCTGTGGTCCACACTCATAGCACTCTGTTAATCCCTGAGAATTACAAGGTAATATCAATATTTAAAAAATGGCTTTAGAATGCATAAAGATTATACAAACTGCAATACATGTATGTGATGTTTTCCTGCAAAATCAGAAGAAAATTGGCACAGGTCATAATAGAAAAGGCCATGATTTAGTAACACATTTATACAGCAAACTTGCATTGTAATATCAACTTGTAATAAAAGTTTTTAGACTCTACCTACAACTCACATACAACCCCTGTCCAGACCAGCACATCACATGGTACTTTACTTAGCCTATGTTTATACAACTATGATGTAGGTCAAACTGATACATAGGGCATACAGTAATGAATAATTTGAATCTGCGCCTGCTAATACAAATTAACAATTTGTTTAAAATCACCTTTTTGTGGCATTTGGAGATTTAAAGCCCCAGCTCAGCATTGGTGAGAAAGAAGAACATAAATGTTCACAGATTTACATCCTTACATGGTATGAAGGTAATGACAGCAGAAAACTTTCCTGGAAATATTTCTACCTAAAGTGGTATCATTTTTAAATAATCAATGAAATAAGATCCAAAATCAATTTTTATCTCGTGTGAGACCAAAACTCTGCCTAAGAATGTGTATAAAAATACTGAATACATTTTTACCGTTCCCTCGCAAATGAAACAACGAAATGAGCTGACATTTTCACAGTTTGGTTTTATTACAAATATCTTGATTTGTGCAAAGAATGGAAGCATTTACAGTCAGTTTACCAATGTTGAGCTGGGGCTTTAAGTGTTTCAGGTTGAATCTACGTACCTTCTTTATGACAGACACCTGTCCTAGATAACCCCCTGACCCACTCTCAATTAATGGAACATCTGCTGCTAAACACATTCTGTTGACATGGTTACGAGCGGCTGTAAACAAAAATTATCATTTAGACAACAACTTTAGTTCACAAACATCACATTCAGTTTAAAAGAATAAATTAGCAGAAATTTTTAGGTTCCCTACGTTTTTGTTTTACTTTTACTTGCAAAACAATTGATTGTAGTAAAAAAACAAACCTTTATTGTCCAGTGCATTCATGACTAGTGTGAACTGCATGTAAAACTCTCTGTTGTACTCAAGGCTAGTAGGGAAAAACAATTGGTAAAAGATATTTTTGTAAGTATTTATCAACACTCGTAAAACAAAAATGTAAAGTAAAATTGATTTCTTTATTACTAGTTTACTATACTAAATAAATCAACAGAAGGTAATAACGAAACAACCTTCTGATAAAAAGCAATATATGAGGCGTGCACTATAAACCATGATTAGTAAACTTGGGTGAATTAAAAGCCATAAATGTATTTGACCCATCGTTTCAGGGACAAAATCAACTGTACAAAAACATGAAGGGAAAAGAAGGACTGTGTGTGCGTGTACACTAAGTCAATGACATACTCACTTGGTAATACTATCATGTCTTGCATCTATCTTAGCATTAGGATTAAATCGGAGAGCACTTTCCTTCGCAACCTTAATTAAACAAGAACAACAACAGATATTAAATGATTTAGCCTTACTAGGTCTCTCTTGCAATCGCAGTTAAGATTCAGAACAATTAAGATTGGGAACTGAAAAATACCTACTACCAATCGTAAACATTCAAGCTAGCTACAGTTTAAGTGTAAACAAAGGAATTATTTGGTATGAACTGGTAGTATTAGGGAAAGGGTTTGAAATACATTCAGGAGAGGGTTTAAAATACAAGTTAAGTGCATGTACAAGGTGGTGTATGAAATGTTTAATGTGTTGATCTGACGTAATTGACACGATACAAATCTGGCCATTTTGTCACCACTATAACAACCAAATCATTAACTTTACATTATGTACTACATGACTAGTTAACATCAAATAAAACTCATTATACATAAAGGCAAGTCAAGGTAGTTTTAATTTATAGACATCAATAAACACAAAATACTATTTAAGAAAAGCAAGCGACTTCATTTATATTAAATATCTAATGTCCAAATAAAGCCTCACAAAGAAACAAGAAAAACTCACCTGAGCTTTTGAATGTCCGACGTGTTTTTTGTGAAACAGAAATTGTCTGTTCAGGTTGCTTACATCTATTGTATCCAAATCAACCTGTTTCAATAAAAAACAAACAATGATCAATTGGGTATTAGATATAAAGCTTCTCTACATTGTGAACAAAATTACAAGAGTTGTTTTCTTCTATTTTCACCTAATGGTGGAAGCTGAAAAAATGTCCTAAAATACTCTTTGAATTTTTTAAATATCTGCAATAACTTTCAGTGAAAACTATACTTAAATTAAAATGCGGACTTGTACAAATGGCCCTGAACATAATGTACTTTCTGTGTGAAGTTTCTATATGCACATGCACCAAAAATGCATACATGTAGCTCGCAAGGTAGACGGCGACGTGTAAGTTCAAAACTATCTCCGAGCTGACGATACCTGTTTAAAAATTAAACCAACATCGGTACTTATGTTTATTCATGCGCATGACCATGCGCACTGATTTGCCGAACATCAGCAAGGCCAATCTAGTCTTTCAAGTTTCATGTCTTTTTCGCGTCAATGCAGCAGGTGCAAACTGATTAGCAAAATACAAATGATTATTTGCCCTTAAAAAGGTTAGTAACTTCAACAGCCAAAGTACCGGAGGGAAGCTAAGAGGTACGTGGACACAGTTAGTTGGTTAAAATCCAGCGCCGCACCCGTTAGGTTTCGGTGCGGTGGATTGGGGGACGAGCTGCACAAAAGATAGGCTTGGACGTGTGGCTAAGGATTCAACCGATGTCAAAAATCCTTGCCACACTACTGCCACTGGGGCTATGCAGTACGATCAAGGAATGATAACAATAGAAGTATATCTATTTGTTGATTGGAAATAATGAAAGCTTCTGTTATTACCAACACAATGTCTTGGAATCCAGTGAGTACAAGATTCTTTAGGAGTTCACAACCTATTCCTCCTGCTCCTACCACTAAAACACGACAAGCTGACACCATTTCAGCCACATCTTCCGGCAAAACTCCTCTGATGCCAGCCGCCATCTTCACAGCTTTTTAGAAAGTCAACACACCGCCCTCTTCTGTTCAATGCAAGAGGAGAAAAAATTAGAGCAAATGT
The DNA here is from genome assembly GCA_911728455.2 of Marthasterias glacialis. Taxonomy (NCBI): domain Eukaryota; kingdom Metazoa; phylum Echinodermata; class Asteroidea; order Forcipulatida; family Asteriidae; genus Marthasterias; species Marthasterias glacialis. The sequence continues at coordinate 356,694 of OU452222.1, forward strand.
GGTGAGAAAAATAGCGCCATCTTACGTTGTAATTTAGCATCGAAACCTTCGTTGGTGGTGGGGGGGGGGGGGGTGCATCCCACTATAAACAAAATAACAGACGGGTGGCTACATAATAGTCGTCCGACGCCGGTAGTGCATGGCTAAAAAAACCTCTTTTTAGTAGAATACTGTTAAATTATGAAACAGAGATGTGATTTAAATTAATGCCACAACATACTACTTTAAATAAAGGGGCTGATTAACTAATTTATCACTTAACAAAAGTAAAATCGACTGTTTTTGAACTCACTCTGTGTCACGGCCTATCTCTTTACACGTATTTTGCCATCAGCTGTACGGCGTTATACGCAATAGGGGTCACGTAACCACATGTCAACATTGTCTATTTTTTTTTTTTCATAATTGTTGTTCAAAATGTAGTGATGCATGACGGGAGTCATTGTACTGCTGTCGTGCTGTATAGCACCTAAGGGAAAACAGAGGGAGTGTGTGCCAAAAACTAAATGGTCCTGAACGACGGCCGCTGCATGACAAAAAGCACTGAATAATGCGGAAAATTCGGCGATTTGCCCGTGACGCGAAAACAACATCTCCGGCGGAGCCGGAAGGGCGACGACGACACCCTCTGGATTTTTCCCGATATGTGGGTACCCCTCCCGAGCCGCGGGACCCAGCCGTTCCAGACGCTATGTGCGACAAACATTTGAGGTTATGTGCGACAACATAATATGAGGTTTCGCTCTTATTATATTAGATGTATGGTTATCCCCAGAAAAGGGTACAACACATAAACGACCCTTGGCACTTTATGAATACACAGAAGCTGAACCACGTACTGGGATATCAGGTACTGCGGATCACCAGACAGGTTGAATAGGTGTGGACATTTATTTTCACGAACCCCAGCCACTTATCTTTATGTGCACGATACCACCCAATTTAAAACAAGAACAACTTCACCGTGAATCGCTACAACTATACGGCATTACCAACATTCAGACCAGTATTTAGAAGTCCGCAGGATTCAGAGTACACGATGGCTGGAGAAGAAGAGAAATGGTTCGAGTATATTGTAGTAGGTTGTGGGGGAATCGGCAGTGGTGCTGTCTACTGGTTATCAAAAAGAGCTGGATCAAGTAAGTGACCTGATGAAAAAAATAATAGTATACAAAAGAAAGAAAAAAAAAGCAATAATGCAAATAATTTCGTTAACCCCAGATGCAAAAAAAATAAAAAATAAATAAAAATTTAAAAATAACATTTATTAAAAAAAAATTTTATGATGAAAGCCCCACTCGGTGATCTGATGCACAATGTTTGCATCGTTATGACTCCTAAATAAAACTTTTAAAAGTTTTCTAACAAGGTATAACAGCCGCTAAGCGAAGAGTCAGAATGTATGGACACGCCCATGGGCGTGAACCTAGTATCCCTGATTGGTCTTGGGGACAAAACAATTTCTGAAATGTTCCAGAGATTCCCCCAAGTATACATGAACTTTCCTGGTTTGGTGAAGCAACGTTTGTTTGCATTATCATAACACAGTTGTTTTTTACTGCACAGTGTAAAAAGCTACCGAAATACATTTCTCCAGCAATATACAAACCTCAAAATTTGGCTCAATTCCGGGGAAATTTAATCAAAGTGTGTGACCCACGATGTTTGTGTTTTCTATGTTTTATATTATGCATTTTAAGGCGACTCTGAAAATTTAATAAAATAACTTGTTTTCTCTTTTAAAAGAGGTTCTAGGTCTGGAGCAGTTTAAGTTGGGGCACCACAATGGCGGTTCCCAAGATCACTCAAGAATCATGTAAGAGACAAAAGAGATCATCAATGTAATCTAAGGAGGTGCTTGGCGTGTGAAGCACACACAATGACCTGTAGTCTTATATAGTTAAAAAAAATAATGATAATAAAAAAATCCCCTAGTTCATAAACGATCCGACTGATGAAATATTCCACACACCACTTTGGAATGCATTTTTTCTATCACGACATCATTTCATACAGAAATCTAGATTTCTGTCATAGATTGGGGTGCAAAAGACACAATTGTTAATTTGATTTGTTGTTTGAATGATTGGTTGATTGATTGATTGATATTATTTATTTATTTATTATTATTATTGGGGGGTGGGGTGGGGGTGCTTTTGATGTATCGAACCACTCATTTTTATGATCTCATTTGGGGGCAAGACGGAAAAACGTTCTGACTCCCCCCCCCCCCCATCATTTGCACCACGGATAAAAGTGTCATTGGATTGACGCAGTTTGAGTTGGCGCATTGCAATGGCGTTTCCCAAAACCATTTGGAGAATGATGTTGAGTCAATGCAAGAACAAACGAACCCCAGCTTTTTACAGTTGCAAACGACTGTAGGTTTCATCATGGAGGAAGGAAATTTTCCTTCCTCCATGCTATAACTGATTCCATCAAGAAAATAGTCCACTTGCTATGGAATGTTTACAATATATATTATGCAGGTAGGCAATGAAACCATGGAGGATCTATTTTCCTTCCTCCATGGTTATAGTAAAAAAAAGTAACATAGCTTGGGCAACATAAGCAATAAAAGTTAATTAAAATAATACGTCAATCAACCATAAACCACTGGTATCGCTCAGCCGTGTCTATTTTTCATTTACAATCAAAAATTTGCTCTGCCAATTAAAATGATTCTTCTTTTGGAGGTTACGGTGGTGGGAGGAGTGGATGGCGTGAGTTGGGGGGGGCGGGGCTTATTGGTGTCTTCATACAAACTATGTTTTTAATACCGGTACATAATTTATTCATAGAGCAAGTTTGTAGCGTTCGGTACGAGGGAAACGTATAATATAAAATCAACCTTGAAAATAAAACCAAATAACGCATGCGCATTTTGATACACTGGCTGAAACTAAGGGAACAATCAGGGGGGGGGGGTGGACACGATATTGCGCAATTCTTTCCGCGGCGCTGTGTGAACGTACCATTTAAAAGAAAGGGGTAAATAATTTCTGCTCTAACACGAATGGATTTAATTAGATAAAAGTAAGGCAGTATTTGACCAATTATATATGCATAGTTTATTTGTAATATTTTTGGAGTGGAAGTAAATGCAAAAATTTGTCAAAAATTAATTTAAAAAAATTGGAAAATGCATCCGTCCCTCCAACACCAGGCACGTAGCCGGGCAACATCATCATACCGTTAATCAATGTGTAATGTTGCTTTGAACGAAAATTCCGACACCCCTAAAACAGTGTCACAAAACGTGACGAAAGTGACAAATTGGCCCATTCTACCCCTGAGATTTTTCAAGTTCTTCTTTTAATATATGGTTTTCTAACATTGTGAAGCTTTTTTTAAAAATCCACCCATTCTACCCAATCGATTTTTATGATTTTCAAAATGTAACGTTTGAATTAAATAGTAAATTCCGTTATCGGTTTCATGTGTAGACCAGTCGGCGTCCGGAATCTGTGTGTGTTGGTATGGTATACCAAGCAGTCAGGGTGACGAACCGTATATTGCACGATGTTAATAACGGCTACACACACACAGCCTGGGTATGCTCGCTTTTGACAGAGCCCTGACTGCGTGCGTGCGTCCGTGTGTGTGTGCATTGGTGTAAGGCAGGCTCACGAATGAGACGAGTATCAACGTTGATGGCGCCCTTTTCTTTTTCGTGTCCCCCCCCCCCCCCCCCGGGAACAATCTTTCAACACAGCTAAAGGCAGTTATATATGATTTTAATATACCGTTTTCTAACCTTTGATTGTAGCCGTCTGTCATACAGTGATCACCAGTATACAAGGCTAGCTTCCGGGGCCTACTCATGCTGGCATGAGGTTGAGGAGGAGTCTGGCTTACGGCTAGTCTACAAGACCGGGGGCATCAACTTTGGTAAGAAGGGTGGCATTGGGGAAGATATCGTCAACCGATATGCAGAGTCCATGGATGAATGCGGGATTCAGTAAGTTACCCATAATTATGTTATTGTTCCATTAATTAGTTTTTTTGATACAAGTCTCGCAATTTCGAACATCTTTTGAGAACCTTAGGTTTCGCGAATATTGATTATCATCTAGTATAATAATTATAACAACAATAAGTATGGATTTAAAAAAATTGTTATAAAATGAACAATAACGAAGTATGAAAGAAAACAAAATCGCGCAACGTTAATAAATTGGACCAAAGTTCGAAAAAACGCCAGACTTACAAAGCCTATAAATAAACTTGTGGTGAACTTTAAATAGTATGACATTTTTGTGACTGGGCTGGGTTTTAAAATAAGTCTCTGGTTTATACTTTGACGAGTTGACTCAATTTTATTTCCATAGGTACGAGCGACTCGATGGTTTCCGTCTGAATGAACGCTATCCACAGTTCACAGCCAGTGATAAGTACGTCGCAGTGTATCAACAAGGCAGCGGATTAGTTGATGCTGCCTTAGCTAACGCTGTACATATACAACTGGCGAGAAAGTATGGTGCTACTATCCTAGAAGAGACCAAAGTTGAAGGAATGAAGAAGATAAAAGATGGCACCATCCAGGTATGTATTCAAGAAGATATAAGAATCCCCTTCTTTATGAACTCTCAATGCATCGAAAAACCTCACTCTATATGTCAACTCAATAACCGGTGGGCCGGTTGGAACGCATCTTCTTTTGATTTTGCCCTAATTCTTAACAACTTTCACAACAAAAATTAGTAATCATCCACAATGAATAGATAAAGCAAACATGAAAGTCTTTTTGCGACCAACCACAGGTTGTTACCAACCGTGGCACATTCCGATGCAGACGCGTCATCGTAGCGGCCGGGGCATGGGCGAATGGAGTGCTGGACTCGGCAGGGATTACCTTACCCCTCAAGGTGACCCAGGAACAGGTCTTGTATCTTGCTACGCCAAATATGAAGGAGTTTACAAAAAGCAAGTAAGTTTATGACCTCGATTTTTCTTGGGGATCTGTGCCCACTAAAGTGATAAAATATTCAACTGGGACAGAATTCCAGTGACGCAATTATCCGAGCGACCCGTTGACCGGGTAAGCGACAATATCTATACGCGCTCGGCTTGCAGCAAATACCGCACGGAAGTAAAGTTAGGTTTAGTTTAGCCACATAGGCCTAAATAAAAATGTTCAAAATCATTTTATTTGTGCCCAATTTAGGTTTCCAATATGGATCTACCATTCAGAAACTGGCCTGGATTTGTACGGCATGCCAATTCATGGAAACTCGGGCGTAAAGATAGGTGTGGACACTGGCGGGCAGTCGGTAACGGCTGAAACACGAACTTTCATCCCCGAACAGAAAAGAATCAAGCAATGTCTGGAATTCTCAAAGGAGCACATCCCAAGGGTACGTTTGATTTAAGACCTGGCTAGAAGACGTTTTATGATCCCGTGCCACACAGCAAAGTTTAATTACGTCTCAAACTATTTTACAGTAACTTGGATCTCTTTTATCTCTTGGACAGACTAGCTACTAAGAATAATTTCCATTTTACATTAACACCATCCGAGAAACATCTTGAAGTTAGATTGGTGTTCTTTCCATCCAACACGCCTTACGTTTTAGAAGTTCTGACAAGCGGTGGTATGAGAAATGCATGAATGATTTCTTCGGTTTTTAAATATTATTTTGAGGAGGCCCTCGATCAAGGTATATTGAAAATTAAAAGATTACAGCAGTTTCATGGAATGTCAACTGAAAATGTATTTCCATTTTCTTTTCTTGCAGTCTCTGGGTCCGATTCTTTATGCCAAAACGTGTCTGTATACAATGCCACCAGACCGCCATTTTGTAATCGACACATGCCATCGTACCAATTACCCAGAAGTCATTTTGTGCTGTGGTGCCGGCCACGCCTTCAAGTAAGGTTTTACACACCTTTGGTTTTATTTGTGCTTTATACACGGATAACATACTCGTACATTTTGTTTTCTTTTATCTTAATAACAAACTTCTTCCTCTGTATTTGTTTCAGATTTGCAAGTGTTCTTGGGCGAATTTTGAGTGAGTTAGCCATAGACGGCCGCACAGAATACAATATCTTATGTTTTTGTCTGGATCGCAAGGCACTGACTGATCCAAATTTTAAACCACTATTCCAGCTTGGAATCACCACTGTGCGAAAACTCTGGTTTCCGTCGAAGGAAACTTGTTCGGATATAGGCCGGAAACCAACCCGTTTCCTGATCGCTTCGTGCTGTTTTCCGGTGACCCATTTCCAACCCGTTTCGAGCAGCGTAAATGCACCCCTCGTTTCCTAAATTTACCACCGGTACGAAACGCTTGTTGGAAATGCCTCTATGCCTTCCGGCTATTCGATCGGTATCTTATTACATATAAACGTATTTATATAGTTTAAAGGAGTACACAATAAGAAGGAAAAAAACTTAATAGATTCCATTTCCCCTCCACCCCTTCCCTGTTCTAGCCCTCTCCTTGAGTGACATTTGAAGGCCCTTTCATAATTAAAATGACTCTTAGATAAATATACAAGGAAAGCAAACATATTAACATCAAGGCAAACACAATTCTCAGAGTATATTCCTTAATTTTATTCAACCTTCCAAACAAATCTTAACAGCTTGCAGAGCATAGAGCTACAAAGTATCACATTCAGTAATAACAGTGAAGTACTCCCATTGGTTTATTATTATGAAGCTTTGCAAAAGACCCTTGTTTGTTTAAGCTTTACAATAACTGTATCGGGAATAAAGATGAACTATTTTAGTATCTTACAATATCTTAGGACTTAAATTAATCAACAGCGGTAGCCTACCTACCGCAGAAGAATCAAATAATGTGCTTGCCTGCCTTGCAAAGCCCCCGTACGCTCTCCGGTTTAAAATGCTTTCAGGGCTAAGGAGGGCTGTCAAGTTTCCGAAAAAGACTTTTAGTTTTGAAATTCAAACTTTAAATACTTTTCCGACGAATCCTCTGTTTGAGCGTTTAGAGGCAACAATTCTAATGGTGGTCCAGGGCAAATGCTATAAGATTTTTACTTTTTTCAGGGCTAATAAAAAGGCAGCCATTTTGATTCATGCCCCTATTAATAAAGTCTAAGGGGCCGAACGTTCTGAAGGGGCCTTCCGGGGCGAAGCCCCAAGACGCTCTATGGGTTTAAAAGTTTTCATAGCTAAGGGTCTGCACGTTACCAAGAATATTCAAATTGGTAATTCAAAGTTTGACTTTTCACACCACAACACTTGGCCTACAAAGTTTAAACTGTTCGGTCGGCAAATCAAGCCGGCAAATCGCTTTCCGACCCTTACTCGGATAGGTTAGGTGCTCAAAAAATATTGGGGTGTCAAACCCCTACGTCGCTACGCAGCTGGGGGATAAACTTGTCCAAAAACAACGGTGCTTTGCCGACTAAAATGAAAGTACATTATAAACAAGATCAAGCATGGAGTATGACGATGAGGCCAATAGTCTTGACTGAACGTGCAAATTGCTCTCTAACTAACAGAAGTATTGTCATCTTTCTTCCGTTGAAGTGACAATCGACAAAAGTTAAATAACTTCTAGTTGATCAACATGAAAAAAAACCTTTATTATATATAACTAATTTAGTATCGAACAGCCCATGAGGGGGCTCCCTCTGGTGCCGGACGGCTTGAATGTCCAGACATTATGAACTTTGGAAGAAGTCTGGAAACGACCGCGGGAGCGGTCACAGCAAAATGAGCATCTAGCTTATGCTTTAATGATGTCAGCTTTGATCTCTCCCACGGTAGTTTCCGGAGCTTCCTTGTTTTCACTTGTGTACCCCCGTCCTCTTCCTCGGACATGCTCTCCTCTGACGAAACATACTCTAGGCTGAGGATTTCTTTCGCCTGCGCCTTGACGTTCTCTGGTAGTGTTATTGTCTCCAGCGCAGACGTCCTCCTCTGCATTTTCTGTGTGTGAAGAATTTCAGGAAATGATAAAAGATCACTGCATGAGCAAGCCAAAAATAGTCGTTTCCATGATAAACGTTTAAAACTGCAAAAATAGGGCGGGGGCAAGGGAGGGCAAAAAGTAATTTACGGGGAGAAAAGTACCGTATCTTTTAGTAAGTCACTAAAAGTAAGAGTTTGCTTAGCGTGAATTCTCCACCCTGAGATGGGTTGTGGAAAGTGCGTGCATTATACGTGTAACGTATAGCCTTATTATTCTTGGTTTTTAAGTGATTAATGCATTATTATTTTCATTCTTTGTGGTTCATAGCAAGGTATCCGTAGTTCAATACATGATGAAAAGATTGACATTTTGTTTTGCCAGCACTGGCTGTTTGCAGCTTCCTTGCTTAAGGGTTTTACAAGTGAAAGAGAAATACATTTTCATACTCCCAAATGTGTACATCATCTATAGCAAGTATGATGGAGTAATTTATGAAGTGTTCAATTCCCTCCACCTTGCTATAATTAAAATTGAACTAGTGAAACTATTTTTGTTTACATAAATAGGGACCTAGTTGTGCTTTACAGATTTGTTCAAGACACATTATTGTTTAAAGAATTGTAAACATTGAACCCAAACAAGTTGTTTGATGTGGTTATACCCTTGACACACATGACACTTACTCTGAATTTTCTACTCCTTTTCCGAGCAGCATCCGTATGTTTCATATACGTGCCGTTGTTTTGTCTTCTCAACTTGTCACGTAATGAGTTGTAGTATGTCTTGCATGCCTCTGAAAAATTAAAACAAATAGATGAAAAATAAGACACAAATACCTATACTTCAATGAACGAGCAATGACGAACTGTCTAGTTGAGAATCGCTATGGATCATCTCCAATAGTGATTGTGTCCAAAAAAACGTCTCATCCACGTACAACTTGAATGAAAGATGTGTACATAAAAATATTTAAGTTGTTGTCGCTGTTGTTTTTGTTTTTAATGATGTTATTTTCAGTCACCCTATGAGACTGCGATACGTAGATGTCTAAAATCAACTTTTGCTCCTGTGGGGCGGCTTTCTATTTTACTTTTATTAACTTTTTTCGTTTGGATAAATCCGCACTGCCCCCTCCTGGTAGAGCCGCGACTGACAGGCAGCAGCCATAGCTAGCTATTTCCAATGTTGCTCATTCGTATGCAAATAGCCTTGAGTGTTCTAAGTGCCAGTTCTATGTTGCTGGCTTATGAGCTGTTAGGCAAGGGTCTTTTGGATGAGAAACTTAAAGGGCTCCCCAGCCACAGTGGATCCCCAATAATTCTGGAATAACTGCATAACGCACTGACATAACTTATGTTTTGGAGTCACATTTTAATTAAAATAATATTTTTTTGCGTTGAAAGCTATTATAATTCTTTTTATTAATGTTATTCCGTAGAGGAGTATGAACGAAATCTGTAAATGTTTCCAACCTGAGCGCAATCGCTTGATACTTGTATGCAGCAACACAATGATTAATTGATCAACGATTAACCTTATTTCCAGGATTTTTTTACTTTAGGGCATTCAACATAACACAACGTCGAGATAATGGTCCTGCACTTTTTGAGTTGGAAATCTTTATTTTCATGCTTTTTGATGCAATCAACTTACTTTTAATTTGAACAACTTCCCATCTGTTTCTGCCATGTAGAGATTGCACTTCTCTCGTTAGTCTTGCAATAATACCTTCATTTTCTGAGCACGACTTCCTTTAATGAAAAAAAAAAAAACACACACAGACTGAATAAGGATAGTCAATTTTTGTAAATGTCATGCTATGTTTAAGGGCTGACGATTCTTTTTTTGAAATAGTTGCATAAATCGCAGTATTTTTTATCATGTGAGGGCCCATGTGAACCAAACTTGTGTGATGCAAACCAAGTGAAACGAACCGTGTTTTAATTGTTTTTACTATTATTTAATCGGTCATTGATAGAAGAAAACATTTTTTAAAAAAAGTAAAATAAAAATATAGAACTGTAGTTGCTATGCAAGAAAATTGGCTGTTGAAGCGCCCTCATGCGATCAAAACTATGGTCATTAATAGCGTTCAGAGTAACCACACCCAAATCAGGGATCTGCTTGTATCAATTTGAAATGCACAAAAAAAAAAAAAAAAAAAAAAAAAAAAAACAGTGAAACTATTTCCTGATTGAATTCCTTAAATTGTGAACCTAAAGTAACTGAAACAAAAGACAAGTGAGTACTGTAACCCGGTCAGATTGCAGCCAAAAGATACACATAACGTTTTATGTACTGGTGTTAAGCACAAAACTCATAATTATTCGTGAATGACACAGTTTCTAGCAGAGCTCATAATAAAGTGGTTTTAACAAAATAAGTTTTTATTATTATTATTACTACTATTATTATGTGTTTATTCTTTGTTTTAATTGTCATAAATGACATCTTGCTAAAACGGTATTACACTTGATAATTTGTAAAAAGTAAAGAAATAAGCACAGTCATGATTGCACGAGTATATTATACACAATTTCTATTTTCCAAAATACATGTTTACACTTACATCAAGGAAAGGTTGAAACCTTCATTTTGGTCCCCGGGTCTGAACAGCTTGCCATAAACTTCACGGACAGCTTGCTGTTAGTATCAGATAAATGAATACAGCATTAGTTTATCAAAACATTCGGACAATTCAAAACTTATAAACAAAGGAAGAATACAATTCTCTGATTATGTGACATACCAAAACACATTTTAAAATGATGGATTATACAATGATGTAACGACCCAACGTTGCCTCAAAGAAGTGTGTACAGTGACAATTAAAAATTTAAATGTTTGATGGTAATTGACTCACCGAGCACGCAGAGGAAACCACAACCCGTTTACTCTTCTGCGTTTCCCTCTTTCCATTTGTCAATCTGCTCTTCACTTCCTTCAATTCCTGAGCAAGTCTTTTGTTTTGTTGGTACAAATCAGCAAGTGTGACAGTATCAACGTCAGGGGACGATTGTGAAATCTAACATGAAAAGTAACCATAAAAAACTCGTCTTAGGATGGTTATGAATAATGCACAACACATTAATATTATGTTTGGCTTTTTTATGAACAAAACTTGCCTGAAAATTAGTAAATTTTTTACCATCTGGCAACATCCGAGAAATATTTTGAACAAAATGTGTATTATTATTGACGGTGCATGAAATTTTGCTTTAGAAGAAATATGGAGATTGCGTTGGCAATGACATTTGGGGAAATAAAAATTCAGACTATTGACCTAAGACATGACTGAAATCTCAACGGTAAATGATTTGAAACGTTGCATGATGGAGTTACAACTTAAAGTTTCCCTGAACATGTACATGAAAGTAATATCGATATGTTTGGGAGCTTCTGAAAAGAAACGGTAACTAATCTCATGATTTTGTATTAGATAAACAAAAAAATAACTTACCAAAGACGTGTTTCCCGCAGATGAGTTAGTTGGGGTCTCGGGTAAAACAGGCCTGGGTGTACTAGATCGAGTCGGTAAAAAGTCGGACCGATAAGCAATAGTTGGACTCTCAGATGAAACAGGCCTGGGTGAACTAGATCGAGTCGGTGTGTTGGACCGATATAAAACGTTAGCACGTAGCTCACCCGTTGAGGATGATTGTGGACGAAGTGAAAAGCCCAATGCATTGACACAAGGACCACCGGATGAACTCTTCCTTGACACCGGTGTAGAAGACTCGAGAAACGACGTTTCTGAACTTTCATCGATATCTTCGTCGTCTATGAAAGAGTCACGATCAATTTCATTTAAGATGTCATCTGCGACTAGAATGCGGCGAGATGCCATGTTGTGTTGTCTGGTTTAAGTGTGGGTTTACTCAAGACAAAGCGCAGTGTGAGCTTGAAAAGTCAGAGTGCGTTTTTTGAAGTTCGTGCCACAGAATTTACTCTCCAATGAGAAGGCAAAACTGCAATCACATGATCAGAGCCTGTGTCAATTAGTTACAGAGGTTCCTTTGTCTTCCAAATATGCATGGTGATTCATCACTAGCAGCTGTGAGCTCAAGCAAAACCACAAAAAAATCTGAAGCCAAGACTACCCTAATGTTTCCTAGTAACCGATACTTTCAAGCCAACAGGACTGTGTAGTAGCAACTCATCGCTTTACTTTCTAAACCTTATTCCTGTTTCAACACGGTCCAACCTACAACTTTAAGGTAAGTAAATACAATAAATCAGCAAGTATATATAACAATAAATAAAGTAACAATAAAAACTTAAATATCCTCCTAATTCAGTGTTATGTCTGCATTAACATTATTGTGTGTGGTTATTAATCACGGTGCGGCCGTCTTGTCTTACTAAATCAATCTAACCAAAACGAGGCTGAAAGAAAATTATATTATGTTTCCCGTTTCGTATCATGAGGGTGTGTATTCAAGATGAAATGAACATAATCTGTGTGTGCGGTTAAAGTCTTATTATCACTCTCCGAATTAGAGATATTAGCCGATCATCTGATTTGATGATTTATTTAGCTCGTACTGGAAGATAAGAAAATTAAGTTGACAAATTTTAATCCTCGTATGTTACGATCAAATATATTATTGATTTATGCATGGCAATGCTTTTCATTGTGATGGTTTGTGTCCATCCCCTATAGATCTTTTTGTAAGAATGAAGGAAAAACGGCGAGTATGTCCAGCTTGTGCGAGAGATTTGTCACGAAGGGCATTCTACTATCATAAACAAAAGTTCTACAAAGATGGCAGATGGACTTGTGACAAACAGCCACTCTCCTGCTCTTCATCCTTACCACAAGAAGGTATTTTACTGGTTTTATGTGAAACCATTTATCAAAAACTAAACGGTTACAGTGACAAAATTAATGATCTCACTTTGTGTGGTTCAACATATACACGCAAAAAAAAAACCTTTACCAATCTTTGGCTTCTGTTATAAATTTCATAGGCCTATACGCTTTTTTATTTCTGTTTTAGGTACTCTTTACCAATCCTGTGCTTTGTTTTCATTTGTTGTATTCAAACTTTCTATCGGTACTTTAATTGCAGCCCATTCATCCAAAGAACAGTCACATGATAGTATGCCAAACGAGGTTTCAGCTGCTGTTAATTCCAGTACAGAAATCGAGATTGACTTAACGGATCACACGCACGCGTGCAGTTCAGTGCCTCAAGATGATTCAGCCAACAAAAATGATAAAGTAAGGATTTATTTATTTATTTTTTATTGATTTATAAACCAAAAAAAGCATTTTTTTTTTTATCAAAGTCGTTTCTTTGAGAAAATTAAAATTTTCAGGAATGGCCATTCCAAATGTTATGGAAGCAATTGAAGTTATACTACACAATTTCTTGTTGGAACACTATAAAACTACAGTTAGTCCAAACAGCCTTAATTAGTCATTTTAGACTATTTTTGACTAATTTTAGTCAAAATGTGGTCTAAAAGGACTAATTAACGCTGTTTTGACTAAGTTAGTTTCAGAGTGAAGAGTAAACTCGTTTAGATTCGATTCGTTACTCTTACTTAAGTTAGTGCAATAGGCAATGGTAATTTGCAGGTCTACAAAAGCTGGTTTGGCAATTATTTCCAGGAGCTGACTTATATGAATTGAAAGGCAACCAAAAAAAGCAAATTCCTACATTTACAAATCGGTAAGGAGCTTGTAAAACGCTTCTGAAATGTCCTACATGTATATTGCACCGGAGCCCATCTATAATGTTTAACATTTTCAATAACAGTGTCCGTAAAAACAATCTTGGCCTCAAGGTATAATCATTATTTTAGGAGAGGACAGTGCACCGACGGATTACCTTGACTAGCAAACTTATTTGCCCGTGGTGCTTCTGCCGGCGGAAACTCTTGGGACGGATCGCCCGCTTCAAGATACACGTTTGTGGGGGTTCCCTTCGTCTGTTATGAGTATTCGCCACTTTATCATACCTCGGATCAGCATTGACAATGAGCCCGAACCCAACTTTGGGAAGCAATTTTTTCACAATAATAGACGAGACTAGGGACATTTCACAAATTTCATATTTTACTTTTGCTTGGGCCCACAAAAAAGTTAAAAGTGAACGAAGTTAACCTTGTTTTAAGATTTTAAGTAGTGCCTGCCCTTAACAAAAAATTGTGTCCTTCTGTAAATGTCCACATAGCGTCACTAAGACCGAAAGAGTAAACGAACAAAATAGAATTATCTTTTTGCGAAAACATTGTTGTTCAATCGAGGAGAAAATAGTAAGGAATCGCCTCAGATTTCACCAAAAATCATACAGAATCAGGGGCACTTAACGGGCTCCAAACCCCGCAGCATAGGGCCACCCGCTACGCATTTATTATGGATAGAATTGCTGGTGATACATTCTGTGTGATCTGCTTATCATTCAAAATATATCCACCTCCTTTTATACTTAGTAAACACTATCAACCTGGAAATATTTATAGCCCTCAAAGCTTATGCCCCCTATCTGAAAATCCTGGATCCGCCCCGATTACAAATGAAATTATGGCCTGAGTTGGAAGCCTGAAATTAAAAAAAAAAGTGACGGTTTTCATATTTTCATCTAATGAATTCCAGTCGTGTAAAAGTTTTTCAAACATATTTCATCCGATTGTTGTCGTTATGTCAATATGTCGTCCTCCATAGTTATAGACACAGTCGAGGGGCAACGTTACAAAAGTTTCATTCAGTAACAGCCCGAGGGGATTGTTCAAAAGATTTGGGTTTTCATACACATATCAACACTTTTGCTCGGGTTGTATTAATTTGGTTATGATTCCAATTCTACACCCGAGATTCCGGATAAGTTCACCATATCAATATTCAGGTTAGCATTATTTATACATTGAACACACAACCCGAATTTCTTAAATCTCTATCTGGAAACGTTGGAAGTTACAAATGATAATGAGATAGTTTATCAGTGCATGGGGTCTTCACAGTACAGTTGAAACATAGGTTTTTGTCTTTGAACATATGCCCTATACAAAACTAAATCAAACTGTTTTTGTCAAATACGTCTGTAGTAAAGAAAGTAAAAACGTAAATTAAACAGAAGGCCTATCAGGCACAATTATAGGAAGGCCATTGTGTGGTCATTGACTGAGATAAATGATTGTTCCCATTGAGGCCAATACTAGGTTTAAGGAATGTCCCCTTTGACCCTCCACTCCCCCTCATGAGGTTATTACTTAGCCGTCAACCAGTACCGGTGCGGTATGCAATTACAAGTTTCCCATTTTCGACTTGCTATGGTATACTTTATTCGGCTTACAGGACGTAGGTTTCAATTTATCTCATTCGTCTGAACTTATGAAATAATTCAAAAGAACGATATTTTCTATATGTAGGTCCCACCGTTAGTTTTATAATACTGATGACTCAAGACCAGTAAACTAAAAAGCAAGAAAAAAAGAAGTTAGAATGGTTGCTTAGGGAAGAGTAAAATCACATAAGCATAATTTAATTGTCAGTAATCATACGCGTCAACCATTGGCAAGCCTTTGCTCTTAGGTTCAATCACCATAATGACATTACATGTGCCTGAAGAATTTTTTTTTTAATAATTGGAAAGCAAAATATGGTTTTGTCAGAAACTCATAACTACGTATGCAACAAAAGTGCCTCCATGATCAGAACAACATTTATAACTTCTCAGCACATGAGCACGAAAATGTCTAGAAACAAAAATAAATAAAACAAAGGGGAAACAACGCAAAAACCATTGAACTGTTTCCTATGGCTTTATATTGTTTGGGTATGTCCTTGGTTTTATGTTAATGCAGTGTATCGTATAGTTTACTTTCACAACGTCCCAATTTTCTATGGGGCTGCTCTTGCCGGCATTTGCGGTTTTCATCCCAGGACAATTGCGCCACAAGTGCAAATAGGCATACCATTGCAATTACCCTCGCTTCCTGAGCTTAAATTGTGAAAACATGGGCATTAGTCTAATAAATACTTCTTGTACAGATGAATCATCAAATACCTGTATAGATCACGACCTGCTTTTTATTTTTTGAGATTGTTGTATATATTACTATAGAAGATCAAAACTTTCACTAATTACAGTCATATTCTTGTAATGTTCGTTTAAGGATGACATGAGTGATTCGTCTGATGAATCAACATATACCAGCGACAGTTCCGATGGTGAAGACGATCACTGGGAGGAAGAAGAAATAGACCCAAGAGATCGAAGAGATTTAATTGATACGGGTTCACAGCTAGAGGAGGCTAGCACAGAAGATGGACTCGACAATTTGGGTATACAAGGCAAAGTTAAAGCTCTCCTACTGTGGGTTTGCCATTTTCTTCTGTTATGGCAGACGACATTCCTTATCAGTGACCGAGCTTTGGAAAAACTTCTGGGGTTTTTACAAATATTATTTCAAGTGATAGGTCGTCAGGTGTCTGTTATAGCAGGAATTGCAACAGCTATTCCTAAATCGATACATATGATCAGAAAACATTTAAAATTTGACAGAGATGCATTTACAAAGTATGCCGTATGTCCAAAATGCACCAAATTGTACGAGTTTAATGACCTTTTTTACGAAACGAATGGAATACTTAATCCTCGTAGATGTTCAAATTTATGGAAACAGTCGAGAGGACGTCAGATTAGATGTGATGGAAAACTTGTTAAAGCGGTTACACTCTCCGGTGGATCAAGAAAGTATTACCCCTTGAAAGTGTATTGCTACCAAAGTATAATAGATAGGTTAGAGATTATGGTACAGCAAGATGGTTTTTTGGATGCTTGCGAAGAGTGGAAGTGTCGTAAAATACCGTCTGAATATTTAGCGGATATATATGATGGCAAAATGTGGAACGAATTCAAAAAAATCAACGAGCGACCATTTCTGACTGACCGGTTCACTTTTGGTTTCATGCTAAACTGTGATTGGTTTCAGCCATATGTGCGTAGAGTTGTCTCCGTTGGCGTTATTTATTTAACTGTTTTAAATCTGCCGAGAAATATAAGGTTTAAACCTGAGAATACAATTGTTGTTGGGGTTATTCCTTCACTTGACAAAGAGCCATCATCTCTTAATACTTTCCTTGAACCAATTGTTAAGGAACTAAAGGCTCTATGGACAGGGGTCCGAGTGAGTGCAAATGGCGAGGTAATTACGATCCGTGGGGCATTGATGTGCTGCTCGTCTGATCTTCCAGCAAATCGCAAACTTTGCGGATTCCTTAGTCACAGCGCACGATTATTTTGCTCTAAATGTTTGAAAGAAGCGCCTCACATCCACACTGGAGAAATGGACAAGCGTGGTAGACCAAAGAAAAAAAACGATTACGGGGGGTTTAACAAAAACACATGGGTTTCACGCGATAACGCTGTCCATCGTAGATCAGTTACACGTGTCATTCGGTGTTCCAGCCTCAGTGAACGAGAAAAATTAGAAAAAACACTAGGAGTGCGGTATTCGTGCTTGCTTGACTTGGAATATTTTGATGCAGTGAGATTTGGTGTCATAGATCCTATGCATAATGTATTCACAGGAACAGCTAAAAGGGTATTTAGCCAATGGGTCAAACACGACATTTTGAAAAGAAAGGCACTGGATGAAATTGGTGATAAAATTAATCATATTTTGGCTTCATCAAAACTCGGGCGAATCCCAACAAAAATATCGTCTAATTACAATAATTTCACTGCAGAAGAGTGGAAAAATTGGACGTTGTATTTCTCATTATATGCCTTAGACGGAATATTACCTTCAGTTCATCTCAAATGTTGGCAAACGTTTGTTCTTGCTTGCAGACTTATTTGCAAGTCATACATTTCATTAGCAGATGTCGAAAAGGCAGATTATTTGTTTCTCAAATTTTGCAAAGAGTACGAACAACTGCATGGTTCTTTGGCAATAACACCAAACATGCATCTTCATAATCACCTCAAGCAATGCATTGTTGACTTTGGTCCTGTGATGGCATTCTGGTGTTTTTCCTTTGAAAGGTTTAATGGCTTTATAGCAGACATTCCAACTAATAACATTAACATTGAAGTGCAATTTATGAGAACTGTTACCCGAATCCCTTTTGTAAAAAGATTTGTTGACTACTCATTTTTCAGCGAAGATTTTTCTTACATCTTCAAAAATATTTCACCCTTTATAAATACAGAACATGCAAATTTACCGACGTCATCGTCCGTTTTAGAACTTGTGGACACTTGGAAAGGGCCATTTGTTGTTAATTCGTTTTCAAACCTTACTGCGGTTAAACCTGTAGGATTGGGTATTGTCACTGCCTTTGACTCTCAGGATATAAATGACTTATGGCAAGCATACAAACACATTTATGAAAACGAAAACATACTGAGGGATAACTTGCAGCTCACTTGCCGTAAATTTGGAAATATATATATTGGGAACGAAGTATTTGGTTCCACTTTCAACAAAAGATCTCGTAGCAACAGTGCAGTTATTGCACGTTGGGCAGATGACAGAGGCAGCATAAATTGTCTGGCTGAGTTGCGACCTGGGACAGTAAAGCATTATATACAGCACACTTTATTTATCAAGAGTGAACCGGTTACCCACGTCATGGCCTGTGTGAAATGGTTCGTAAAAGGTGAACTCACAGAGGATGGAAATAACACTTATTTGGCCCCGTTAACAACTTGGAAAAAAAGAACATACATTCAAGGTGGTGAGGCTTCTTTTATACCGGTTCAACGAATTCAGGGGAAATTTGTCGCTGCATATGATGGTAAAGGCAATGTTGTTATAAACGAGCTCAACAGGCAACTTTTTTTCTAAGTTAAAAAAATGCTCACTTTTCTAACGTTCCTTACCCTTTTTATACAGTGATTTTATAGGCTTACATTACAAACAAAATAACAGGCGGGTGGCTACTTAGTCGTCCAAAAATAAACAATTTTTGTAGTAGAATACTTCAGGTAGTTTGTGAAACGGGAATGTGATTAATATCAACGCATGTCACAACATACAACTTTAATGAAATGGCTTAGTAACTGTGTTACTGAAGACCAAAAGCCGACTTTGGGTGTGACTTTGTTGGTCACGGCATGTATTTGCACATAGTATGGCATCAGCTCAGATGACGTATTTTTTTAACCCACAATAGGTCACGTGATGACATGTGAAATTTTGTCGCGCAATCGGTCTATAAATTATCTTTCAGAAAGAACGGTCATTTTTCAGTATATAAATCTAATTGTCTATCAAACAAAGAATAATGTTACTCAAACATTGGATGGGAGTTTCCCGCCAAGGCCTGTCTTCGATTTTACTTTAACGAATATCGACGGCCTAATTTTATTATGTTGTATATTAAGCAAAAATATAAACCACATATTTTTTTCCGCGGCAACAGTCCATTTTCCGCACCATATTCTATAATTGGCTATAATTGCCAAAGCGGAAAAGTCCTATATGCATGCACAGAATGCGAGGAAAATAATACAACAGGACGCAGGTTGATATATTTGAAGCTACAGCTGAGCAATTACCAGAACAATTCAAGTCATTGACTCCACAGGAGTGTTAAAGTTAAAGTATTACCAGCAAATATCTCATTCTAACATGAATTTAAAAAAAGGACCTTACTTAAAAAATGTTACCGGTACCATATAGGCAACTTGTTATTAGTTTAATACTTCACCATTAAACGAATACAAGTTGAAAACCAACAATGTATGGGAAGTTACTCTAACTATAATAATCTTCCCACATTATAGACTCTAAATTTTTTTATACTCTGATTTTATGATATTGCGTTTGACTGAAAAAAAGCTAATATAGACTCTGTTAATTATTGTGACCAAAGTGATATGCATGTATATAGGCATATGTATATATATTAAATGAACACTTTCCTTTGTTGCAGATGTGTACTTTAACTGTTGTGTTTGTGTTTGTTTTACATTTACATTTTCAATTTATGTTTTTTGCATTCACGTACGCTTTTTAACCATTACACAACCGTCCTGGGGAAGTCTACAGACAAAAGAAGTTGAAACTATATTGCCAAGTGGGGATAAATACGTGATAAATTGAATTTGGAATGGAATTACAGGGTTTTATTTTTTACATTAAATGTGGCCCACCACTCCGTCCCTCCCTATCCTTTGAGGTTTTAAGTTTTTGTCTGTTTAACATTGATCTCATAATCAAAAAAAAAAAGTCGTTGCCCGTGCCGTCTCGGATTTGAATAGCACTGTCTTGGATTTAAATCACGCTATCTGGGCTAGGATCCCGCCAGGTCGGATTTTGGTAATGTGACTTCGCAGCTATATTGGTGCGGTTGCCCTGATGGAGCAAACGATCACTGACCCTCAACTGCCGGGGTGCAAATAATCTGGGTGGCTGCTCCATCCTGTAGAGATCAATTGCAATCGTTTTAACATTAACGATTTACTGATCTTGTGGATCTGAAATCATGCAGTTATTAGAAAAGGGTTCTTTTGTATCTTTCAGCTTTATATTTTGTACAGTTCTGATGTTTCAGATGTTTTGTGTGGTGCCTTGCTCGACCCGTTTACTAAAAACTTAACAATCACTATACTGCATGTGCTAGTGAACATGACCCCGGGACCGAATGTGCGCGCGCATAACACCTTTGAGACCTGCAGACTCATGTCCTCTACTCTCACCATGGAGGGAATTCTAACTCCAACTCCATGCTGTCACTGACCACAAGAGCTACAGAGTAACACCACTGCATAGTGTTATCGATTTCTGATCATCGTCATCTTCGTTCAGGTAAAATTGCCTTACGTTTTGCCACAGTGTGGTGTCATACAATCTTTATACTCGTATTATTAAACTCTAATCAGGTGTTTCCCTCCCCTGTTTTCTTGTTTTATTAATGTTCTTATTAAGGAGATCTGATCATGACATTGTTCGTTGTGGACGGCAAGACTGGAGGGTGTGTGTAGGTCTTACTTTTAAATGCAACGCATTTCTAAAAATGCTGAACATGTAAATTAATTAATATTGTTCGGTAGATACATTCCAGTTAGATTTTTATTTTTATTTAATCATTTATTTGTTTGAAGTTACAAGGAACAACTTGAAGAGCTGTTGATGTTCATTTACCAGTGTGGACAATTACTTTGCAAATCTAAATCTATTTAGCTGTATATATTACGGGTTTGTAGTTGTATTGTATACTTGGGGCGTGATCTCTGGCTACGTGGCAGTAACCGTTTGAATGGCTTCTGACTGGCACCCCCCCCCCCCAAAAAAAAGGTATTGACAATAAAAAAATAGGGAGATCGCCAACATTAGGGCTAGATAGCTCAGTGTAGAGGGCTGGTACGCTAATCCGGGGTCAATGGTTCATATCCCTCTCCTGCAAATCTTTCTTTGTTCACTCCGTTATAACAATTCCAGTGAGTTTCCCTTGTGGTTTATTGCTTACTGTTAACAATATTTGGTGTATCCATGTTTTGTTTCAGACTGGTTATGGGTCAGCATAAGACACATTGTTTGAGGTCATACCATCAAAAACGTAAAACAAAGCAACAATTAAAGAAACTGCTGCCGCCTAAACAACAAGCATCTTCTGCTGACTCCAGTATAGATGAAGTGGTTAGTGACGTAAGCTCTACATCGTTACCCCCATTTTCAAGTTCTCCTCCATCGTCTTATGAATCTTGTGAATCTACAAGTACATGTACACCTTCATCATCAAGTAGCTCCTCGGTCTCACCCATTGTTTGGCAATACAAGAATGACCCACTTTATTTGAAGTTTTGTGAGTTTAACCTACTTCAGTATAGATTAAACAAGGTGAGCATAAAAAGGTGTCTCTGTCCCAATTGGCAATCGTAAATTTTAAATCTTTGAAAACCTAATTAATTACTTCAAAATACCCGGTCAGTTTCCTGATGGTTTATTACAATTTGTCTTGAAGTTATGTAGCATTCTCTGAATCTCATTACTAATACTGCTGCTTCATTGGTTGTAATGCATCAATGACAGATCAATAGAACACAGATCAATAGAATACACGTAAGGTACAAATACAGAGAGGCCACCAACATACAGCTAGGTATAGCTCAGTTGGTAGAACAAGTCGTACTGTAACCCGGAGGTCACGGATTCAGCACTATTTCCACTGGTATATACTTTTCTTTGGTCACTAAAAAAATATTTCTGTGCGACGTATCATTTTCCTTTGTGACCGATAACTAAACATTTTACTGGATACAACTTTGTTGCAAGTTTTTTTTATTAATATTTCGAACACTTTATGTTAAGAATAACTTTCTAAGGCGGTGTTTTATTTAATTAAGATATGACCCAGCTGGGAATTTTTGCAAGAAACATTTAAGTTAAAAATGAAGACTATACATTATGTAAATTTTAAATCTATTGATCACGATGAGTTTTTGAATGATTGAAAATGTACTTATGCTTCTCCATGTACTTATGCTTCTCCATAGATCAAAGAAGGACCATTTTACTGATACATCCGTCGTTACAACTTGGTGTGCTGGACAAGGACATTCGGGCTAGTGTAGAATTTAATTTTAGAATTTCCACTCATGTAGCTAGATTATATGGTAACAAAGGGTTGTTTATTCCTCCCACCTCTTTATAAGTAGATGCACTGCATTCAATCAAATAATAAACTTTTGGTAGGATGCGTTTTGAGCTGGTAAGGAGGGTTGTTAAAGTACTCATTCAGTATTTGCAAATTCATCAAGTCCGTAATATTTTTTACAAAAGAAATGGTCAGTTTAATTTAACACTTGTGACAAAAAAGACAAGTTATCTTTGAATGGTCTAAGTATTGGAAAGAAAGATTTTCAAGATCCCGGGGCTCTGTCTTTGAGAATGGGTGAGTACATTGTACAATCCTGGGGTCTCTTGGATTGAGATGGGTGACTAGAATCAATCACTTCCTGACTGATGGATATATTTAAAAAAAAAATGGAAATTCAAATGAAATACAAGTTAAGTTCATTAGTATTCTAAGTATTGGAAAGAGAGATTTTCAAGATCCCGGGGCTCTGTCTTTGAGAATGGGTGAGTACATGGTACAATCCTGGGGTCTCTTGGATTGAGATGGGTGACTGGAATCAATCACTTCCTGACTGATGGATATACAAAAAAGCAATAGAAATTCAATTGAAATACAAGTTCATTAGTATTCTAAGTATTGGAAAGAGAGATTTTCAAGATCCCGGGGCTCTGTCTTTGAGAATGGGTGAGTACATTGTACAATCCTGGGGTCTCATGGATTGAGATGGGTGACTGGAATCGATTGATCCTTGACAACAATTAAAATACAAACGTTTTTTATGTGTTACTTTGAAATTAAAATAATTATTAAACAAGTCTCTTCAACTCCTAAAGTAGAAATTAGTTACTCATAACTGTCTCATTAATGTATACCTTCATTCAGTTATTTGACGTATCCTAAGCGTATGGTTTAATATTCTAATATTATGTGTCTGCTGAAGTATAGTTTAGTTATTGTGTCTTAATGTTTAAAGGTTATGTCTCCTAAATGTAAGGCCATTCAAGTGTTTACTGAACAATGTCTCCTAATTTCATGTGTAACTCTCCAAACATGTTAAGATATGTTTCAGACTCGTTTAAACCATAGTATTACTTATCTGTCTTCAAGTTAGTGTCCAAATATAATTTACTGGTTTTTATTACAAATGTATAATGATAATACTGTAAGGATGATTTTACACCTGTCAACAGATGGCCCTTGTCATTTCAAGGGTGGCACCCATTTCTTAGTAAGCGCACCACACACATTCTTAGTCTATGACCTCAAGGTCCCCCCAGTACTCACCACAAACTTTCCTCAGTGACCATTACGTCTTTGAACCGTGTTGTAATGATAGCGTAGTCACTATTACCTTACGTTATGTGTTACGTCATTTCTAAGTCAAAACTCCGCCCACTACAACTTAAAAGGGGAAAACAAATATATAAAGCATCTCCCAAACGTGTCTTCAATGTATCCAAGCATGTGCGATCAGTGTACAATCCGAAGCAAGATAAGCAACTTGAAAAAAAAAATTATATAAATATAAATTATTTATAGGCCTATATATTTATTTTGTTTGTCTTTTTCTTTCTTTTTGTTCTTGTTTCTTTGCAATTAATTTTCCGCAGTCACAGTTAAATATTATATTTCGAAACTGTACGTTTCCAGACTCCCATAACATCACACCAGTGTAAAGCATATGAGGACGTGTTGGCCTATGGTTCATTATAGTATTGTGTCTGCTTGACCTCATAAGGCCAAGAGTTTCAGCTGTTCCTTTTTATCTCTAACAAATCACTTAATTCAGTAATACTATGGTATGACACCCAGGGGATCGGAATAGCTCATAGCGGTTTACAAGACGCTAAACAATAGAGGGCGCTAGAATGTGATTTGTTTAGTGTTTTCTCATGACAAAGTAAGGATTCCATTTTTACGTCTATATAAAAACACCTTTAAAGCTCAAATAAAAAATAAACAAAAATTAAAAAAACGTATGGTCTTTATACCAAGTGTTGACATATCAAAGAATATGCCAAGATAATGCTAGACGGAAACCAGAGGGATGATGTTGGTCAAGCTATAGTAAAAAGTGTTCTATGACATTTCGACCGTAGAGGTACATCATTATTCCGTCCAACTACTCTTTGCTCCTTAATTAAATAGACAAGCATATTCGAGAAGCTTAGTGAACAATCAATATTAAAACAATACCCCTAAACGGGCAATTAGAATTATCTTGACTTGGCACTAATACTTGTAGTTCACGCCGTAGCAAAATCGTTTATAATATAGCTTTGTTGACCTTCTTCGTTGACAAAACAATTTGATTATGTGGGGAGCGTCAACGGCAGGAATTTACAGGCGCTGGAAACGCAGGAAACTTTGTACACGTACAGTTTTCGTATCGTGTATTATGCCTTCCGTAAACGTGGGAAACTGGCAATTTATTTCCTCGTCCGTTTACGTCACCGGTAAAACAGCAGCGGAAACGACTGGGTGCATTTACTACCCCCGATTCGTTGGGGTAGGAAATTTCGGAAACGACACCCGTTCGCGCAGTGCACGAAACTCCAAGAAGCTAAACTGTGATTATCATCATTGATTAAAGGCGACACGTCGTCAATATTATGTCAGGCCTGTGGCTGTGCATGGAAAGATAAACTCTCACCCAGATACTGCACATGCGCGTGCTTGCGGTCAAATCACAAAGAGGGCCGTCTTTGCCAAACTGTAATGTGACCGGCGGTGCGCACGCGTCATGACGACACAGCCCTTTAACCCAGAGCAGATTTTCGGTTGAAACGGTGAACATCTTTGATTAAACATTCATCCACATTTATTTGTTCATAATAACAAAATTAAAGATTATATAATTTAAATATTAAATAATAACAAAATATTGAAAGTTAAACTTTTACAAATTTGTAAGTGATGTACAGGCTCATAGCCCCTACAAAGTGGAAGACATTTTCTTTAAAAACTTTAAAAACTAACACGTGTAACTTTCGTGTACCATAAGCTTTTATGTTATTGGGTGTCTGAGGAAAATAGGAAAGTTACGGATAGAATGATTTCAGAAAAAAAAATTTATAACATTAGTAAACACATTTAGCAGATTGATAAATTGTTTTAAAACGTTATTTAACATTGATGTATGGTAAAACAACAAATAAATATAACACCCCATACTTAGATTCTGCCTCGTGATTGGTTTATAGCGCATCACATGATATGTCTTACTTTTACTCCAAAGCCATGCGAGCACCGTGCACTATATCCATAGCAACCTATGAAACATTCCCCCTAGCAAATAGTGTAGTGTACCCATGACAAACAATGTAGTATACCCAGCGCCGTAACTAGGGTAACATTTTAGAGGGGCACATTTTAGTGTTTTCTAACGTGTTGAGGTAAAAAAAAAAAAAACACACACACACAAAACCATTGAAATTACTAAGTAAATGCTCATAAAATGTAACATTCTTTTTCTGGTAATTTTTAATCTCAAAAGTCCAGATTTCAAATGGGGGGCATGGGGGGGCACAGACATCAGTTGGGGGGGGGGGGAGGGCACATGCCCCCTGCCCCTCCCTTAGTTACGCCACTGAGTATACCCATAGCAATGTGTACTATACCTATAGCAACCAGTGTACTATATCCATAGCAACCAGTGTACTGTATCCATGGCAACAACAGCTTATTGGTACCTAGACGTTTTTGTTAGTGTATGTATGGGGTGTTATGAAACAAATACTGCCTGTTTTTACTCATGCTATGCTTAAAACTACGACTCCCTCGAGATCCCCAGAGCGTTCTATTTTCCCGAGGCAAAGGCACAGGAAAATAAAACATCTGGGGATCACCTGTGAGTCGTAGTGTCAACCATAGCACACAAAGCAGTCAATATTTGTATACTGGTACTATTCTTTATCCCATATCATGCACATAGGAACCAAGGGGGCCAATGACCCATCCTGAAAATATGGTTGGGGCCGGGCCCCTCCTAAAAAAAGAAAAATAGTACATTAAATCTTAATTTTAGCTGTCAAGCATGGATATTAGACAAAAAATGTTTTTCAAAAAAATTGCAATTCAAGGGCCTTTTAACCTTGAAAGGTGCTGACATTTTAAAATATCTGTTGCTCAAAAAGTGTTCCAGTGAGTCTAATTATTCACTACAGAGCATCAAGCCTTACAAAAATTTTTCGGGGCCCTTAAGCGGGCCCCGCACCCCACGCTGTACAGGCTTTGGGCTCACACGCTTGAGCTCGCATGCCTTGGACTCTCCACAAAGAGATTTCATTTTCTGCATGTTCCTATGTGCCTGCTGATGCAATTACTGTTAAAACTCTTACTCTATGTAATATGTTCCAGCAAGTTGACAACAATTGTGTGCACATAAACTGTGTATATATGTTTGCACTGTGTAGGTGCATTCACCACATGATATCAAATTGCAAGCTGGCGTAGTTTCATTTAAAACCACAGTGGATGATACTGAATAGTGAGACAGTAGGAGGGTTGACTGTGTACTTTGTAGGATATATATGCACTCACCACATTACATCATAATGCGGGATGGCATAGGTTGTCATTAAAAAGCCTAGTGGATGATATTGAATGGTCATCAGACAGTAAAAGCGTTTACTATTATAATTATTAGTTCCTTTAATTTTTGATTTGTTTCAAAAAAAAAATATAGAAATGCTAAGGAACTGCTTATCATTGAAACCTGAATTCCCTTTAAAGCATGTGCATTCCCAAAGCCAATTCATAAACATAATGCACAGAATCCGTTCCATTTCTTTTGTTATTAAATTCTTTATTTCATCAAATGCCACCGTTATTACCTCCACCTTGAAAAACGATTATTTCAGCTAGGGAAAAACCTTAAATATTCCCGATCAAATAAAAAAATAGTCAACAAAACTATTTGATTCTGCTTCATGGTATATCAAAAGCATCATAGAAAAATAAGGATTTGTTTCCATGTACATTATTTTAGATCTGGAGACTTACCAAATCAGTATTTATTTACAGTAACCAAAGACCAGCAATTACAAAAAATGGATAAACAAAAGAGTTGGGAATACATTCTTGCCCCCATCCCCACACCACCAAATGAGATCAAAGAAAAAAACAATGAGGATTTGTTTGGTTTTCGCAATCAAAACATCTTTTGTGCCAAACTAATTAAGACTGTTCGGAAAAAGAACAATTGTAGGCCTATGCCTTGCACTTTTTGCAAATGATTTAAAAAGTCAAAAATCTATCCATCAATTAAAAAAATGAATGTGTGGCCTTCTTCATGACGTAAGGTCGGGAAAAAAGAAGGCCCTAGTCTGGTCCTTTGATATAACTAATTATAACTACGCTGCGTTAACACTTCCAATGGACTCAAAATGCACACAAGACATCAGGGCAGCAGCATGGTCAGGCTATGCACAGGCAATAGAAGTTTGCTTATCTTTATGCAGATTATTGTTCCCACTGGAGGGGCGGGGTCGGTACTTAGAATTTTCAAAATTAATTTAAAAAAAAAAATGAAAAACATTTTTCAGATAAAAAAGTGTATTTGCACTTCAAGAATACATTTCTTAATTTGGAATAAATGAAAACTCTATTAAACATGTCCTTTAATTAAAATAATACTGAGACAAAAAGGGGAAATAGTGTGGCCCATTTTATGTAGTGCAGTACATAGGTTCATAAATGTAGAATACATGAAGCAATATAAACCAATGGGGAAGTATAACAAAGGTTCATAAAGTATGCATAGGTTCATAAATGTAGAATACATGAAGCAATACAAACCAATGGGGAAGTACAACAAAGGTTCATAAAGTATGCATAGGTTCATAAATGTAGAATACATGAAGCAATATAAACCAATGGGGAAGTATAACAAAGGTTCATAAAGTATGCATAGGTTCATAAATGTAGAATACATGAAGCAATACAAACCAATGGGGAAGTATAACAAAGGTTCATAAAGTATGCATAGGTTCATAAATGTAGAATACATGAAGCAATACAAACCAATGGGGAAGTATAACAAAGGTTCATAAAGTATGCATAGGTTCATATTTGTAGAATACATGAAGCAATACAAACCAATGGGGAAGTATAACAAAGGTTCATAAAGTATGCATAGGTTCATAAATGTAGAATACATGAAGCAATACAAACCAATGGGGAAGTATAACAAAGGTTCATAAAGTATGCATAGGTTCATAAATGTAGAATACATGAAGCAATACAAACCAATGGGGAAGTATAACAAAGGTTCATAAGGTATGCATAGGTTCATAAATGTAGAATACATGAAGCAATACAAACCAATGGGGAAGTATAACAAAGGTTCATAAAGTATGCATAGGTTCATAAATGTAGAATACATGAAGCAATATAAACCAATGGGGAAGTATAACAAAGGTTCATAAAGTATGCATAGGTTCATAAATGTAGAATACATGAAGCAATACAAACCAATGGGGAAGTACAACAAAGGTTCATAAAGTATGCATAGGTTCATAAATGTAGAATACATGAAGCAATACAAACCAATGGGGAAGTATAACAAAGGTTCATAAAGTATGCATAGGTTCATAAATGTAGAATACATGAAGCAATACAAACCAATGGGGAAGTATAACAAAGGTTCATAAAGTATGCATAGGTTCATAAATGTAGAATACATGAAGCAATACAAACCAATGGGGAAGTATAACAAAGGTTCATAAAGTATGCATAGGTTCATAAATATAGAATACATGAAGCAATACAAACCAATGGGGAAGTACAACAAAGGTTCATAAAGTATGCATAGGTTCATAAATGTAGAATACATGAAGCAATACAAACCAATGGGGAAGTATAACAAAGGTTCATAAAGTATGCATAGGTTCATAAATGTAGAATACATGAAGCAATACAAACCAATGGGGAAGTATAACAAAGGTTCATAAAGTATGCATAGGTTCATAAATGTAGAATACATGAAGCAATACAAACCAATGGGGAAGTACAACAAAGGTTCATAAAGTATGCATAGGTTCATAAATGTAGAATACATGAAGCAATATAAACCAATGGGGAAGTATAACAAAGGTTCATAAAGTATGCATAGGTTCATAAATGTAGAATACATGAAGCAATATAAACCAATGGGGAAGTATAACAAAGGTTCATAAAGTATGCATAGGTTCATAAATGTAGAATACATGAAGCAATACAAACCAATGGGGAAGTACAACAAAGGTTCATAAAGTATGCATAGGTTCATAAATGTAGAATACATGAAGCAATATAAACCAATGGGGAAGTACAACAAAGGTTCATAAAGTATGCATAGGTTCATAAATGTAGAATACATGAAGCAATACAAACCAATGGGGAAGTACAACAAAGGTTCATAAAGTATGCATAGGTTCATAAATGTAGAATACATGAAGCAATATAAACCAATGGGGAAGTACAACAAAGGTTCATAAAGTATGCATAGGTTCATAAATGTAGAATACATGAAGCAATACAAACCAATGGGGAAGTACAACAAAGGTTCATAAAGTATGCATAGGTTCATAAATGTAGAATACATGAAGCAATACAAACCAATGGGGAAGTATAACAAAGGTTCATAAAGTATGCATAGGTTCATAAATGTAGAATACATGAAGCAATACAAACCAATGGGGAAGTATAACAAAGGTTCATAAAGTATGCATAGGTTCATAAATGTAGAATACATGAAGCAATATAAACCAATGGGGAAGTATAACAAAGGTTCATAAAGTATGCATAGGTTCATAAATGTAGAATACATGAAGCAATACAAACCAATGGGGAAGTACAACAAAGGTTCATAAAGTATGCATAGGTTCATAAATGTAGAATACATGAAGCAATATAAACCAATGGGGAAGTACAACAAAGGTTCATAAAGTATGCATAGGTTCATAAATGTAGAATACATGAAGCAATACAAACCAATGGGGAAGTACAACAAAGGTTCATAAAGTATGCATAGGTTCATAAATGTAGAATACATGAAGCAATACAAACCAATGGGGAAGTATAACAAAGGTTCATAAAGTATGCATAGGTTCATAAATGTAGAATACATGAAGCAATACAAACCAATGGGGAAGTACAACAAAGGTTCATAAAGTATGCATAGGTTCATAAATGTAGAATACATGAAGCAATACAAACCAATGGGGAAGTATAACAAAGGTTCATAAAGTATGCATAGGTTCATAAATGTAGAATACATGAAGCAATACAAACCAATGGGGAAGTATAACAAAGGTTCATAAAGTATGCATAGGTTCATAAATGTAGAATACATGAAGCAATACAAACCAATGGGGAAGTATAACAAAGGTTCATAAAGTATGCATAGGTTCATAAATGTAGAATACATGAAGCAATACAAACCAATGGGGAAGTACAACAAAGGTTCATAAAGTATGCATAGGTTCATAAATGTAGAATACATGAAGCAATATAAACCAATGGGGAAGTATAACAAAGGTTTGAGGCCACCATTCTACACATACATCATACAGACTTAAACTAAGACAAGAAATCAGGATCTCTTTTCAGGAGCACATTTTGGATGCCCTGAAAGTGAGCAATCTTATTGCCGCTACCACATCTGTCAAAATAATTAGCCACACCCTTTGCAACTTTGTCACTCAACTCCTGCAGTTCTCTTCCTGAAGACTCCGCTTTAATCTGAAGGGATAAAAAGGATCTTACAAATCTTAAGATCAAGTATTTCTAAAATAACTGGAATGTCAAGATTACTGAAAATAAAATGAAAATATTCTGGAATGGAGACTCTATAATAAAATTGTTTTGTTATTAAAACACTAAGGGGCCGTCTATAAAAAATAATCACATTTTTACAGTAGTACAAATTTAGAGTAACTACTGACGGAATTGTGTGCTATATAAGAAGCCACTATTATTATTATCAATAATGAAGGTACAGTTCATTGGAGGGAATTCATATTGAAAGGTACTTATTTAAGGGAAGTTTATACAGATTATGCAAGCTCATCACAATGGTACCCTGCTATTCTAACACCAAAAGAGGGTTAAAGTGTAATGGCAACCAGTTCTCACCAGACAACTCTTATCAAAGTAAACATGATAGCTATATGTACACCCACAATAATAACCAATTTGGTTTGTATTCTCTAGAACTTGTATTAGATGTCATCATTTAGTGTTTTTTGTTTTAAAAGGTAGGCATGAAACTTGTAAAACTTTTAACTGGATCTGTCCACACTAAAGGACCCATTTGCTGTGACATATTTTCTAAAATGGGAGTTTTCTCTTTTTTCCCCCATAACATTCCAAATCACTTGAGGACTGTACTTACCAAAGAGCAAGCCAAATTCCCATGTATTTTAGTAATGTTTGTAACATGGAGATATTGGACAGACATTTCATGCATAAATGGAGTCTTTCACAAAAATGTTATTTTAAAATAGGGTCCCTATTAGGAAAGTTTCCAGAAAAAGACAAAACAACTGTCTATGTATTCAAGAAAGTAATAAAGAGGATTATCTTAAAGATATTACGTTTGTAACAAAGACAGACATTTGGGCTCAAAACATCTGTCCATGTTACAAACTAACATTCATATTGTATTAAAACCCTGAAAATCATTTTGGTTTGATTGATAACCATTAAAAAGGGGCCATGGGTCTTAGTGAAGTAACTTTTGAGTCAATCAATTAGTTACTATTCTTGCCACTTTCTAGTCAATTCCAATACAACATTTATGTCCTCGTTACAAACATAATGTCTTGAAGACGACCCTGTAATTCCTTGGTCAGTCAGACATTTTTTTGGTAAGCACAATCAGTAAGGAATGTACAAAAACAAACTAAAGGGCAAAATATTACACTTAAATTGTAGCTCTGAATGTTTTATTGACATTTTAATGTTTATTAGGAATGCATCATTCTAGTTGTGATTTGCCATGGAGCATGACTTAGAAGAAACGTCTGTTTGATACTTTTGAAAGTTTTAACAGTCCAGGTGTTTCGACACCACAATATCACAAATTGATTTAATCTCTTACCTGAAACATAGCAGCCCTTTCAAAGAAATAGACATTATCAAAGACTTCTGCAGCAGATTTACCAACCCCAACAACTCCATGGTTACACATGACCATGATCTCTTTGCCTTCAAGATTCCTGGCCAGTCTTTCACTCTTCTCACCCATGTCCCCTGTACCACCATACTCACGGTCATATGCAATCTTATCAAAGTAACGCATACTGGTATGATGGACCATCTTCAGCCTTGGATCTTTTAAACAACCTGAAGCGAAAACCATGAAGTAATATAATATGAAGTTTTTACACAGCACTTGTGCTGATTATTTTTACGACAGGAAGGCAGAGCTAAATTTGAAATAATTATGAGACCCATTTATTTATATCACACCTTGTAAGGGTCTTCAAGGTGCTGTGGTGCAATGTGGAACCAACCATGCCAGAAACACAAGGGAAAATCCCTTCTCTTAATGATAAGTATACCAATACATTAAACAAAATGTTCCATTGGAACGAAGCGGCACAAAGCAATTATGGTAAAGTGTAACCACATTCTTACCAAGTGCTGTTGTGTATTGAGGGTGGAGATGAAAGACACAGCTAATAGTGTCCCCTGAAGCTCGATGCATAGCAGAATGAATACACACTGCGCTATCGTCTCCTATCCCTTCACCTTCAATCAACTTCTGAGTATGTATATCCATACCAACAAGACACTTTGCTGTCACCTGTAAAGTTTAAGACATCAAATAGGATTTGTATTATTCAGTACAGTAATGTGCATGTAAATGTTTCATCTTGAAGTAATTCTTAAAAGCTGCCGACGATGCTGAATCTGACTGCCACTTTTCCATTTGTTAAAGTAGTATCTTACCCTCCAAGTCACTGTGTCAATGTAGTGATTCTTGTTGCACACTGGTACGTGTTTTTACGCAAGTCGTTTTAAATGATCTTTAAGTGCAATTTACAAGTACATTTTCCAATTTCTGTGCATCAGAACAGGTTTCAAAGTAATTTTGGGCCTCTTCTAACCAACATCAGCACACCTCTATGGGAACCCACCGCACCCCACCCAATATGCCACCTACATTCCTGCTCCGCCCCGCCCCGCCCAACCGCCTTCCCCCACCACATCCCCCCATCTGAGCCAATCTGGGTAAAAACGATATAAAAGTTCATACAATCTCAAGTAAAAAATACCAGAGATGTAATGAAATAAAAAGCACAACCTGGTTTTTATTTGGCAAAAAAAAAGACTAAGAGTAAAAGACAGGTTTAGTCTACACCTGGCTTACCGGCAGATACGGTTTGGCTTCTGACAGGACCCCCAAAAGCAAAGAGGTTTGGCATTGCACAGGACCATCCACCAACACAGAGCTTGTTAGCTCAGTTGGTTAGAGCACTCATACGGTATTCGAATGGACGCGGGTTCGAGTCCGGCATCAGCCAAATTTTCTTTGCTCACCCCAATTAATATATATATAAAATATGTATCCCTTTGCCCCCCACTCAATTAGCACTCCGCAAAAATGCTAAAAATAGAAGCAAGTGCTATTGGCTAACTCATTTTAAAATGAATTTCAGCTCAGCAAATTAAACAAAGTAAAGAAACAACAAGTTGACTAACCTGACTCCAGTGAAGTCCATAGGGTATGAGCAACATGACATTTCCTTGACCATTACGAGCTGGTGCCATCATGGTCAGGTGATTACAAACTCCTTCACCCATACCATAATAATCAAATCCACGGTAGGAGGTTGCTAAATCTTCTCTGGCTCGTTGGTTGGCTTGCTCTGCTTCATTTCCAACAACAGAAAATGGCCGCCTGTGGAGGATTCAAATAAGAAAAGTTGACATTTGTAAGTTATTTAAGTAGGCATAGGGATAGCCTCTGTTGAGTAACACGTGTCACTTGAAGCCCCCAAAAAGAATCAAGAAAATAGCCATCTAAAATGTTTTTGACATGCTGCCTGAAAGATAGTGAAGAAAAATTGATGAAACCTCCCTCATCGATGTTCACAGACGGGTTGATGAGGCATTTATGGGCATAAAATGTACTAAACCTCACTCTATGACCTAATCCCACATTACTGTAAGCCAAAAAACAGTGCAACATGCCAATGGGTCTGGGTAGGCATAGGCGTAAGCGGGCTCTTTGGTTAAGGGAAGACAGAGGGGTCATTTTGCCCGAAATTTTACATAGATAAAAACACAACTTCACAAGTACCATTACCAATTTCTTAAAAAAAAATTGTTCTTGCTTCATCCGAATTTAGCCCAATGTTTTACCTGAATTTTAGGTGAAACACAGACATCGTTGGGGAACGTTCCCCCAGGACCCCCCCCCACACCTGCTGCCTCGCCCCCCACAATTACGCCACCTGTGTATTCTGAGCATGGAAGTAGAAATTAATGGTTACAGTTATGATTTTCTACCTCCATGTTCGTAGCTAACCTCAAACACGCGCATACCGTTGACGTCTGCGACTTGCCACGCCACTTGAGAGTCATAAGTTACGAATTTTACCTTCCACACGGGACGTATGCTTTAAAACCCTCAGCGCAACCACATTAATCAACAACTTCGCTGGATCCAGGAGGTTAAAATTTCGTCCACCCTGTCTTTAAGGTCAATAACCCACCCTGCAAGCCCAAAACCATTATAAATCACTGTGGGGGTGAATTGGAGTGCCAGTCAAGACTTAGACTTGTGTTATTTAAGATCCACGTGCTGCACAAGCTGTTTACACAAATTGCATATAGCACAAGCTGTTTACACAAATTGCATATATCGCCCTGTGCCAAGGATCCTTAGCCACAAGGTCAACCAATTACTACACTGAGACAGGTGGCTGCTGTCTTTCAACACTCCTTACTCTGCAGTGGTTAGGGTCTGGCCAATAAGGTCTATTGTCGATCGGTTGATGTTGCACCCTGCGCTGAGGCATGATGGGATAGGAAAGGGATCATGTGTATTGCGGCGCAGTTGCCACTGCCCCCTTTGACTTCCCATCATGCTTTGCGCTATTTCGTCGTAGAGCGATCAGCAATAAACCTTATGGGAGTCTACAGGCTTGTGGGGTATACCAGGGGTGAGGACTACATAGAATCTTGGCCTTATTGGCCCATTGAAAAAAAAAATTGACCATATTTGGTAAAAATTGGATTATATTTTACCTCTCCGCTGACGCGAGGGTTTTAAATGAAGTGCGAGATCCCAGTCTCCTCGCAGCAGCTATATCATAGTAATTTGGCATCAAAGTGTCCCAAGCAAACATGAGTGGCCTAGGCCTAGACCCAGTAACTGGGGCGCTGTACTCCTTTTTTTGAAATTTTTGACATTATCTGTCGTACTAGCGCCCCAGTCCGTGGTATATATGGAAAGTGCTCCAATTCGGAGTCCGAAGCGGTTTTTTTCTGAATCAGTTACAAAATTGTCAAAATTGCAACAAGGACTCGACAGAATTGCTTGAAAATCGCCTACTGGCTTCTCCAAGTATCTACGGTGAAATAAAATGCAGTTAATTGTACTCACGATCATTTTTGGTCCTCCAAATCGATGATTTTTAGCCCACTATCAGTCACGCATATATCAAATTTGCCGTTAGAATCACCATTTTGAATGTGATACTCAACGACCGTTTCCTTATGTCTAAAACGCCGCGAGGATTGCGTGTTCGCTGAGGCCCTGACTTTCATATTGTTTACCGCGCAGTCAACGCAGGATACCAGGCTGTGTGTAGCGCCAAAGTTCGCTGATGCCCTAACATTCATATTGATTGGCGCAGTCAACGCAGGATACCAGGCTACACAGCTGGTATCCTGCATTGACTGCGCAAATCAATATGAATGTCAGGGCATCAGCGAACTTTGGCGCTACACACAGCCTGGTATCCTGCGTTGACTGCGCGGAAAACAATATGAAAGTCAGGGCCTCAGCGAACACGCAATCCTCGCAGCGTTTTAGACATAAGAAAACGGTCGTTGAGTATCACATTCAAAATGGCGATTCTAACGGCAAATTTGATATATGCGTGATAGTGGGCTAAAAATCATCGATTTGGAGGACCAAAAATGATCGTGAGTACAATTAACTGCATTTTATTTCACCGTAGATACTTGGAGAAGCCAGTAGGCGATTTTCAAGCAATTCTGTCGAGTCCTTGTTGCAATTTTGACAATTTTGTAACTGATTCAGAAAAAAACCGCTTCGGACTCCGAATCGGAGCACTTTCCATATATACCACGGACTGGGGCGCTAGTACGACAGATGTCAAAAATTTCAAAAAAGGAGTACAGCGCCCCAGTTACTGGGTCTAGCCTAGGCCTACTTTTGGAACCCAACTTTTTATTCATCTTACCTCATTGTTTTAGAAAAAGCAGCTGGTCGCAGCCGTAGCAGATTCCGGCTGAAATTCACAAGCCCCATTTCAACAAGTTTAAATAGGTTTACCAACACAGAAAACGAAGTAAACACCACTGCTAAGAAAAGTAAAGGGCTTGCGCAGCCGGCCGTCAGCAGTCAGTCCCAGCAGAGCGCCCGTCGTGTGGAGGAGATTCTGTCCGAGCATACCTGATAGCGCCCTCTTTTGAATAAACTCCTCTCCAAGACACATTACCCGGGTCTTAATTTGAATATAATTGGCGCCCTCTTGAGTTACACTAATCTTCCACAAAAGTTCTAGCAAACTTAAAGGACCCAACTTTAAAGGTGCAACTTACACATGTATGTAAACTACAGCAAAACAAAATTTACGAAAGTAATGTGAAATAATTAACTAGGGTTTACATAAAAATACTTTAGGCACTTATGACACCTAGTTTCGTTCGCCGCTTAAGAGCAGTGTCGTAACTGGGGGGGGGGGGGGGGGGGGCACGGGCACCCCAATTGATGTCCGTGTCCCCGGGTGCCCCCCCCCCCCCCCATTTGAAATCTGGACTTTTGTGATTAAAAAATTACCAAAATAAAATGTTACATTTTGTAAGCTTTCATGTAGTAATTTCAATGTTTTTGGTAAACTATTTTTTTTTATTTACAAGCAAACAGTGTATTTATCTTTTGCCTCCTTGTCAGACTGTCTACTAAAAAATAGCAAATGGCATAACAAGAGCGCTGAAAAGGGGCTTGTTTAGGAAAAGTGAACATTTTTAATTGACCAGAAGTGCCCCCAATAAAAATGGTGCATCCCCTTGTGCCCCCTAAAATGTTACCCTAGTTTCCCCGCTGCTTAAGAGACCTAGCGTCCCAGAGAATTATCCGGCGGCATGACGATCTCAAGATATAATTAAAAGGTGACAGAACATACTTTAATCTCCATTTAGCATAACAATTTTTGAGGCTCTTGTTTTTATTTGTTCAATGTTTTTTTTAGCAAACTATGACACTAAGAATATTGAAATCAGAACGTCCCATGATGTAATCTGTTTGAGTAAAAGAATGTCCGCCTGTAAACTTGCTCCTGCGACCGGCCCTCCGATGTGAACAACAATAAAGCTCTTAGAAGCGCAAAAACAAAGGCTTTCATCTGCTAAAAAGGCTCTTTTCAGAGCCACTACATTAAAAAAGAGCATGTTGGTGGAGTCTGTTTTCAGATTAAGAATTCAAAAAGTGTAAATTTGATCAATCATTTCGAGAAAAAAAAAACACTTTTGTGTAAAAAGAAATGCAATTTTGTATGTCTTTTATTGGAATCTGCAAGAAAAAAATCAATCATTAGAATAAATTTCTTTAGAGAGAAAAAAAGAGTTAAACTTTGTACTAAAGAATATCTGAAATCAACTAAATAAAAATATAAACAAAAGATGAAAAAGTTTAACCCCCAAAAAGATTGGAATTCGACATTCCAAATAGTATACTCTGCTCGTCTTTGCTTGTCTCAAATACCCATTTGATAAAAAAAGTATTCCCAAATTGACAATTGCCTCCCCTTGTTTCCTGTTTCCTGAGCTTCTTTGGTTGTCTCTCAATCCGCTCCTCCAGATTACCTTTTTATCTTTTGTTTTTCTTACTCAGTCCATGCTGCAATTTTCATGGTTGTCTTTTATTGATCATTGTATTTTGTGTGTACATGATTTTAATTACATATTTTGTCAATTTACCTGTTTGCCAATGGAAAATTAAATATGTTGACAATAAATGTGAAACTAATCGAATCGAATCTAATCTACTAGTGTCTTCAAAGCCTGTTTTTGTTTTTGAACATAATCTGGATGACAATTTTTGGTGCAATGGTCAAATAAAGCCCTACCTATGGCCTGCTTGTGTTATTCAATGTTGATGATACAGAAAGAAACTGTTTCCTTTGAATGCTACAGATGCTAGTAAGTAGGACAAGATTTCTTTATTTTACAGCAACTTCAACATCACAAGAATACACAAGAATGAGCCTTTCATATCATTTGATTGAGCTGGTTAATTAAACGACACAGGCAGTAAAGAAGTTTGCCTCAGAATGTGGAAGGTTGTGAGTTCCATTCTGTGTCACTGTAAATACTTCAAGAGAATTGTTTCAGATCCAGGCATCATTAAGAAAATGAGCATTCAAATGGTTTTTTATTAGCAATAACCTGTTGTATTATTTATTAGAAATCCGTTTTTTTAACAGAGCCTTTTTGAAAGTGAAGATTTTCACTCGTTTTCTGTACATACATAATTTGTTGGTCACATTTAGAACGAAAGGTTGTGCAAAACATGAGTAAGATTGAAAAAAAAAAATATTTACACATTTGCACATAACTTACATAGTTAAAAAGACGGTCATGGTGAAAACCTTCCTTTGAAATATTTTCTCTAGAATTGCTATAAACCCAATGTTTGAAAAGAGTGAAAATATAATTTTATAAGTTTTTGTTTTCACTATTTTTCTGACGACTCCATATTTATTTCATGTATATGTTGTGACAGATTACAAAGTCTTTGGCTATTACCAATGTTAAACATGTGCTTTAAACATCTCAACATGTTTAAGAATCCATCAATGGTTAAAGTTAATACAGCTTGTATGAAAACCTTGCAACAGATTTTTGCTAAATGTTCAAACCTTAATTGACAATAAATCTCTATGTCATAACCACAGCACCTGCCATATAAACTGAGCTTAAATTCAAGGTGTGTTTGGTACCCAGTACATCCACCAGCATAATGGTCTTATTTTGTGCTTGGCTGTGCTGGATGTACTTGGGTACCATGTGCACTTTGACTTAGATAGGGTCGTACTTTGGTAATGATCCTGAAATTGTATAATTGTTCTAAAGATGGTAATGGTAGTAAGCATCCTGTGAAATTGTTTTGTCTGGAACTTTCCATGGTGTAATATCAATAAAAGTATTTCAAAAAATGTGAATCTCCAAAGATCACCCGCAGGCGAATCACCTACCCCACACACAATTCCTCCTACAAAAAAGAGAAATGAGGAAATAAACCAGGATGAGTAAACAAAATCTGCCAGAAGCTTACCCAACGAGTGCTGGTTGCTCTGGGTACCTTGGCACTACCAGATGGGTACTCTGGGTATCTTGGCAATACCAGATGGGTAATCTGGGTATCTTGGCAATACCAGATGGGTAATCTGGGTACCTTGGCACTACCAGATCGGTACTCTGGGTATCTTGGCAATACCAGATGGGTAATCTGGGTATCTTGGCAATACCAGATGGGTAATCTGGGTACCTTGGCAACACTAGATGGGTAATCTGGGTACCTTGGCAATACCAGATGGGTACTCTGGGTACCTTGGCAATTCCAGATGGGTACTCTGGGTACCTTGGCAACACTAAATGGTGCACACAACACATGATACCTATCTCCATCGCAATGATCTTGAGGGCGCTCTTTCAATCAGCCAATAGTTCCCAGGTACGACCAAACAGTTGATGTCAAACCTTGTGTTTCGTACAATGCCGAAGATATAAGCCCTGATGTTAGAAGTACATGTGACAAAGTCCATAGCAGCATCCTCATCCTAAACAAAAGACCAACAAAAGTTTCCTCAAAAAATATATTTTTTAGACATTCAGTTGTTAAAAGTATCAACAACGCGGTTATATATTTTGTAACCTGTACTCAATTATCTCTAAAGGAATCTGTGAATGTTCTTCACTTTTGTTTTATGCATCAGTTTACATCTCTCGCCCAACAGGGACAAAATTCTCTTCCATAAAACTTGCCTTATGCTCCTCATGAACACAGAAAGTTGATATTAGCCTGGGTTTCTGACATACCTTATCCCACATTAACTCTCCTCTTTCTTTGTACAGTTGTTTGAGAGATTCCAGGCTATCTTTGAACATACTGACACACTCCTTAATACTCAGCTGTTTCTGGTCATGTAACACAATGTTCTGTTGGCTCTGTTCCAGATCTGTTTGAAAATAAATGATGGTGAACCATCAAACTGCCTCGTCAGGTTTCAAGTGCATTAAATTTGTTATCACAACTTGTTCAATTTTTCTGTTAGCAAACTGCATGCTGTGAGTCAGGAATGCATTGGTAAAATAACTTAACAAAATTGATCAAGACAGTCTGCACTTGACTAACGTGTACTTGTATGTCAAGAGTTTGTAGTATAATTGTAAAAATGACTTGTATTTGCTTTTAAAGCTCATGACTAAGACACAGATGAAGAACATTAAGGAATTTACTAAAATGACTTGCATTTTGATTTGATCTTAGTATTTGAAATATTTCAACTGACATTCTTCCTGAGGTAAATTTTCCCTAATCAATGGGACTGGTGGCCGCCGCTTTGTCCAAAGTTTATCCATTGATAAAAGGTACTTGATGTCATCATGAAACAACTATTGAAATCAAGGTTAACAATACTGTCACTAATTTTTTTAATGGACATATTTATACAATTTTTTTTCCTTTGATCATACTTTAAAGGCAAAGTATACCTTTGGTTTTTGGAACCGTACATTTGCCTCAATGCTATATAATTGTAGAAATATGCCATAAAACTAACCTGTGTAAATTTCAGTTCATAAGGTGGCAGCGTTTTGGAGATATCACCAAAAATCTGGAGCGGTTGTGTTCACGCAGAAGAAGTTTATCCGTCATTGGAATACACATTCTGAGAAGCGTTACGGCCATAACGCTTCTCAGATTCAAATTTTGGGGGGATAAAAAGTGATGTATTTTTCCATAACTGCAGTACTTCGAAGTGAAACGTTTCTCAAAATGCATTATACTATCCAAAGCTGCTGTACTTCTTACCAAGTGAGTTATTATTGCCATACATTTTCAGAGTCATTACCAAACGTATACAGACCCTTTAAATAAGGACAGCACAAAGTCTACACAATAAAACTGGGAATAATTACTTTGTATATATACCACACACAAAGATCCTTGTCATTTGATTGGTGGAACACACGTCAGGTGTCATCCATTCTTATGGACAGGCGCCCATCTA
Source organism: Marthasterias glacialis (assembly GCA_911728455.2). Lineage (NCBI taxonomy): Eukaryota > Metazoa > Echinodermata > Asteroidea > Forcipulatida > Asteriidae > Marthasterias > Marthasterias glacialis. The sequence goes on from OU452222.1 coordinate 398,600, forward strand.
ATATGGATAATTATTGGATGCTTCACAGCGTTGTTTCCAAACTAATCATTCCCCGTCCATTTTTCAATACGAGGCAAGGTCGTGTCACGACAGACAAGGCTGGTATCTACATGGAGTTGTCCACATTGTACACAAGTTTTTTAAATAAAACTTTCAGCGTGTGGGCTGGACGATTTTCCGCATCTATTTCGTGTTTATGATGAAAACATTTCAAATTAAAAGGATTGATGTATGAGTTATATAAAAAACATACTGAATGCATTTGTTCATGTATTATCAAAGAATATTATAATTACTTGGTAAAATAGTCCAGATTATATTCTGCGACAATGCACTCATATGCATCCAATATTTGTATAGTATTTCTTGAGATAGTACCACTGTAGAAATTACATAAAGATAATTAAATACTTCTTGTAAACTAATTGAAGGAAATCAAAAAGATGTAGTTCAATTATCTAACAACTTGGCATTAAAAATAAATATATATAACAAAGAAATTCCAAGAATTAAAGTTGGATATGGTCTACTACTGCCACTTGGATTAAATTCTGTCTTGATTCCTTATAACTGACCTTTTTAAATAATTTCTGTGCATTATAATCAGTTGACTCCGCCCATCCTCTTGTAGAGGTTCTTTCCATTGAACTCAAACCATCATTTGGTTTATCAGAGTTCATGGAAGCTTGACCTGCATCACCAGAAGCCTCAGGGTCAGCCGTGTCTGGAGAAACATCCTGGTCTGGATCCTCCTCACCAAATAGCTGACTGTATCATTCAAGAGAAATCAAAGAGTACATTCAGTGTAGCCAGTCTCTGCCTTACTGAGGCTCAAACGCAAATGACTACACAGTCAGATTTACTGTTTACCTTGTTTGCTAAAATAAAGATTCTTGCAAATATTTTCATTGTTTCTATCTTTAACCCTTCAAACCAAAATCAATCCAAATCGAAACTGACGTTTCTTCATTATCTTCTTTTCACAGGTACCTTCAGACCTAAAGGCACTTTTGAGGGTTTGTTGGTTTCATTACCGGAAAAATATAATAGTAATAATAGTTTTATAATTCAAAGTCCAGCAGATAGAAAGTGTTGTGTTCCTCTAGTATGGTATACACCAATCTAGTTTAGTTTAGGTCATCTTCTTATGTCCTGCACCAATGTTTACTGCCATTACAGGGATGCATTTACACTTGCTTGGTGATTTGTATATTTGTGTCAACATCAATGTTAGTATTTTTATTAAAGTGTCTTGCTCAAGGATACAAGTGTCGTGACTGGCCAGGCTGGGATTCAAACCCACATTATGTAAACTACAGAACTTAAGTTCAGCAGACCAGACCACTCGGCCAAGACACTCCACAATTGGTTGGAGATGCTTAAATCATGCATAGAAAAATGAATCGAGTCTAATGGATGGAACACTGCCTAGCCAGTAATAAGGGCTTCTGATTGTCACTTGGATTTGTCTATTTGGTAACAAACTAAATCTGATCTCTTTTTCACATATTTGGCACCTATAATGAAGTTACTTACTTAAACAGATGCTTAGCCCAGACAATGCAATGAATAGGTTCTGAAGGAGTGTTACGAATCGTACAACCAGGATAAGATTTCTGAGCTTGCTGTGGTCCACACTCATAGCACTCTGTTAATCCCTGAGAATTACAAGGTAATATCAATATTTAAAAAATGGCTTTAGAATGCATAAAGATTATACAAACTGCAATACATGTATGTGATGTTTTCCTGCAAAATCAGAAGAAAATTGGCACAGGTCATAATAGAAAAGGCCATGATTTAGTAACACATTTATACAGCAACCTTGCATTGTAATATCAAATTGCAATAAAAGTGTTTAGACTCTACCTACAACTCACATACAACCCCTGTCCAGACCAGCACATCACATTGTACTTTACTTAGCCTATGTTTATACAACTATGATGTAGGTCAAGCTGATACATAGGGCATACAGTAATGAACAATTTGAATCTGCCTGCTAATACAAAATAACAATTTCTTTAAAATCACCTTTTTGTGGCATTTGGAGATTTAAAGCCCCACCTCAGCATTGGTGAGAAAAAAAGAACATAAATGTTCACAGATTTACATCCTTACATGGTATGAAGATAATGACAGCAGAAAACTTTCCTGGAAATGTTTCTACCTAAAGTGGTATCGTTTTTAAATAATCAATGAAATAAGATCCAAAATCAATTTTCATCTCGTGTGAGACCAAAACTCTGCCTAAGAATGTGTATAAAAATACTGAATACATTTTTACCGTTTCCTTGCAAATGAAACAACGAAATGAGCTGACATTTTCACAGTTTGGTTTTATTACAAATATCTTGATTTGTGCAAAGAATGGAAGCATTTACAGTCAGTTTACCAATGTTGAGCTGGGGCTTTAAGTGTTTCAGGTTGAATCTACGTACCTTCTTTATGACAGACACCTGTCCTAGATAACCCCCTGACCCACTCTCGATTAATGGAACATCTGCTGCTAAACACATTCTGTTGACATGGTTACGAGCGGCTGTAAACAAAAATTATCATTTAGACAACAACTTTAGTTCACAAACATCACATTCAGTTTAAAAGAATAAATAACCAGAATTTTTTAGGTTCCCTACGTTTTTGTTTTACTTTTACCTGCAAAACAATTGATTGTAGTAAAAAACAAACCTTTATTGTCCAGTGCATTCATGACTAGTGTGAACTGCATGTAAAACTCTCTGTTGTACTCAAGGCTAGTAGGGAAAAACAATTGATAAAAGATATTTTTGTAAGTATTTATCAACACTCGTAAAACAAAAATGTAAAGTAAAATTGATTTCTTTATTACTAGTTTACTATACTAAATAATTCAACAGAAGGTAATAACGAAATAACCTTCTGATAAAAAGCAATATATGAGGCGTGCACTATAAACTATGATTAGTAAACTTGGGTGAATTAAAAGCCATACATGTATTTGACCCATCGTTTCAGGGACAAAATCAACTGTACAAAAACATGAAGGGAAAAGAAGGACTGTGTGTGCGTGTACACTAAGTCAATGACATACTCACTTGGTAATACTATCATGTCTTGCATCTATCTTAGCATTAGGATTAAATCGGAGAGCACTTTCCTTTGCAACCTTAATTAAACAAGAACAACAACAGATATTAAATGATTTAGCCTTACTAGGTCTCTCTTGCAATCGCAGTTAAGATTCAGAACAATTAAGATTGGGAACTGAAAAATACCTACTACCAATCGTAAACATTCAAGCTAGCTACAGTTTAAGTGTAAACAAAGGAATTATTTGGTATGAACTGGAAGTATTAGGGAAAGGGTTTGAAATACATTCAGGAAAGGGTTTAAAATACAAGTTAAGTGCATGTACAAGGTGGTGTATGAAATGTTTAATGTGTTGATCTGATGTAGTTGACACGATACAAATCTGGCCATTTTGTCACCACTATAACAACCAAATCATTAACTTTACATTATGTACTACATGACTAGTTAACATCAAATAAAACTCATTATACATAAAGGCAAGTCAAGGTAGTTTTAATTTATAGACATCAACAAACACAAAATACTGTTTAAGAAAAGCAAGTGACTTCATTTATATTAAATATCTGATGTCCAAATAAAGCCTCACAAAGAAACAAGAAAAACTCACCTGAGCTTTTGAATGTCCGACATGTTTTTTGTGAAACAGAAATTGTCTGTTCAGGTTGCTTACATCTATTGTATCCAAATCAACCTGTTTCAATAAAAAACAAACAATGATCAATTGGGTATTAGATATAAAGCTTCTCTACATTGTGAACAAAATTACAAGAGTTGTTTTCTTCTATTTTCACCTAATGGTGGAAGCTGAAAAAATGTCCTAAAATACTCTTTGAATTTTTTAAATATCTGCAATAACTTTCAGTGAAAACTATACTTAAATTAAAATGCAGACTTGTACAAATGGCCCTGAACATAATGTACTTTCTGTGTTAAGTTTCTATATGCACATGCACCAAAAATGCATAGCTTGCAAGGTAGACGGCGACGTGTAAGTTCAAAACTTTCTCCAAGCCGACGATACCTGTTTAAAAATTAAACCATCATCGGTGCTTATGTTTATTCATGCGCATGACCATGAGCACTGATTTGCCGAACATCAGCAAGGCCAATCTAGTCTTTCATGTCTTTTTCGCGTCAATGCAGCAGGTGCAAACTGATTAGCAAAATACAAATGATTATTTGCCCTTAAAAAGGTTAGTATTACTTCAACAGCCAAAGTACAGGAGGGAAGCTAAGAGGTACGTGGAAACAGTTAGTTGGTTAAAATACAGCGCCGCACCCGTTAGGTTTCGGTGCGGCGGATTGGGGGATGAGCTGCACAAAAGATAGACTTGGACGTGTGGCTAAGGATTCAACCGATGTCAAAAATCCTTGCCACACTAGTGAGCTATAGTTAGTAGTATGATCACGGATAGCCCCACTAGTGTGGCAAAGATTTTTGACATCGGTTGAATCCTTAGCCACATGTCCAAGCCTATCTTTTGTGCAGCTCGTCCCCCAGTCCGCCGCACCGAAACCTAACGGGTGCGGCGCTGGATTTTAACCAACTAAATGTGTCCACGTACCTCTTAGCTTCCCTCCGGTACTTTGGCTGTTGAAGTTACTAACCTTATTAAGGGCAAATAATCATTTGAATTTTGCTCAAAATTACTCCACACAAATAGATGTCGGCTAGCGATCGGGGCCATTTTGATTACCCAGAATGCAATGCCATCACGAAATCACGGGTGGCGCGAGAGTATAAAAACAATTTCAGAATGGAGTCAGAAAAAAGTGCAAGTACCACACTATGCGTGCATGCAACCGATCCCATGCATAGATTTGGTGCATGCACTTTTTCGGACTCCATGCATTTTGTATTCTAATCTAAGCTGTTTCATTAGCTGTAGCTGTCACGTGAAACAGCCGCTGAATTGTTTTTGCACTCTCGTGACTTCGTGAGGTACGTGGACACATTTAGTTGGTTAAAATCCAGCGCCGCACCCGTTAGGTTTTGGTGCGGTGGATTGGGGGACGAGCTGCACAAAAGATAGGCTTGGAGTTTGGACGTGTGGCTAAGGATTCAACCGATGTCAAAAATCCTTGCCACACAGTGGGGCTAGATCACGGAATGATAACAATAGAAGTATATCTATTTGTTGATTCGAAATGATGAAAGCTTCTGTTATTACCAACACAATGTCTTGGAATCCAGTGAGTACAAGATTCTTTAGGAGTTCACAACCTATTCCTCCTGCTCCTACCACTAAAACACGACAAGCTGACACCATTTCAGCCACATCTTCCGGCAAAACTCCTCTGATGCCAGCCGCCATCTTCACAGCTTTTTAGAAAGTCGACACACCGCCCTCTTCTGTTCAATGAAAGAGGAGAAAAAATGAGAGCAAAATGTGGTGAGAAAAATAGCGCCCTCTTACGTTGTAATTTAGCCTGGAAACCTTCGTTGGTGGGGGGGGGGGGGTGCATCCCACTATAAACATGAACTACAAGGCCAATAGCAATCAATGCTATTTTGAATAAATATTCAAAATACGCGAAGTACGATAAGTATTCAAAAATAATTTGAAGTCTCACGATCTCTTGAAATTAATAAAGAACATTTTTAATCCTCCAAAGAAATTGCTTTCCAAAAATGTGTGATTCCTTTGCCCATTTGAAATTCTGCAAGGCTAGGTATTAATGCTCACTTTTCCAACATTGTTTATCCTTTTTTTTACAGTGATTTAGGCCTACATTACATACAAAATAACAGACGGGTGGCTACATAATAGTCGTCCGACGCCGGTAGTGCATCGCTAAAAAAAAAAACTCTTTTTAGTAGAATTCTGTTAAATTATGAAACAGAGATGTGATTTAAATTAATGCCACAACATACTACTTTAAATAAAGGGGCTGATTAACTAATTTATCACTTAACAAAAGTAAAATCGACTGTTTTTGAACTCACTCTGTGTCACGGCCTATCTCTTTACATGTATTTTGCCATCAGCTTTATGGCGTTATACGCAATAGGGGGTCTCGTAACTATCTGTTAACAATGTCACGCAATCGGTCTATTGTCGTTCAAAATGTAGTGATGCATGAAGGGAGTCATTGTACTGCTGATCAGCATCAGTGCAATGTCCACAATCACAATACGTACACACAGTCAAGATATGATAATGTGAACGATAAGTCCTCTTCTTTCCAAACCAAAATTGTCAGAAGAATAAAACTATTCACTGCAGGTAAATTATTAATGTTGTAATCGACCCCTGTTTTTAGTACAAGGCAAAGAATGACAATAATCAGTTCCAATGGATTTACTCCATATTGCTACATTACCGACTATTATTGATAGAAGTAAAATATTTCGTAAACACGAAGAGGTATTCAGTACGGTATGGGGTTATTAAAATAGGTCAGGAGGGGAAATGGTCCAATGAGCATTGTGTATACGAATTCCGTGTTATACATTAACCCATCCCAGTGCCTTTACTTTGGGTTCAAGCGCTGGGACCAAGCGAAAAACTAAGGTCTTAGCATAACATTAACCCTGACACAAAAATTATATTAGCATTATATTAGAATACGTAGCAAAATAATTTTCTACGGTGCAACCTACGATGCTTCGGCCTATTAGATAACAAGCCAAGTTGCCCGATCTGAAGATGGAGCGGTCGGTTTTGGGTGAAATGAAGGGGGGGGGGGGATGAAGGGTATAGATAGTTGGGGTATACAGTGGCTAGTCTAATCTGACGCAAGCCTACCATCATGAACCAGCAACATCTCCATCGTAGTTTAGGTGGTTTTAAAGTATTATTGTTGAGGTCTTTTATGGATTTTGGAGCAGTTAATTGTCACTCCCTGTTTTTGAAATTTGAATTTGTAACAGAGTATACCAACAAATACATGAGCGTCACTCGGTCTGACCCTATACACAGCGGCGGCACTACGGAAGGGGGTGGGGGGGGGCAAATGCCCCCAGTTACTTTTTTGCCCCCCCCCAGTTCCCGCCTCAATTTTTCGCCTAAGCCCGAAATTGAGTTTAACTGCCTTTCAGCAATACAAAATTACACTTAAATATTTTTGTTTGCCCACCTAAAGTTAAGCTTGCCCCCCCCCCCCCAGATTGGCAGATCAAGAATAATACAGCACCTAAGGGAAAACAGAGGGAGTGTGTGCGAAACACTGAATGGTCCTGAACGACGGCCGCTGCATGACAAAAAGCACTGAATAATGCGGACAATTCGGCGATTTGCCCGTGACGCGAAAACGACATCTCCGGCGGAGCCGGAAGGGCGACGACGACACCCTCTGGATTTTTTCCGATATGTGGGTACCCCTCCCGAGCCGCGGGACCCAGCCGTTCCAGACGCTATGTGCGACACACATTTGAGGCTATGTGCGACAAACATATGAGGTTTCGCTCGGTCCTTGCTCTATGGTCATCCCCAGAAAAGGGTACAACACATAAACGACCTTTGGCACTTTATGAATACACACAAGCTGAACCACGTACTGGGATATCAGGTAGGCCTACTGCGGACCACCAGACAGGTTGAATAGGTGTGGACATTTATTTTCACGAACAGCCACTTATCTTTATGTGCACGATACCACCCAATCTAAAACAAGAACAACTTCACCGTGAATCGCTACAACTATACGGTATATTACCAACATTAAGACCAGTATTTAGAAGTCCGCAGAATTCAGAGTACACGATGGCTGGAGAAGAAGAGAAATGGTTCGAGTATATTGTAGTCGGTTGTGGGGGAATCGGCAGTGGTGCTGTCTACTGGTTGTCAAAAAGAGCTGGATCAAGTAAGTGACCTGATAAAAAAAATAATAGTATACAAAAGAAAGAAAAAATAATAATAATGCTAATAATCTCTTTATCCCTAGATGCAAAAAAAAAACAAAAAACAAACAAACATTTATTAAAATAATTTATTTATGATGAAAGCCCCACTCGGTGATCTGGTGCACAATGTTTGCATCGTTATAACTCCTAAATAAAACTTTTAAAAGTTTTCTAACAAGGTATAACAGCCGCTAAGCGAAGAGTCAGAATGTATGGACACGCCCATGGGCGTGAACCTAGTATCCCTGATTGGGCTTGGGGACAAAACAATTTCTGAAATGTTCCAGAGATTCCCCCAAGTATACATAAACTTTCCCGGTTTGGTGAAGCAACGTTTGTTTGCACTACCATAACACAGTTGTTTTTACTGCACAGTGTTAAAAGCTACCGAAATACATTTCTCCAGCAATATACAAACCTCAAAATTTTTTATGTTGTATATTATGCATTTTAAGGCGACTCTGAAAATTTTATAAAATAACTTCAGTTTTCTCTTTTAAAAGAGGTTCTAGGTCTGGAGCAGTTTAAGTTGGGGCACCACAATGGCGGTTCCCAAGATCACTCAAGAATCATGTAAGAGACAAAAGAGATCATCAATGTAATCTAAGGAGGTGTTTGGCGTGTGAAGCACACACAATGCCCTGTTGTCTTATATGGTTAAAAAAAATAATAATAAAAAAAAAATCCCCTAGTTCATAAACGATCCGACTGAGGAAATATATTCCACACACCACTTTGGGATGCATTTTTTTCTATCACGACATCATTTCATACAGAGTTCTAGATTTCTCAGTCATAGATTGGGGTGCAAAAGACACAATTGTTAGATTGATTTGTTGATTGAATGATTTGTTGATTGAATGATTTGTTGATTGATTGATTGATATTATTTATTTATTTATAATTATTATTATTATTATTTTTTTTTTTTGGGGGGGGATGGGGGGGGGTGGGGTGCTTTTGATGTATTGAACCACTCATTTTTATGATCTCATTTGGGGGCAAGACGGGAAGTCGTTCTGACCCCCCCCTCCCTCCCCATCATTTGCGCCACGGATAAAAGTGTCCTTGGATTGGCGCAGTTTGAGTTGGCGCATTGCAATGGCGTTTCCCAAAACCATTTTGAGAATGATGTTGAGTCGATGCAAGATAAAACGAACCCCAGCTTTTTACGGTTGCAAACGACTGTAGGTTTCATTGACTACCTGCATAATATATATTGTAAACATTCCATAGCAAGTGGACTATTTCTTGATGGAATCAGTTATAGTAATAAAAACTAACATAGCTTGGGCAACCTAAGCAATAAAAGTTAATTAAAATAATACGTCAATAAACCATAAACCACTGGTATTGCTCAGCCGTGTCTATTTTTCATTTACAACCAAAAATTTGCTCTGCCAATTAAAATGATTCTTCTTTTGGAGGTTACGGTGGTGGGAGGAGTGGATGGCGCGAGTTGGGGGCGGGGCTTATTGGTGTCTTCATACAAACTATGGCTTTTTAAAGTTACTGTTTTAAATCTTTTGCAAACAATGTGATGTCATGAATGGCATCATCTATAGTGTTTAAATACCGGTACATAATTTACTCATAGAGCAAGTTTGTAGCGTTCGGTACGAGGGAAACGTATAATATAAAATCAACCTTGAAAATAAAACCAAATAACGCATGCGCATTTTGATACACAGGCTGAAACTAAGGGAACAATCTTTCAACACAGCTAAAGGCAGTTATATATGATTTTAATATACCGTTTTTCTAACCTTTGATTGTAGCCGTCTGTCATACAGTGATCACCAGTATACAAGGCTAGCTTCCGGGGCCTACTCATGCTGGCATGAGGTTGAGGAGGAGTCTGGCTTACAGCTAGTCTACAAGACCGGGGGCATCAACTTTGGTAAGAAGGGTGGCATTGGGGAAGATATCGTCAACCGATATGCAGAGTCCATGGATGAATGCGGGATTCAGTAAGTTAACCATAATTATGTTATTGTTCCATTAATTAGTTGATACAAGTCTCGCAATTTCGAACATCTTTTGAGAACCTTAGGTTTCGCGAATATTGATTATCATCTAGTATAATAATTATAACAACAATAAGTATGGATTTAAAAAAATTGTTATAAAATGAACAATAACGAAGTATAAAAGAAAACAAAATCGCCCAACGTTAATAAATGGGACCAAAGTTCGAAAAAACGCCAGACTTAAAAAGCCTATAAATAAACTTGTGAACATTAAATAGTATGACATTTTGTGACTGGGCTGGGTTTTAAAATAAGTCTCTGGTTCATACTTGGACGAGTTGACTCAATTTTATTTTCATAGGTACGAGCGACTCGATGGTTTCCGTCTGAACGAACGCTATCCACAGTTCACAGCCAGTGATAAGTACGTCGCAGTGTATCAACAAGGCAGCGGATTAGTTGATGCTGCATTAGCTAACGCTGTACATATACAACTGGCGAGAAAGTATGGTGCTACTATCCTAGAAGAGACCAAAGTTGAAGGAATGAAGAAGATAAAAGATGGCACCATCCAGGTATGTATTCAAGAAGATATAAGAATCCCCTTCTTTATGAACTCTCAATGCATCGAAAAACCTCATTCTAGATGTCAACTCAATAACCGGTGGGCCGGTTGGAACGCATCTTCTTTTGACTTCGCCCTAATTCTTAACAACTTTCACAACAAAAATTAGTAATTATCCACAATGAATAGATAAAGCAAACATGAAAGTCTTCTTGCGACCAACCACAGGTTGTTACCAACCGTGGCACATTCCGATGCAGACGCGTCATCGTAGCGGCCGGGGCATGGGCGAATGGAGTGCTGGACTCGGCAGGGATTACCTTACCCCTCAAGGTGACCCAGGAACAGGTCTTGTATCTTGCTACGCCAAATATGAAGGAGTTTACAAAAAGCAAGTAAGTTTATGACCTCGATTTTTCTTGGGGATCTGTGCCCACTAAAGCGATAAAACATTTAACTGGGACAGAATTCCAGTGACGCAATGATCCAAGCGACCCGTTGATCGGTTAAGCGACAATATCTATACGCGCTCGGCTTGCAACAAATACCGCACGGAGGTAAAGTTAGGTTTAGTTTAGCCACATAGGCCTAAATAAAAATGTTCAAAGTCATTTTATTTGTGCCCAATTTAGGTTTCCAATATGGATCTACCATTCAGAAACTGGCCTGGATTTGTACGGCATGCCAATTCATGGAAACTCGGGCGTAAAGATAGGTGTGGACGCTGGCGGGCAGTCGGTAACGGCTGAAACTCGAACATTCATCCCCGAACAGAAAAGAATCAAGCAATGTCTGGAATTCTCAAAGGAGCACATCCCAAGGGTACGTTTGATTTAAGATCTGGCTAGAAGACGTTTTATGATCCCGTGCCACGCAGCAAAGTTTATTGCGTCTCAAACTATTTTAAAGTAACTTGGATCTCTTTTATCTCTTGGACAGACTAGCTACTAAGAATAATTTCCATTCTACATTAACACCATCCGAGAAACATCTTGAAGTTAGATTGGTGTTCTTTCCATCCAACACGCCTTACGTTTTAGAAGTTCTGACAAGCGGCGGTATGAGAAATGCATGAATGATTTCTTCGTTTTTTTATATTATTTTGAGGAGGCCCTCGATCAAGGTATATTGAAAATTAAAAGATTACAGCAGTTTCATGGAATGTCAACTGAAAATGTATTTCCATTTTCTTTTCTTGCAGTCTCTGGGTCCGATTCTTTATGCCAAAACGTGTCTGTATACAATGCCACCAGACCGCCATTTTGTAATCGACACATGCCATCGTACAAATTACCCAGAAGTCATTTTGTGCTGTGGTGCCGGCCACGCCTTCAAGTAAGGTTTTACACACCTTTGGTTTTATTTGTGCTTTATACACGGATAACATACTCGTACATTTTGTTTTCTTTTATCCTCATAACAAACTTCTTCCTCTGTATTTGTTTCAGATTTGCAAGTGTTCTTGGGCGAATTTTGAGTGAGTTAGCCATAGACGGCCGCACAGAATACAATATCTCAGGTTTTTGTCTGGATCGCAAGGCACTGACTGATCCAAATTTTAAACCACTATTCCAGCTTGGAATCACGAAACTCCAAGAAGCTAAACTGTGATTATCATCATTGATTAAAGGCGACACGTCGTAATGATTATGCCAGGCCTCTGGCTGTGCATGGAAAGATAAACTCTCACCCAGATACTGCACATGCGCGTGCTTGCGGTCAAATCACAAAGAGGGCCGTCTTTGCCAAACTGTAATGTGACCGGCGGTGCGCACGCGTCATGACGACACAGCCCTTTAACCCAGAGCAGATTTTCGGTTGAAACGGTGAACATCTTTGATTAAACATTCATCCACATTTATTTGTTCATAATAACAAAATTAAAGATTATATAATTTAAATATTAAATAATAACAAAATATTGAAAGATAAAACTTTTACAAATTTGTAAGTGATGTACAGGCTCATAGCCCCTACAAAGTGGAAGACATTTTCTTTAAAAACTTTAAAAACTAACACGTGTAACTTTCGTGTACCATAAGCTTTTATGTTATTGGGTGTCTGAGGAAAATAGGAAAGTTACGGATAGAATTTCAGAAAAAAAATTATAACATTAGTAAACACATTTAGCAGATGGATAAATTGTTTTAAAATAAATATAACACCCCATACTTAGATTCTGCCTCGTGATTGGTTTATAACGCATCACATGATATGTCTTACTTTTACTCCAAAGCCATGCGAGCACCGTGCATTATATCCATAGCAACCTATGAAACATTCCCCCTAGCAAAGAGTGTAGTGTACCCATGACAAACAATGTAGTATACCCAGCGCCGTAACTAGGGTAACATTTTAGAGGGGCACGGGGGAGGGGAAGGGGGCCTTTTGGCCAATTAAAACTGTAGTTTCCGTTTGTATTTTTCCTAAACAAGCCCCTTTTTAGTGTTTTCTAACGTGTTGAGGTAAAAAAAAAAACACACACACACAAAACCATTGAAATTACTAAGTAAATGCTCATAAAATGTAATTCTTTTTCTGGTAATTTTTAATCTCAAAAGTCCAGATTTCAAATGGGGGGCATGGGGGGGGGGCACGTGCCCCCTGCCCCCCCCCTTAGTTACGCCACTGAGTATACCCATAGCAATGTGTACTATACCTATAGCAACCAGTGTACTATATCCATAGCAACCAGTGTACTGTATCCATGGCAACAACAGCTTATTGGTACCTAGACGTCTTTGTTAGTGTATGTATGGGGTGTTATGAAACAAATACTGTCTGTTTTTTACTCATGCTATGCTTAAAACTACGACTCCCTCGAGATCCCCAGAGCGTTCTATTTTCCCGAGGCAAAGGCACAGGAAAATAAAACATCTGGGGCTCACCTGTGAGTCGTAGTGTTAACCATAGCACACAAAGCAGTCAATATTTGTATACTGGTACTATTCTTTATCCCATATCATGCACATAGGAACCAAGGGGGCCAATGACCCATTCTGAAAATATGGTTGGGGCCGGGCCCCTCCTAAAAAAAGAAAAATAGTACATTAAATCTTAATTTTAGCTGTCAAGCATGGATATTCGACAAAAAATGTATTTCAAAAAAATTGCACTTCAAGGGCCTTTTAACCTTGAAAGGTGCTGACATTTTAAAATATCTGTTGCTGAAAAAGTGTTCCAGTGAGTCTTATTATTCACTACAGAGCATCAAGCCTCACAAATTTTTTCAGGGCCCTTAAGCGGGCCCCGGACCCCACGCTGTACAGGCTTCGCGCTCACACGCTTGAGCTGGCATGCCTTGGACTCTCCACAAAGAGATTTCATTTTCTGCATGTTCCTATGTGCCTGCTGATGCAATTACTGTTAAACTCTTACTCTATGTAATATTTTCCAGCAAGTTGACAACAATTTGTGTGCACATAAACTGTGTATATATGTTTGCACTGTGTAGATGCATTCACCACATGATATCAAATTGCAAGCTGGCGTAGTTTCATTTAAAACCACAGTTGATGATACTGAATAGTGAGACAGTAGGAGGGTTGACTGTGTACTTTGTAGGATATATATGCACTCACCACATTATATCATAATTATTGCGGGATGGCATAGGTTGTCATTAAAAAGCCTAGTGGATGATATTGAATGGTCATCAGACAGTAAAAGCGTTTACTATTATAATTATTAGTTCCTTTAAATTTTGATTTGTTTCAAGAAAAAAATTTAAAAAAATATAGAAATGCTAAGGAACTGCTTATCATTGAAACCTGAATTCCCTTTAAAGCATGTGTATTCCCAAAGCCAATTCATAAACATAATGCACAGAATCCATTCCATTTCTTTTGTTATTAAATTCTTTATTTCATCAAATGCCACCGTTATTACCTCCACCTTGAAAAACGATTATTTCAGCTAGGGAAAAAACCTTAAATATTCCCGATCAAATAAAAAAAATAGTCAACAAAACTATTTGATTCTGCTTCATGGTATATCAAAAGCATCATAAAAAAATAAGGATTTGTTTCCATGTACATTATTTTAGATCTGGAGACTTACCAAATCAGTATTTATTTACAGTAACCAAAGACCAGCAATTACACAAAAATGGGTAAACAAAAGAGTTGGGAATACATTCTTGCCCCCATCCCCACACCACCAAATGAGATCAAAGAAAAAAACAATGAGGATTTGTTTGGTTTCCACAATCAAAACATCTTTTGTGCCAAACTAATAAAGACTGTTTGGAAAAAGAATAATTGTAGGCCTATGCCTTCCACTTTTTGCAAATGATTTAAAAAGTCAAAAATCTATCCATCAATTAAAAAAATGAATGTGTGGCCTTCTTCATGACGTAAGGTCGGGAAAAAAGAAGGCCCTAGTCTGGTCCTTTGATATAACTAATTATAACTACGCTGCGTTAACACTTCCAATGGACTCAAAATGCACACAAGACATCAGGGCAGCAGCATGGTCAGGCTATGCACAGGCAACAGAAGTTTGCTTATCTTTATGCAGATTATTGTTCCCACTGGAGGGGCGGGGTCGGTACTTAGAATTTTCAAAATTAATTTAAAAAAAAATGAAAAACATTTTTCAGATAAAAAAGTGTATTTGCACTTCAAGAATACATTTCTTAATTTGGAATAAATGAAAACTCTATTAAACATGTCCTTTAATTAAAATAATACTGAGACAAAAAGGGGAAATAGTGTGGCCCATTTTATGTAGTGCAGTACACAGGTTCATAAATGTAGAACACATGAAGCAATATAAACCAATGGGGAAGTATAACAAAGGTTTGAGGCCACCATTCTACACATACATCATACAGACTTAAACTAAGACAAGAAATCAGGATCTCTTTTCAGGAGCACATTTTGGATGCCCTGAAAGTGAGCAACCTTATAGCCGATACCACACTCGTCAAAATAATCAGCCACACCCTTTGCAACTTTGTCACTCACCTCCTGCAGTTCTCTTCCTGAAGACTCCGCTTTAATCTGAAGGGATAAAAAGGATCTTACAAATCTTAAGATCAAGTATTTCTAAAGTAACTGGAACGTCAAGATTACGGATATTAAAATGAAGATATTCTGGAATGGAGACTCTATAATAAAGTTGTTTTGTTATTAAAACACTAAGGGGCCGTCTATAAAAAATAATCACATTTTTACAGTAGTACAAATTTAGAGTAACTACTGACGGAATTGTGCGCTATTATAAGAAGCCACTATTATTATTATCAATAATGAAGGTACAGTTCATTGGAGAGAATTCATATTGAAAGGTACTAATTTAAGGGAAGGGACTCTCCATGTGACCTTTGACATGTTTGGATAAGCCAGGGCTCACTTATATGATATCTATGTTTACTCTCTAGCCAATCAAATATCACACCACTAGTTTATACAGATTATGCAAGCTCATCACAATGGTACCCTGCTATTTTAACACCAAAAGAGGGTTAAAGTGTAATGGCAACCAGTTCTCACCAGACAACTCTTATCAAAGTAAACATGATAGCTATATGTACACCCACAATAATAACCAACTTGGTTTGTATTCTCTAGAACTTGTATTAGATGTCATCATTTAGTCTTTTTTGTTTTAAAAGGTAGGCATGAAACTTGTAAAACTTTTAACTGGATCTGTCCACACTATAAATGGACCCATTTGCTGTGACATATTTTCTAAAATGGGAGTTTTCTCTTTTTTCCCCCATAACATTCCAAATCACTTGAGGTCTTGAGGACTGTACTTACCAAAGAGCAAGCCAAATTCCCATGTATTTTAGTAATGTTTGTAACATGGAGATATTGGACAGACATTTCATGCATAAATGGAGTCTTTCACAAAAATGTTATTTTAAAATAGGGTCCCTATTAGGAAAGTTTCCAGAAAAAGACAAAACAACTGTCTATGTATTCAAGAAAGTAATAAAGAGGATTATCTTAAAGATATTATGTTTGTAACAAAGACAGACATTTGGGCTCAAAACATCTGTCCATGTTACAAACTAACATTCATATTGTATTAAAACCCTGAAAATCATTTTGGTTTGATTGATAACCGTTAAAAAGGGGCCATGGGTCTTAGTGAAGTAACTTTTGAGTCAATCAATTAGTTACTATTCTTGCCACTTTCTAGTCAATTCCAATACAACATTTATGTCCTCGTTACAAACATAATGTCTTGAAGACGACCCTGTAATTCCTTAGTCAGTCAGACATTTTTTTGGTAAGCACAATCAGTAAGGAATGTACAAAAACAAACTAAAGGGCAAAATATTACACTTAAATTGTAGTTCTGAATGTTTTATTGACATTTTAATGTTTATTAGGAATGCATCATTCTAGTTGTGATTTGCCATGGAGCATGACTTAGAAGAAACGTCTGTTTGATACTTTTGAAAGTTTTAACAGTCCAGGTGTTTTGACACCACAATATCACAAATTGATTTAATCTCTTACCTGAAACATAGCAGCCCTTTCAAAGTAATAGACATTATCAAAGACTTCTGCAGCAGATTTACCAACCCCAACAACTCCATGGTTACACATGACCATGATCTCTTTGCCTTCAAGATTCCTGGCCAGTCTTTCACTCTCCTCACCCATGTCCCCTGTACCTCCATACTCATGGTCATATGCAATCTTATCAAAGTAACGCATACTGGTCTGATGGACCATCTTCAGCCTTGGATCTTTTAAACAACCTGAAGTGAAAACCATGAAGTAATATAATATGAAGTTTTTACACAGCACTTGTGCTGATTATTTTTACGACAGGAAGGCAGAGCTAAATTTGAAATAATTATGAGACCCATTTATATCACACCTTGTAAGGGTCTTCAAGGTGCTGTGGTGCAATGTGGAACCAACCATGCCAGAAACACAAGGGAAAATCCCTTCTCTTAATGATAAGTATACCAATACATTAAACAAAATGTTCCATTGGAACGAAGCGGCACAAAGCAATTATGGTAAAGTGTAACCACATTCTTACCAAGTGCTGTTGTGTATTGAGGGTGGAGATGAAAGACACAGCTAATAGTGTCCCCTGAAGCTCGATACATAGCAGAATGAATACACACTGCGCTATCCTCTCCTATCCCTTCACCTTCAATCAACTTCTGAGTATGTATATCCATACCAACAAGACACTTTGCTGTCACCTGTAAAGTTTAAGACATCAAATAGGATTTGTATTATTCAGTACAGTAATGTGCATGTAAATGTTTCATCTTGAAGTAATTCTTAAAAGCTGCCGACGATGCTGAATCTGACTGCCACTTTTCCATTTGTTAAAGTAGTATCTTACCCTCCAAGTCACTGAGTCAATGTAGTGATTCTTGTTGCACACTGGTACGTGTTTTTACGCAAGTCGTTTTAAATGATCTTTAAGTGCAATTTACAAGTACATTTTCCAATTTCTGTGCATCAGAACAGGTTTCAAAGTAATTTTGGACTTCTTCTAACCAACATCAGCACACCTCTATGGGAACCCACCGCACCCCACCCAATATGCCACCTACATTCCTGCTCCGCCCCGCCCCGCCCAACCGCCTTCCCCCACCACATCCCCCCCATCTGAGCCAATCTGGGTAAAAACGATATAAAAGTTTATACAATCTCAAGTAAAAAATACCAGAGATGTAATGAAATAAAAAGCACAACCTGGTTTTTATTTGGCAAAAAAAAAGACTAAGAGTAAAAGACAGATTTAGTCTACACCTGGCTTACCGGCAGATACGGTTTGGCTTCTGACAGGACCCCCAAAAGCAAAGAGGTTTGGCATTGCACAGGACCATCCACCAACACAGAGCTTGTTAGCTCAGTTGGTTAGAGCACTCATACGGTATTCGAATGGACGCGGGTTCGAGTCCGGCATCAGCCAAATTTTCTTTGCTCACCCCAATTAATATAATAAAATATGTACATCCCTCTGCCCCCAACTCAAATAGCACTCCGCAAAAATGCTAAAAATAGAAGCAAGTTTTATTGGCTAACTCATTTTAAAATGAATTTCAGCTCTGCAAATTAAACAAAGTAAAGAAACAACAAGTTGACTAACCTGACTCCAGTGAAGTCCATAGGGTATGAGCAACATGACATTTCCTTGACCATTACGAGCTGGTGCCATCATGGTCAGGTGATTACAAACTCCTTCACCCATACCATAATAATCAAATCCACGGTAGGAGGTTGCTAAATCTTCTCTGGCTCGTTGGTTGGCTTGCTCTGCTTCATTTCCAACAACAGAAAATGGCCGCCTGTGGAGGATTCAAATAAGAAAAGTTGACATTTGTAAGTTATTTAAGTAGGCATAGGGATAGGCTCTGTTAAGTAACACGTGTCACTTGAAGCCCCCAAAAAGAATCAAGAAAATAGCCATCTAAAATGTTTTTGACATGCTGCCTGAAAGATAATGAACAAAAATTGATGAAACCTCCCTCATCGATGTTCACAGACGGGTTGATCAGGCATTTATGGGCATAAAATGTACTAAACCTCACTCACTGACCTAATCCCACATTACTGTAAGCCAAAAAACAGTGCAACATGCCAATGGGTCTGGGTGGGTAGGCATAGGCGTAAGCGGGCTCTTTGGTTAAGGGAAGACAGAGGGGTCATTTTGCCCGAAATTTTACACAGATAAAAACACAACTTCACAAGTACCATTACCAATTACTTAAAAAAAATTGTTCTTGCTTCGTCCGAATTTAGCCCAATGTTTTACCTGAATTTTAGGTGAAACACAGACATCGTTGGGGAACGTTCCCCCAGGACCCCCCCCCCCCACACCTGCTGCCTCGCCCCCCACAATTACGCCACCTGTGTATTCGGAGCATGGAAGTAGAAATTAATGATTACAGTTATGATTTTCTACCTCCATGTTCGTAGCTAACCTCAAACACGCGCGTGCCGTTGACGTCTGCGACTTGCCACGCCACTCGAGAGTCATAAGTTACGAATTTTACCTTCCACACGGGACGTATGCTTTAAAACCCTCAGCGCAACCACATTAATCAACAACTTCGCTGGATCCAGGAGGTTAAAATTTCGTCCACCCTGTCTTTAAGGTCAATAACCCACCCTGCAAGCCCAAAACCATTATAAATCACTGTGGGGGTGAATTGGAGTGCCAGTCAAGACTTAGGGTACGTTCACACGAGTAGCTAACTTCGCTGCTAACTTCGCTGCTAGCTAACAGCGAAAAAATTGTGACCGTGTGAACGCAAAAATAGTTAACTTCGCTGCTAACTTCGCTGCTAACTTCGCTGCTAACTCCAAAAGTTAGCAGCGAAAATTTCCGCTGCTAACTTCAGTTTTACGACTTAGCAGTGAAACTTGATACTTTAACAGCGCTATTTTGCCGTGTGAACGCAACTGACCTTAGCCACTTTAGACCACTTCCTGATACTGCGTGCAAAATACATGCGACATGTTGTTTTCGCCGCAAGATGTACTTCCAAAAACGAAGCCGAGTATTTTTCTTCCCAAGGAGTCGTCTACCCATTTCCCTTTTCCACCACTGACGAAACTCTCTTGTCTTTCCACCCAACTTCACCTCATCTGCACTCTCTAAAGCAGCCCTAGTACGTACTCTCAACGCAGCCAAAATAACTGCAAAAACTTGTAAAGAACCATTAAATTTCATGTTCGGAGCCATGTTTGTGATTGTCAGAAATAAAACAAAGGCCAACTTCGCACAAAAACCAGCTGAGCCTGACTGGTACCCAGCATGTGTTTTGGGGCACGAGTACCAGGCAATACCGGTCCGCTTCCACGAAATGGGAATCGTACGAACTTGGCCATAAAGATCGCTAGCTCGCTGCTTTGACAGCGGAGACACATTTTGCCAGCAGGGGAGACAAAAACACCGAGGGGCGCGCGCGCGAAAACAACCGGAAGATGACGTAATGGTTTTGTGACCTTTGCAGACAGCTATCG
This sequence comes from Marthasterias glacialis, assembly GCA_911728455.2. Lineage (NCBI taxonomy): Eukaryota > Metazoa > Echinodermata > Asteroidea > Forcipulatida > Asteriidae > Marthasterias > Marthasterias glacialis. The sequence goes on from OU452222.1 coordinate 419,012, forward strand.
GCAGTTAGCACTCCGTGTGAACGCAAGGCATTTTTTAGTTAAGTCCGTTTTTACGAAGATCCCCCGCTGCGAATATTTAGCAGAGAAGTTAGCAGTGAAGTTAACTACTCGTGTGAACATGCCCCTAGACTTGTTTTATTTAAGATCCACGTGCCGCACAAGCTGTTTACACAAATTGCATATCGCCCTGTGCCAAGGATCCTTAGCCACAAGGTCAACCAATTACTACACTGAGACAGGTGGCTGCTGTCTTTCAACACTCCTTACTCTGCAATGGTTAGGGTCTGGCCAATGGGAGTCTACAGGCTTGTGGGGTATACCAGGGGTGAGGACTACATGGAATCTTGGCCTTATTGGCCCATTGAAAAAAAAAATTGACCATATTATTTTGGTAAAAATTGGATTATATTTTACCTCTCCGCTGACGCGAGGGTTTTAAATGAAGTGCGAGAGCCCAGTCTCCTCGCAGCAGCTATATCATAGTAATTTGGCATCAAAGTGTCCCAAGCAAACATGAGTGGCCTAGGCCTACTTTTGGAACCCAACTTTTTATTCATCTTACCTCATTGTTTTAGAAAAAGCAGCTGGTCGCAGCCGTAGCAGATTCCGGCTGAAATTCACAAGCCCCATTTCAACAAGTTTAAATAGGTTTACCAACACAGAAAACGAAGTAAACACCACTGCTAAGAAAAGTAAAAGGGCTTGCGCAGCCGGCCGTCAGCAGTCAGTCCCAGCAGAGCGCCCGTCGTCGTGTGGAGGAGATTCTGTCCGAGCATACCTGATAGCGCCCTCTTTTGAATAAACTCCTCTCCAAGACACATTACCCGGGTCTTAATTTGAATACAATTGGCGCCCTCTTGAGTTACACTAATCTTCCACAAAAGTTCTAGCAAACTTAAAGGACCTAACTTTAAAGGTGCAACTTACACATGTATGTATACAACAGCAAAACAAAATTTACGAAAGTAATGTGAAATAATTAACTAGGGTTTACATAAAAATACCTTAGGCACTTATGACACCTAGTTTCGTTCGATGCTTAAGAGCAGTGTTGTAACTGGGGGGGGGGGGGGGGGCCCAGGCACCCCAATTGATGTCCGTGTCCCCGGGTGCCCCCCCCCCCTCCCCCCATTTGAAATCTGGACTTTTGTGATTAAAAAATTACCAAAATAAAATGTCACATTTTGTAAGCTTTCATGTAGTAATTTCAATGTTTTTGGTAAACTATTTTTTTTTTATTTACAAGCAAACAGTGTATTTATTTTTTGCCTCCTTGTCAGACTGTCTACTAAAAAATAGCAAATGGCATAACAAGAGCGCTGAAAAGGGGCTTGTTTAGGAAAAGTGAACATTTTTAATTGACCAGAAGTGCCCCCAATAAAAATGGTGCATCCCCTTGTGCCCCCTAAAATGTTACCCTAGTTTCCCCGCTGCTTAAGAGACCTAGCGTCCCAGAGAATTATCCGGCGGCATGACGATCTCAAGATATAATTAAAAGGTGACAGAACATACTTTAATCTCCATTTAGCATAACAATTTTTGAGGCTCTTGTTTTTATTTGTTCAATGTTTTTTTTAGCAAACTATGACACTAAGAATATTGAAATCAGAACGTCCCATGATGTAATCTGTTTGAGTAAAAGAATTTCCGCCTGTAAACTTGCTCCTGCGACCGGCCCTCCGATGTGAACAACAATAAAGCTCTTAGTAGCGCAAAAACAAAGGCTTTCATCTGCTAAAAAGGCTCTTTTAAGAGCCACTACATTAAAAAAGAGCATGTTGGTGGAGTCTGTTTTCAGCTTAAGAATTCAAAAAGTGTAAATTTGATCAATCATTTCGAGAAAAAAAAACACTTTTGTGTAAAAAAAAAATGCAATTTTGTATCTGTCTTTTATTGGAATCTGCAAGAAAAAAATCAATCATTAGAAGAAATTTCTTTAGAGAGAAAAAAAGAGTTAAACTTTGTACTAAAGAATATCTGAAATCAACTAAATAAAAATATAAACAAAAGATGAAAAAGTTTAACCCCCATAAAGATTGGAATTCGACATAGTATACTCTGCTCGTCTTTGCTTGTCTCAAATACCCATTTGATAAAAAAAGTATTCCCAAAATGACAATTTCCTCCCCTTGTTTCCTGTTTCCTGAGCTTCTTTGGTTGTCTCTCAATCCGCTCCTCCAGATTACCTTTTTATCTTTTGTTTTTCTTACTCAGTCCATGCTGCAATTTTCATGGTTGTCTTTTATTGATCATTGTATTTTGTGTGTACATGATTTTAATTACATATTTTGTCAATTTACCTGTTTGCCAATGGAAATTTAAATATGTTGACAATAAATGTGAAACTAATCGAATCGAATCTAATCTACTAGTGTCTTCAAAGCCTGTTTTTGTTTTTGAACATAATCTGGTTGACAATTTTTGGTGCAATGGTCAAATAAAAGCCCTAGCTATGGCCTGCTTGTGTTATTCAATGTTGATGATACAGAAAGAAACTGTTTCCTTTGAATGCTACAGATGCTGGTAAGTAGGACAAGATTTCTTTATTTTACAGCAACTTCAACATCACAAGAATACACAAGAATGAGCCTTTCATATCATTTGATTGAGCTGGTTAAAAGACACAGGCAGTAAAGATGTTTGCCTCAGAATATGGAAGGTTGTGAGTTCCATTCCGTGTCACTGTAAATACTTCAAGAGAATTGTTTCAGATCCAGGCATCATTACGAAAATGAGCATTCAAATGGTTTTTTTATTAGCAATAACCTGTTGTATTATTTATTACAAATCCTTTTTTTTAACAGAGCCTTTTTGAAAGTGGAGATTTCACTCGTTTTCTGTACACACATAATTTGTTGGTCACATTTAGAACGAAAGGGTGTGCAAAACATGAGTAAGATTGAAAAAATATTTATTTACACATTTGCACATAACTTACATAGTTAAAAAGACAGTCATGGTGAAAACCTTCCTTTGAAATATTTTCTCTAGAATTGCTATAAACCCAATGTTTGAAAAGAGTGAAAGTATAATTTTATAAGTTTTTGTTTTCACTATTTTTCTGAAGACTCCATATTTATTTCATGTATATGCTCTGACAGATTACAAAGTCTTTGGCTATTACCAATGTTAAACATGTGCTTTAAACATCTCAACATGTTTAAGAATCCATCAATGGTTAAAGTTAATACAGCTTGTATGAAAACCTTGCAACAGATTTTTGCTAAATGTTCAAACCTTAATTGACAATAAATCTCTATGTCATAACCACAGCACCTGCCATATAAACTGAGCTTAAATTCAAGGTACGTTTGGTACCCAGTACATCCACCAGCATAATGGTCTTATTTTGTGCTTGGCTGTGCTGGATGTACTTGGGTACCATGTGCACTTTGACTTAGATAGGGTCGTACTTTGGTAATGATCCTGAAAAGAAATTGTATAATTGTTCTAAAGATGGTAATGGTAGTAAGCATCCTGTGAAATTGTTTTGTCTGGAACTTTCCATGGTGTAATATCAATAAAAGTATGTCAAAAAATGTGAATCTCCAAAGATCCCCCGCAGGCGAATCTGGGCACTACCAGATGGGTACTCTGGGTATCTTGGCAATACCAGATGGGTAATCTGGGTATCTTGGCAATACCAGATGGGTAATCTGGGTGCCTTGGCAATACCAGATCGGTACTCTGGGTATCTTGGCAATACCAGATGGGTAATCTGGGTATCTTGGCAATACCAGATGGGTAATCTGGGTGCCTTGGCAATACCAGATGGGTAATCTGGGTATCTTGGCAATACCAGATGGGTAATCTGGGTACCTTGGCAACACTAGATGGGTAATCTGGGTACCTTGGCAATACCAGATGGGTACTCTGGGTACCTTGGCAACACTAGATGGTGCACACAACACATGATACCTATCTCCATCGCAATGATCTTGAGGGCGCTCTTTCAATCAGCCAATAGTTCCCAGGTATGACCAAACAGTTGTCATAAGTTCCTCTTGGTGATTGCTTGCACACTTATTTCCAAGATGCGACATTTGTTGGTAATGAGGGCGCTCTTTTCTCAGAGGAAGGTGGATATGTACAGCAACTCAGTGGTTACAAGTATTGCTTCGTCATTGCTCGTAGTAATTTGCAAGCTCTTTTCTGAGCTGCAGTACTCAGGATGTTTTCTGGGTTACTTGTATTTAGCTCAGCTTCACTCATTGCTTGAATCTGCAAACAGATTAAATCAAATCAAAAAGAAATCAAAAGAGCTGAGAAACATCCACTTAATTTATATCAATCTTCTTGGGAATTGTTCCAAGATTTTCAATTCGAAAGAATTTACCAACATTGAGTTGAACTTTAGATGGCGTCATATCATTTTAATTGGATTTGAACCCGGACTCTAAATTCTCCCTTGAGAACTGATGAGTTTGCTTGTGAGTTTTTTTATTGTCATGAAGTAAGGAGGTGGTGGTAATCAAGCTTTTGTCTTTCCCTACATCATGAGGACTTCAACAGCTTTATATTATGACTACATTTAATGTTGTGTAACTTTCCTTTTAAAATGTTGTTTGTAGAATTGTAACAATATTTGAATTTGTATTCAAGCTTTGCTGATCTGTTTAGTTTTAGGGCAGTTTTACCTCTTGTGGATCTTTTAATGATTCTTTACTTTAGTTAGAGCCAATTGTAGGCTTGAGCTTGGGATCAAGTGTTTTTGAGTCAAATAGTATTATTGATGCACACATAGCAATGTAACTTTAGGTTTTTAGCAAACTGCATTTATCTGTTATAATTAAAGAGTGAAGGGTGTATACTTTATGACTTCTCGCACATATAAATTGTCTTGACATATTATTGTGTAAATTTTAAGTCTTTGTAAGACTGTATGTCAGCTGGACATTTTTAAATTGCAACTGTACCTTTTTTTAACGTAGTGGTTAGGCATATTTGGACTTGTATTTTGATTGTCTGTATGTGTGCATACTGTTTTGTAGGTCAATGATTTAGGCCTCATATTGTATTTCAACAAGTCATACTTTTGTGCGTACATTGCTAAGTATTTTATTTTAGTTGGATCTTCCTCTTTTCTGTTTGACTTTCAGCAGGGAGAAAGCACATACAATTTCTCTATGTAATTCTCTCTACTTTGTATGTAGCATGGCTCTTGTTATGCCCCTAAAGTCTGCCATCTGGGAGGGATAATGTTATGGCGCCGCCAGTGAGTATATTTTGGGTTTATACCAAGTCATTTTGTTGGAAAGATTGTATTTTTGAGGGATAGAGTCATTGATATTGTATTGTACAATGTAATGCCACATGTTGACCTGTGACCTTTACATTGTAAACTATTCACTTATTGAGTACTGTATTTTACATTAAGTACTATTATACTGCATACTTTATTGTGAAGAATAAATTAGTTGCTAGGGATTCATATTTGATATCTAGAGAGGTCATCATGTAGATTTGGTATTTTACGTTAAGTAGATCAACAAAAGAACAATAAGAGTAGATCAACAAAAGAACAATACCTGCAGAATTGTACCCCAGGTGTTTCTTATCTTAAATCAAACACTTACCGCTCTCTGTTTTTTCTCCACCTCGTTTCGTTTGCTATGAAGACCTAACGGTGGAAAAAAACTATTAAGGAAAGCGATCGATTCCATATACAGATAACAATTTATCTAAGGGTATTATTTTACACAAGTTCTGATTGCTGTGATTCTCTCTTAATCCATAAAATCAAAGTTGAACAAAAGAAAACTGGTGTAGATCTATGTGGCTAAAAATTATCATTAAAAAAAACATAATAATAATAACAGAAACTCCACCAAACCCCAAATGTAAAGAGAAACACAGCAAATCCCAAATAAATAACACACTGATCAAGATTCTCAAAAGGGAGAAAAGATAACTGAGCCCCAAAACTGTACAAATGCTGATCAGAAAGACCAACCTGGAACTCCACTGCAAAATGGCTGAATTTTAGGCTTCTGGCCATGTTCTACTTGATTTGGTGTGTTGTTTGCTGACTGAGGCTCAAAATGGTGGCTAATAAAGGGTGTCATACCAGCCCCCCACCCACCGGTCACTTCACCCCAGGCATTGATTAATCATAGTAAAGGATACATATGAGGTATTCCAGTAGAGTGACATCCCAGATACAGTCATACAAAGCATCACAAGCATCGTAACTAGTCCAAGAAAATCACAACAAATCAGCATAAACAAAAATAGACACACAATAGAAAAAGCTGACTGAGTGTTGTATCAAATAAAAACAAAATTGTGAATCGGCTGAATTGATCAAAAAATTAAGTTTTTCTCAAAAGAAAGGGTAGACGGCTATGAAAGTTACAAAGTAAAAATGTTGAATGTTCTTTAAATTAATCCGAAGCATTAACATCATCTTAAGACTATTCCCTCATCACACATTGGGTGGCTAGTACGTAAAGCGCTCCCCTCTCACCAATGTGACCCTGGTTCGATTCCCGGCTAGGGCCATATGTGAGTAAAGTTGTGTGTTGGTTCTCCTCTGTGCCATGAGGGTTTTTCTTCAGGCCATCCGGTTTTCCTCCCTCCAGAAAAACCAAATACTTTTGTTCTCAGGCTGTGCTCCATGGTCATATATAGGTTGATGTGGATGGCTGCCAAGGCGCCTTTGAATGCCTGCAGCCTCAAACACTTGTAGACATGTCTTTCACAATTTAGCTTCTCAGCTGCCAGTAAGGATGATTAGCCTCCCAAATTGTTATTATTATTATTATTATTCTCACCATGTTTTCTCCTGTAATGCCTTGAACGCCGTTGTGTAGTCTACTGGCTGTAAGAACTGACACAACAACGCTACTAATGTGAAACACTGTAGCTGACTGCAACATTTGATTAAACGACGATACACTTGGTCATTCCAGACATCACGAGGCGGGGGTAGCTCAAAGAAACCTGTAATGATGCTCGCTGACTGAAGGTAGAATTGGAGAGCTGAGGCGTATTGATTGTTCCCTGAGAAAGTTAAACAATATAACAACGTTCACTATTTAAAGTAATGAGATAATTTCAAATTAAAATTTTTTACAAAAAAAAGTAAAACTCACCATAGTGGAGGTCAGCTTGGGTTCTCAACCAGGAGGGCTGGCTAGGGTTGACGTTGATCACATGACTGATCAGCTGACCCATAACCATGGTAACAGAATCAACATTGATAGAACTCACACTGCAAAACAAAGCATGATTATGAACTTGAATATACTTCAAAAATGTGCAACAAGCATATAGCTGTTGAAAACAGGTCTGTAAAAAAGTGAAAAATATAGAATACATTTTTAGGAGTAAGTTTTACAATACATGTTTTTTTAAAGACATGGAACAAATGAGTTACAAGGAAAGAGGAGGCCATTTTGCAAGTGGATCTGTTAAAATGAAAGTATTATTTCCACAATTGATATCCGACAGATCACTGAGATGTCTGACATGAATGGGTACAACTTACTTGGTGACAGTCGTTGGCCAGAGTTTGGTGTGTTCATGAGATAGCTCATTAGGGCTGTCATCTCTTAAGACATTGTGTAACTTCACCAGACAGGAAAGCATCACAGAAAGACACAGGGGTGAGCCAAGATGCTTTAAGAACTGAAGAAAATCAGACCTGATGGTGAAAAAGGTAACGTTATCAAGAATATCATATTTAGACTGAGGCTGATTACCATGGTGCATCATCATTTTCAAACATTTTCAACATCAAAATTGAAGGATTAAAACAAATACTCTACAGGTTTGTGCATACAGAACTATTGAGAGTGATGGGGTATACAAGGCTCACGTCATCTGAGCAGGATATAGAAATAGAGGTGTAGGAGTGTTACTCTGGCTGAAATCAAGTCTATCACTGACTGCAACATGCGTGTCAAGCTCAACAGTTTCAATTTCCCACATACCACTATATCATGATAGCCTACAGCCCAACCAACTCCATCAACAATAAGCTATCATAATCCATCCAGACTGTACCTACTCACAATGTCTTCCTAGTCATAGGGGACCTAAATGCAAGAGTGGGACCAGACCATAGCAAGCATCCCTCTCATGGGGAAACCAACTGAAATGACAAGTTCTTAATGGATCTCATTTATATCGAAAACAGACTATTTATCTGTAATGAGCTCTTTCAGAAGACAAGGGGAAACAATGGACCCATCAAAACAATATGGGATATAAGGCCTTCCTTGATCATGTTCTCATCAGAAAGAAATGGGTAAACTGTTTCAAGAATGTTGAAGCCTATTCAAGCTTTGGTAGTCTATGATCAGATCACAGAGAAGAGCTATCAAACTCAGCCTCAGACAAGCTAAAACCCCAAAGAGAAACATAGCTTATGATTGGAATGCTCTGAGAAATGATGATGGATTGTCAGATGAATACACGGTTGAAGTTAAAAACAGGTTGAATCTACTAGCAGACGAAGCACAGAGTATCTCAGACAAGTATGCAAGATTTGTAGCAGCCACCAGGGATGCAGCTTCACCACTTTAGTAATCTCCTAGGTGATGATGATAATAATGAAATGTAGAAGCAGCTGAAGAAATAGAGCAGGTGTTTGACAATCGTAATCAGTGAGGAGCCTTTCACACTGGAGGCGCTCCAGATAGTGAAGGGCAGCTTGTCAGAGGTAAAAAGGCCAGGTACAGAAATTTCACCTGAGATAATCAAAAGATATGATCTGGACGATATGTTGTTGTACTTCTGCAACCAAACACCCAATGGAGAGATTCCTGAGGACTGAACTATGGTCGTCAACTCGCTATTCCCAAGAAATAGACCTCAGGAGACCTCAGCCAACCTAGCAACTACAGAGGAATTAGTTAGACCTCATTGGTGGGAAAGCATTTAATAAACTCCTACTCAACAGGATAAGACCGCTTCTGGACAATAATTTGAGACATAACCAAAATAGATTCCAAGCAGGGCATACTATAGTGAACCATCTCCTAGCCAGCAGAAGACTCAAGAAAACACTTTGCCTGCTGTACTCACATTTGTAGATTTCAGTAAGGTGTTTGATAGTGTCAACCATAGAAAGATGATAACATCCTCAAGGCATATGGTACATCCAAGAAAACCAAAGTGTCATTGACATTAAGCCAACTGGAACATCATCATTGATCAGGATCTGAGAATGACCTGATCAAAGGAGAAAATAAGTACTCATCTAAAACAGAGTACTATCCCTGTAAAGCCAAATGAATAATAAACATTAATGTATACTAATTACCTGAACATAATAGCCAGCATTGATTCTCTCTGAACTGTAGAGGTTGGCTTGCCAGCGCTGCTTCGTTTAATCTGTTTATTCCCAGAGCTAAATATCTGTAGTGTAGCATTCCACAGACAGGTGGAAGACTTCAAAGCCTCATTACCGATAGAAAGATCATGACAAACAGCAGCTATCACTTTACCAAGCTGAAGAGAGAAGAGCATGGACTCATTGTTTGATTTTGTTTTCATTGATGTACATGCATTCCCATGTTGGTATCAAAAAAAGGAATTGTTAACAACTTAATAACCTTCTCAAATGTTTTAAAATATGACTAAAGTTTTATTTTTAATTTAAAAAATAAATAAACCCTCCTACTGTCCGACCATTCAATTTCCTTCACTGTGGTCTTAAATGATATGTAAACTATGCCAACTTACAATATGATATCATGTGGTGATTAAATATATACAGCACACAGTCAACCCTCCTACTGTCTGACCATTCAATATCATCCACTGTGGTTTTGAATCATAGATAAACAATGTCAGCCTGCAATATGATATCATGCGGTGAATGCATCTACACAGTACACAGTCAACCCTTTTACTATCTGACTGTTCAATATCATCCACAGTGACTTTGAATGATAAACTATGGCAGCCTGCAGTATTATATTAACCATGAGGTGAATGCATCTACACAGTACATAAATGTATGCAGTAAGTTCTGTGCGCAGTTGTGCCACTAAACTCAACCCATGCAGTTGAATACTTTCAAATGGTTAGTCAACTCACTGGGAAATAATTACAAAGAGTAGGAGGGTTAAGACTGCAATCTCATTTCCATTAGTTTCCACTATGCTAAACCATGTTATTTCCACTGGTTTTCACTATGCTAAACCATGTTATTTCCACTGGTTTCCATTGTGCTAAACCATGTTATTTCCACTGGTTTCCACTATGCTAAACCATGTTATTTCCACTGGTTTCCATTGTGCTAAACCATGTTATTTCCACTGGTTTCCACTGTGCTAAGCCATGTTGATGGTTTTTTTACTCAAAAGTTACTATTTTGTAAGATAGGTTTACATTTCTGAAGCTCACTTGACGAGAATTCACATAATAAAAAAAATCAAACTTTTCAGGAAAAAAACCTCCATATTCATAACCAATGATAGAGATGAATTAAAGAACACAAGTTAGTTACCATTGAATACTGGGTACCAATAAAGTCTGCTCCCATAGCATCAATCCAGTTACTAGAGTTGAGTAGATGAATGATGCACTGATCTAGAATCTTATCCCTTGGTGTGATGTCACGTTCTGAAATCACAATGATAATAATAACAGTAAAATGTATTTATTAGGCACTTTTTCAAGCCAAGTAGGCATCTCAAATTGCCTAACACTATTATCACCTCTGTTCACCAGACCCTAAGCATTCCTGGAATCATCTCAGCTCCTTTAGAGCATGCAGCATCGGAAGCCAAACGGGCACCCAGGTTGCTAACAATGATGATAGCAATTAATTGTTTAGAAGCAACTCCTACGATTCTATGGACTGTTTGATTTAACTTTGCTTGGCCTCCTGTCTTGTAGAGGAGGATCACTGTAGGTTATTGTTATAAAAACAGAGAACATTTGCATCCAGAAATGACATTATGCTGTCTGTAAAAAAAAGCTTCAAAACTGTTGTGTTTTACACAATAGCTATTCCTTTTATCTTTTGTGAAAGCAGTGAAGTAAAAGAAACTAAGGTGACAAAACTGTGAGCTTCTGTCGACCAGTCTATACTAAGATAAGCACTCTTACCACTCTTGGCACTTGACAGACATGCTTGTATCCTTTGTGGTATGCTGAGTTTGCCTGATTCAATGGTCTGACTATCGGCCTCTCCACTCAGCAGCTCCACATATAGTATCTCGTGTAATAAAGCTTTCTGTAGCTTAAAGGATGTGTCACGGACTAGAGCATGAGCAGTCTCTAGCAGGGATTTGGCTGATGTATAATTCTAAAAAAGAGATAGAAATTGCATTCTTTTTTATACCAACATCATTTATATCAAGACACAACTAAGGAAAGCTGAAATAAAGAAAAGGTTGTCATTCCAAGCTATTTGAGGCAATTTAACAGGAATATCTTCATAGATTATGTTAATTGAAGACCCTGGATTGAATTTTACTCATTGAACAAACTCTCTGAGCTTGTGTACCATTCTTTAGAAACATGTCTTGACTTGTCTGTCTTTTATTGGTGTCCCTGTTTTTTCACCTTAGATTTTATCAATGATTTGCAGATGCAAGATTCTGTTATTCTAGAGACAGAGACTGTGACTTACTTTAATCTGAGTGCAGTGTTGTGCCTTTACTAACAATAAAAATAGCATATCTTGAATCTTCTTGTTTCCCATACCATCCAGAATAAAAGCGTAGCTTTTCTCAATCTGCCACTGTCAATAAGAAAAAGAATTCATTTCAATATTTATATCATAAGAGGTATTGATGGGATTCTGAACAAAAATTACTTCGTTTTTCAAACATAATATATGGAACTTTGCACTTCTTGAAGATACCTCTAAAAATCTCGGGAAAGTACTGAGTATACAGTGCTTAACACACATCCGTGTTTGGGTAACAAACACTAATAATATTAATTAAGATCTTGAGTTGAAGAGTTTAGCTACATGGCTCAGAACATCATTCTATGATACATTTACATCGATAGTGTCACACCTGTATAAGAGTACTTTGTTGAACTCACTATTGGGTGGATAAGTTTTCTCAAATGCCATAAAGTAACAGAAATGCAACTTTATAATTGTGAAAAAGAGGAAGACAAAATAGCCGTGTAAGGAAAAAAGAAAAACATTTGAACTGTTTTCATGTTTTTATGGCACTGAGGAAATCAGCTCATCAGCTGAGCATTGTTTGTCTGAGATGATAAAAGATTTCAAATAAATCTAGAATGATAAACAAACAACATACTTTACTGTTGATGTTTGAGTAGTGTTTTCCAGGTCCAAGTCGGTGAAGTTGAGTAAGAACACTCTCCAACTCTGATTGACTATTACTCAGCAGTAACCTCTGCTCTAGATTGCCCAACTGGAGTGCCACATTGTCTGAAATAGGAATAAAATTAAAGCTCTTTTATAACCTGATTTTGAAGACTGAATGAATCATTTCCTTCTTTAACCAGTTGCCGTCGGGAGTCTTTTCAGCGTGGGTGTGGTCTGCGCATGCTCCGTAGTTGAATGACCAGGCGACTTTTGCTCTGGTGATCTGAAATTGGAGTCTTTACACAGCTTCTGTTTCCAGGCAAGGGAAACATCTGCGTGTTCACACGTCATCTGGCGCCTACTGGTTATTTGAGGTCATCAGTCACAAGTGTTTGTTTTGGTGATGATCTCAATTCATATATAAATACATCACACGATGCTACACAAGATGCTTCACCATACCAGTATTATTTTCTAACATCTCTAAACTATTCCTTGGGGTTCATAACTAACTCCTTACCACACTGGGGAGGTATGCACATCTTCTGCTCCATTGAAACATCCTCCAACTTCCCTCCACACACTTCAAGTAATTCTTCCCTTGTTAGCGAATCTTGAAGAGATTGTTGAAAATACTTGGAAAGCCTATCATCACAACACAAACATCTACCAACAAAACAAAAATCACTTTTTAGATTTCAGATCTTAAATTTTTCTGGAAGGTGCCAAAGATTTTTCCTTGGTGTGAGACACCTCTTTGTATAACTAGAAGCTTCTCATGGAGCATCTTAAACACACCAAAGCACAGACCAATTCTTGTTCGTTTTTTCAAACTTAACAGGTTTGATATTCTTATTAAACAAAACTAAATCAACTTCAGGTAAAATCATTCAAAATAACTTAATAATTTAGGAGGCTGATTGTCCTTACTCGCAGCTAAGAAAATCCCTTGTGGTACAGGAGAGAACCAACGCACAACTCTACTCACATATGGCCCTAGCCATGAACCAAACCAGGGCCAGAGTGGTGAGAGCCGAGTGCTTTATGCACTAGCCACCCATGCAGCCCATAAACTTGATAACGGATAATGGAACTGATGCACACTAGGTGACTTACCTGACTAAAGTCATAACTTTGTCTTTATTCATTCCTTGCTGAAATTCTCTTTTAAGAAACTGAAATATAGACAACAAAATTTAAATGTTTTTCAAGATGTTTGTTTGTAGTTGACTCTGGTCACAGAAATGTTCCTCATCAGAACCGGACTAATCTCCTAATAACATTCACATATTATACATCATGAGAACCTCCAAACTGTACAGTAAGGAAATCCATATAGCCTTAAGGTTCTGAGGAGATACTCAGAGGCTACTCACATTCCATCTTTTTATTTCTACACAATTCTTATAAATCATGAGCGCTCACCATCCATTGTACCTCAAGACATTTCAGCAAGGCAATCTCTAAATGATCAATAAATTTTGCTCTTTTTTTTACAGCCAAAGACATCCAAATATGTTCCAACAAAGGCATTGGGTGCATAAAGAACTTAAACAAGTTCTGCAGACTCTTAAATCCCAAGTACCTCAAGATTCTCTTCCGAGTTACTCACTACAGCCTCTGAGGAGACAAAATGGTTCCATCCTTGTGTCTCCTCATACAAGTACCTCATACAAGTACCTCAATAGCTTCCTATTAACTCTTATAAATCATGAGTACTCACCATCCCAAGTACCTCAAGATTCTTCTGTGAGGCACTCCCTATAGCCTCAAGGTGATGAGGAGGCATAATGGCGCCCTCCTTGTACCTCCTAATAACACTGAGGATTAAAACATGATGCTTGATCTCACTGTCAACGTCTGGCTGTGAGAGGACAATGTTAAGGAGGTATTCTCGATAGGACAGTGGGGTTAGTAATTTACAATTGTCCTCCTCAAGAAGTTCAGCAATGCCCTAAAAGAAAGAGAAGTTGATAAAGTATTTTACAACATTAAACTGTAGACATCATTTCAATAGAATTTACCAGTCTCCCTATCATACATTTATAAAACTTGTACCAAAGATTATCTAATTTAATTTATCATACAGCATTTGCTTAGTACATATTCTTTTGGTTAAAATGCTTGAACGTTTTGATCATAATTTCATTGAAATTATTCTCAATATAAAATTAAAAATCCTTTGCTGATAAAAAAAACAGTGACACTAACATTGTACACATTGAGTGTGTGTACTCATTCTTAATCGGCACTTCCCATGAAATATGTTCATTACATTCACACATGCATACAGACACTATTGTTTGGCAAACGCCATAGAGTTGTGCACTAGGCAGACACACAAACACGTAGGCTTCACGCCACCATCAGCCCCTGCAAAACGGCGCAATGTACCCTGAATTTGCCAACCAGTAGTCTTAATGCGCAAGCGCGATGTACAATCCTATTTCATGGGAAGGGTCTATTGCTGAATTTGTTTTGATGCTTACTTTGAAACCTTCTTGTCTGCTTTTCTCAATCTGTTGAATCATGGGTCCACCAGGAAGACCTTGACTGGGTTGACTGGGTGTTAAGATCCTCTGACACCCAACGCAGGCAGATAAATAACCTTGCAGAGTTGTTGAATCTATGTCGCAGTAAACTGAGCCCGAAAGCTGCCAACAAAACACAGTATTTATTTCAAAGGAAGGTTCAACAATGAAATCTTCAAATCTGATTTTGGGGTGTTAAACTATTTTTTGAAACACTGTCTTCACATCATAGTCAACTTATTGAGTCTTTGAAAATTGTCCAGCCATTTGGAAGATGAAACCCAAATCTATTTTGGTTGTGGCTTAATGGTTTGTGTTTGCAGCTGACCTCAGGTCGACCTTGCGATGACACAGAACAGACAGCGACTGACTTTTCAGGATGATGCTGCGCCTGAGTTAAGACCATCGGAAACATATCAGTCGCTGACCGTTTGTGACCTGAGTATAACTACAACAATGTTAAGCTGATCGGCATCGGTTGCCGTCAGAAAAAAAGCTCAACAGTGGCAAGAGTAGAAAATTCCAACTTCTGTGACTTGTTCCCGACGCGTGTTCCATGACATTCACACAATTTCTCAGTTATAGTGACCTGAGCATTAAATTTCTGCTTGGTCCCGACGGTTCCATCGCAGCACGAGTAAAAAGTAGGTCGACCTGAAGGCGGGTTAAGACAACCAAGTGAAATAATTTCTGATTAGGGATTCCACAGAGCAACAAAATCTTATAAATTGCCTTAATTTGATTTGAGTAATTAAAAAATCAAAGGTGCTTCTCAATGAAAATCTTCAACTCTAAATAAAGTATTTATAAGAGTTGTATCTCACCGAGGGAAGAGTACCAGCGGCCCTTTTGAACATTGCTGTTGCTGTAATAATTAGTCTCTGGTGAAAGTACAAACTGCCGAGGTCATAATACAACAAACAAAGAAACTGATCCTTGCTTAAAACGGGAAGAGATTCTTGCTCTGCATCCTGTCTGTGATTGGTCAATGCTGAATTCTCTGTGTTGCCATTGGTCGGAGGTACAAGAGGAGGGGTTTCATTAGTCGTCGGTGGTAGTTCTTGGAAGGTTTTCATATTGGGAATGGAGATGTCTCTATTGATCTGAAGACAACGTTCCAGGAAACTGACAGATTCCTGAAGGGTATCCTTAACCTGAGATGACAAATTCATATACAAGTTATAATTGGTGTTAATTGAAGTTTCAAAGTTTCAATTCTATGAGTTTGAAAGCAATCTTCAAGGTGTCTATGACTTATGTACAACAAATGAGATCCAAAGTAAACAAAGTTCAATTTTAAAGCAATTACAGCCAAAATTCTCCTTTAAATTTGACAATGGTGCTACACAGGTGTGTAAGTCTTACTGATGAGAGTTATTCACACTCAATCTTTCCAATATATATTTTGCTAAATTCTCATGAAACTGAGTAACTATCAATACATTAAAACTGATAAATTTGACCATCAGCTTAGACAACTATTATTTATTTTGTGCATAGCATTAGCTCAGTGTTCTGAGCAGGAGCTGTCATCCACTCATCTACTTTAACTAAACAGCCATTGTTCAAAGTCTGTCTTGCCCCATGGTAACAGTGGATGTTTTGGAGGTACAGCACCAAAACCATCACATGTTTTTGTGAGGTGGTAGGGTTAACATTTACTTACTGTTTTAATGACCATCTCATTAATTCCAGCCACGTTCATATTGGACCTAGAAGAAACAAAAATGAGAGTATCAAAACAATCAAACAAATCAGAAAGGTAACGTTTTATAAGCAGCTGCAATTAAAATTTTTGGGACTTTTTGTTCATTCAGACAGAATCATACATCTCACAAGTATTCAGAAAAATAAAGAAAACAGAAACTGTAAGGAAAATACTCATCTAAAAATATTCATAGTATTCACCATGTTATCACCATCTTCGTATTTCACCCTGGGTTCATCAGTAAACATGAAAACAGGTTTTATCAACCCCCTACTCTCTGACCATTCAACATCATCCAGTGTGGTTTTGAAAGATAGATAACCTATGCCAGAATGCAATATATAATGTGGTGAATGCATCTACACAGTACACAGCCAACCCTCCTACTGTCTGACCATTCAATGTCATCCAAACACTTTTTGAATGATAGATAATTTATGTGAGAATGCGATATGGTATTGTGGTGAATGCATCTACACAGTCAAACCTCCTACTGTCTGACCATTCAATATCCACAATTGTTGAGTTTTTTTAATGATAAACTATGCCAGCCTGCAATATGATATCATGTAGTGAATGTATCTACACAGTACACAGTCAACCCTCCTACTGTCTGACCATTCAATGTCATCCACTGCAGTTTTGAATGATAGAGAAACTATACCAGCCTACAACATGATATCATGTGGTAATGCATCTGCACAGCAGTATGTACACAGTTTATAGTTCTGTGCAAAGCAATGCTGATACCATACACAATCCGTACACATGAATAGTTTTAACTGGTTGGTCAAGATACTTGAAAATGTTACAAAAAGTTGCAGGGTTATTCAAAGAGCAGACTCAGACCAAAGTATTGTCTTTCTAGCCTTTGTTTTATCTTGAGTAGATGAAATCTAAAGATGCTGCACCACAATAAAGACCTCTCCAGAGCTCTAACACATCTGTTGACTTTTAGACTTACCCATTTGCGATGTTAGAGATGGACGTCTTGTTAGACTTGGAGGAGTAAACACTATCCAGCAAAGTTCTAATGCACCTGTAAAAAATTGAGCATCACAGTTAAGATCAAGCTTCCAAAGTTGATCTTGAGAATAGATTAATTCTAGAGATTTGTTTTCCTGTTGGTCTAGGTCTTGGTCTACTAATCCTCAAATTAACGACGCTGTTCTTAATTACCATCTGTTGTAAACTGCTAACGCAACAAGAACTGAATCCTCCAGACTGCAAACATCTGTACGTGGTCGGATGTTTAGATTAGGAGGGGAGACAGACTCCACAAAATCCTTGAGTACTTTGTGAACCATGAAAAGAGGCAGCCTGTGAGTAATATAAGGAAATAAAATTGCCAGAATAAGATGGGTGATAAGAGCAAGTAAAAATGGAAGAAAAGAAAGAGAATACAAACATAGCTTTCAAACATTATGAGTGAAAAGGTTTACAATAAAATAATAACTACTGTGGATGTCTTAAAATAATAAACTGAGGGGCTTTAGTGATGTTTTTTATTTTGATATTTTTTTAACAAGTGTTTTAAGTTTGGTTTAGTTGGGGAATTAATGTTAGGTTTGGGGTTTGGGGTTGTAAGGCTGGAGGTTAGCGATTGAAAACATAGTTATGTCCATTCCTTACTCTTTTTGAAGTCTAGTGATGTTCCAGTTGAGATGTGCAGCCACTTGCAATGCTAGACTCTTCAAAGATGCAGATTTACGTTTCTGTTGCTCTGACTCCTCCTCCCCCGTTGTCTTAATGGACTGAGCCACAAAACGCACCAACAGCTGCGTGGCAGTTGGCTCTGTCATAAAATATCCAGGAAACTTTGTAAGTCATAAAATACACATTGCTTTTGTTAAAATGTTAAAAGTATAATATATTCAACATATTGCCAAATGTGATAATATACAACATACAGTCTTGTTTTACCCAAATTTGTGTATGTTCAGACTGGTGCAGCTGGGGCATTTTTCCAGGATGGCAACATTTCTTTAATTAACAACTTCTCAATTTAAATATTCATTTAAGGAAGCCCACATCCATTTGAATACCTGGGTTCTCTTGAGCAAGATGTTTCTGAAGCAAACTTGCATCAAGAAGGAACTCAAACCAAAGAGTTGGAACAGGAGTCCTGGGACGTGCTGGTGCTGACTGTTGCTCTACAGGTATGTCAGGATTCATCTTTGCTGTAACTCAACTCTCTGTTCAAAAGAGAAAAAGTTTTAAAATCTACGCACTTACACAAACGGAATGGATACTGCAGTTTGTGTGAAGGGAACTCAAACACTGAGAGCGACAATTACTCAGAGGCATGGAATGGGAAGAGTGAAGTCTGGTCCCCAGTAGGCCTTCTGATATAAAGCGAAGTGATTGCCTTTAGTTTTAATACGATTAACTTCTCTTACGTTTACAAATTAAATTAACTCTAAGTTGCAAGAAATTATTTCCTGCTCTTAAATTGGGCAATGTTTTCGTCATTTCAAGACTGAGTGCACAATCTGGAGATTGGCCAAGGATATCCCAAGAAGTAAACATCCGATCGTCAATTTGTTTTCAGTTCTTAACTTAATTCATAATGTACATGTGCACTGTTGTGTCTGTCACGTCATCGTGACGTTATTTATAACGCGTTTTATGTCTGTGTGCTAAACGTATGGCTCCAAAAGTGTGCACATTTTTGGAAAGTCAAAAAAGCTCAATTTTTGAAAATAAATGAAATGTTAGTTTCTAATATAACATAAATTGTTTGGTAAAACAAACAAACGCGGAACTGCTTTGCGCCTTGGCGTTTATATCCTAACTTGAGGATCCTGCCGAGTAACAAAGTAGAAGTAGAAGTAGAAGGAACCGTCCATGACCATGCATGGTCTAGTAAAAACTCTTTACTTTAACTTAGTCTTTTTAAGTCAAGACTAGGGCGGGCTTAGGCCTTTCCATTTTGTTTTAATAATATTAATGTCACTACATTTAAATATCTAACAATAATGTTTTCCATAAAGCAGTACTTACCAAATATAAATACAATCTACATGTAGTATCTAGTTTAGTTGTTTTGGTTGGAGATTAACAACAATAAGTCAAGCAACTTTCGTCAGACGACGGAGTGCAGCTTTTCCATGTTCGTTGTAAGCTGTGCCGCGGAGATACATGTAGCGCCCTCAATAGACAAGCTGTGCCAAGGAAATCTGTATAGCGCCCTCAAGGGGCGACTGTTTCTTAGTTGCATATTTTGTTTACAATGATTGCGAGGCAAAATTAAAGCCTCATAAAAATGTCAGCTTCTGCCACAAATTCAAGGCATAAAAAACTTCTGACAGGGTACTTAGCTTCTCACAAGACATCCAAGAAAGATGAAGTTAATAATCGTGGCAACAGGTAACTTGATTAGATTTGGGGACAATATTTGGGGTCAGTTTATGTTTGTTGACACTGGTGTGGTGACTGGATGTTGAGCCATGCCCATAGAGTTATATTATAATAACAACTAGAGGGAGCACTCGCGATGCCACGCACGGAACTCCACTGATTCACCATGGGCGAAAATCCCTATGGGTCAGTTGCATACAAATGTCCACTTAGAAAATGGTTGCTGTGTGAACGGATGAGTAACCAGTGTAAATGAATGGTCCACACCATTTTCTCAAAATGGTCAAAAAATGCTCCTTGTCGGGCCGTGTCTTTAGTTTGTACGCCCTCTAGTTCTTATATATAACTCTATGTGTTGAGCGCAAACTTTGAAAGGCGCGCAAATTTATAATTTGCGCACTAAGGCAAGGGTGCTTGTTCCCGAATTCCTTGCATTAGACAGGGAACCAGTCTATTTTAACCCTATCAGAGCGCGCATGGCTTTGTTCCCTGGTTATCGATCAATATTATTTCAGTCTTCTCCTGTGATTGTTATGAAACTTGCTACCATGTTCACCAAGTTCTACGTGACCATGGAAAAAATAAAAATAAAGAATTGGCAGAAAAAGACTGTGGTGTAACTGGGAAAGGGGGGGTGCATTTAAAAAATGTATAAATGTACAGTTGCCAGCAGTAAGAAGCGCCCCTTTGTGCCACCCTCAAAATTTACCCTGGTAGTGGTAGCGCGCCACAATGTGTAAAAGGTGTTTGTTTTTGTCGTCGTATTCACTGTACTACCCCATTTTAAAACAACTTCCAAACTCTTTGTCTAAATCACAATATAGCTTTGCAAAAGTTTATTTTGAAATAAGGTGTGTGGTGGCGTCCAGAGGAAAATGAATATCACACCACTCTTCGAAGTGAGTTGCATCAACCCCCACGGTACCTGTAATACCATCGGCCGCCATGTTGATGTGACACCTCCTGTCGAATATTGAAGTATTGACCGTGTAGTTCGTAACAGCAATCCACAAAGGAATGTTCCGTGCAATATATTTGGTGGGGCGCAGTTGAAATTTACGTGCGCAAACTAGATGTTTGTCTTCCAAAATGGATAAACACGCAAGTTTAAAATTTTGCGCACGAATGGTGCGCAAATTTTGAAATTTGACAGTCATTGGACATTGTTTTGTACAGTGGTATGCAGTATGCCAGTATTCAGTTCAGTCATTTTTATGAATGATTTAGGTCTAAAACCCCATAAAATATTGACAATGAATACTCAGGGTGGGGGGGGGGGGAGTACGCGGAGGGAGTCCAGATGATAGCGCTTTTTGTCGGCATGAGTAGTGAGTCACTCACTAACGCAGGGAACTGCCATTTTCAAGCAAAGTTTTGTGCTGATCATTTTGTGTGAGAGAAGGTTTATAGATCTGGTTCTTAGACCGTTTTGGTTGAAACTTCTGTCGGAGGGACTGTCTTGTTTATGAGTATGATGACATGGAGGTAAGAATGAATGCCTTAATGAATGCAAGTTTTCAAACTACAACCTCTCCTTCCTTCCATAGCTCACAGTCATCTGCAGTGGATCTCACGGAAATGATGAGGGGTACTCATCTGAGAAACATGAGTCAGATTCAACCCCAGAACCAACCTTCAATCAAATCTAACAATAGGAAACCATTATCTGCAGCAACTGGCTCTTCTAAATCCGCAGGGGGAGAGAGCATAAAAGGACGGAAAATACCGGGAGTATTAAAGAGAAGAGCAGCCATCTACGAGTGAGGAATTAAATGTTGTTTTTCTTTTGCCTCCAACTTTTCTTGAACGAAGATAAGTTTTCTTCAAGGCATATAAATAAGTTCTAAGGATCTCATTTCATGTTCAAGTCCGTAGTTTTTTATTTTTACTTATGGTGATGTAGACAATCTGTTTATCTTCTGAAGTGTAAACACACACCCACACACAGGAAGTTCAGAAGGCTTCATTTTTAAAAAACTACTAAACGTTTTTAGAATTTAAACCCTTAATTACAAATGCCTTTCATTTTACTAGTATTAAATTTATTGCAACAAACATTTCTTTTAACAATAGTTTTGTATTTGTTTATATTCAGCCTACCGGAAGAAGTCTTGTTTCACCTTATGAGTTATCTCCCAGCCAGCAGTCTAATCAATTGTGCTTGTGTTTGTAAGAAATGGCATCAGTTAGCTAATGACAAGTAAGATTTGAAGAACTTCCCCTTCCCTAAAAATGTATCAGTAAAATAATTACAAGTACAAGAAGGCAGTGGTAGATTCTTGCCCCAACTTCACTGAAAGAACAGGCCTACTGTTCTATTGTCATTTTCAATGACAAAATCCACAAACAAATATGTTAGCAGCACTTGGTTACAAATATTAGAAATTGTTGTGTTCCTGCTAGTGACTTGTTCCTGCTGTGATGATATTTGGTTTAAATAATCTCTGTGCTAATTTGACAAATAGGTTATTTATTTAATAGTTTAAGACATCATTTTCTCACATGATGACTTGACAAGTGAAATTATTTTTCATTTAGTACCGTATTGTAATGTTTGCATCAAGTAGAATTCAAATGATTTTTCATATGGTTTTTGTAATCATTTAGTTTTGTTGATGACACTAATATCAACTTGATTTTGACAGTACACTGTGGAAGAGTCTGTATTGCTCTTATGCTGCTAGTAAGAATGAATTGGTTGGACACCGGCTAAAATCAATGGACACCCATTCTCAAGATGAAACCTGGAAAACAAAATGCATCAGAAAGTAAGATTGCAGCAGCATCTCTCTTGTCAGTCTATTTTTGTTTGGTTTTTCTCCATGTTTGTTCTTAGTTTGATTTGATAAGAGCTATTTATCCATTCCCTTTTGTAATGACAAATATACCAATCACAAAGTAACTTTGAAAGCTGTTTTTTCACACAAGGTATAATTTTCCAAACCTTAGTAATTTTGACCAAGTGTCTTTCTCAGTGTCAAAGGTCAGATTGATCCACTTAATTTGCATAACTAATTTGTTACAGGTGTATTGAGAAACGTGATGCAAGAATTCTAACCATGCTAAAGAAATCAAGCCCCTATACACATCTTCCTGATCGCTTTGATAAATCAGTTCAGTAAGTAGAAGCTCAGTAAAGTTCCTCCACAATCAAACTTGGGAGAGCAAAAAGAGAACATCAATCTTTCTACCAATAATGTCTTTCTCTAAAGTGTAATCATCTGGAAATAAAACTTCATCCCAAAAATGTTGAAATAGTTTTAAAAGTTGTATAGCACCTTTTACACATACAGCGGAATACAACCAAACGGTTGTGAAAAAAAATTGTTTCTGCTTTGTCTTCTTGGTTCTTATTAAAATTTTAATCGCTGCAATTAATGATATAAATACAGAAATATGAATGAATGAATGCAACCAAAGTTACAGAATATGATCTTGTACCAAAGAAGTTGTTTCTTTTTCTAAGAAAGTAACGTCCAACAAATTAGTGTTTTAGTTGTTATTCTAGATCATTTTAGTTTTCACTGTTTCTTCTTTATTTTCAGATTACTTGGTATCACTTGGGAGTTAGTTCTTCAAGACAGCAACAAGTCAAGTTTTACTTTTGCATTCTCAGACTCCTTCTCCTTCCCAATGTCCTACACAGTAAGGTGGTACCACCTGGAGTTTCCACCAATCAAAACCTTGAAAAGCCTCTCAATCATTGCTAAGGCACCATTATTCTTCAAAGGAAACAAAGCAGCAGATAACAGGTAGATTAATGGTTTACTGCACACTACTTGGCTTGGAATTGAACCCTTTCATTAATTTCTCAAATTTGTCATTTAATCTTAGATTTAATTTTAGGAAAACAACTATTAAAGACTATTGATTATTGTATGACCTCTGCTTTGCAGTCCATGTCAGAGTTCACTACTTATTCAACAAGCTTTGTGTTGGAATAAATTGTCAACCAGTCAACCTCCTGATGCTTATGATGACCTCGTTGACCTTAGGGTCATAGGTCATTGTATACTTGTGGCTACTTGGAAGGTAAGTGTTACTTTTGATGTTTATTTTGTCACAGTATTAGTGCCTGATGAACACTTAGCCTTGAGTGGTGGTTCTGAAGGGCATTGGAGTTTTTACCCTTTGTAAAGTCACTTGAACTGCTCTTTTTTATTGTGGTAACTCTTGTAGGCAAAGACTTTAAACCACAACATTTTCTTTGAAAAAAACAGATTACCAACCAAAACATAATGCAACAGTTGCACTTGTTTTACAAAAATGTGACGCAATATGCTGCTCAACTTTTATTTCAAACAGGGGACCAGTGATGCTGAAGCAATATGCTTTCATTACCTGACCTATGTAACGTTTAGTACCTGAATAAGCTACAAAAGTTCTCCTTATCTTGCCCCTAGGACGGTGGAGAGTTGGCGTTTATATCAGTGTGCCTTCACAACCATGGATTGATACAAAGATGTACACAGGGATCCCTTGAGAGGTATTTTCAAACCCACATTTGGGTGAACATAACGACAATCATTCAACCATTCAACCAAGCAAATTCCTCAGAACTTATTTGCACAGATTCTGAATGGCGGAGGGGGGGGGGGGTTCAGGGATGGAGGCTAACAACAGACTGTGCAAGTCTCATGCGAATTTAAACATTGGGATGCATTTGTTTCCTTCACGCGTTAAAGCAATAAATTTCAGAAAATCCCAAAGAAAAGATCCTTTCACATTTACACCAATGGTACCCCATCCTGCATCTATCTTTATGCACACATAAATGAATCTCTTAACTGCTCACTCAGCGTTTGTGGTTTTTATTTAATTTTTTCTTTCTTGGAGTAGGATATACAATCTACCGTCCTGGAGGCCCAGACCTGATGATATTGACCCAAACTATGGTGAGTATTAGGAGTGAGTATACTTGATGGTTGCATCATCCTATGCAGAGGATGAAGTGGGGGCATTTTGTTCTTAAAGAAGCTGAATTGAATCTAAATCAGTTAATTTCTACAGTACTGATTGCATGTACATAAATTGATTTGAATGTTTCACACAGTCTAGCACCTTCTATAGAGACTAGCATTTGTTTATAGTAACAGAAGACAACCTTGACAGAAATGCATCCCAATGTGTTTACTGCCAGTGTCTGGAATTTCACACTCCGTCCCTGCCAGACTAGAGTCAAATTACAAGTCAACATTGAACCGGCTTTAATTTCAGTCAGAAAAAATAATGTCCTTAGTGGAAAGTGTTGACAGTTTGAAGTGGTCATTGTTGGATTCAGAAACCCTTAACAACAGACGTCTATCTTGGAGTAGACATCTTTCTTTTTTTTCTGCAAATAAAAACCAAACTGAGGCTGGTGAGAAAAATAGTCTGGACCCTTAATTTGAAATGAGAATCAGAATTATTACAGTTAATATGGGTAACCAGACTAAGATATTCAAACTGTTATAACAGGCTTTAAAACCAATTTTATTATTATTTAAGAGAGTCAGACATAAACAACATTCTTACTGTACTTTAAACAATGTAGCTTTGGCATTATTGGTGAGAATTATTGAGTGAAACTTTTGAGTAATTTTTTAAAGTAAATTGTTAATCAAGGTCTTGATTCCTATTTGCAGATTTCACTCCTGTGATCCATTTCGATGTGAAAACTTTTACACAAGCAATCAAAATTCAATCAAAATCAAAAATTAAATCGTGAAAATCCTAAAATGAAATAGCAAGAAACTTTCAAACCTTGATAGTCGCGCATGTCTGGCTTCCTTCCATGGTTTGCATTTACAAGTAATTTATGATTTGTTTGTCTTTGTATTGACAGGTTTACATGATTTCACGTGTATTGTGGAGCTACGAAATCAGCGCAGTAACTTCTGGGGACAACAGTTCAAGAATGTGCATTGTACTGAGCAAAATACAGGTACAGCTGGACTCTTAAATGATCCTGAAGGGCAAATAGTTGAAACATAATTTATACATCATTTTATTCTTATTTTGACATGACATATTTCTTCATTGTTTTTCTTGTATTCTTCAGAAGGAAGATTTGTGAGATTTATTCCAGTCAGACCTGATGTCACAAGTGATCATTCCTATACATCGAAAAAGCTTCAGTTACCATGGAAATCAGATTTATTCAAAGGAATAGTACAGGTGAGCAGTGATTGATATTCTTGTTAGGATCGCAGTGTTTTGATGCATAGCAGTAACTTTAGTATTTGGTATAGTTGGTAATTGCAGGTGTTTTCACTAAGATGTAATGTCTTGCTGGCAATGTGTTTTGATAATTAAAGATTCTAGTTTCATGAGTAATTGGAGGAGTATTCGATGTCAACTTTCCATCCCAATCGGCCGATAATATTCAAGATATTAATTACCTTCAGTTGGTAATCTGACAGGCTGACTGCCGTGCATTCATGATTGGTGTATGGAGACTGATTTGAAACTGGATAGATTGTAGGAGTACATTTAATTGGAGTTGCTTTTCACTTCATATGTCTTCAACTTAACTTAAGAAAAGTTTTAATTAATCTTCACAGGATTTCTGCATCTTGGATGTAACTGTACACGATGAATTTCTTCATCCATTCTGGTGCATCAGGTCAGACACTACATCTTGTTTCTTCTTCTTCCCCCCCCCCATTGCATCAGTGCGTCATGGGTCGTATCTTGCACACTTGTGAACTGCACAGTTTATTCCATAGTACAAAGTGGTGTCTCACTCCATTGGTTTTAACAATGATACGTCCTTGTTGCATTGGGAAATCACGTTCTGCATCAAGGTTTGAACTCATTATACGACCCTGTTGCACTGATGACATTTTTTTCACAATTAAAAAGGGTATTTATTTCATTTATTATACCATGCCCGATATGTGGCAGAGGGAGGCCCCCCAAAAAATGTTCCCATACTCTAACACACTCTTCCCCTCTTGTACAGAAGCACCCCCTAAAATCCTGAAAAGTACCAAATGTCATTTATACTTTGACTGATATTTTTGCTACTTATATATGTTTGACTAAGAAGTGTACATCCACTGTGTCATTTTAGGGCCCTGCCCCATGAGGCAGTTTACAAACAACTTGTTCTAAGCAACCTCCAATCAGGAAAACCATCCACATTTCAAATGTCACTATTAACCTAACATTCCCTTAACATGTAATGAAGATGGTTACCCTCAAGTTGTAAAAAGGCATATACACACAGAAATCTTACAGCAGGTTTATGTATTAAGGAATGAAAGTGTGATGTTGTGTTCCACATGTAGTTTTAAGTTTTGGGATATTTTTTGTTTCATCAGAAACATTATGTTATTTAATTTGTCAGTTAATAATGTTGATTGAATTTTTTTTTTTTTTACAGTTGCCCAGTTACAGTAAAAGGAGCACAGGGGACAATTGGTAAGTGCCATCATTCCTGTGCCATTTAGTTAAATGTCAAAATAATAAATAACTTCTTCTTATAGTATTTCAATTTCCTCACAAAGTGTGAATCAACTCTATATCTGTGGGAATACATCAGGCAGCCTTACAAATCATTCATCCCCAATCATAAATGAAAGCCCTTTTTCCTACATGAATGCTCATAAGGCTTATCTTTTACAGTCAATTACAGCTATGATGGTGAGCCATATTTCATTCAGCACCATGAAGACAAAGGTTCAGTAGAAATACACATGGTTAGGGTAAGTCATTCATTTTAGTAACCTTTGGATGGAGAAGTAGATGAAGTGGCATGTTTGGTAGGATTAGTTTGATTAATACCCAGATGTTTTGGTTTGTTTCTAGGATGAAAGCAGAGACCAGTTTGCAGTGATTGGAATCTTTCTGGACGTGTCAATGGATGCGATCAATTCTTGGTTCTCAACAAACTACTGAAATGTTGATATCCACTATCATCAACACACTATCTGCTTCTTATTCAACTACTTTGGATGACATCCACAGGTATCATTGCTTAGTTTCAACAAACTGCTTGAAAATGTTATGTTCAATATTAACAATATTGACATGTTCTGAATCAACTAAATAAGAGTGGGTGTCGACAAATTTCAGTGGATAGTTCATGTGTTAAGTCAGGAATGTTGCTGTAGTTTCTGTAATTTACCTGTAAATTGTTATCCACATCGATTAGCACTTGATGTCTGACAAATGGTTGATGCCGAAACATCTATCCACTGCTTGCAGTACTTTCAACAAACCAAGGTGAAATCCACTACCATTTTTGCCCTCAGAAATTCCTGCTTATGAAGCAATTGTCAAAAAATCTATAATAAGACTCCAGAAAGTATAAATCTTGCATATTTATGTTTTTAATTAGTATACATTTATTTCTACAAAGTGTGTGCCTTAGAGTTAAATTTTAATTAATTTACAACTGATATATTGTGTCTAATTGGTAAAATAAACTTCTTCTGTATGGACAAGTATTCATGTTTACATTTTGCAGATTTGATGAGTCACTAAAAGTTGCATAAAATATTCGTGTTCAGAATCAGAGAAAGTATTTACTATTGAAACAAATTTTCAAGTATATTTGTTAAACCAGAGAAGACGGATTTGAGATTTTGTTCCTTGGGGAACATTCCCAATGGAACAACCATTAAGGAATTGTGTCTTCTTGTAATTTCCCTAACCAATCTGTCGCTGTAACTTTAATAATTGTGAATAAACGTCACATAATGATATGGATTTTATGCAACTCCCAGTCAAATCAATGTCAACCTAACGGAGGTTTAGAATGAAAATAATCTAGTCTCTTTTTAAGTAAATGAATACATCTAAAACGATGATGTACTCCAAATACAAGATGCTCCAAACTTCTCAAATTGTATTCTGTTTAAGTACAAGTTCCGTATAATATCTGGGGCCAATTCCATTGCGGTGCTTACCACATATTTATGTGCTTACGGTGCCCGTTAAAGCATGTGAATTTTGGGCTGTAAGTGCAGTTTAGAGGTAACGGTTCTATGACAATGGACCCTGTCTATTGTTTTCTTTGTCTTGTCTTATTTTGAAGCCGGCATCTTTGTTATTGGTAATTATAATGTTTGATACTGAGTGATTTCCTCAGAGATTTGCGTCTTATACTACGATGGTATTAGTGCAATCCTAGACGTAGAGAACTACAGCATCTTGATTTGTTCTCCTTGCTGCTCTCCTCTGCATCTTCATCACCAGGTGGGGGAGGGGTTAAGATCCGCATCCCAACAGCTTGGAATTCCAACTCAGGAGTCTCAAGTAATCTACTTCCTGTAATGAGATGGGTAAATTGATTGCAAAGTGTCTTTCTATTTTCTTCTTCCTCTTGACAGCTCAAATGAGGACACCCTTTCTCTACCAAGATTAAGTCAATTTGGGTTTACGGTTTGACATTATTTGCCTGTATATACATTGTGGCGACATGAAGCTGTTTATACGTACATAATAGGACCTTGTATGAAAGGTGTTTTTATCCTTCATTTGCCTTATGTTTTATGATATATTTTTGAACGTCTTCTCCAGACCTAATCATCATTGTAAAATCTCTTGCGTATACTCACCAATTTTCTCAAATAACGTCTGGATATTGGCTCCTGATTTGGCGCTGATTTCCATGAAGACAGCATCATGATTCTTCGCGAACTCTTTGGCCTCCTCAGAGGTCACCTGCCTCTCATCCTCCATGTCACATTTATTACCTACTATTGCTAAGGCTACATTCTCTGGAGCACCGCGTTGAGCCGATCGTATCCAGTACTTACCCAGTACATCAAATGAGTGCTGTGGGATAGAAAGAGACCATCAAAGTAAAAATAGCGTAATCCTCTGCCTGTACCCTGTGTTGTTTGTTTGTTTGTTGAGTTGTCTGTTTGTTTGTTTATTTGTTTGTTTGTTGGGTTGTCTGTTTGTTTGTTTATTTGTTTGTTTGTTTGTTAGGTTGTTGGGTTGTTTGTTGGGTTGTTGGGTTGGTTGTCGGGTTGTTTGTTTGTGATCTGATACAAAATTCTTTCCTTCTTTCAGGCATAAATAGTTTGTCAATGATACAAATGAAAGTTTATGGGATGACTTACCGAGTTGGTTATATCATATACAAGGACCATTGCACTTGCTCGTCTGAAGAAACCACGTGCAAGAGAACGATACTGAATGGGAGATAAAAAGGCGGGAGGAATGAACTTCGGGTAACTGCGCATGCGCTTTAAGTTTGTTAATATAATTTCCATAATATAATGTTGATATAAAGTCCATAATACTTTTATTTTACTGCTAAAACTATGCTTGTCTATTATTCAGTAAAGATATTGACAGTAAGCGAAGTGGGGTCGATTTTCAATCCCACAGAGATATATTTTACCCAAATAGAATGTAATAATTTCCTATCATATTGGTGTAATTTCTGGCTTTATTCATTTGTTTTATCAAGCCTATTTAGATGGGGGTGACCTCATAATACCATGATGTTAATGAGTACATTGTCGCTTAATAAAACCTTTACGACGTGTTCAGAAAATACTGAATACAAAATAATGTGAACACTTACGCGTTCCTGACCAGCCGTGTCCCAGAGATTAAACACGTGTGTGACGTCATCGACTGTTAACTCTTTTTCCATGAAAGCGTATCTGATTGGACAAAATGAAGAGAAACATTTTTGAATAAATAAGGACATATTGAATAGATAATAAGTCTTCGTTTTCTTTTCTTTTTTTTCCAAACTCGGGTGTTTTATAACTAAGGTGACGTTGCAATTCAGCTAGACTTGCATAAGTCTGTTTACGTGCAGGTTAAACTGACAGGATGCAGCTTTGTTCAAAATAAATGAACTTGTTGGCAAGTTGTCAGGGATCGTGTTTTTCTTGTCAACTTCCTCTTTGTACGCACATAAACTGAAAGCATTTTGAACACACCTTTAGCTGCAATTCGATTACACGTTACTGTACTTATATTTAATACTTCCTTGATGTTATCTGTAAGTGCCTCTCATCTTCTTTTAATATCAATAATTCACGCATTGTTGTCATAAGAGAAGACAAGTAATTGTACCAATAGTCAACTAATTTGTCAATGAGTTGAGCATCCCATAAAAATAGCAAACTAGTCTTTTTTCGTGCGTGATGTATACGATCCTATAGATATGCTGACCCTTTTACCAAGTTTGACCTGAACATAACTGCTTGTTGTAATAATTATTACCCGAGGAATATGCCTGTGAGGCTTTTTTCACAGGAATCGGGAAAGTACTGAGTATACAGTGCTTAAGACATCGGTGAATGGACAAAAAAAAAATAATATCCTTATCCCCGATGCAAAAATTAACATAGGCCTATATCTCAATTATGTTTCAGCTGATATTTTCTATTGAAATTTGATTTCGGTTCGTGTTTTTTTTTTTTTTTTTTTTTTTTTTTTTTTGGGGGGGGGCATTTCCAGATGTGAGATGTGTCCACAAAAAGGAAAGAAAACCAAGGGGAAGAAACCTATGTTAAACCATAACAAGTACAAGATTGGGCTCCAATGACCAATTCAGATAATACTAGCTGGTCAAAACAAATTTGATTGACTAGTTTTCTTGAAATGTTTGTTTTTTCCACGATCGCGTAGCAATGAGGTAAATGCTGACTAAGTCACGGATAAAACTTACCCAATAGTTGGTACAGTTCCTGTGAATCGATCTTGGTAAAATCTGAGGGCAACACATGTCTTGCCAACTCCCGTATCCTGGATGGGACAAAATAACACACTAATATATAATACAGTAGTAAAACAACCACTATCTAAAAGAAAACAAATATTAATAAAAAAAGAAACAACACTAGATCCCCATTCCAAATGAAACAAATAGTCACCGAGAAGTTTAACCTTGGCAACCACGAATGATGTATGCGGAAGTAGATACATTATTGTACAAAAATATGGAAATCAATACATTTGCTGTAAAACATAGACACTGTTCGGATGTGTAACCATACACATCGCATAAATATCAATATTACTACCAACCCCTACTAGACAGATTTTCCATCTATGTTTCGCCGCCATGTAGATTGGTCACTTGTAGCTCACAGTAT
Organism: Marthasterias glacialis; assembly: GCA_911728455.2. Classification (NCBI taxonomy): domain Eukaryota; kingdom Metazoa; phylum Echinodermata; class Asteroidea; order Forcipulatida; family Asteriidae; genus Marthasterias; species Marthasterias glacialis. The sequence continues at coordinate 450,911 of OU452222.1, forward strand.
GTAGATCTCTTTAAACTTTGGCAATGTACTTCATCGTTTTAATGTAGACGAAAGCTGTGGTAACTTGTGGAGAGGTTCATCGTGTGAGTTCTGAGCTCTTCCAAAGCTGTTTTCGTACAGTCCCGTGCTGTTTAGCTTAACTATTGTCAGTTGTGTCGTAACCAGTTCTGTGTCATGATTTAAAAAGGTTCCAACGTTTTGGGCAAAAAGTAATTAGGAACCAAGTACGCCAGTGTAATTCAAGGCGAACCGGTGTCGTCTATGGACATGACCAAACTGCAGTTATCAAAAGGAACTCGAATGTCTGCAGCTTGAGATAGGGAAAATAACCGGAAAAGCAGACAATTTGACGAGGTACTTTTAGCTTGATCATTTCATTCATGTCAAGGGATAGCCTTGGATGTTCCATTGTATTCAGGAAATAACGCTGGTCAGGTTATTGAGAGGTTTCATCCGGTACTTGAACCTAGTCTGTTATATGGAGTTGAAAGATACATCAGTCGTATCTTTAAAGGGAATCCACTATAACAATGGTAACAACCTCGTTACAAAATAGAATCATTTGAAAGTGACCTTATAGGGTTTGCGCTAAGTAACATGGAAATAAACTCGCTTGACTTGTGTTGGTTCTGAATAGAGCCGGCGGGTGTAACAACTCGACGTTTCGATCAGTATGCTGTGATTGTCTTCAAGAGGAAGGCTCAAACCCAGCAGATCTTATATTCCTACCATGCATGCAATATTTCAAATCCAACTCCTGTGAAAGCTGCACGTACAAATTTACACATTAAAGGGGCTGCACCGTCATGATTAAAGGTGGTCGTGCCTGGAAAGAGGATTGTCACTCCAATACTGCACACGCGCGCTTGCGGTCAAATCACAGAGGGTGTCTTTGTCAAACCTTGATATGACCGCCGGCGCCCACGCGCCACGCGCCACGCGCCACGCGCCACTGCTATAATCATGACGACACAGCCCCTTTAATAGATATTTAAAAAGAAACATTGCTTGCAAGGCAAGAGCTTAAAGCAGAAACTATCACTAGAGGAAAGGCTACTCGTGTATTCGGATGAAGGGATTTTATGAATTAACCGATTGTGAACTCATTTTGACCTACCGAGTTATCTCCATGGTTTTTGACAATATTTACTGTAAATTGCTGATTACACTTGTTAACTGAGCAAGTGGTGGAGGTGTAAATTCCAGCTGTGGACTTTCGCCTCGTCGTACTTATTCAAAGATATAAATTATGATGTGAGCTGTAAACGCAGTATTGCAAGTGCGCATAAATTTATTGTTGACTTTTAGGCCAACTCTTTTGAGTCTGCAGTGTGCCAAAAGGAACCAATATACAACTAATAGCAACAAAGCTTAAACTACACGCATTATTACGAGGACTTCCCTGTTGTAAGATAACAGAAGTCTGGTATACAGCACGATATCATTGTGTGAAGTGAAACCATGAACTTTATTGTGACAGGGGTCGCCTTGGCAGAGTCTCTAAACTGAACGTTGTGTCAAAATGGATGCCCACAATTAACGACTGCATTATCCGTCTTTGGAAATCACCTCAGTTCAGTAACTTTAACTAGAGACAGAGTAATAATGTCAGCTCGATCGTCATGCAGCCAGACCAACGGTTTGAAAGTGTGTATCATAGGGGTAAGTATAAGGATTTCAATATACAAGTATTTCACATCAGTAAGGTGTGTGGTATGATACAGTATGGTATAGGCCTACTGGGGGAAATACCGCAAAGAATTAACTCATTACTTCCTGGAATTACACAATGTGCGTCCTATATTAGGCCATAATTATCTCAAAGTACAAACATACAATATACAAACAGTTCAACTCAACTGTACAGGACAAAATTAAATAAATTTAAAACAATTAAAAATGGGAATACATAAAAAAACAAGGGCGCGGGGCACCCCATATCAAGTTGGCCTGGATTAACAAAAATGTACTCAAACACTGACTCAAAAGTCTGTTTGAGAATCAGTTACAGTCATACTGAGGTGTGAACAAATTTTTTACTATACTTTAATAAATATGTTAAGCATTTTGGAATCTCAATCTTCTCTCCCTTTTGCTTTGCAATATCAAAGAATTCTACAGTTGGTAAATCATGTATAGCATCACGACTGGTGAACGACACTTTCAGCGCGAAAACAACCTTCACTATAGGGTGAGTTAGTCAAGTTACTTAGTTTTATAGCGTATGTCCAAGACGGTGGAAGTAGACCTAAGAAAGTTGACCTCCAACCCCCACCCCAGCCCCGCCTATACCACACAAATTCCCCTAGTAATACTCGGTAATATTGCAAACACCATAATAATGTCAAATGTGTTACGGTTCAAATAATAATATACCCATGCACAGTGATTGCTCGATACATGTATACTGTTTGACAGGAGTGCCTACATGCTGAAGGAGTTGAAAGTTGATGGAAAAAGTCATTATGTCAATATTTGGGATACAGCAGGACAGGAAAGGGTTCGTTTTATTTCAGCTTTGGTCGTAATTTTGATATTTAATTACAACATTTTACGTTATAACAACTAGGCCCTATATAAAAACAAGTTGATTATATTAAAAGTTCACATTATACAAAAACATGCTTGCCATCAGTGGCGTAACTAAGGTGGGGGGGGGGGGCACGTGCCCCCCCCCCCAATTGATGTCCGTGCCCCACAGGGTGCCCCCTATTTGAAATCTGGACTTTTGAGATAAAAAATTACCAGTTTAAAATGTTACTTTTTGTAAGCTTTTATAGTAATTTCAATGTTTTTGGTAAACTATTTTTCTATTTACACGCAGATAGTGTATTTGTTTTTACCTCCACGTCAGATCATCTTTTAAAAAACAGTCAACAGTATAATAAGAGCGCTGAAAAGGGGATTATTTAAAGAAAAGTCAAAACTTGTCATCGCCCAGAAGTGCCCCCTATAAGTTGCACCCCCTTGTTCCCCCTAAAATGTTGCCTTAGTTTCGCTGCTGCTTGCCATCAAATAAATGCTTGATGAAACTATGAAAGAAAAGATCGGGATCTGGTAGATAACCTAGACTATTTTTGTTACTTGATGCAGTTCCGATCTTTAGCACCGTTATACTACAGAGATGCGTCCGCCGTTGTTCTAGTTTACGACATTACGAATGAAGTAAGTTGGCAACAACTCGATTCAAAGATTACCTCTTTTACTAAAGAGCTAACATTTTGTGTAAACATTAAGCTCCTAAAACGGAGAAATGCTCATACTTTTGGTCTGTATAGAGTTTTGGCCACGCAGAACTTGTTTGTTGTTTGAACTGTGTAACAAGACAGTGATTAAAATTCCACCCTTTTTATTTTGGTTGGATATTTTTTTGAGATCTATGAATTGCAACGGAATAATCTAAGATTATTCGAATGTGGACTTGTTCTTCAGGACAGTTTCTCAAGTCTACGAACCACGTGGGTTCCTTCTATGAAGAGTTGTACCAAACAAGATGTCGTGTTAGCTGTTGTCGGTAATAAACTTGATCTGCATGACACAGAGCGTCTTATTCCAGCAGAGGAGGCTAGGGGATATGCCGATATCCTTGGAGCATTGTTTTCAGAAACGAGCGCCAAAACTGGGGAGAATGTGACACAAATATTCACAGAAATCGGTGAGTTACGGTATGTGGAGATAAATTGCTATTAATAAATACCTAGGACAGTTTGTGGATTCTGATTGGTCAAAACGTGATCACGTGGGGGTGTATTAACGGCGATATAAAGACCGGCTAACAAAACAAGAAAGTATCGCCGAGAAAGAAAAGTTACAAAATGGACGATTTTAGCCGTTTATTTCGTTAAAAAGGTATTTATTAATGGGAATAACAGTGCGAGGACCCGGTCTTCACTGCTTGGTAATGACCTTGGGTGGTGGCTGGCCGCTGTTAACGACCGCGCCTCCGGCTTGGTCGTTAACAGCGGCCAGCCACCACCCCGGTCATTACCAAGCAGTGAAGACCGGGTCCTCGCACTGTTATTCCCTAATTATAACCCCTCTCTCTATCAGTCCCATCAGTTGCAAGTCACAGGTTATGCGTCTTTCGGGAAACATGACCTGTAGTTTTGGAGAAATTTTGCATTATATTTTTCTGTCAATAACAAAACTTTAATAGAGTTTGACCTCAATGCAGTACGTGGGATTAACAATAGATTGTTAACACTTGCCACTTAACGGAATTCCCAATCTGGCCCCAGGTTATACTGGAAAAGACCATCGAAGATCTTATAATGATCCAGGATAGTTTGTTTTAATTGTGCAATTATTTTTCATTCTGTTCGCAGTGAGGAAAGTCACAGAAATGAAAAAGAAGTCTTTTGTCAAGGAAGGCAGACCGGTCAGTGTGCTCCATCTACCGGGCAGTGGGCTCACATCTCCGTCCAAAGGACCAGTGTCATCATCGGGTAACAGGATATCTGTTGATGAAACTGATTCGAAACACAAATCTGGGTGTAGATGTCATACACAATGATCATCTGCGCGTTTGTAGTTATTTGTTGTATATACAACTATATGCCATTATGCTCATTAGGGCCTACTTTAACACAACTAAAGACAGAAGGGAAAATAGTCGATATTTAAAATAACTATGCATGCTTTTGCCAACATAATTATGAAATGTTACAAAGTGGTAGCCTAAGCTACCACTTTGAACGTTGTCGTTTAAAACGTTATCAATTGATAATGTTATAAACGGAAGCGGGAATTTGATGGGTCGAGACGGGTGATATTGGATCATCGTGACCATCGATCTTGTCAGAAACTAAACAGTGCGTAAAAGGAAGAAGTGTCATGCAACAAAATGAATTGAGTTTTTTCAACTCAATTCGTAATATGGTTCTTGCACTGCCTTTTAATTATTTGTCTGTTTGACCGTTCTGTTTTTCTGCCATTGGTTTCATTATATTATTCAGTAAAGTGTCACACTCAATGTAAACTAGTTTAAAAGGATAACGTTTGTCCAATTCCTATTCATATGTACTGCCAGCGTTTTGTTTTAGCATTATCTTGTGTTAAAGTGTAACGTCAGCGGCCTCCTCAACGCCACCAACAATGACGTCATCGTATGGAATAGTCTGTTGAGAATTTCCTCTTATTTTAACACATTCAATTTATGATTTAACTATCATCGTTTTTGATTAAATATAATATTTGTGGCTTGTCTTGATTTATTCTGGTTCTAAATATACCTTTGACTAATCTGAACATCACCAACAACAATAATGATATATTGATGTGCATGAGAATTGCTGCCTAATTTAACGTTATTTAACAATTGTAAAATAAAATTCAGGCTTTTTCTAAGCTGTGTTTATCCCACTGTGTTTTGCAAAACAGTTTATCTCGTTGTATTTCTTTATATCTGAATTTGCTCTACATCTGCATGTTGAATCAGCTATAAATGATTCAATAACTTAATATTGTATAGTGAATTCTATCTTTTGTTGCTGCGAGGTTGAATATTGATAAACCTTTACAAAAACACCATAACAAGAGTTCGCATTAATGACCATCAGCACACACTCACAAATACAACCCGGAGAATGATTGCATTTTAGCGTCTGCACGAGTGCCGACCGCAGATTTGCTTGGCACATCGAAGTATCCGCTACTGTTACAGACTCAATAATGCTGGATGTGATATGGCGGTAACATCGTGAATTGATAAATTTATTATTGTGGTATTTTTGGGGGTCTATTCAGTGGCTTTCCATGCGAGAAACTTTGGGTATTTTATCAATGAATACATTTTGAACTTTCTCGTCAATGACGCAGCATTTTCATTTGACCTAGTTTTTGTCGCCGGTTGATGACGTCAGACACAGCAGATTTTTTTTTAGTTATACTTGAAAGGGAAAAATATTTCCAATTGAATCTGTCCTCGACGAAGAAACTAGTTCAACCCAACAACCTGATGTCGCACGTAAATGTCGGCATTTTTAGAAAATGGAAATTTGAAATGGAATATAATTCATATTTCATTGTAGCTTTTTATCATGTAGTCGCAACCATTTTGCCTCTCATTGCAGATAATTTAAGCCAATTGAGGCTGAAGTGAATGAGAACCTGTATTGCTTTTTCGTTAATGGTCGGGTTGTCTTCAATGTAATGCAGTGTGTTAAGGCTGCGGTTCTCGTTCTTGTGACATAATACTTGAACTGTTGTTTTCCTGCCAATGTTATCATTTTTAAAACCATTTGTTTCGTTTAATCAATTCAAGGATATTCCTCTTTCAAATGCGTGATGATAGCGAAACCCTGACAGTTATTATAGCAGTTTTTCTTGCTATAATCAATAATATTTTCACATGTCACTATAGTATCGTGATCGTAATCTAGTTTCTCAATCCTCAAAATGAATGTGTTTACCTTTCCGCAAAACACAAAGGCGACATGTCACTTCCGGGTTGCACCTGCACAATAACGGATACAACAAAGTTTGTTAACCGACCATGGGTGATGTGCTGAAGTTTTTCTATAGGTAGAATTTAGGTTTTGGATTCACGCTCTGGTGATCCTGCCATGGTGTTTACAAGATTTGTTTACTGAAGACCCTCGCTTTAAAGATCTACATAAGAACATCAGGCGATACAGAAGGCTAATGACACATCTGAGTACCAGTGTTGTTTCTGGCCTTCAAGACCAACTTGTAAAACTCAATCATTTCAGTGGTTTTCTATGTGCTGACAATTTGTTGTCAGTTGTTGTTTTTTAAATGAGGAAATGAAGCGTGATATGGAGTGAAAATGTACGGTGAATTTACAAATATTGACTGGCCTTCTCTCCACCGGTGCTTGACCGCTTGCCCGCAAAGGTATTGAATTGAACACCATATTGGAACTTGACTGACCTCCTCGAGAACTCTTATAACCGGGCCATGTGAGATGACCGTTCATTGGAATGAAAACACCCGACTGAGGAAAGACTAGAAATCTGCAAGTCATCTCATAAAACACAAAGTACTGATGCATGCATGTAGAGCACAATACAAATTGAATGTCATTGGAGTTGAAGCCTATATAAACACTCAGTGTAGGCCTCAAACACCATTTTGGATTCTCAGTCTTCTCCTAAGGAGATTTGAACTCGGTATTATAAACTACTGTCAGAGACTATTGATGACAATCTACATATCAAACAAGACCCAAGGCAACACTGGCTCACCTTTCTTTGGAGATTATGACAGAACTCCCTTGCTGGTAAATACCTCTATTATTAGTATGTCTGTAAGCTTCCATAAGTGCATTGGCCTTTATGCATGAAATATGAGTACATTCATGTACATTATATAAAAGTGTATATAATAAGCACTTTAGTTTGAACACTTGGCCTATAATATTGGCTGGGATGTGTAATAAAGACATGATGCAGCGTAAATGAGTCTTGTTTCAAGACCAACCAGATTACATTGCGGATGACTTCATATACGGAGACTACCCGCACTAACACTTGTAGGTTGGTATACTTCATAATGTTATGACCACGTGCCTTCTTATTATAAATTTGGTGAACGGTCTTCGATCTTTTGGCCATTGTGACCCGCGCTTACTTGAGTTCTATTTGTTGAATCCCTATTCGGGAAAAGGCGCATCAATGCCCAAATATGGACGAGAAAAAAATGTTTAAAATATCAGAGAGAGGTATGCTAATTTGGGAAATTGTGACCTGTTCACGCAGTGCCTCATTAATACATGAAATTCATTTGCACTAGACTCGCCCTAGTCTGTTTAGACAAACTAAACAATTTAATCCGTACATTTTAAAGTACAACTTAAATGGATTAAATGAAGATTAAATTGATAATTGTACAGGCTATTAAACAAAAATGAAATGTAGATTATAGAAAAGGCCTTTGAAGTTACTAAGTCGGATCAAGATAATACAAAAGATACCAAAGTTCAGTTAAAGATCAGGTCTATCTCGAATTTTTATTTTTGCATGTTGTCTTCACAAAAATGCAATTAATCGTAAATAGGCCCCCTAATAAAATATAGCTGCCTCTTATATAGCGCACAATCCCGTCACGCATGACGCTTATTGCGCTCGAAAATATTATGCAAAACGAAAAAAAAGTTCAGGGTATATAAATCAGTAAAGGTCAAGGTTGAGTAAAATCATTGAGGAATGGTTAAATCAATTATCGAAGTTTATAGTTGACCCACATTTGGTGTGACTCATCTGCTGCTGCTACACTAACCGTGACGTTGAAAAGTGGAATACTATTTACATGTAGTCCTGATCAATGCGGTCAGTTAGTTAATGTCTGCAATTACTCGGTGCATTCGAAATTCGATCCCACATTGTAAATAATTAAATCATAATTGTTTTAAATATATTTCTTCTTCCTTATAACAGCAACCATCAGTGAACGTTTCAGCTTGTTTTTATTACATTTTGAGGGTTTGGATGAAAAAACATGGAGGCAGCTTATCAACCGTCAATGTAAGACCTAGTGACCTGACCCAAGCTCTGACGTAGACACACATTGACTGGGTTGATAGCATCATGCCATTCAGCACGTACGCCGCCGTCGTCCGTTGCACACCACATGCACACAGCTGAGTAGAGCCGGCCGGGCTCCGCAGCACGCGAACACGAGCACGTAGTCCAGTCTACTATTACTACATCATGCTTCAAACGATCGGTGAGATCTACAATGCCCGAGAAAATGCTTGAAACATCTAGTTGGTCTACAGGCCATGGCAATACTCCTAGTCCTAGTATATCTATAAAACTCAAGAACAACCATATTGACAGAGAACACTCTGCTCTGGAAAATGGAAAAATGACGGCGCAAAATATATCCGAGGAGGACCCGTGGAGTGAGGAGGTACACAGTGAGGAAGATAAAGATGAGGTGTTGAAAAACTCGTATGTGTACAATAAACATAAGATGTCTAAGATGAGCCATGCTGCCATGCTACCTCCCATTGACATAGCCCGCTGCTCCAAACACAATGCCAACCGAGATGAGTGCAGTACCTCATCATCCTCAGGAAGTGAACATCATGTCTTTGCAGGACTTCAAGATGGCGACCCCATCTCACCAAATCAGACAGTCTCTTCTATCAGGGACATTGCATCGCCTCCTATTACTTCACCAACGAGTACCACATCCCCGGATGGAGGAATTGTCCGGGGACGGAAGTCCTCCATTAAGGACAGCTCTAAGACACCGGAGACCCCCGGCCGTAAATCGGTCAGGTTTGCGGACGCCCTTGGCCTCGATCTTGAAGTAGTGAGAAACATTTTAGAGTCTGAGTCACCACCGGACTACCCGTCGATGGCTCTGGCGGCATGTTCGACAGTTTTCACCGATGATGAGACCGGAGGCAGCACGGTGACAATCCAACCGCGGTATCTCAGCATGTCCTTCATACAACCAGGAGGCCAATCGGACTTCCTGACCCGCGTGTACCAACAGCAAGTATGCCTTGAGAATGCCGTGGTTTCTGATTTCACAGTGTTAGGAACCATCAAAGTCCGGAACATATCTTATCAGAAGAGCGTCAAAATCCGATATTCGGCAGACAGATGGAAAACTTTCGGTGACATCCCAGCACTGTATGTTTTGAATTCTTGTGATGGGCCCACGGATCGCTACTCATTTGGATTATCTGCACCTAGGGACATGTTTGTTGGGGACCGGCTGGAATTTTGCATCTGTTATAGAGTCAATAATAACCAAGAATTTTGGGATAATAACTTCGGTCAAAATTATAGTTTGTTGTGTCATGCACATGGAGATGCAGTTGACGACGAAAATAAAGCCCTCTGGACACTTTTCCGAAATTCATAAAATTGAAAACGCAAAATTTTGTACAATTTACTTTGCCAAATAACCAATTTAATTGAGTCCAAACGTTTTCCATCTTCGTTTTGTCAATTTCTTCGAAGACAGAGTACTCGACCAACTGGCTATAATAATAAGGTGAGGAATTTGATTTACGCAAAAGACTGGCTTGTCTCACGTTTTAACCCTAACAGTAAGTTTTAGCAGGAGTAATTTTAACATAATTGTTTACGTAAACAAAACTTTAATAAGGTACACATGACCCCATTTCTTGAGGGTAGAATACAGTATTGATATTCATAAAAAAACATTTTTATTAGTATCAGTCTGAAAGCTTACTAATTATGAAGTTCATACCAGTACCATTCTTCCATACAAATATTTCTGTCTGAAATACTGTCAAAGTCGAGAAAATAGAATTTGAAGACCTCGAGTCTTAATATCGGTTGTAACAATCGAAATTAAGGACAATGTGTTTACATGCTGAAAAGTGAGCACGGTTTTCACTATTTTCTCCTGACTCGGACGACGGATTGAGCCCAAATTTTCAATGTTTTTTTTCTCCATGTATATAATATTATTAAATCACACAAAGTCAGAACATTGCACTATCAGCTTTACCAAATTTATTTTACCTTCAGATATAAAGCACCATATGCCAAAGCAATGAAGGCAAAAGTTGCTAGTGACAGATATAGGAGAGTTTTGTGTATAAGCAACGTTGAAAATGCAATTTCTGAAAAATTTACAAAACTTTTTCCTGAAAATCTTCATAGTGATTACGATGGTTTGTTTTATTTAAAAGTAAGTTTCTTGTGTGAGGCAACCTAAGTTGTAAATACACATAATCTACATACAGAAACTATATGCTATTTTTTAATTAAGTAATTATTGCCTTTATTAATTGCATCCATGTCTAATGATTGTGATTTTAATGGGTCAGGGTTAAACACTTATATCCCACACTATGATTACACACAGGTAGGCTTCTTTTTACTGATAGTTTGTGTGTGGTTCATGAAAATTTACCGCACCCAGAAGGTTGGTAATAATACCCTCAGTGAAATCAAAAAGAGGTCTGTGTTAAAGGGAGCAATGGGATGCGGAAGTTCGTTTACTAAGCTACAATGTTGGTTTCTCGAAGATGACCAAAGTTGCCATTTCGACAGTGACGAGTGATCTTAACAAATTAGTATTTATAATAACAAATCGTCAGTTGATTTTTCCTGACCATTAACAAAACTTTGCCTTTAACTCTTAACACACAGGCACTCTTGAAAACGATGAGTGGTTTCATTTTTGGTCATAATGAAAAACTCGTATCCAATTAGTTGTTGCCATTGGTTTTAGTTTACATAGAATGCAGCCATGTTGAAAGCTTGGTTATAAGAAAATGGACGGAGTTGATATTCTTTTAATTGGGTACATGGACTCTGTACCGGTTGCTAAGTAAATCATGAATGTTGACAATCAAAGCATTGAGTTTAGTGACTGACATGATTTGGGAAAATGGTGTCGAAAGGCTGCAATACTTTTTCTTTTTCTTCCCAAACAGTTTCGACTGTGGATGGATGAATGTGTTTTTATCTTCAAAAACTTTTAGCGGCAAGAATCGAAGGTTTTAATATTAAAATACATAATGGTTGATGATGACGTCATCTAGCCACAACTGCGCCCCAAACCAATGTTGTGTTTGTACGTAAGCCAGCCCCACATCAATGACCAATGGTGTACCCTTCCTATAAAATCGAGGGGTGGAGGGGGGGGGGCAGGCGGGGCAGATAAATAAAACTAAAAGTGTTGATTTATATTTTACCAATTAATTACCGTGTGTATGACCATACATGCATTATAGAGCTGATGGGGTGCAACATCATCCACGGTCTAGAACCGCAGCACCCACACAGAAAATACTGAAAATTCCGATCGCAGGCGCCTTTCTGTTTACTTATTGATGGGTTAGAAAGTTCCCAGACTGACTTGAATGAAAACAATTATTTTATATAGTATTCAAGGATGCATATGGTTTTCTGGTGATTAGTTTTCATTTTTATTAATTTTTCAGGGGGTGGGGCTAGAGGGAGGGGCAAGAGTTCTGACGGGGGACCCAATCCCCTCCCATTCCTCGCTAGTTACACCACTGCCTTCAATAATTACAATGTGACAATGAGCCTATACGTGCGTTGTGTTCAGTCTGTGAGTGACTGTCCTTTTTATTCATAATGACGGTGTTTTGACTGGGTCGTGACCCTTGAACCCATTGGCGTTTCTGGAATGAAGAACCTGTGACATTGAGATGTTCCATATTCATCATATCTCTTGTCACGAGTTGGTATATGATACAGACTTCTGGTGCCTGACAAATAATGATGTTCTTCACCAAAGACTTTACCATTGTGCATACTGTGCGGTGTTTTTTGGGCGATGAAATAATATTTTGGAAACGCTCAAGCGGTTTTGTTCTGACCAAAAAAAACAAACGTTTTATGTCCGAAATCACAGGACAAACTTGACAAGACCTGTGACTCGCTTTCATACCAAGGTTTTTGTAAGTTCCCATCCGTGATATTTATATATCGTAATTAAGTAGCTAAAAACCAAACGGCTACCTTCTATCAGTGTAAGCGTCCACAAGCATGTGGTCCGGGTCCGTCCCCGCTCCGAATCAAAAAATGTTTTTCTTTACAATGCGTATTGACATCACCACAGACTAAACCAATTACATTCTTTAAGGAATAGTTAGAATAACTCTGTGGAATGCAAAATAACTGTTGTTTTTATGGACTTTCCAATGCCTTTCTTTGCAGAAGAATCCAACAAGTTACGTACATTAACAGCTAGTAGGGTCGCACGTGAAATTTGTTTGTTCCGTTACAGTCTCAGACGGTAGTGTAACGGACCGAGCTGGGGCAGCTTAAATAAGGTGGGCGCCCCCGGACAGGCATGCAATGACTAAATTAAGGAAACACAAATCAAAAACTACACAACTCACAGTGAAATCCGGATGGCCCTCCGTGCATTTTAGAGTTTAATACGAATAAATAATAATAACTTACAACTAAGTTATAAGGTACGGATGGGTGATAACCTAGAAAAATTAGAGAGAGAAAGAGACCAAGTATTTAAAGCAGGTGTGCTATGTAGGGGCTGGTGCTGCAATTCAAAAAATGTGCCTATAAAAGAACACGTTTTGCCAGAAACTGAAAATAAAATTAACCAGTACTTAACTGAACACAGGAAAAGAAAATCGCCGTCCTCCAGCCCTCAGTGCAGATCTTTTTAGCAGTGGCACACGCCCCACTGGTAACACTCGGTTTTATATCCTGGGTCTCTGTCTGCTTGGCTAAACCCAAAGAAACTCGAAAAATCTTAAAAGAGGCACTTTGCATTTGAAAGATTATGCCCAAGTGAAGTAAACCCACATTCCAAGTCCACCGTGACTGGAAGTCGAATTACACAAAAGGGACTCCAGTGCCCGAGGAATTTACAACCAGGAATTTGAATATCAAGCAGGGGCATGTGAATAATAACCAGTGTCAAATGAATAATAACAATGTGTTGAATACTAATCAGGGCAGATGAATATTAAACAGTGGCAAATCAATAACCAGTACATGTACATGGGATATTTAAGGTAAACTTGTTATCATAGTAACTGTATCACCACTGTCTTCCTTCTGTCTCCACAGCAACAATAACAAATACAAAGTTATAATGATATTTTCATTATCAATCAAAGCAATGGTGTGATGAAACTTGTAGATAAGACAAAGTATTTTTTAAGCTCAAACTACTGTAGTGTGTGTAACATGAAGCTATAATTATTTGTTTTGTATTCTTTGAAAGTTTGTGGACCAAGTTACAAAATGTAAATTTAAGTCTTGGGCCATTTGAATATGTAAATTACCTACCAAGGATTGTTTCAAATAATAATAATATAATAAATACGATAAAATTGCTTAAGGCATATATTATATAATTATATAATAAATACATAATAAAACAGTACTGAAATGAAATGCTCATGTTGCAAATAGTTTTTGAATGTTTTTGTTTGAAGCAGCAGTAAGATTATCAAACAAGTAATCTACAAAAATGCTAAAAAATCGGGACTCTTCCATGGACCGTTCAACGGTATCACGCCTTCGACACCGTTTTGACATTTTCTGCTTGAGCACGGGCTGTTTTCTGAGGACGTTTCTCTATGGCATAAAATAGGTCGTGGAACTGAGCTACAATTGTCTGGTGATTCCAACTGTTGCAAATAAGGTCTCTTTGGTTTTTTGACTTAAAAGAACATCAAAATATTTTTTGGGACCTCGATATGGTGCAGCCATCTTGTGTTTCTGCTGATCTAATCAGTAAAACCAAATCGAGTCTTGATGAAGGGAATTGGTTACTATCATGATATCATACAAAATAGTTATGAATAAGAGAAAGTTCAAGTTGGAACTTGACGAAGGTTTGAGTGGGCTGGGGTCTTATTTCTGTCCCGTGAAGTTCAAGCAACTGCCCCGCTGTAAGCTTCCAGGGGTTCGCTCACTTCCAGGTCCTGGTATTTACTCTCGAGTAGCATCACACATTCCGATTGTTCACCTCTAGCATTTTGAGCTCAGTGCAAAGTAGTCTCCTATTTTCACAAGCGCCCACGCGGGCAGCTACATGTCAAAAAATTCATGCATGTATAAAATGTTGAGAGTATAGTTAGTAATAAGTATATATAGTAGGTAATAAATCAGTATATGGAATATATTATTATAATATTGATTATAGTTTTGTGTATTTGTACTTTTTTATGGAATTTAATCAAAGACCCACGTTTTGACCAAAGTGGCTTCCCAGGGGAACGAAAAGGTTATCACTGATTGAGTTCCAGAAACCGTAAAAGCGTCAAAGAAAACAATGGTGTTGACAATTTTTTATGATAAACATCTACATAAAAGATATGCTGTCATGAACCAATAATTATTATTTGTTGCTGGTACATTTGTGCCATTTTGAACGGCTACTAGTTTCACTCTAAGCATGCCATAAAAACAATCTCATTTTCACAAGGGCTCATTCTATGACCTCATCAGCCTCGATTTCGGCTCAGTAATTTGTACTCAGGAGGACAATAAAGTATAGCGTTTTCAAAAACATCCCCATCGATTCAAAGCGTGACGTCATGATCGACATCTCTCCCTTGAACCACCAATTTATCATTTTGACAATCATGGACGTTTTGGACCAACTAATGAACTTTGACTACACACGTACGGCTGATTGTTTACCCTTTACTGATGATTAACTAAGTCAAACCTCCGTATTAGGTATTGCGTACAACGCATCCACGCACGTAGAATCAGAAAACAAAAAATATAGGCCTACTCGTATCGATGTGAAAGTGAGAAGTTAATTTCGGCTGTCGGTGTTCCAAAGTGCGGCTTCCGCAGAGTTTGTTGTAGGCCTATGATGGGAGGAGAGAATATCCAAGTTAAAGCAATGTTCGTATTTAAATGCAGCATGATTTTGAGTGGAAATACTAAAGTCCTTAACCCCTCCCCGCAAAAAACATTTATCACCTTCAAAGTTTTTCTTGTTAACTAGAACCCCCCCCCCCCCCCACTAGAACACCCCCATCACATTCCCAGCCCATAATGAGGGGATAGGGGGCGGTACCTATTCGTTAATGCAGTAATAATGTATACAGTAATAATCTCTATGCAATGTACACACAGTTACAATTTCTCTGATCTACACATAGAGGGCGCCATCAAACTAAAAACAGTGAAATCATTTTCTGTACGTTGAAACCCGAACCTTCGTACGATTTTTTCAGATTCATTATTTTTCCCTCAAAAGGCCAAATCTCTTCGTGAGGAATCACGTTTGATTATTTGATAGGTTTTCACTTTGACTGATCGTGAGGGAAAGAAATCGGAAATGATTAGGGGGCTTAATTAACCCAATCAACCATGTCTTTGCAAGAAGTAGACCGGCAGATATCGTAACGTAAGTAAATGCAGCCACTACTAGCGCATGAGTGCAGTAAATAGGGTGCAGTGTGAAACATTGTTCAGTCTGAGTTTCTGTACATAAACATGGCGGATTCGTATAATCCTTTCTTCGTCGATGATGAGGAAGAGCCGGTCGAGGATAGCATCGTCGCTGCCGTAGAGGCTCCAGTAATTTCTGCAGATGATGCACAGACTGTGCCCGTTATTGGTAGCGATGCACCACTGGTCGGCAAGGGTGTACAGCAGCAGGCAGGTGGACCGGTTCAACCAACGGAGCCGAGCTACGATGTGATTGCAACCAAACTGCTCAAGGTGCGAACACATTGAGTCGATTGACATTCATATTGGCCCCCAAGAGTATTGCATTTTTGTTTAACTAACTTGTACTAGTTTCATAATTTTACAAAACTTATTGAATGATAAAACATTCACCAGTCCAGGAAACTAAGTGTTTTCATCTTTGCATTGTGTTTGTATTGTAATTTTACTATTCACCAACATTTATGAGAGGTTAGCATGGTTACCGACTATATACAAAGCTTGTATTTTTCCTCAACTGGTAAAATTGGGTTCATCAATTGAAGTGGAGATCAATAGACCGATCAGTTAAGCCCTGCCCCTAAACTTATTGACCAATCACAGCATTGGCTAAAATCACCACTGTACATGTGGGCAGCACAATGTTCGTCTCGTCAATGCCACACTGCACGACATGAACGCACACGCTATAAGTACGCGCAAGCATACTTACATTTCCAATAGGATTTTTGTCGTGTCGGACTTTTGTCAGATTTTCGGTGGCGTACCTAAGGCTGATTGGTCAACACCCATGGGGGCGGGGCTTAATGGATCGGTGTATTGTCAGTCTTTTTACTAAGGTATAATGACCAACATACAATGTTACCACAGACAGGCTCAGTACTCCTATCCCAGTAGACAATACAGTAGTCAGTAGAGTACAATAGAGTACATCAAATGGCATTCTGCACTTGTTCAGATTTGTTTTTTATTTACACATTGGATTTGATTCCATGGTAGGATCGGATGGTATTGACAGCGTTGGAGTTACACACTGAACTGATTGAAAGTGGCCGAGAGCTTCTTCGGCTCCGAGATTACTTTTCCAACCCTGGAAACTTTGAACGTCAGGATAACTCGTTACAACAACAACTACGTAAGAGACACATAATCCCACTGAAAAAATAACATGTTGGCTAGCATATTCAAATATAGACCAAGACAATTGTGAAAAAATTCTAAATACAATATCTGCATTGCAAATACTACTACTGAATTGAGAGTTTGAAGGTTCCCTTACCTACATTATCAGCATTCTCAACATATCATCAGTCTTTTGTGTGTGTGGGAGGTACTCATTGCGATGAATGAGGTCATCTCTAAAAACAGTTACAGCTTTATTCAAGGTCAATCATATTATTTCTTCCCATATTTAATCAGATCGGACATCTAGCGAGACAACTTTTGACTCACTGGATCTTGCTAGATATTCTGACGATGGTGTTAACCAATCAGATGACAAGTATGCTGTGCTTGAGTTTGAACTACGGAAAGCCAAAGATACCATCAAGTCACTTCGAGCCAATCTGACTGAGGCTGCAGGTGGGTAACAGTAAGGACATACATTGAAAAGACAGTTGGGAGGATATGGGAGGGTTGGGACAACTACAGAAAACCATACAAACTGCGTATCTGTATATCATATAGTCGGCAAAGCATCCTTCAGAAACATCACACCAACTTGTGGGAGCCAGTTGCAGCTATGTACTAACCACGCCAGAAACACCGGGGCGAACCCCTTCTTTTAGCGTGTTTCTCCGTTTCTTTTACGTGCGTATTGCATATTGATACAACACACAGGACCTACGGCTTTACATCCCATCCGAAGGATGAAGCAATCATGTTTAAGTGTCTTGCTTAAGGACACAAGTGTCAAGACTGGGTCCCAAACCCACCAGAGCTTGAGTCCGGTGTTCTTAACAGCTCCGCCAAGACATGCCACATAAACTAGGAACTTTGTCATTAATAACAGATTTGTAACCCCTGCATCGGCACTAATCTATATGTGTGTTTTGGGTCTGATGGATTTGTCTTATTTCTATTTCACCAGAAAGTGAAGTTCCTTCACCGATTCATACTAAGAAGACAGCAGAAGGAATAATTGCTGAGGTAAAGGAAGCTTGGACCGTTTGATTGCCAGAGGAAGCTGCTCTTTTCCTATACTAATTTTACTAAATGGACCATGTTAGTTAAAAACAAAAGTTACAGTTTGAGTCTAGTACCTTTGTTATACTTCTTTTTATCTTTGTGACTGATAATTGACGGTTAGAGAAGGAAATATGAAGGCATATTGCTATAGAATCTGTCAATTAACACTGGCCAATCATTTACTAATTTAAAAGCACTTGACCAGTTTGTCTGATGTTTATTTCCTTGTTTCGATGGGTTTGTTTCTTGTTTCAGGAGACGATGAAACCTCTGGAGAGAAGAGCTCTTAATTATCTGATTAATGAGTTCTTACTACATAATGGTTACAGATTGACCTCAATAACATTCTGTGATGAAAATGAAGAACAGGTTAGTAAACCAACTGTAAATTGCTGAATTGTTGATCAACAAACCAAAATAGATACCTATCTATCCCTAGTTATAATACCTGAATATTTATTTGTACCAAAACATACAGGGTTTAGCTTAGGATCTTGATTGCAACGTGGTTTTATCCCTGTCTTAATAATAGCTTAGCTTTCTATCTATTGTACATGTGACAGGATTTTGATGACTGGGACGATGTTGGTTTAAATCGGTCTAGACCACCAGATCTCCTCCATCTATACCGGGACTATAATCGTCATGTCATCCCCAGTAAGGAGACAAATGAGGTAGGATGTGGAGATGATAGTATCATTGCTGAGCAATCGGAAGAAGTGGAGGCAGACCTTGGCATGGCTATGGATGAAGAAAGACAGAAGCTTGTAAGTAATGTCAATGAGGTGATAGGAGGGAGAAGGTTCAGTTGTGGAGGGGAGGTTGTGTTTGATGTCGGAGAGTGTTTTTTGAGCTGTTTTAACTCTCATGCTTTTTTTCAAAATTGTATGGAAGTTTTCCTTACTGTATCAAATCTGTATACATGTGTTGTTTAATACCTGAGTGTTTAGTTGGACTAATAGCAGAAATATTGTACCTTAACTGTGGAATTTTTTACTTCAGCTCAAATTAGGGATGAAATATAATTGATTCTGTTACTGCTCTTATTTTTTTCAGGAAGCCCAGGTTTTACAACTGCAACAAGATCTCACCAGTCAGTCAGAAGACAACCAATCACTGAGGGAACAATTACTGAAGATTCAACAGTGAGTATCACGCCATTTTAATGACCACATACAAATATATATACAAGAAGTCATCCATAACAATGAAGAAGAAATCCAGACTTTGACTACAGATCTTGACCTCAATTCTTCTGGAATTGTTGTTGTTTTTATTTCTCATGCAGGGAGGTAGAATCCTTACAGGTTCCAAAGACATCTACACCCAGTATCAGCCCAATCAACACACCACATAAATCTCATCACATCAATGGTGACATAGAGGTAGAAGCCTCATCAAAGGATGGGGATAGTGACTTAACGCCAAGGTATGGACAAAACAATGTCATGAAACTCAGTCAAATTTAAAGTCCTTGTTTATTTGTACACTTTTAATGTCTCCTTATTTGGGTTGTCCTCTCCTCAATTTCATCTAGAAAGTATGAAACAGCATCTTGAGAAGATCGATACTCCCAACCTTGCCTTGTCATCTTGAACAAGTTGGTTTTGTAAAATTTCAACTAATAATGAATCTTATTGTATCAGAATGGCGGCCGAAGGGACTGAGGGTGATGAATGTACAGATTTACCCAGCAATCTTCCTGAGGAAGATGCAGATTCACAGGGTTTCAAGTCAAGACCTGGGGAGGAGGATGTAACAGATGGACAGACGGATGAATCACCAAGGTAAACCATGTGAGGAGTCTTAAAACATTTGTAAAGAGAAGATTCATCATTACACAAGAGTTACCCACCCTGAAGAGCGCCCTCCCATTGTATCCACCATACCTCAAAAAGTCTTATTTCATTTCATAATTATCAATCATTCCAGAGATTGTTCCTTCAAGTTCATACAGTAGATGTTACCTATATCTAACCTCATGATTCCTTCCTCTTTATTATCAGTGAGATGACACCATTCCAGCGTGCCATTCTTGAAACTGTCTTGCC
This sequence comes from Marthasterias glacialis, assembly GCA_911728455.2. Lineage (NCBI taxonomy): Eukaryota > Metazoa > Echinodermata > Asteroidea > Forcipulatida > Asteriidae > Marthasterias > Marthasterias glacialis. The sequence continues at coordinate 471,021 of OU452222.1, forward strand.
AGTAACTGATACATCACAGGCTCGTCTTAGAGAAGAAGTGTCTCGTATTGCTGAGAGTCAAGAAGGAGTGGTGGAGATGCTTGCAAGATGCTTGCCTCATATTGTACCCAATGTACTCATTGCTAAGAGAGAGGTATGCTTTTTTAAGACAATATCTTTGTTCTGTAAAAGGTGAGAACCAAAGACATCTAGTTTGACTAGTTTTACAAAGTGTGACTGAAAGATTTTCTTGAACATCAACAAGTTGTATTGAGGACAATTTAACTGTAAGTCAGTGATGTTTTCATGATTGTTGTTTGTTTGTTTGTTTACAGGATTTAGTTCCTCTGATTGTCAGTACAGTCACCCTACGATCTGATCCTAATGAATTATTCATGATTGTTGTTTTGTTGTTTGATTACAGGAACTAGTTCCTCTGATCGTCAGTACAGTCACCCTACACTCTGATCCTAATGAATTATTCATGATTGTTGTTTTGTTGTTTGTTTACAGGAACTAGTTCCTCTGATCGTCAGTACAGTCACCCTACACTCTGATCCTAATGAGAGAGATAAACTCTTAAATCTACTCTTCAATCTCATCAAGAAACCTGACGAAGAACAGAGGTACACAATTAATCTCTTCAAAAATGTATTTCTTAGTATCAGTTTATGAATAGATTTGGTGTGAAAGGTCAATAGATTGATGGCATCTTGAGTTACAAAATGGGTGTTGCCCATAGGTACAAAAAAGCAAATAAATATGATAGAAATTCTGAAGAGTTGTTAATTTGTTCTGTATGTCTTTCTTCCATCTTTAGGAAAGTCATTCTGAGCGGATGTGTAGCATTTGCTAAATTTGTTGGTCCGGAAAGAGCAGAAGCAGAACTCTTACCTCAATGCTGGGAACAAATTACTCATAAGTTTCAAGAACGACGTCAGCTAGTGGCTGAATCATGTGGTGCTCTCGCTCCTTATCTACCGGTATTTATCATTATTGATTTATGTTTTGAATTAATCATTTACAACCATGATAAAAAAGACATCTAGAGTTGGGTTGACAGTTTTTTTATAACTCTTGGTTATCCAATCAATCTTAAAGCAAAGGGATTTTGTTTTTAAGTTATAGAATTTTATAATATTTTCCCTGATATCAACAAATGAGAAAGTTGAGATCTGAGATTCGGGTTTATAGCTTTTCACATTTTTGAGTAAATTATTGGGAGGTTGTTTAGCTGACTTTGTGAGGCTAATATAGAAATCAAAAACACTATCGTTGAACAGTCAGTGATGTTATATTTAACATGCTTTTATTATTTGTTGACAGAGAGAAATCCGAAGTTCCTTAGTGCTGTCCATGCTTCAGCAACTCTTGCAGGATAAAACTGACTGTGTCCGAGAAGTTGCAGTCCGTAGTGTTGGTTTAGTCTTCTCCCTTACTGAAGACACAGACAAATACAATCAAGTGAGTTTATAGGCTTGTTGTTGTTGACAAACACAAACAGAATTTAAAGCCCCAGGTTTATTGGAGGGACTGGGTGTGTTTTTGATTGGATGTTTTTGTAATATTAATTAAGAATAGACCAAAGGTCCTACTTCATCTCAGAAGAGATAAATGCATAACGTCATTGAGTTTGTAATTCTCAAGGGCACCAAGGCAACGACCAGGGGGCAACGGAGGCAATTGTCTCCGTTGCCTCCATGAAGTATCAGGTCTAGTTACGACGCTTTTACAAATCATGTTTTTAACATTTAATGGTAGGTGGCCTGGATGTTTTGTTTTTGTTTTGAATTTTCTTCATGTTGTTGGACTTTGAAACAAAATTTATGAGAGTTGAAAGGAATGCTAGTTTGGTCAATATCTGTTAACTTTGAATAAAAATGTCACCTTTTAACTCCTCTTCTCTTAGGGTCTAGAGCTGGTTTTATCGATGCTTGAAGATTCCTCAGAAGGTGTCTTAGTAGCAACAAGACAAGTATTCTTACCAGCATTTGCATCTTGGGCATACAGACTTGGACGTCTGGAATCTAACCTCATTACGGCTGTTTTGAAGCGATTGGAACTTGCAGCCATTGTAAGCAAAAAAGTAACCCGTCTAGAAAATCTGACTCAAGTCACCAACATTTATGCACTAATCTGAGCAGCTTGTTCATGGTGGTTTACACCATTGCAGCTTGGCCGCCGCACACACAGACGACGCAAAAATGGCGCGTCAGCTGTGCATATAAACCAATCAGCATGGAGGATTCAAAGAGCGTGTGCATCGCCGCGCACGTGTGGCGGACATATCTGCGGTGGTGTAAACACCCACAAACCAGCTGATTGGATTAGTCTATAAGATAACATTGTCTTATAAAGTTCTTTAACAAATCAACTGATGAGAATGTACAATTAGTTTCTATAGCGAACTAATCGATCATTTATTGCCATGTGTAGTGAGTTGGATGTCAAATAATCAGTGGAAATTACTTTTACTTGATACTTTGAAGGATCTTCAGCGAGCAAGTCGAGAGTTATCAGTTGATGAGAGAAAACTTCAACTCTTTAGCTGCACCTTGCAGTGTCTCATCCCAGTACTCTATGCTTCAGTACTACTCTCAGCTCCCTTCAATAATCAGCAAGAACTGACTGGAAATCAAGATGAAATCCCTGCCTTAGAAGGTACTTAACTTTTAGAATGATTATAATGCAGTCTTACATAGCTCATTTCACTTAGTCTTCACTGTACTTAATACCATAGCTCACAGAAAGTAACATATTTAGTAACAATAATAAGTATATCAAAATACTGTGCCTCGTTGTATTTTATTTTGGTGTCTATTCCTTTTTTTGTCCATGTTTTTTAGTAACTCAATTCCCCAAACCACTATGCCCTCTTCATGACATCGCTATCATTGTTGGAGATAAACAGAAACTAGCAGCTCTGGTGCAGTGTTTTGAAGCCTACCTCAATCAGGGGAAATCATCAGAGACTTGGAGTAGTTACAACTGGCTCCTGAATGATTTGTAAGTCGAGATGTCAGTGTATGCAACAATTAGGAGTTAGTTTTGTATTGCTTCCTAAATGATCTGAAATGTCTCAATCCATTTCTAGGATTTGAACTTGTATTTTGATTGCTAATCACCAGGTGATCATTCCCACTGATTGAAGCCACTTCATATTCCACAATCTGTAACTCCCCCCTAAAGAACGATTTCTGAAAATCACAGTCAGTCGTAGAATCAACTGAAGTTCTGGTGGCTGAGTCTTTGAATTGTGGGTTTGGTTGAGTCAATGGAATGTGGGTTTGAATCCTGGTTGTGACACTTGTGTCCTTGAGCATAAGACCTTAACTATAATTGCTTCTCATCACCCAGGAGTAATTGGGTACCTGGGAAGGTAGAGATTGTTGATGTGAATAATTAGCACACTGTTTTCCCAGTTGGCTGCCGGTGCTGCATACTCCTAAGGTTTAGTAAGGGTAGTAATAGTTTAATGCTCTTTGAGAGGCCTCGTTGGTTTAATAAAGTGCATAATAAATATTGTTATTAAATCATTGATAGTATTGTTGTGTATGATTGATTGACAGTATTCCACGGTTGTTGGAGGTGCTTGGACGCCTTGAAGCACTACACAGAGACAGTGTCAAATCCATGTCCAAACTCTTTCTTCATATCTGTAGGACGTTTGGAAAGACCTTCACCGACACAAAGGTAGCTACAGTACTACAGTTTCACAACACAACAATAAGTTTACCTCTAAATCTTTAAGCCGTCGTTTTGTTATACCGTAGGTCAATGCTAAAAAATCTGTTTTTCTTTTTTTCAATGCCAGATTAAGCCAAAGTTTCAAGCAGTATTAAACATTCCAGATGGCCAGTCAGGTAAGCTACTTTAGAAAATGATGTTTCTGAAGCTATCAAAAATCACTCGGTCTGTCTTGAAAGTTTGTCACTTGTTTGATGTCAGTTTTGAAAAAGGAGAGCAAGTATTTTCAATCATTTCACTGAGGTCAGCTGAGTGAAACTTGAGTAAAAATTACAAATCATGCATGTCTCTCTTATCAAAACACATTCGATTTCAGTTTTTTCATATAAAGATATTAAACCACCAACCTTCCTCAAATTAAAATTTCTCCTTTTCACCAATGCATTGTATCTTCATTGGGTTATTTTAGTACTGTTGATATTTTAAAAAAAAATGCTTAAATTGTTATTTGGTCTTCTGGCTACGAGATGTATGAATATTAAAATTCAATTATTTGTTAGTTTATTTACTGCATTTGTACCAGCTGGCTTTGGAGCCACTAGATGTTGTTATTTTTGTCATTGATTTTTTCTTTCAGATGCCTTGGTCTTATCTGGTCAGATGCCAATTACTCGCTCTACACTCCCTGTTTACTGCTCGGGAGTTCTTGGTAGTTACAATCGTGAAGATGATCGGAAACAACTCTCCCAGTACCTCCAAGATTCTCTGATTACTCTAGCGTTGTGTAATGCCCCAATAGACAGCATCAGGGTCTCCTTCCTGGAACTTCAGTGAGTCTCATTGGTCATCTTAAATTTACTCTTCTCTAATTTAAAGTCACATATTACGAATATGCATATTTTGCCTCTAATTGAAGGACACACAGTACAAATAAGCAGATTTTCCAGTTGAAGAACACGTATTATGAATATGCAGATTTTCAATCGAAGGACATATGAGTATGCAGATTTTCTCTCTCTAATTGAGGATATAATTATGTTATAAATATGCAGATTACCTTAGATTAGCTTTTCTCTTGAAGATGATCAGAGCATACTAATTGAAACATTGAATTGTTAAACCACTGGTTCTTTTTAGAGCCATCACAACTCATTAGAGATAAAATTACATGGTGTTACTGCAATCCGTAGAGATTGTTTTCCCTCCATGCAATGTTTCAATTCTGTGGAGAGATCTGAGGCCCCAATAGTTTAACCTTCAGTTTGTCATGTTGTTCATCTTCTTCAACCTTGTCTTCTTTCAGTACTCATCCCAACTATCATGAGCTTCTATTAGCCACTCTCTGGAGCTGTGTAGTCCATGAGTCACCGTTGGTTAGATCAGCTACGGCTAAGCTATTTGGTTCACTCGTCAAAGGTATCAATGAAGCGCTGGTATCCAGCAGGGTGGTTCCTGCACTCATTACCTTATCAGGGGATCAGGATATGTGAGTACCTACATGTAACATTTCAGACCTGTGAATCAATATCACAAAGTTGCTTATTATTTAAAAAAAAAAACAGAATTTTATTTGCTAAGCAAAATGTTACAGGGAATCGTCAGAACTAATGAACATAAAAACATGGCATTTGGCTGGTATTCCGTTTCTGCTGTATAAATCTGTCGAGTTTGTAACAAATTGCAGCGCCCAGCAGTTTCATAAAAAAAGATTAAATTGAATTACACTGTAAATTTCCACAAAACAAATAAATTTATGAAATGGAGAGAAAATGAGAGAATAAGTGTGTATTTCCATTTATTGCAGAAATGTTAAAATCTCCACCATTCCAGCATTTGGGACAATCTTAGAAAGTACATCTCAGAAAGAAGTGAGTATTACAATGTTGTCATTCACAGTGTTTCCAATCACTCTCGTCTGCAAGGCAGGGTTTAGTACAATGCATTTAGATTATTTGAAGTTTTTGCATCTTAAAAGCTAAGACTTGTCACCCAGTAACACTTTACTTGCTGTAAATAATTAATGAATGTGTTGTTGAACTGTGTTTATCTTTGTCTATATGCAGTTGTTTGTTTTCAAAGTTATGATATACTTTACAATAGTTTAATTTATTTAAGTAAACACTTGACTGAACCGATGAACTTTGGCATGTCCTTAATCATTGACTTTATACTTTTTTGTTCATTTAACAATCATTTTGTATGTATTTTATGAATGTTCCTAACTTTTGTAGTCAACATTTATCTGATTTTTTTTAATGAATTTTCTTGCATGACCTTAAGACACTAGACAGAGTGTATTCTCAGTTCCAAACATTCCTTGATGATCCAGTTTACAAAGAGGAATATAGACTACTAGAGGAAGTCATCAGAACCTTCGGCAAAGTTGGACCAAATGCTGAACCCAAATTCAGAGATGAATGTAAGTCATGTATCATTAAAGTCACTTGTTGTGGTTGTGTCAAGAATGTGTTTATGATCAGGTGTAATATTTTAAATGGTTTTGTTTCACTTCTGTCCTTCTATCGTGTTATTGTGGTGTATTGTCTTGTAAGCTTGGTGTGGATGGGGGTGCAGGTTGAAGGCATACTGATAAAATCTTTCTTTAGTATTGATCATTCAACCTTTTTGTTTGTGGTATATTGCTTCTTTTTTTATCAGTAAAATAAACACTAAATATTAATGAAGTTTAAATCAGGCAAAGATGAATTTGACGAGTTATATGTGGTTGTTTTTTTGTCCTCAGTTATGTTGCCTCGATTTGCAGCTATAGCATACACTAACAACAACACCACCCATGAGAAGAGAAGATCTACCATAGCTATGGCACTGTTTAGTGCATACAGTGCTCTCTCATGTTGCTGTATCCTTTACACAAAACTCCCTTTCCTCAAGCAAGTATTCTTAAGAAAGCTCCAGTCTTACAAGTTCAATGCCGTCAAGCTGATGCAGTATCAATATTTCATAATAAATCTTTGTGTTTCAGCTTCTCATTGCCTCAAAATATGAAAGCAATTCAGGAAACCCCTTTTCCAATAATAATGTGAATGTTTGAAGTCTGGTAATCAGTTCAAAATCTTATACTATGTTTTGGAAAATAAGTTTGACCCTTGACCCAACTATGACCTCAGTCATTTCTAATGACCTGATATGGGAGTCTATGTTACCTGGTCTGAGATGTCTTCGTCAGGATCTTGAGGTTGTGTCACCAGAGCATGAGGTCAGTTCTTTGATTTCTGTAGAATTGGACAAACATTGTTTACTTCATACACCCAGTTCTACCTTTTTTTGTTTCTTTCATAAACAGATGCGTAATAAGTAAATAAGTTCTGTTTGATATCTTTGTAGAAATTGTTAATTCAAGTTAATTGTGATTTATTTCCTCTCAGGTTGTTGTGGGATCTATGATTAAAGAATTTGAAGCTAAACTCGGAGGAAAAGAAAGGTAATATAAATTGTACAACTGTCTGCTTTTGATCTGTTAACACAATAACACAATAAAGTAAATGCAAATCAAGTGTTCCTAACCCCATGGAGTTTTAATTTTGATGATTGTTTTTTTGAAAAGGTCCTCCTCAGTGACGTCCAGTAGCAGTACAGCCTCCAGTGGATTCACCAGCAGCCTTCCCCACATGGACGACACAAGACGTACCATACTCAATAAGATTGGAGCTCAGCGAACCAAAGTAGCCAATGTCTTTCACACTCGCAAGAAGTAATCAGCAGCAAAAGAAGATGAACTGGAGTTCAGACTAGTCTTCATGTGACAGATAACACATTGTAAGGTTTAGCTGGAAATGACGCTTTATTTCTAGAACTAAACTTTGCCTTTTGGTGAGGGTTTTGCTTGCTCCTGAAGCTAATTCCTATAGTCAACTGGCACCCCATTTGGGTCTGTTGCTTTAGTACACCTCAGCGTTATGTACTGACCTCACCCCGAATTAATTAATACAGTTTTGTAAAATGATTGATGGTTGCTTGAGGTTTACCAGTACTATAAAAATAATGTTTGTATATGGAAGTATCATTCCTGTTGGAAAGAAAAGTTGAATGGTTTGGATGTGAGATATTCCTAGATTAGCAGTACTTTAAGAAAGGAAATGCTTCAAGACAACTAAATCTGCTTCCCTGGATAAATAAAGAAGCTCTTCCTTACTAGTCATCAAGAGTAGAAACCCTTATTCTTAGTATTTCTGTTATAAAATGAGACATCAGATGTACCTTTCACTCTTGAGTAAGAATTATGTCATTGAATGATAAATGCAGTAATCCCAGATCTATAAACTTAGGACTTGATGGGGGAGGGGGATTACAAAGCTAGTTCTACACTGGTCATCTGATGTCTTCTTGTCTTTTATAAGTGTCATAGAGAACAACACACTGCGGTGTGTGGTTAGCAGTTTTGTCATTGTTTTTTAGTAAAATTTAAAAGGGAAGTGGGAGGTGAAAGGTCATAAAATAATCACTGTTTATATACATTTTCATTATTGCTTATTCAGTACTCAGATAACGCCCATGTCCAGTGTGTGCTTTTCTATCTCATTCAGTTACTTCACATTGCCACTATTCTTTGATATTCAAATATTCATACTGTCATTTCATGAATGAATATGCAGTATATATTCTAAACAGTTTATGAATAGGGATTAATTTAAGATTTCAAATAAAAACTAGCCATGTTTTGTATTAATAAAATGCTTTGCTCAGTGCATATAATTGATAAAGATTTCATAATCTGATGTAACTATGATAAAATATTATATTGACATATCTTTGATTCAGCAAACTATCATCAAATTGTATATAAAATATAAAGTATAAAAATAATGATTTGTATTAGTAATGTAACAAGCAAGCGCACACACTTTCCACATGCAACATTTCTTTCCAGTATTGCTTTAATGACTTTTGAAGCTATTAATCTTTGTCAGTTTGTTAGAAGGAGACATCATTTCATACTCGGAACCGGAAGGGCCACTTCACTATAGGAAAGATCAACCTTAGAGTCAAGTGACAATTGTCAATCAATCAATTAAACCAACAATTAATCTGAGATGAAACACTGGTCAACTCATCTTGAGGAAAACAAAACCAAATGAAGACTCAACTATAGAATACTGTTTTCTTCATGTTTAAAATGATTTTATCTTTGCTTTAAATAACAGTAATAATACTGGAGTTTTATATAGCACATGTATCTATCAACAATTAGGTACTCAAGTCGCTTATTATATTATTTTTAAGACAGGTTTTTTATTTTTTTTTTATTTATATGGGAGGCATTTATGTAGCACCTTATAAGGTGCTGCAGCGCATTCAGCAGCCACTGCCAGAAACACCGGGGCGAACCCCTTCTCTTAGCGATATGTGTAACAGTTCTTTTATGTGCATCACACAACACACAAGATCTATGGCTTTATGTCCCATCCGAAGGACAAAGCAATAATGGTTAAATGTCTTGCTTAAGGACATAAGTGTCAAGACCAGGACTCAAACCCACACTCTGTTGATCAGAACACCAGAGCGCTTGAACGCTCAGCCACGACATTTAAGTTACCAGGCATGCTGTTTGAAGTTAGTAACTGTAATTTTCCCATCATGGAGTATTTAATAATTAGTGTTAATGTAAACTTCAAGTTACCTCATACATTTTTGGCAACACAAAATGGACTCGTCTGATTTCCCATAAATGGTGCTAGAGGTACTAACGTCAGCCTATGTCTTAGTTTATCTTCCATTTAAGTTAATTTGTTATCAAAAAAGCAATTGCATTTTTTTTTTTTTTGAAATGTAAAATGATAACTGAAAACACTACCAATCATTGTTTGCTTAATTGCTTTAAATCTTTAATTTTTCCCCACATTTAATGCCAACTTTTGGAGCATGTCAGTACTCTTACTTCTCGAATAATTGAGTATTGATCAGGCATAGAAGTCATATTTAAAACAACACAATGAGACTCAATAATTCATGTAGATACTGTCTTATATTTATGGCTTAAAGAATGCTTTGTTAACAGTCCCTTCTTTGTTATAGAATATCAGCTTTGTATATTAGCATTTGTATGTAAATCAAGCAGTCTCTTCACTTCATTCCACCCATGTGCAAGGGAGAATTATAAGCTACATATATCCATGTTTGTTTTAGCTTTTAATCGCATCGGATCACACTGATTGGGATTTTTCATTTCTTTTTGTACCGACATTGTTACAGATGATGTAAATGATATATCTTTCATATTGATCAGGTTTGTAAAACAGAATCTACTTGTTAAGCCGTGTAAAATGTAATTCCAATGATAGCAAGCATATTTTTGTCCACAAGCAGAAATGTATCTCCAGCACAAACCCTGTTAGTCTTAGTAACAAGTTCACCCGGTGGAAATGCGCCCATTCCCCAGTGGAAATGTACCCATTCATATAGTGGAAATGTACCCACTAATCTAGTGGAAAGGTACCCGTTCATATAGTGGAAAGGTACCCGTTCATATAGTGGAAAGGTACCCGTTCATATAGTGGAAAGGTACCCATTCTTATAAGGAAAGGTACCCTGTGTTATCGTGGAAAGGTACCCGTTCTTATCGTGGAAACTTATAGTAGCACATTTCATATAAAGTGGAAATGTAACCATTCACATGGTAGAAGTAGGGGACATGTACATCATATAACATCTGTAATGGTTGCATCTACACAGCCTAATTTCACCCAGTGTTACATTTTGACTATGTTGAATATTCCCATCACTGGTGTATTTCTAACATAAAGTATATATTTTTACCAGCAGGTATATTTCTACTTTGTGTTATAGACATTAAGTAATCCATGTAAACTGATTGTGATGACTATTTCAATCTCATGTGCAATAAATGATAAATGCTTCACAGGGAGATGAGAATTGATCCAATGTTTCTCTTGTTAAAGTTCTAAACAATAGGAGACATTTGAGATGTTAGTTGGTACCCCAGTGAGCGGTCCTTTCTATTGTTCTCATTGCTTAGAACAATACAAAGGGATCTCTGATTGGGGCACCCGCTGACATCACAAAAGTCTCCCATTAGAAATAGTCATTCACATTTTCAAATAATCGCAGCGATCAAGTTTGAAAATTGTGTCTACTTATTCACATGAAATAAGTACATTCTGTGACAATCATTTCGTTTTATTCGTCATGCAGATCTGGAACTTTATGTCCTAACCAATAAAAATACAAGTGAAACAAAAACATAAAGTTGGAATAAATACAAAGGATTGTGGTTTATTTAACTTTTTATTGAAGTATTTGGAAAAAAATCAAAAAGTGTTAAAATACCTTTTTTACCTTAAATCCATTAAAATACAACATTGGATTTCTTTTGTTTGCAAGGTTTCAAAGCAGTTTTGAACACCTTTTTGGAATTTAAACATCTGCTTTGTTTTAGTTTCAAGATAAAACAGGTCATTGTGTACAATGGTCAGTTAAGACAAATAAAAATGTTATAAATATAAACAAATTTTGAATTTACAAAAAAATGAAAACTTTAAAAGTTAATTTTATAAGCGAAGGTTATACCACTTTAGCACACTACGCTTTTAGAGTAAACAATTATTTTAATACATGAAAAATCTTAAGCTGATTGATACAATGCCCAATCAGGGTGCCTCTAATGACAATAAACTCTCACTAATACCAACATTATTTAAAACCTAATGCTGAGGTTCAACTCTAATGAAGCTAATACTGAGAATCCAGTTTTTAAATAACCCAAATCTTTGAATTTACAAATTGTACATAAAGTAGCACTCATAACCTTATGTCAGCCAAAAACAGGACACCTGCCTAAATGTCACTCCATAACTTATGGTACGACCATACTATACTCAGCTCATAATGAAATTGCACACCCCAACTATTTCAAAACATGTGTTATTCTGTAAAAATATTTGTATTTATTCATGTAGCATTGGTTGATATTATTTGGTTTGAAGAAGTAGACTGTTTTTGAAGCTGACTCTAGTTGGATCAAGTATCCATGGCAGTACCTGTTGTTGAATGAGGTTGACAGATGGTAACTGATGCTATGTGACTGTTTGGCATGACCTGCGGGGGACATTAATGTAGACAAATAACACAAATTCAGATAAGTAACATAAATAATAACAACTTTGTTCAGTGGAGTTATTGATAACTGATTGTGATTGAGGATAGTTATTGAGTTCCTTACCTCAATGATGACATTGTGAACTCCATAGCAGAAGGTCGAACCAAAAGGGTTTGTTGTGTTCATGGAGGACGCACGGTTCAGAACAACAGGCTTCTGAGACTGTCGGACAAGAAGCTTCTTCAAAGTGTCCCACTAGAAAAAGATCAACATATTTCTCTTACAACTTCAAGTTTCTTTGTTTGAGGATCAGTTGAGCTACAACGCTCATTGATATGTGTTAAACAATAATGATGTTTAGATAAATCAAAGTACACAAATCATACCTTAACAAACGTTGTGAGATTGACAACTGCACTGTCGTCACATGTTTCTGTCTCAAGACCAACCTTCACACATGGCAGAGCAATCTCAAAGTTACATCTGTGATATCTACAAAAGGAAAAGTTCAACATCTTAACTGAAAGGTTGTATCTATATTCTGAAAAACTAAGATTCATGTATTTTTCAGCTGCATATTGGGAAAATTTTGAATCTTGGCACAAGCCATTTAGCTTGCATAAAGATTTTAGGTTTTTAATTATTTGTTAACAAATGTATATTGGTTCAGCTAACCAAGCAGTGATGTTATACTTTGTTGTAAGCTTTGCTTATGTATACACTAATCCCAGCAGCTCGTTCATGGAGGTTTGCACGTCAGCCATGTGTCAACCATGCACATGTACCAATCAGCATGGTATATTCACAGTGCATGCGCGTTAACGGGTACGTGCAGTAGCCATAGCTGCAGTGGTGTAAACAACCATGGACGAGCTGCTCGGATTAGACTATACTGGTTTCCTGCTCTTGATTACCATTGGTCCCATCCCTATCTCAAACTTACATATTGAAGTTATAATGTCCAGGGTAGTTGCTATGTAGGATGAACTTCTTAGCACAGTGTGTGACTGCATCAAAGAGGATATCCTGAAAACAACAATAATAGGATTAGTTACAACAATAACGGGATTAGTTAAATAATATAAGATTGGTTATCAACAAAATCCTCATTGACACAAAATTATAATATAACTAATAATGAGTGCTGTGTTAAAAATGCTCTGAGATTTCATTTCAAATCTACCCAAAACACAATTTGCATTACTATTCACTCAAACTTTAGTAAAAATGTTTCTTAAAATAATCATTTCTTCTTTCTGCAAGAAAAACAACCTGTGTAACCTTCCAGATGTCATTTTTTCTTTCCCATCAAATCACTGTTTACATACCACTCCTATGGTGAAATAATTGAAGAAATAGTCAGATGTTCTTGGCTGATCTTTGTGGAATGTCTTGGAATGTATTCTCATCTGAAAGTAAAAGATAAAGGTAGCACAACATTATTAAATTCATTCCTTAAACATCTTCAATTCCAACACTGAATAAAAAAGTTACAAGTTGACTCTGATTAACTCTGGCTGTATCTTACCTTGTCTTCAGATTTGTAGAAGACTTTACTTGGACATCCGAGGGCACTGATGACATCCTGAGCAGAGTCTCCAAACTGCAGAGTCCTTATGATAGGACGCTGTTTGGATTCTGGTGATTTGCCAGCACCAGGACCTTTCAAAAGAAAACAAACAAACAAACAAATACGTGACTAAATATAATTAACAATTCAGTTTGGGTTTATGCTGTATTTGTTCTGTGTTCCCCTACAGACAATCCAAGTCCCGACTCTTTTCAGAACCAACATAACTCTCAAGAGAATTTTACAATGCAATCTAAATGTCCTTAGATTGTACTAACTTTTATCCCATTTATTACCACATCTATGAATAATTCAATTTTTCAGCAAAGTGTTAGACATGTCTGACTCTTACCATCTGTCAGAATAGAGAATTTTAGTCCAACAGGTAGACCTTCCTCGTTGATACCTTCAACCAAGTCACAGAATACATTACCACAGAATGAACTGACTGGAATGGCCGGACGTCTAAAATCAAAGAATAAAAAACAGTGTCAAAAGTAAGTACAATTGGTCTGTTATATTTTTCACAAACATTTCTCTAGAAATGGTACTTCATTTCATCTGATTCTTCAATTTCTACTTAATCTCTCCCAATGAACCTTACGAGTATCAACTTACTTGGAATCGGCCAGACTGCTTCCGGTGTAGATGTAGATCCGACTGACTAACACAGAGTTCTTACTTGGTAAAGGAATTGACCCCAATCCATGAACACTGGGCTATACAAAAAATAAAACCATCCAAAACTAATAAACAATCGATCAAAACATGTTGTTGTTAATATTATTTGTCAGTGCTTCATGAAAGTACATGTCTGTTATCCATAGAAGGTATTTTGCAATGAAATATAATGTCTTAAATGCTGCACTTTACCTCAAATTTGGCATCCTCTGCAATAGGAAAGAGGAAAGACAGACCACGGAAATTGATAGAGAAGAGCTGCTGCTGCGAATCATAAACTGCTGGTTTGGTGGCACCAAATGAACTGTCAACTTGCTCGATAGTTGGCTGGACAAGCGGCGAGCTAAAATGTTTCCCACTAAAAATGTGAAACGTAAACACTCATGTTAGACTCACACAGAGACTTAGATGACCTATCAAGTTTGAAACTATAGAAATCTTTTGTTGCGGTCGTTTTGTTACTTTTTATCTTTAGCATTGTACAAATATTTGATCTCATCATTCTCATCTCTTGACTTACCAATATTTCAGCTTGACTTTACTCAGGTTATAAACCTCAATAACCTAAGGAGAAAGAAAAAAAGTTCATGATCTATCTAATTTTCTTTTCTTATGGAAATTTTGTTGTCCACCACAGAGATTGACTTTAATATCTCTACCTCCAATCTCGACATTCATCATTCCACGTACACCCAACTTGATGATCATCCCAACTCTACATGGGTGTGTTCAGCTGTGGACAGATTTCACAATCGTTCTCAAGTTGGGACAGTAAATTTTGTTGGGAATGTTACTCAAGTTGAAAATGTCAGCTTCGTAAATAGTGAGTCATTTTGAGTTAACTTACTCGCAGACGCTGTATATGTGAGTCAAAGATGAGCCGTATTCCATCTTGAGCTAGATTGAGAACCAGATCAATAGCAAGGGGTACAGATTCACAGTAAATGACCTGTACCTCCTTGATGACCCGACACTGACGACGAAGGATATTCACGGCTTGAGAAAATGGCATTCCTGAATTGAAACAAATTATTCGGATATATTAGGATTAGGAACATCCATGGATTTATGGATTCTTTTTAGAGGAAAATAACTACATATTGCCAGTTAGTAGTAATACACTAGAACAGCTGTAGCTTTGCCTTCCTCCCTGGTTTGTACTAACTAATAATGTTGATACTTGATAGTGAATAGTTAGTAAAGAAAGTACAGTTATTCAGTAAAAAACATTAGATTTTAGAAATTATGAACGATCTCACTACGCCCTACTCTGACTCACCAAGCACGAACTCCCAATTTTCACTCCCAAGAGATCGGCCTGGTACCACCTCTAAATCCAACATTTTCTACTCTCCAAACAAACCAAGAGAAGTTCTTGATTATTATTTCACTGTTTATTTGATAATAAATTCACGAAATCATATTATTTAGACGTGACTTTGGTCATAATGTTTGCATCTGAAAATTGACGGGCGACATATTCACATTCTTGTTTACGTTCTGTATGATGAGACAGCTGTAACATGAGCATGCGCAGATGCTGCCTGGGTCAATACACTTTCGCAATAAACACTAACTTAAAGGGGATATCTAAGTACCCTCCTATTAAATAATAAAAACAATTCAAGACAATTTTAAATTGTTCTAATTAACACACCAATATATCAATATAACAGGTTACTATGAAACTTCATGAAACATGCTTTTATGTGATTTAAGTTATGTATAGATGATGATTAATTCCCTTGTGATTATAAGATTATATGGATGTTCTTAAATTCACACTCTTTCCATCTCATCTCATTATACACCTCTAATTTCCTTCCTCCATGACACAGCTATGTATTTTGAAAAAAAAATCAAAAACTATAATTAAAAACTATAGCATAACCGTGGAGGTAGAATTGGTGATATAATCTTATAAACAAGAATTTGCCAAACTTTGATGAATACTACTCTTCTTGCATATTTTCTATCAGAAAAAGAAGAAAAATCAAACTTATTTGTTTGGCATTTTGTAAACCTCAATCAGTATTAACAATAAATTAAATAATAAGCGGAGTAAGTAAGCGAGTTAACGACCCACAATATTTTGTGTTCCCACTATTCCGTGTTTCCCGGTCCCTACATCGTTCTCTTTTGACTGTCAGCAATGTATGTAGGGGGGACCGGGAAACTCGGTCCCTTTTGACTGTATATATATTATACAGTCACAACGAAAACGATGTAGGGACTGGGAACCAGTCTAGTGTGTACCGTCACTGCTTTTGGGGAAAGAGTGTTAACCTCGAACTCTACGTTCATCCCCATAGTTAAGCACAAGAAAAATTGACGTCATGAATAATTATATTAAAATGAAACGTTTTAACTGCGTTATAACAAAGCAGTTTAGTTCCAAACCGTAGGAGGAAAATTTTTAGTTAGTGATACATAAAATAGAAAGCATGATACTTCATATCTCGTGCTGCTACGGCAGCGCGAATAATAAAATTGGAACGATACAGAGAAGATTAGCATTGCTCCCCTGCGTAAGGATGGCACGATGCAATCGGAAGCGTACCATATTTTTCAAATTATTTTTTTTTCTCAAGAGAAGTTTATAACAATAACTTTATTCGTAAATTTGTTTTAGTAATAACTCAACATTTAATAGTTTTTGGTCTCAACACTTTCTATTTTGAAAAGTAATCTCGGACGAAAACCTTCCTGAATTAAGGATGATTTCACAAGTATCATAATCTACAAATATTAAACCTTGGTTAACTTTATATCATATAAAATCTAAAGTACGGGTTTTGAACACAGATTAATAGATTAATGGGGGTTTCCCTTCCAGCCTCGGTTTGGTTACATTACTTTGAATGGACGATAATTGAAGATGTGGAACTAACTGACAGTGACATCACACAAAAACTAATGTGAAGACAACTTTTGTGTTTAGCGCCCTCTACTGACAAAATTGGGACTTTCCCTCTCAATTTATTCTGGTCTTGTTCCCTGATTAAACTTTGTAAGGTCCTTACGTAAGTGGAGTCTCTGACTATTTAATATACTAACATGTGGAGTTTGTAAACTGCTTTGGTTGCCACACCGCTCCGTGCGAAGATTACCTCAAAAACACAAATAGAACGGTAAGTGTAACTTAAAATTTTCGATATTAGTTTGTTAACTTATATAAACCTTTCGTATACATTTTGTATTGTAAACTAGCTTTCATGAAACATTTCCTTGCAGGCATGATGGAGAAAACAAAGTTGGCAAATCATCCATAAACTTAAGACCCAGTAAAACTGGGGCGCTGTACTCCTTTTTTGAGATTTTGACGTTATCCGTCGTAGCTAGTGTAGTAGTAAAAGTAGAGTTGTACGACCGATAATGTCAAAATCTCAAAAAGGAGTACAGTGCCCCAGTTTCTGGGTCTACCATAAACTGCTAAAATGCTATTGCAACACTAACAGTATACACTTAATAAAAAAAAATAACAGGTTAAGTAAGTAAAATATCCTGCCCGCCCCTCCCTAAGATTAAGAATAAGATTAAGAAAACGGTAGCCCCACTACTGTGGCAAGGATTTTTGACATCGGTTGAAACCTTAGCCACACGTCCAACCCTATCTTTCTTGCAGCATTACCAGCAAGTCGCTGCCACAAAACCTAGCGGTGTGGCGCTGGATTTTAACAGACTAAATGTGTCCCCTCACCTCTTACTCTTAGCTTCCCTCCGGTGCTTTGGATGTTGAAGTAACGCACCATTTTATTAAAGGTATTTGCAAATAATTTTCAATTTTCTCAGAGACTTCTTCTCAGTGGTTGCATCGCAGCCATTTTACCCACAATACATCACCAGGTGGCGAGAGAGGGTGCAAACACAGTTCAACTGCTGTTTCATGTAGCTACATCATTGCGGGTAGACAGTCATCATACTCGCCTTGTGTTATGTTACTCACAATGATACGTGTACATAAAACAGTAGTTGAATTCGCGCCCTCTCTCAGTGATGTATTGTGGGTAATTAAAATGTCCCAATGCAACCATTGAGAAGAAGTCTTTGAGCAAATTGAAAATTATCTGCAAAAACCCTTAAAAAGGTACGTTACTCCAACATCCAAAGCACCGGATGGAAGCTAAGAGGTAAGGGGACACATTTAGTCTGTTAAAATCCAGCGCCACACCCGCTAGGTTTTGTGGCGGCGACTTGCTGGTAATACTGCACGAAAGATAGGGTTGGTCGTGTGGCTAAGGATACACCCGATGTCAAAATCCTTCGACACACTAGTGGGGCTACCATTTACATGGACAGGCCATGAGGTAGTTTTAATGATCGTAACCCTCCATCCTCCTGAAGACGATTCTTCTAATTGGAATTTTAAACTATGTTTTATATTTTGTTGACACACTTGATTATTATTAAAATAGTGCATTTTAGTGATTTATACCGAAATTGAAACTATAAGTTTTTGGGTGTCACTATTGACAGGAAAACTTTTTTCTCAACATGATTAAGCCTGATGAAAGCACAGAGTGTGGATTTCAGAATAGAGGTACTGATCCCTGTGGATCTTGCCCATTCTCACGGAGAACAGGAATAAAAATTGGTGATCGGAATTAGATGGCATGATAAAACAAATTTACTTAGTAATGAGTTGCAACACTACAGACAAGGACTATATTTTGATAGTAATCATTAATAGTCATTACTTAATAACAATACAAATACTATTTATGAGAAATGTATTATGTTTTTGAAAAAAAAAACAGTTAATAAGTAATATTTATTTACCTCCATTCTACCTCCATTCCATGGTTACATTGTGGATTTGAATGAAAGTTTGAAAAAGATGCAGAATCCAACTGCAACTTTTGCTTTCGTTATGTCAATAAGAATAACCATTTGTTAATTAATGTACTTTTTTGTCATAGTGAAAAAAAGGTGGTGGCAATGTTATGTTTCATACACTTTTTGATTCTTGTCAATGAGTATATAATCTTTTTCTACCAGATGTAAACATTTTAGAAATAATGCGTAAACATACATCATTTTCTTTACTACAAAAGTGTGCTAAATTATAAATGTAGGAAAGGTTAAAATGAAGAGAAACTTTAAACTTGATGATCATTATTTGAAACAACCGTAAACCAAATAATTTGTTTTAGAGTGTAGGCTATTTAAAAATGTGAGACCGATGTTCACACAGGGGATAATCGTAACCCTTGATCCAGCTCTAGCTGCGATAACAGTAGCCCTCGATCCTCCCGATACACCAATTGTTATTTTTAGAATGATGTTGATTAGTTTTGCAACTGATGGGATGGTACTCCTCCGTGAGATCCTGTTACAGGAATTCATTTTGTCTTTGCAGGATACAAATATACCAAAATAGACCCCAGTGTTGAACTTAAAGTTGCAAAAAAGTATTCTAGAAATCTTTGGAGTAATTCTACTTGCTGTGTAATAAGGGATGATGGGTTACATTTGTATCTATGTCTATTTCTGGTCCATGAAACATTCAAGTCTGTGTTTGAAGGTACTGATTGAAACACTCTTTCTCTTGGTCACATTTTGTCAGTGAGTCGACCAATAACTACATGGGTTGTGTGTGGTGGCACAACTTTGAACGTGTAAAAGATAGCATATTGCATTTTGCAGGCTGGATAAGTTTATCTATCGCTCAAAACCACAATGGATGATATCGAATGGTCAGACAGTGGGAGGTTTAATAAGCACTACCTACAGTCGTAAATTATTCCATTAATTACAGTTGTAAATTATTCATGCACACATAGAAACTTAAACATTAGTCGCAAATGTTACATCCTTCCTAGACAATCTGAAATTTCCACAGGAATTCACCTTTTTGTAATAGGTCTGTCCCCTTTAAATTCTACTGGAATACATGATTAAAAAGTTTCATACATTACAGTGAAAATACTTTACTTTTGTTTTTGTTTTTGTTTTGTTTTTTGTTGAATGTGTTATTTTTGTTTGGTTTTGGTGATCAGCAAGATATATGCACATCTGAATTCCAGTCAATATGACGTCTCATCTTTTCGGCTAATTCACAGACTGTCTTACAGCCATGTCTGTCAACCCTGCAGCTTTTCCTGTTTGTCTTCATCTGTAGTTGTGCATTTCTTTTCATCCTAGATTGATGTCTTGCTGTAGAGCCAATCCAGGCCAGATTGTTCCTCTGCTTAGGGCTCTCAGCCCTTCTCTCTTACAATCGATATCAATTTCTTCTGTTGTATTTTTGGATCTTTGGTATTCTGTTACAATTGCACATTTATTTACACACAGGGTATACCTAATGGCTAAACTCAGACACATTTCAATCCTTAGGGACTCTGTGTTGAAACATGTTTGTCATTAATGAAAGTGAACATTGTTGCTTTCTTAATCTTAAGAAGTGGTTTTTGTTATTAAATTGAGATAATATGTGGGCTCTTTCAGTCCAGTCTGAGAAGGATTATATACTTTGAAATGTATTGTATTTAAAAAAAAAATTGTCCACATATTATATATAAACAAAAAAAAATACAAATACATTTTAAACGAAAGGCAAAGAGGAACAACCCAATGAATATACTTGACTTACTGAATAATAATATTAATACAAAATCTTGACAATTTATTAGACCATTTTGTTAGTTTATTTTCAAGATACATTTTGTAAATGGGTTGTTCTCCAGGCAGCATGAGGTCTGTTTTGACTCTCTCAGGTAGTCAGTTTCCCTTGTGGTTTATTGCTTAAAACCCCAAATGGAGATTTAAAAAAGGAAAATCACAATTTCTTCGGCGAGGGAGGTCATGTGGTATGTCCTTTTTGTTAAGCCTTCTCAGAATTGTTAGAATCTATAAATTGCTTTCAATCAAAATCAAACCTATAGTGTAAAAGTAAGGTGTGTCTAGAGTATTATGCTAATCTATGGAGATGCAGTCAATTTGATTGCTTGTAATTATTTTTTTTAACTCTTATACTTGAGTTTCAGAAGTGAGGAAATCAAAATAATTTCCTAAGAACATCATTTCATTTATGTTGTGGTGTAATCATAAATTTCCAAACATTTTAGAATGTTCTTATATTTATAGAACGATAAAGTTGCTGTACACATTTTGTGATATTTATAATGTTGACATTGAAGTTTTCATAATAAGTCACTATTTTTATCTTGGAGCTGTTCTGGTTTGGTTTTAGTCATCATGAACTCTCTGCTAATTAGAGACATCCCCGTAGGATAGAATCTACAGTGTGATTTTCCGATGGCCTCGGTTTAGCCATGTCATTGTGATTCAGTGCAGTGTTGCACAGACACGTACATGTAAATACGTACATTGTATATTATCAAATATTTATTAGCCATGTGTGTTTCTTTATGGGGTCCAGAGTAGTCTCTGTATCCCTAGCTAAAATGCTCAGTTTTGTAGGTGGCTGTCTTTTAGTTAGTTATATTTATTTATTTTTTTGTGCATGCCAAGATGCGATCATGGGCAAAGATATATCAGGCACAGACTTTACCCACGGCACCCACAGCAACTGCCGTGGTGCCCTGTGCTTTTGCCGTGGTGCCCTTTGCAAAAGATCCAATACAAATTTACATTTTCCTCATAAAACTTAAGTGCCCCTTACCAGAGGAAAATTGCTGTGCCCCTTCAAAAGCGAAGTTCAAGGCCTGATATAGGCCTAGAGTTGGTTATTCATTATGAACTACTGTGTAGTGTTTAGATTGCAGAATTTGATAAGGTGGGTCACATGACATATATGTAGTGTACACACAGAAGAGTACAGGATGGTACATTCAACTCATTATGTGTTCAGGTACGGTTCAGCTTTTAATAGTAGAGAAGTATTTTAGTTTATAAGGCTGCATTAATATGGTTGTATAAAGTAGCCTTCATCTCACTTCCTCTCTCTCTCTCCGCCCCTTGGGTCTGTAAACAAAGAGTTAAAAACCTACCTTGTGGATATTGACCCACCCATGGCAATGCTTCCATGAACTGGTGTCAGAAAACATTATTTGATTCATTTTTGGGCGGCTAAGTTTCTTTCCCTTCTAGATAATCTCTCAAAAGTAATATCCTTTGTGGACTGCAGTGAGTGAATCTAGAACGTGTTGCTTATAATTAATAAACTAAGTGAAAGTGAGCAGTGGCTGTTAGTGTTACATGACTTACAGCTTGTTGAACAAGGACTTTTCGTTAGTTTTGGCTACAAAGATTGTAGGTAGGCCTAATGATTGATGTTAATAACATCTCGGATTGTGGGGATGCACTCTCCCATTCCAATCCCTTCTTGGAAAAGTGATGCCGTTGAAACTTAATGTTAACAAGTAAAGGATTGTTTCTCCTCGGAACAATCACTTCTGAGAAAGATTGGTTGCCTTAAATTTGTACATCAACTACATGAAGTAATGAAAAATGATAAAGATGGCTGTAAAACAGTGTAGAAGGATTTTGTTGAAAATGTCTTGTAGTAATGAGACTTCTTAGAATGTCTGAGCCTAAGTAAAAATATGGTTCTGGTCTATCGGCCAGAGGCATGGGTTTATCCTCATCATGAATGATGATCCCCTACTGATACACTAATTCAATGGAAATGCACTTTCTCGCAATCCAATTTGGTACCAAGTGAGTGTTTAGGACAACTGTCTGAGCTGTAAAAGTGAAGCAAGAACTTAAAGGGAAGGCAGCACAATTTTCCTTTCTCTGATTTCTAAAACCAGATAATTATTATGATAGAATGATTTTTCTGTGTTTTATAGAAAATCTGTGCTAAAAAATGTGGGATGATGCTGCTTTAAACCAAGAAATAACTGCAAAAAAATATCTGACTTCATTTTTTTGAACATATTTATTGGCCCCCAAAAATAAAAATAAATCTCAAAACCCAAAGCCAAACTATTTGGGTGAACTTTAGTTTTAGGCATGAACTATCATAGAAAAAAAATGACACACCTAGAGTTCTATGTACTTTTTGTATTGTACTAATAATCTACAAATCCCCCTTCCCGACATCTAGTTAATTCCCAGAAAACATGGTTTGCCTTACAGCATAGTGTAGGAATATAAGTCCATATAAGATGCGTCAGAAAAGTTCTTACACCTGCTAAGGTTGTGTTCCAGGAAGTGTAGGGATTTCAGTCTTAGAGAAGAAGATTTGATCCAAAGTGAGCTTGACTTGCTCAAAATAAATTGGTTGTTTTTAGAGATGTTTTGAAAAAATAAATAGCAAATTACAAAGCTGCACTGAGAAGCTGGTATTGATTCATTTTTAGTCACTTTTACTGCAAAAGAATGTAACAATTTTTCAAACTAATATGTGGATGTGTGCAGATTTGCATAATGAAACAATGTTTTGTAAGATGTTATGAAACAATCCATGCATAAGACTGTTTATGTTCATGAGTTTGATTTGGATCTCAAGATCAAATTTGACTTCAGAGTGTACCTTCTACCTTTGGCAATGTACATACATGTGCATGTAGGTATGAAACTATAAAGCAGAATAATGAACAACTTGGCTTCATTATGATGCATTATGTAGGCTAGGTTTCAATCATATGACATGCTAGCCTCCAGTATTATGCTATTGATTTATATCCAAGGAAGATTAAGTTACGATCATCACACCCCCAGCATCCTTTATGAAATGCGCTCACTCTTGTCTGATGAAAAAGTCTTTAATTTAATGAAAAAATTGTTCACAAATAGAACATAATTAGCAAAATATCCGTATAAATATTATAACCATGGCTGAAGTTGTTGACTATGAAACTTTATGCACATTTTTGACCTAGTTAGACATTACAGTGCTATATTCTTTCCTTCCATCTTATAGATATTAAAATTGATGGTATTATGATAAATACATAACTTTGACAAATTAAGGAAACTAAATTCTTAAAAACTATTGTGTGTGGATGTAATGCAAATTTAGTCCAAGAGAGGTTACAATAACCTTTCTCTCCTCTTCAGTTAAAAGTGAGCTCTGGTTTTATCTCTTTATTATAACTATAAAATAATGCATAATTTCCTACCCCAAGGTAATTTTCAATTCTTTATCTCATAAACAGAAAACAAGTAAATAGAACACTGCCATCAACGCCATCTCCCATTCCCTTAAGAAAAAGGTTGATGAAATGCTGAATTACTACAGGTACGTGAGTATAAGATAAACAAGTCTTTCATTCCATGTGGCCCAACATCATTGAAATTACCTGAGCGCAGTGGTGATATGACGCATACATTATTAGTTCACCGTCAACGAATAGGAGCATGTAAGATAGGTCTCTTACTCACAGCCTGCCTGTCATCTACCCAGAACCTTAGCTTTGTTCAGTCTCCTCTTCATTTTACAGTTGATCACCATAGGAGAAGGTTGCTTCTGACTGAGAGAGCTCATTCCAGAGCAAGCTGAGCTTGTCCAAGATGACAACATCAAATTACTTTGAGTCATTGACGAAGTTGAAGTTGGGACGTCAGACGACAGTGGGTCCAGATAATCAGGAGACTTACATCACTGAACTTGATGCACAGTCAAAGTAAGTTTTTCTCTTTCTTTCCAATTAAAAAAGTTTATTCGTACAAAGTTTTTTTAGTATGCGGTTGTTCCCACTATTTTTTCTGGATTTTTCCCTTTTTCTTGGTCGACACAATTATTTTAGAAAATTTCTGGAAACATTTTCAACTGTAATGAAAATGTTTTTTGACTTTATGATGTCCAGAAGTTTATGGAAGACTCTTGAAATCAATTTTATAAATATTATGTGCACTTTGGAAAACTCTTACCGTTAATCACGCAACCTGTTGTTTTTACTGTCCCAAAAAATCAAAGAAAGTGAGGTGATGAATGAATGATTAAAAGCACGCAAACATAATACAAATTTTTATGTGTTTTTTTTTTTTTTTTTAATTTTTTTTTTTACAAAATCTGAAAGGATCCTCACAGTGGGCTTGCTAATTGAAAATCTCATTGAAAGCATTCAGTGCATGAACCAGTACAGAATTTTACAATCTCTTTTGATACATTTTTAATGGCCTGCTGTTTTCAACCCTTCTTCTCAAGCAACTTTGACGCTATCTGCTGATATCAGCGAGTTTATGTAAAGTACTCCGGAACATAATGATTAATGAGTTATTTGTTTACTGATGGAGAAGGCCTTGAATTTAGAAAGGAAAGCACAATTTGCCTTCAGGCCATGAATAAATTAATAATGTTTGTTGGAAGAGAGTGAAATTGATCTACACTAAAAGAGAGAGAGCGAGAGGGGGTTGGGTGGTGGTAGAGGGGGGTGTTTTCATGTCAACGTTTCTTCTGGCTAGATCAATTATTACTGAGACAGAAACTCATAAATGAATTACGAGAAAGGAAGGGTAGGATCGGAAGCCTTTGATGGTTGAACGACTATCTTTGACACATCAAACCAAACTAGGCTTCCGATAACAGAAATTCTCCAAGTGTAGAAAAGTTTTGCTTTACCGAAAGTGGCAACTAGCCAAAATGTGTGTGACTGGTTCCCTGAATATGCTTGTTTTTGTAAAATAATATTGGTTACCCCTCAAAAAAATAGTACAGCAATAGTACAAATCTTACATGCTTTAAGGTGTGGTACTGTTAAGACCTCTCTTGATGTCAAGTCCAAGCAAAATTAGATCTCTTGAAAGAAATAATTAATCTAATAGATTCTAAATGACAAACCATCAGATATCGTAATCAAATCATTCCAGTGATCAATACTTCTTAATTCTCTGATAAAAAATAAATAACAATTAAATTTTATATGGGAATATTTAACAAATTTAAACAAATTGTTGAAATCTTAAGGATTAGAGTGAATGTCTCTTGCACAAGAAGTACAATGCCTTTATTCTTTGTTCTTACTTGAAACACTAAATAAGGAGATTATTCATTAGTACCCTTAGGGTGTTTACCTCACCTGTCTGCTAATCTCATTTAGTTAATCAATACTACGGTAATAATGAAAGAAAGTGAACAGATTCAAGTCTTAATTCAAAGTTAATAGATTAAAATTGAATCATAAACGCAAACATTTCCCCACTGTACACAGAGACTCCTTGTTTAATTATTTTCCGCTTACTTTTTCAAATTCCGTGATAAAAGTAGCAATCTTGATAAGGCCTACATTTACACCTACTTATTTGATTTTCGTTATCATCTTACTCTACAAGCCTAGATTTTCATACTTAAAGGGCAAGATTGATTGGGATGTGGAACTTGTTTAATTGAAACATCTGTAGCTGTTGGTTAGTTCCAAGCCGTACAATGCTGTCGTTACACGGGCCTTAAACATGTTAAATGAATGAGAGTTGTTTACAAATACTGAATGTTTATAAGTGTAATGTGATGATATTTTCAAGCGTTGAAAGATGGAATGTTCCATTCAATGAGGCGAGGCTGAGTTGAATGAAGCATTCCATTTTTCAACTCATGAAAATGTTATTGCTATTGCAAATGCATACATTCATTGTCTTGTACATGTATAACATCCAAGTAGATCTTTGTCATATGATTGGAGGATAAACCCATAAGAATAAACCAAATGTATGAGATTGTGTTCTGACGTCCACTATGAGGGTGTTTTGTACTGCTGTGTATAACGTATGATTTGGTCTAGCATGCAATAAATCAAATGGGATTGAACGAAAATGCATGATGAATGGAACCAGAATGCATGGTTTATGACGTAGGCCATGTAATGGTTTGATGAATGAATGCCTCGTAACTTACAAAGTCCTCTAATTAAATGATAGGGATCTACTTAGGTGTATTGTCATCAGGTAGTACAGTAGAGTGTGGGTTAGCCTTGATTTCAAGGCTGTTAGATAGCTTTGCTTACTAAACACCACAACCCCAGCCACCTGAATGCAATGCAACCCCAGTTGCCCGATGAACTCACAGCGCGCTAGCTCTGTGAGCCCGTACATACACACTGCTAGCACCTCCACACAGCTTGCGCCACAGTTCTAGCGAGTGATAGGACTGTGGAGGAGCTGTGTATGGGCGCAGTGCAAGTGGTGTGTATGTGTGGGGGGCTTGCACATCTAGTGCATGGTGAAAGCGTGGTATGCTATTTTGGGCGGCTAGGGTGGCATCACATTCGCACAGCTGGGGTTATGTTTAGTAAGCAAAGCTATTGCACAGCCTTGAAATCAAGGCTAAGTGTGGGTGCATTATGTAGGGTACACATGTACAAATTCTGTTTCTGTAAACCATTTCTGCAAAAATGCTTAATGGCTATAGGTCATTTTGGTTGGTAATCATTTTGCTTTTTTAATTGATACATATTTCTGTAACATCCTCAGGAGGTTTGAACATTTCCATGGAAACCAGAAAATTTGACAACCTCCTTCCAATTATGAACACTTTCTCAACAATTATCAAGTCATCAGTTTGAAACAGAAAAGAGTGATTTTTTTTAACAAGCCCTTTTCATCTAATCGCACATGCCGACAAGTTAAATGGAAAGACCCATGTTGCTATGAGACATGCCTTTTGATCAACTCTAGATCTTTTCACTAATGTGGCAGGTTCCGAAATGATTTGCATCTATTTGCTAAAGGTTTTATGAACATCAAAGGTACAGCCTTGGCTGGAAGTCACGAGTTAATCAGAGTGAAGTGAAAACTGATTTTCTAATGGACTGTCTTAGTGGGTGGGTAATTTATTTGAAAGCGCTGTCAGGTTTACTAATGTCAGTGCTTATTACCTGCAGAAGGGCCAAGTTCTGCAAGGTGAGAGCTTGAATGCACAACTTAAAGAACAAGTTATTGCAGACAGAAATGTACATTTCTTTAAAGCAAAAAACAGGAAACTATTTATGGCAAACAAAAGTGGTGTGATCAGTTTTGTTTTTATGTTCGGTGTTTGATATCATAACAAACTATCAAGTTCTGTATTGCTTGACAAGTTTGGGTTGTTATGATTTCATGATTCTCAATTTACCAAAGATGAGTCTGACTATTTTGTCTCCACTGCCTCTGGGTTCAGTTGCTACATTAGGATTATCAAGATGGCTACCTGATGAGGAAGGTCCGATGGGTTGCATCGAAGCAGTTCCTTTCATCTCTTGTAGGCCTCCATAAATCAATGTTTTCCATCTCTTTATAATCTTTGAAAAGGAAGGTCCCCTTTCTATGATTAATAAGCAAGCACACAGGTCTACAAGATCTCTGTTGTACATATGCAGAGGATCATTACAGGGGATCTAATAACGCAGCATTAAAAGAAGCAAACGCTAGAAGAATATAGGGCACGGTTTACATCATCGTTCATTGATCTCATCTTCATCATTCTCATATTTCTCAGACTATGAAGTAGGTCTCTCACCATCTAAGGAATTGGAAGACATTTGTAATGTCTTAGAGGTAATTGTGCAGTGCGGAGCTCATAATGCTGAGTGCTTTCTAATTCCTTGAGCTTTTTATTGAAGGAAGAAAGATCAGTAGGATTTGTGCTCTGTATTGGGGAGACCTAAGAAACAAAATGAGACTGTAGTGATGATGTCTGGATAAATCTGTTTTGAATGATCAGTCGTTTTAAAGAGGGGTACGGTGCACCCACAATATCCTAAAATTTGTAAAAGTAAATTTTTGCTTTTCTCAAATGTGTGTGGACTCTTTAAATAAGAAATAAGATCTGCAACTGATTTGACAATGTAGCTTGCAATGGTTGAACTCAAGCTTTTTAATAAAAGTTAAATCATGATTTGATTAATGTTGTGCAATCTCTTTAAACTGATTCTCTTTGAGGTTCACAATAGCCAAGATCAAATATTGCGCTCCAATTGTTCTGCTAGGCTTGGCGATAGACGTTCTTGAATGCATGTGCACTATTTAGTTGGTAATGACTCACGTAACTAACAGAGGGGAAATTGTTAAATTCATATGAAAATTAAACCTTGTAAAAATAATTCAATATAATTTGCAAATTCTTTGAGCATTTTAAAAAATTATACAACTTCAATCATATGATTTCAATCTAGAAGTTACGACTGAAAGAGATTGTGTTTTTATTCCCATGGTGTCTTACTAACGTTCTACTATGTATTATTCATACAGGTTATGAAAAGAGAAATTAACAATTAATGATGATATAGTCTCCACATTGCAATCCTTGAAAATATAAAAATTGTTAACCATGGGTAAAATATTGTCTGCAAGCTGATTGCCATGGAAACGGCAGACCAAATCTCCTTGCTCCGTACATGGAGATTCTTGCTCTGTAGTAGATACATACTTTATGAAGAGATGCTGTCGGCAAATTTGCCTTCCACTTACAATCACGACGACATGACAACGTTTATCAAACTTGCCCTTTATGTAATTAAATGGCTGCTTCATTATTGTCGCACAGTCCTTCAGGAAATGAACACACCATTCACTGAGTAGGAGAGCAAATGGTCTTTTACATTAGAGGGTGATGGATGCAAGTGCAGTAGTTGTAGAAATGATCAGAAAATATATAAAAGGCAACCGATGCTCATTTTGAACGAATGTTGTTTTTAACGAATTGTTTGAAATGGTGAGAGCATTTTGCGAACATCTCATGAAATATTTGTGATTACATCGTATGTATCAAGCATTATCATTTTATGATGGTCCACACCCTGAGGTTTGCTATGGCCGGCACTCACTTATATTTATTTTAAATAAACTTATTGTTTTATATAACTTCCAATTTTTAATTTTACTTTTATGACTGCATTTCACAGAGTTAAAAAGCCTCAATTAACCAGAACAAACGATTGATTTTCTTGTCGATCCAAAATACTTGCCAATCTACTTGTATGAGATTCAAATTATGCGGCAGTACCTCATTCCACATGACGTGGTGTAATCATTTCACATAATGCATGATCCAATAATTAACCTCATTACAAGGAGTTAAGCAGTGAGTTCAACTCAACCATGTGTCCTTGAACAATACTTTACCTCCTTGTTTCTCCTTAACCTACAGCTCGCTGTGTGGGGGTGATCCCCTAGTGGCTGCCGTTTGCTCTGACAGTGCCGTTCACGTCTACTCCAAAGGGACACTGATGCCGATTGGCACGTTCCAAGGTAATACCATTCACAGCTTTTTAAAGCCTCCTCACCGGCTCAATTTGTTCGTTTTCTTGTAAGTCATAATTGAGTTGTGAAATATCCAGGCATGGGTCATATCAAATTTCAACCCTATTTGATCAGAGCTTTTTCGGTATGCGGTAAAAGTAGTTTGATTTATTGAACTTGTAAAATTAACTGACACCTGTTATTTGGTCAGTTTCTGACACTCCCACACAATCTTATAATGCATTTTTTGATGATAAGGAAACCTGTGCTTTTAGTCTTTTAACTTCATCAGGTCTTCGGTCATTCGGCCAGTTGGTCACCATTATTCCCGAAATACTTGGGACAGAATATGCCCATCTTCCAAAGGACCTTATTCCTTTGAAGTTGAGTTTTATCCTCAGATGCCCATATGACTTGCAGACCAACAACTCTTGTCGTACTTGACATTTTAAGCTATTCGGTTTCCCAGGCGCGTAAGAGGCCAAGATACACAACTCCTGTCCCCTTTTTTCCTCCCTTCCGTTTCCTTACCTACTCTAAATAGACACGCAGAGTCTTTTACCCACCAGTGGTGGTAAGGCTTCAGGCAATTGAAGAAATTGACCATACTGATTCTGTAGTTTCCTCCTTGCCTGGAACTTCCGTCTTGTATAGAGAATTCTACACTTTCTGAGGGACCAATGCTTGCTGATTATAGGAAAATACCAACCGTGTGTCGGGGACGGCTTCGACTTTTCCCTCTATCTTCTCCATAGTGAAATGAAGTGGGACAACATCCTGTCCATTATGCCTGATGTTGTTGTACATTGATATTTACTTTAGACCGATCAATACAAATGGTTTGTGATCATTGATGTGTGTGCATGCTGTTGGAATTTCCAAAGAGAGCCGACATTGGTATGACTTCCATACACTAATGTGAAAGCTCCCGTGAGGGTCATGTGTGCGTTAGAGTTCTCTTGGGTATCACGATTTCATCTGATGTGAATGTGTGTTTGGTTTGAAGTAGATGCAATGACCCATACACAAATTGCTTTTCATCTTGATAAGGAAATTGCCATCATCGTGTTATGGGCACGATGTGTCGCTACATATTGCCCGCTACAAATACAGGGTTTGTTGAGATGCCAGTCCTTGCACACGGTCCTTGTGCTTGCGCATGGGAAATCCATTCTTGACTTTTTGACGGGGAAAAAAAGCAAATAATGGAAGAGACTGTAAGAGGTTGATGTCCGTGTTTATTTTTGCCTTAATACAACAGAGAATTCATGTGATTGGAATAGACGCTAAGAAAATATTTTGATTGCTCTTGTGAATCTTGGTAATATCACAAGTGCATTTTATGAGTGTATGATGTATTGATCGTCATGCTTTTTTTTGTAGCTTGGAAAATGTATGTGTAATTAAACAGAGAGTTGGTGGGATGAGGGTAGGTGAGCAGAATAAATTGTGGATATTCTTTGTATGGAGAAGTTAGAAGAGTAAAAACATCTGTATGTTTTTTATATCAAG
Source organism: Marthasterias glacialis (assembly GCA_911728455.2). Lineage (NCBI taxonomy): Eukaryota > Metazoa > Echinodermata > Asteroidea > Forcipulatida > Asteriidae > Marthasterias > Marthasterias glacialis. The sequence continues at coordinate 502,586 of OU452222.1, forward strand.
TTTTGTAAACAACATATTGTCAAACGTGTGCCATACATAAGACCACCGTAGCTTTTTTCCCCTTGAACCGGGCAAGTTCTGTTGTGTTTTTTTTTACTTTTTTATTTATTGATTGATTTATTTATTTATTCACAATCCCTTAAAAAAGAAAAAAATGAAAACATAAAAACAACCATAAAGGAAACATTCCTTTTTTAAAAGAACCATTACAGACCTCGGCAAGCATGGCACAAGAGCATTACAAATTTTCAAAAACAATAAAAAAAAAATTTTAAAACACACAAGGGAAACTGACTGGGTAAATTTTTAAAATCAATTTTGGGGTGATCAAAGAAAAATTGACGGGAGTGGGATTTGAACCTGCGACCACCGACCGTACGTACTGACCAACTACCAATTGAGCTATCCAGCCCTAATGATGGCGGTTTCCCTATTTTGTCAATATCTTTGTTCAGGGGTGCTATTCAGAAGGAATCAGGGTGCCAGTCAGAATGAATTGTTACTTTTTTGTCCAAATATTTAAGGTATGAAAATATAGAAATAAAAATAAAGGGTTGTAAGTTAATGTTAATACTTGACACAGTTAGATTTATATGGCACAGTGCAATTATACCTCCAGTAGTTACGCTGGCCATCTGTTCCTGTACATGTAATGTCAATGGCAATTAAGAATTGGAATCAATATCTTTATTTAATGGCTTTAGCACAAACTTGGTACATATTTGCAGGGATTATATCTACACAGACTAATGAGTTAGACAATCAATATGGTGAATCGATTAACTAAGATGGGTTAATCTTTTACTATAATCATTACCGTCTGGGAATGAAGGTAATGGATGCTGCCTGTGTAATATTGTCAGAAGCTTTGTTTAATTCGGTCACATCCTTCAAAATCATTTCCCTAGGATTGACTTGCTTCAGAACCAACCCAAAGCTTGCCATGTGTAGGTGTGGAGGTACTTCCAAAATGATGGGCTTGAAAGGTTTTTATTTAAATTTTCTTTAGAGATTGTGATAAAAAAAAGGTTAAGACATTTGTACAACTTTGATTTGTTAGTGAGAATCCATGTGAATTATTGTTTCTTTGTTTATTGTTTCTGATCTTGATTTTCCCTTAGATTTTTTTTCAAGACATTCATTAATAAAAGGCTCTCTCATGGTAGATTTTGTAGAACCTGTCAGGAAAATCTTTATGCTTAGTAAGCTTTTAGAATAAGACAGGACTATGAATTATAAAGGAAGACTTGATCTTATTTCACCTATTTCTTGACCAAAGTATCATTTGTCTTCTTGTTGGCAGGTCATAGCGACACTCTGTCTGGAGCAAGGTTTGGGAAACGTAATCCTAATCTCTTATTCACATCATCCAAGGATGGAACAGTCAGGTAGGTAGGAATAATTGTGGCTCTGGCTAGAGGAAACAACTTCACTTCATTCCCTTTTTTCAAACCAGGAAAAACTGAGGATTTGATGAAGTTGAAGTTCACCATGAACTGACTAGTTGTAATGTGACTTACAAAGAGAATACAAACATAACTGTTGCCCGCTGCTGTATATCCAATGGTTCGGTTTGTAAAAATCATTGTTAACTTACTTTGAGGGAAAGATTATAATGCATTACTGTAAGTGTTATAACTTACTGAGTAATCCATGCCCATCTACGCAAATTTCAAAAGTTTGTCTTTTTGGTTGGCATTTGTCACCTTCCAGCGCAAAGATGCCGCATTGAATTTCCCTAAAAGATTGAAAGAAAAGACAACGTTGAATTGACCTTTACTATGGTGAGAATTCTGCTGAGAGAGCGGAACAGTGTATCCCGTTTGACACGCCTCCTACTCTGGCCTTTACGATCATCTCAGTAGATGAACCCTAAGGTTTGTCCATCGATCCTTTAGGGCTGCCTTTAGACGACAGGTTTTTAACGCCGTTAGAAATGACTGCATCACCCTGCGAGGTCTTCAGATTGCGGGATGATGGTGGAGCCTTCAATTCAGGAAGGAGATAATTTCAGATGAATATTATTGAAAGGGCGTTCATTTGCGTTAAGAACAAAAACAATTCAATTCCTTAAATTTGCCGATAAATTGATTTGAATTTGAGATATTACATGTATTTAATTAAATCTCTTCTCCGTCAATTCTTATTTTGTGAGAGATTCAGTTTTACTTTTATCTTTCTGATAAGAAGAAGTCTTTGAATTTACTTGACTGGTCCACATCTTGAAGACAGCTGCTATATTAAAATCCGTGTTTTATGGGCTACTTTCTTTATGTTGCTCTCTGTAGAGAATTCTTCTTGAGATATAAATATTGATTGCTACATTGCTGTAAGACTCGTTTATCTTTTAGAGTTATCCATTAGAGCTCAATAGTCAGACTGGCGGGGGACATCAACAGTTAAAGTAGTGGTTCATCAACTCCATCCAGATCTTCTCTTCTTTTCAAGAAATAGTTTGAGTCTAAAGCTTGGGACACCGTTTTTATTACTTTACGGCCACATTTTAAAATGTTTTTAATATAAACATACCACATGGACTAGTTTATGCAGCATTGGTAAATTGAAACAAATAAAAGTTTTTCAATCAGCTCTGAAGATGATGTCAGATGTTTTTAAACACAGCATTTGATTGCAGTCATTTTCAGATGACTTTATCTTTTCCGCTTTTCTTGTAGTTTAAAGAGACAATTGAGAACCCTCATTTATGAATAGTCTGGCCTCTCATTCTCTTCGATGCAAATCTTTGTCACAGCTTCATGTTACATAGGATTAGCAGTCGATGTAGATACGGCAGTGTCATGTAATACTCTGGGGGCCTCATGTTAGGATGGGCGTAGGATTTGCTGAAACCTTCTCTTTAACACATTGTGCAGATGGTTTTACATATGCATGATGACATTGTAATACTTAGGTATCTTAGGTATCGGTAGTAAATCCCTTGATACAGAGATAACCACATGTTGTAATGGTCATTCACTATCAAGTGTGAGCATGGTTAACACCGTTTACTGGCAGTGTGTTATTGTGTGTCTAATTTTAATACACTGTACAGAGAATGTATATCATTAGTAACACATCAAGTAATCAAACACAGATGTGGTTTCCCATCCATGTATGTCCTTTGTGGTTTGACATTTAAAATTCATGTTCAACTTTTTAAAAACATTATTTATGGCTGGTTTATTGCTTAGTATTGATAAAAGATACATGTGTTTCCAATTCCTAAGGCATATCTGTCAAATGTGGTACTCGCTCGTGTCCAAAAAGTAAGTTTAAAAAAATGAAAAAATACATGCAGCATGAACAGGATATTTAAAAAAAGATCTGATCAGGGCATTTTATGAACCCTCAAAATCTGACTTTACTCACTTCATTTCTGAAATACATGGAGGTCTTTGCCCCTTGAGATGAATTCACAATCGAGGCATCATCTTCGTTTCTCTCTTCAGAAACTTAATTGATTGAGTGGACTCCCACCTCGCGGTTGTGCAGCTTCAACCATCACTACGATTAGCTTCACCTTGAGTTGACAACCCTTTTCTCGCCCATTCTTATTATACCAAGGATTGCCTTGGCAATTATTCATGAGAATAACTCAGTCTGATGAGAAGAAGCAAAATGCAGCGATAGTTCTCCTTGGAATACTTATTTTGTTTTAAAGACGATATATTGAGTTTGTGATTATCAGTGTTTATTTTAAATGTTTACATTGTAAAGTCAGCACTGGTTCCAATTATAACCAGAAATAATGTCATTCATTCCAGCCATGATTGTGTGTCTTTTGCCTTAAGTTAAGAATAGCAATGGCTTAAAAAAAGGAAAATATCAAGAAACAGTGAACTACTTTGTGGGTATATAAAAATGTAAAGGAATCTGGTAATGGGGAATTTGTAGTTTGGAGCATATCCACAGGTAAGATAGTCTGGATTGTAAACAGGTTAGATCTCACAATGTTGGTCTTAGAAAAGTGGATAATTTGGATGATGTAGAGTTTGCCCTGGTGTTTTCTGTTATGGTTGGCCACAGATTTCCACAGATTGTCACAGCACCTTGTAAACCGTTACGTGGTGCTATGTAAATAAATGGGTCTTATAATTCAAACAAAGCTCCACATACCAGTAAAACAAAATAATGAGTGCTCAGAAACAATGCGCATGACGCGCTATTGAAATGTTGATTATTATTAGTATTAAAGTACCTGTTGACATTAAATTATTCAAATTAACAAATATAAAGCAGTAGTTGTTTGGCTGCCTCAACGGATGCAAGACATTTCCTGAGAAGTTCTCAACGGATTATAGAAAGAGCTTCACTCTGCTATAGAATAAACACCGACAAGTGACCGCTCACTTACTTTGAATAAATTTGTATAGCATTGGATACCTCTGTGGTGTGAAGGAATTCTCCTTGTTGCCATGTGTTGCTGCATCTATTAAGAAGATCGATGGGATGTGAGTCATGGCTGGGGTCAGGAAGGGGGGTTGGTAATGTTTCTTACCCTATACTGCCAAAATAAAATGGGGGCTCACAAATTGGAGGACGTGTATTTGCCTTCACTCCCAGATGAGTGATGGGCGATTTTGTTTTTCGGAAGGGGGTGGGAGGAGGCCGTTAAAGTGCTGATTGTGTGGATCTTCTGTGAAGGTTGCAATCAATGCATACAGAAGAGGTACCACTAGCTGTGCTAACATGCACGCATACATGTAGGGTGTAATTTGATCTCCAGAATGGTAGATAAGGTAACTGCTTGACGCAAGAAGTCTTTGTGAGTCAAGATGAACATTACAGTGTTAGGTTCATATTGCTGATTTTGATAAAACACAAAGCTTTGTATGTTCAGATCTCTTTACCGTTGCCATGGTTTCCTATTGATTGTTTCAGATGCTGGGATATGAGGACTAAAAGAACAAGAGCATCTCAGGTGTACACAGGTAGGTTGTTGACTTGGGAATAGTGTCAAGGATTTATGCCAAAGTATTGATTTTATGTTGCATATCTCCATAACGACCATTTTATTTAAAGGTACAATACAGGATTGGTAATCATCAAACAAATTTGTTACTAGTATCGGTCTGAAAGCTTACTGATTATCAAGTTCATACCAGTACCAATCTTCCACAGAAATATTTCTGTCTGAAAAACTGTCAAAGTCGAGAAAATAGAATTTGAAGACCCCGGTTGTAACAATCAAAATTACATGCTGAAAACTGTGCACGTTTTTTTTTTCACTATGACAGACTGAGCCCAAATTTTCATTTTCTGTAGTAAGAACATAAAGCAATGATAAGAATTAGCAGGTTAGGTAAAGGGAAAGCCATTGACGTTTAACTCTGACTCCTGTTCCCCACCCTTGCCAAGTCAATAAGACATCTAAGTACACTACACAACAACATAAACTGTACATTTTTATAAAAAGACAAAGTACAAACTGTTTTTACGTTAAAATATACTTAACTAATACAATCTCCATTTTAACAATTCTAACCCATGTAAATACTCCCTTAAAAGTCCTTGGCTTCATTTTATTTGACATCTAATGAAGTTAACGTGTTACGTCGTAATGTTGTTTGTACAAACTCACTTACATAGTGCCTTTTTGGGAAAGTAATTACATTCTTCACTGAAATGAAAAGGTGAAGACCTTCATTTTAACACGGCTTGTAAAGCAGATTAACAAAACCACAGCTGGGGGGTTATCTGGGATTTTTTTACATTTTGTATTTCAAAAATGTCCTACAACTCAAGAAGTAAAGAATTCACCGACCTCTTTGATAATCTTGAAGAAAAAAAACCCTCTTTAAAATCTACTGTTCACAGTAATATAACTGAAAGTGATAGGATTTTTTCCCCATAGTCACTGATTAAACAGGCCTCACCGATTGACAAACAGAAAATTTGCACACATTATCACCATACCAGTACCATGCCAGAAAATCATGTTAATCAACTCACGTACGTAGTTTGGTCGCCAGTCTGCTGTATGTAACCCTGAAACCTTCAACTCTATCATCCAGAGCAGATACAAATTACATTACTCTCTGCGTGTCAAAAAAAAAATCAGCTCAATACTTTTCCACGCGAGCTGTGACTCGATTGATTTTTGGGCGAAAAATGCCTTGTGCAGTGACATACCCTCTGCAAGTGCTCAATCCGTAAATGCGTATTCTTGTTTTTTGATCATGAGAGACATTTAACGAGTAAATGGCGGGGTTTAGCTTAGTGGCATTGATTTAGGGATCCATGGTTGAGACAGCTTTTCATTACTTTGCGTCATTTTACTGACTCAGAAAATGACGCAGGGAGTGAGTAAGGGATGGGGATATGTTGATGAGACTGAGTGTTGGTCCGGAGAAAAAATGGTTTCAGGCTGGCTCCTCTCAAGAGCTGACACTTTTTCTACAATTGATTTTATTCCCATGGTAGCTACCTGGATACTCTCTGAGATCTTACTTCCTATGCCAGACAAAACTTTGTAACAGCTATTATTATTTAAACTGTGTGGTGTAATATTTCAGTCTATATTTAGGTTTTGAAAGCAAATTATTGCCAATTTGTTTATAACAAGGTTGCAAAACTTTGTCTCTGGTTTTTAATGAATCTCTTAGGAATGCGTTCATCTTCAAAGCGATAACTGAATGATAATTGTTGAGTAGATTCCTGGCTCCTTTTACTGTGTTTGAGTGGTGGAGGCTGCAGGGTCGGGCTCCGAATGTGCGGGACAGGGGGGTTGCTTTGTTTGCAAGGGTTTGACTGGTGTTTGTTAATTTTTAACGTTTTTGTTAATTTGATTGCCACATGTTTGAAGTTTGTTGAATGTTTGTCTATCTTGCCTTTTTAATTGTTCCTGCTGTTTTTGTTTATTTAAAAAAAATGTAAATTTAAAACGCAATTCAGCCTAGTGGCTGCCATGTTTTTTTATCGTAATAAACCAATAATAATAACGACAGAGTTGGTAAAAGTGAAAGCTCTTTACTGATCAATATTGTATGTATGGCGGTGTCATTTAGAATGAGGAATGATTTTTTGCTTGGTTAGAGTTGAATGTGTATCAGCGTAATGGGTCTATATGCATCGTGACCTGTCACCATCTCTTTTGTTGTGTTCTGCCAGAGGGAGTTTTCTTCCCAACTCTCTCATTACTCTCTGTCTGATTGATAACTCGTCTGACATTTTAGACTTGACAGCGCCGTGTGATTGGTCGCTCCCTGTTCCCTTACCTTCCCAACCAAACCTCGGCAGTCACATTTAGAGTTGTATACGCGGTCGTAACTGTGCCATGGTAACCTAGATAAATGATGCACAAGTCAATCATGATTTACCTTGATTATAATCTGTAAACGGCTGTTTTCCATTGTCATGGGTACTTCTATTAAAACGACGCATAATTCATAGATGCTGGCACGTATTTTATAATCAGAAGCAATTTTTTGTATTTTACCAATCTGATAATTTATGTCCTCAACTGTGCATACATATGCAGAAATTCTGTGCAGAAAATCAGTGCAGAAATTCTCAAAATGCCTAATATCATTGCTTTCAAAATATCAATCTTTTATCAAATGAAGCTTTCCTTTATGAGTTAAGATCAAACAAAAAGATAAATGGTAAATCAAAATTCCAAGAGAATATGTTTCAGCACGTCTTAACGATAAGATATTGTAAATGGGTTACTCATTTTGAGCCAGAAACAGAAAACCACACTTTGTTTCTCAAGTTGCAACCTACTCTTTTATGTTTTTCCAATTTCTATCAGGAAACAAAAACCACACAGATGTTAATGAAGAAAAAGCTTTCATCTTCATAAACAAAACAGTCCTTTTTATTATAAATGATCCTGGCAACCTGTCAAACCATCTAATTCCAATTAGACTTTATGGGAAACAAGAAAACAGAGAACTTGGATTGTGTCTTTACGCTTACGACTAGTTGTTTCAAGCCTAGATTTCCCAAGGGACCGTTTGCTCCTGACAGCACTTATGAGTACATTCCCCTATCTTTGTGTAAGACGTTCACCTCAGCAGCCTCAATACACCAAGCTGTCTGTAGTTGATGGAAGAGTGTGCTTAGTGAGAATGATTACACCTGTGTCATATATTTGAATAAGCAAGAAAAAGGTAGAGCGGAGATTCAGGAAACGGAAACCTTTTGGATGTTAAGTGTGATGCTGATAAATGGAATCTTAATTCAGCTCTGGCATCTTACAGTAGTGTTGAATATTTTTGTGTTTTTTTTTTTCATCGTCAAATTTTCTGTTGATGTTGTAAGAGAACGGGTTGTATCTAATGTTTCTTTTGTTTCAATGCGGTGGTAGGATTGTGCAAAAGAGAAATACTCCTTATATTACTACTATAGATTCTTATTTAAGATGATGACTTGAGTTGAACCTGGTTCAACTTTCTCTTTGTGGGTCTCTCAAGACTTCAGAAAGAAAGACTTGTATCCAGATAAAAAATAAATGTCCAATGACTGATAATGAATGAAAAGAGCCTTGTGGCTTGACTCTGCACATGCAGCAATTACTTATTAGCATTGCCAAGTTAGAATAGATGGGTTTAAAACCTTAGGAAAACAGATTGGCCCAAGCTGTTTTCAAGATCAGGAATGAAGAGGTAAAGAATAGAGAAAAGGTTAAAGCACCAGGTGGCTTAATACATAACTAGCCTTTTAAGATTGATAAACTTGTCATTGCATATTTGTTTGAACCTTTTTTTTCTTCTTTGTTTTAGAGAGTACATTATTGTACATTGTATTGTGTTTTAACAACAGAAGAGAGGTTATTATTTACACCAAATGCAAAGACCCAAATCTGTTGAGCAGAAATGATTGCTTAACAATGTCACATGCGTAGCAGATATTAGCAAAGGAGCAGTCACAAAAATAAACATAGTTTTTTTTATGCCATCGTTGATTTGTACAGGAGCAAAACATTTCTGGAGAATCAGTGCTTTTCAGAAATAGAGTGACATGTAACCACCAGAACATTAACATCTTCTTCTATTGTGTTTTTCCATCCAGGTATAGAAGGTAACATGTTTACAAGTTTTGACGTCAGTTGCAATGATTCAATTCTCTGTGCTGGAACTCAGGCCCAAGGAGACGATGCTTACTTAATATTCTGGTGAGTTCTGACATACACGGCTGTGTTTTTTCCTTTCTTATTTAGCATTTTAAACACATTAATTGTGTTGATGAACAAGTTATATAGGGAGTTGTATGTGAAAAGATCCTACATTTTTAATATTTGAATTTGGTGTACCTTATCAAAATACTGCAATATGAACGTAAATTTGCCACAGAAAAGTAAGGTTTTTATTTCGCACTTGGAATAATCTGATTGGTTAAGACAAAGCCACATGTTGTTACTTTATTGAAATAACTGAAGGTTAATCTGTTCTGCCATAAGCAAAGACTGAATCCAATAATAGATTTCTGTGAGGAAAGTAAAGTAAAAAAAAAAAACAACCTTTGTCTAGTTTGATGGTGTTGGGCAGATACACTGTGCAATCATCCTTCAGGGTGCAATTAGCAAACCCCTAATTGACATGCAGCACAGCATCTTGCAGAGAACCCTGCTGGAAGTCAAGTTCCGTTTATCAAGTAGTTGCCGGTGTTTTCCTGGAGACTTTATGACGACACAGTACCGGGTGCCATGACTTGTACCTTAGGGCTTATAAATAGCTTATACACAAGGTAGAATGGACGTACATGTGGCGATAATAACACCAAGCCCCTGGTAAGGTGTGTAACTTTTTAAGCATCATTACCAACCTCGTTAATGCTTGTTGTGATTTTTTTTATTAAATTTGGGATGGTTTGGATTTTTATCTCTCAAACTCGTGATGCTATTTATAGAGTAAATATCCCAGACACTCTCCACTGGAACATTTGCCACAATGTGAGACAAGTAACACATACGTGAATGTATCTTGTGGTGGTGAAAGACTTCAGTCACGATGGCATGACATGAGTAATCTTTCATTTTAAAGACTGATTTTCTGTGATGTTTTCCTTTTTTTATTTCACTTTGTAGTAAAGGATACAATTTATTATTTTATAGCAATAGATAACCTTGTTAAATACTTTTCTGGTAACTATCATCAATTCATCTCTGTATTTTATTCCAAAATCATACCAGCACTGCTTAAAATTATTGCTGGGTACACTCGATGGTCTAGTGGTTAATGTGTCTGCTCTAGAATGCAGGGGTCATTGGTTCGAGTCCCTGCAAAGTAGTATTCCTGTGGAATTTTTTTTTCTGAGCACTGAGTATACAAAGCTTATATATGGGTGTAGGGTAAAAATTAAAAATTTTATTATTCTTTATCCCGACGCAAATTAGCACATCTATCCAATAATTAAATCATGTTTCATTTTTCAGCTCTGAAAGCTTTTGTTGTTTTGTGGAAAAAATATCTTCACCGAAAAAAATACCTTGACATTTGTCTCGATGTGCGATTTACATTGAATCCCCAAGGCATTGATTGAAATTACTTTCTGAATTCATCACAAAAAAACATGACTTGGGTCTTGGAATTTGAATATTTCTCTCTGGAGGTGACTTTCTATAGTGTTTTTTTTTTCTTCTTGTGTAGTTCAGCTACTGCTTGAAGGTGAGTTGGCTGCGGTCAATACGTCTTATTTTATCATCCGTACAGAATCTACCGGATGCAGTGTTATCTGCTTCATTAACATCCTATTGTCTGAGGATGTCACTAGTCTGCAAGTCATATTATGTCTTAACTTGTTCCTGTTGCCCCTGGCAACTCACTATATTCATGTACATCCTTGCAAATAGTTTTAGTATCATTAGAATAAAAGAAAGTTTCAACAAAATAACATTTTTGAGAAAATATAGAATGTCAGTTACGAATTCAGAATTTTTTGTTTGTTATTTGCAAAAAAAATTCCCTCATGTAATTTTCATGAGACTGACAGTTCATACTCAAAAGGAATGAATAATTCATTTTAAAGTGATGACAGAGTTATCCTGCTGAAAATGTCCAGGCTTGTCTCTTTTCCATGAAGTTAGACATGGTCTTTAAGCAGGTACATTTCTCTGGATGATTGGTTCAAGACATTATAGATGGTGCACCTGTCTTGGGGTTGTAGATACTGATAGTATTTGTCTTATCTTTCTTCCAATGAATAAATGTACCGTAACCAAACTGAGGTTGGAAGAAAAGAGCAGTCTGATCCCATATTGGTATAATGATAATTAGTATGAATTGTTGCTGTTGCACACAAAGAACCATACGGAGATGATTCAGCATGTTGAATGTCTATGGTACTTTCACTTTAATTACGGAGGTTCTAGTCCGCAATGTATTAGAGCATGTGAGTTAATCCAAATGCGCGTGATCCAGGTGTAATGCGTGACACACTCGGGTATTACTCGCGATACGCATGAAGCATAAGACACCAAAGCGTTATACGTGAGTCAAGTCATCCATGTCTAATCAAATCCTATCACCTTGATCTTATTCTTCAGCTATTCTGTCCCTGCAAACAACGGTTTCTCTGTCACGATGTAAGCAAGGAATTCTTCATTGTACGGCCCCAGATCTACATGACCTTGCTCTAGACATTGTGTGCTCTGGAAAAAAGAAGAGAGCTTTTATATGGTATTTATTTATAAGTCAAAATCAAATTTATGGGGACAGTTCGTGCGAATCTAACGCCATAATTGCACTGATCTTTACACTTTCTCTTGAAAAGTCAAATTTGTTGTGTAATAGAAACATAACTCATAGGAGAGACTTCCATGATGTACATTGTACATCCCTATTGACCCTTTGCATGTATGTTATACAAGGTGACAAAGGTGACAGTGCCATTCTCACCATTTTGGGAGTCAACGGGTAAGTTTGTAAACGCTGCACCTCCTAAAATGTGCACTTCACTGTGTAACACACAGTGACATTGACTCCCAAAATGGTGCAACCAAGATTATTGTGATGACGACGTCGGGTGAATTGGGTTAATAGCATGCATAATTTCCTCTAAACAGAGTTGAAAAACTACTTTAGGGGTGTTATCAGAATAGACAGTTACAGCAACACATGAGATTTAGTTTAATAGTGAGACCTTTCCCTCAAACCTCCTTAGATCATCCTAAGAGGTTCTGTTTCTTCCTTTGACGTCATCTTCCTCCTCATCTCATCATCCTGATCTTGCCTTGTCTCCTCACTGTGACTAAAGTTAAAACAATGCTCTTTCCTTGCAAGCCACTCGTGATAAATCTCTCATTGCAGTAATCTACCTCGTAATGTAACACTTTGAGAGGAACCCAGAATGCACTGGGAGAGACGTTTGCAATCCAAGAATCCATTACAGGCAGAAAGTAGACCAGATTATATAGAGAGTACTGGATAGCAACTCAATTGTGTTATTTGAGTAGCTAAGTGGCTCAGGAAGACGCAGACAATGTAGAGTTTCTGTGGTGCACGATATCAGGTCCACTTCATGGTCATTTAGATAAATAAATTGGGTACGTTGAGAGCGGTTTTGGGTTACACACTTGAGGTGTTCTGATCTGAGTTGATATTGAAATAAAATTCCTGGAACTTGCCATCTTTGTAGTCCAACAACAACAGTGTACGGATACAGTCTTTAAAATGTTTTCTTCTTTGTAAATCTCTTTAATAAGGACAATCAAAGTTTGCTTTGGTTCATTTCTATCCATAATACTTAGACTTAAGGAGGCCAGGCATTAGAAAAATCATTTGCCACTTCTGTGTTTGTTTGTCTGTCACGTCTAAATTGGTTACCAAGAAATCCTTTTTAACATGACTAGAGACAAGACAAGACAAGACATGGTATATCCTAACTATGGCTAGTTTACAAAGTAAACATTCCACCCCCATATCTTACATGGTTGTAAGTTACTTATCATGTAGATAACTGTTACTACAATGTAACAGATACATCGTTGCCACTGCTAGTCATCAAAGAATGCGCAGACTGTCTCGCTCCTCGTTAGCAACAACCAGATTTGGTGTTTTGCACGATTTTTTTGCTGCTGACAACCTGGTGGCATACAATTGGTGAACACAATGAACTGAATTACTTGTAACTTTGCTTTTGATGTGAATGGTAATGGATACCTGGTGGATGAGACATAGTCATTGTTAGGGATGTGTGTGGGCGTATTCATGCGAACCAAAGAGCTTTTAGAACCGGATAAAAGCACTTTAAAAGCACATAAATCTATATTCGGGAACGGTCTCATTTTACTTTTCCTCTCCTCTTCTTGACAGTTTTATTTTTATCTTTGTGAAGGAGTTAGATTAAAACGACCTCAGATTGCTAACTGATATTAATTTGAACTGATTGCAATTCGTAGTAATTGGCATGGGCCTGATGTAGTCCTGAGTGAAACTGTTGTAAATGTCACACATCATAAATTCTTTAAAAGCTGATGATATTGTTGATGTGTGACTGTCTGTCATCGTCCTGTTTTTAACAGAGGGGAGGGATAAAACATTACCTTTCCCCACATCCCCTGAGCCTGGAAATTGTCAAGTTAGTCTTCTTAAATCATAACTTCTTTACCATCTTCACCGAGACTTTCTAGGTTTGGAACAAAATAGGGGCAAGAAGAAGGTTTGAAGAAGTTATATGTAAATACCACACCCAGTTTAGTCTTTGCTTTCTCCTGAAGATGATCAGAGCATACTGATCGAAACATTGAGTTGTCACAACACCGATTCATTTCAGAACCAGCGCAACTCAAAGAGAGATTTCATGTACAGCAAAACCTTACTAGATTGTATATCTACCGTGCAAAGTGTCAAATCATACAAACCCACTTTAAAATTGAGTTAAGTTTTTTCTTTAAATTAAAAAGGAAAAAAAAAATTGATTTTCTTGAAGCAGTCGTGCCATTTTAACCGAAGTATCAAACAGTTTGGCCCAGAAGTATAGCATCCTCTCCTGATATCCCCGAGGAATATGTCCTTTTCATGTCTGGTGGTATTGTATGAAGCACAATTGCTGAATGTGTAACCTACAGCATCCCACATGAACCTACAAAAAGCTCATGATTAGGAAAAACCTACCCTGAGCGTTGTCACTCATACAAAGTGCAGTGAATCTTTCCTGACCGAAGCTTGGGTATTTCAGGCGTTATTCTGAAAGAAGAGATGTGATGTGATACAGAAGTCTTTGGTCACAGATGGTGCAGCTGGGGCTGAAATATGGAACTTAATTCAGTTGTTGATTCCTGGGGTTGTTTTGGATTTCTGTTACTCCTGTTGAATTGCCTGAGGGAGGCCATGTTACAATCTAAACTCTGGATGTTGCTTATAATTTTTTAAAAACTTTCCTGATGTTTTTGGAAGTAATGCAGGCATTCGTTCTTGTGGCGTTGTCATTCCATTTATATTCTTTCCAGCTAGATTCAAAGCTGTATTTAACCAACAAAAAGTGCAGAAAGCAATAAACATTGTGAATAAAGCCCTGTAATTGCTAGAAAACAACGAACAAATCTTTAAGTTTAATAAAATGAGAAGGAAGAAACAAACTGTCATTAATCAATCACTCGTTAAAAGCTTATAAAAACTAACCGAAACCTAGAGAAACCTAGAAGTAGCACATTTCACTTACAGAACATGGAGCCTTCCCCAATTCAGTGGGAAAAAGGTTTGTTTTTCTCCCTGGAGATTCTACAGTGTTTCAGGCATAATATACTGACATTGTTGTTGATGTTACAGTCCATTACTCAGTAGAGCCACTGGCCATTCTAATGTCCTCATAGATGTACGTCCCAAAGCATCTCTGAAAAACCAACGACAGACTTGAAGGAAGAACTCTTAATTTCATTATTATTTCTCAAACAGAGACGGTTCTAGGGTATATTTATGAAAGTGTGAATACAAATTTCAATTGAATTCTTACACGCAGGCACACAATTGAGTAACAAATTTTTTTTCCAGGCTTCTTTCTATCTGGGAAATATAGCGGAGGTAAAGAATGTTTTTCATTGCCAGTGATGTGGTCCAAACTGATTAAGGACTCAATGCTTATCTTGAAGTAATTCAAACTGAAGAGTGTGACGCACATTTACTTAAACAGGCAGCAGCAAAGAGACAAAATACACATTCATTCAAGAGGTTTTTTTTGTTCACACGGGTTTCAGTGTAATCTGAAAGTTTAATTAGTAGTGGTAAATTGCGTAACTCACACAACACAACAAGCGCACTGTAGTGCTATCCCTACAGACCTACAGAGAATAAGGTTAAGTATAAGCCTCAGGCCAGTGTCCTCAATGGCATTTGTTCCTCCCCATTAATTAGATTCTTCAAGATGTAATTCAAGATGGTTTCTGAAGTGAGGTACCCTGGAGAGTTTTGGGGATGGCCAAGTGATCCGTAATTTGCAGTTGGGCACGCTCCTTGAGTAAAATGGCGTTCCAGTTGGCAAAATGGAATGGAAGTAATAAAGCCACATGTTGGAAGTGGTAAAGTAGTCTGACGCACGGACAACAATTATTCATACACTGCTACTGCATGTTGAAAGAGGTTGACCACAAACTAAACTATGGGCCTTTTTGAATCAAAGTCTGTGGTAACCTCCCAGGCTTCAAGATCTACATGTATCAGTAGGAACATACATTCTAATTGATTCTGAAAATTTGAATTGTTATTAAAAAAACATTACTTAAAAATATTTTCATGTCGGTAGAACTTATTGTAGCCTTTTTTGTTAAAACTTCCCTAATCTACTCTCTAATTGTAAAAGAGTGAACATTTTACTCTCTCGCCTGAGTGGTGTCAGTTTGGCTCTTTTGAGAGTGAAACTCACTGTACATCACTCTTTTTATAGTGAAGTTGGAGCAAACTTCACTTTGTTTCAAGTTGAAAATACCTTTCCACTCTAAAAAGAGTTGTCCGTCAAATGGCTCTTTGCATGAGTGGTACGGCAGACAAAACAAGTGTTTGTTTACTTGTTTGCATTTAGAGAGTAAGGAGCAGTTAAACCCTGTCTCGTTAGTTTGTTTCTCTCCACTCTGGGTTGAATCTGCTTAAGAAACAGGTCTCTTCATTTAAATATTCAATCTAGATGGACGGTAGTTCTATGGTCAGACATGGTGTATTAACCATGTGCTTCTTGCAGGTGTTGTAAGGGAATTACTCAGTTTTTCTAATAGCTGTTAAAGACCCCTTTTTTTTGGGGGGGGGGAGGTAGTAGCTTTTAGAGAAGCAGGTGATTTTGTCAGCCCTACTGCATTCATTAGGTTGAGTTGGTCATGCATTAAATGGCTGGTCTCTGCAATAGATGAAATTGACTGCCATGTCTTCATTTGAGACAAATAAGACAGCTGTTTCTACAAAAAAGTTGATTGCAGAAATTCATTTATTGCTAGCCCCTGGCAAGAAATGTTCCAACACTTTTGTATTAGCCAGTTATGAATTCTTTCATAAATATTGAATGAACGATTGTCAATGTTTATTTTACCTTGGCAATATTTATATACCCATTTTTTTTTAAGTCAAAACTTTGATGAAGAAGTGCAAATTAAAGATTTTCATAAATCCAGGTTCGAGAAATTACTCGTGGTGTTACCGCAAACCTACATTTCATTGTACCATTACCATGCAATCCTTCATCTCGTTTCTGAGAAATTACTCTTTCGGAATTGCAGGCTTCTCCAATAAATCATTTTCAGATTTGTTGACGCAAACTACATATATTGTATCCTCAACACCTAGCAGAGTGTTATTATTGGAGTATTTTATGACTAAAAACTTTCTCTACAGAACCCAGCTACGTGCTGAAAATTTTCCAATAAGCTATGCTCAGCATGCATCCATGCTGCACCCTAAAAAATAACAGCACTTGAATAAGCACACAGGAAACAAATCTCGTTGGAGGGAAAAAAGACCCTAGAAATAAATTCCAGAAGAGATTGAAATTGAAGTGAACGTTGTTGAGGGGACTAGATGAACATTTCAATCAAAGCTTGCCAGATATTTCTAAATGACCGAAGGGAATTCAGTAAGTAGATTTCATTTTACGTAACTTACACAAGCAGTCCTGTAATTTCTGCATTAATTTATTTCCTGGAGCAAATCTCTTGGTCTGACTTGTGTGTCAGTTACATGGACATGCATTATTCAAGCTTAAAACTGAAAAGTCGCTGTTATGTTAGCGTCGGACTGTCTGTCCAATTTTAGAGTTTGTAGACTTAAGGGCTTTTAGCAGTAACAAAAGCTTCACAATCTTCTGTGTGTAATTCAAAATTGTAATTAACATTGTGCACAAATGTTTCACTATCTAATCACACAAGTGCTAAAAAGATTTGTTCCGCACCAATTTGTAATTAGTAATTACAAGAAATCTCTTCGGGAAGTTATTTCAAAAGCTTTTTGATCGTGAACAAATATTAAAAGACTTGGGATTTTATAAGTGGCTTGGTTTGATGGGTTTGAAAGAAACTCACAAATATTCAAAGAAAGTGTAGTTTTATAACTAACAGATGATGCAGAGTGTCACCAGAAATTATTTAACCATAAACTTGTTTTTATATATTTCAAGTTATGTAATGAACAGTTTAAGGTTGTATATTTCTTGATAATTACTGATTCAGATATTTAAATAAAAAATAAATAAAATAAAACTGGAACTGATTGGCTACCTGACAGCTACAAGCTCACATCTTAAATGATACATTTCTACTGAATTCTTGACTTTCAGTGATAACTACATTGAGACTGAGTATTGCAAGATTTTAGGTTGGTTTTCTTATTGTTGAAGTACATCCATTTGATGGCCTGAAGCCTCACCCCTCAGCTCTTCAATCAGTAACAATTCATTCAATATGAGACAAGCAAACCTGTTCTTCTGTGCCCGAGACTACATTGATCTCAAGAGATAAATTACTTGGACAGTTGACGTTGCAGGCTTTCAGCTCAGCCGGGTTTCAATTCTAGTGAAATAAACCAGGGGCTAGTGTGGCACGAAAAGCAATTTGAGGTTGGCAAAATTTACTCTGCTACATTTACCTTGCCAAAGGTATAGGTGTACAAAAGGACAGGATTGCATTTGAAGTGAGTGACAGAAGTAAATTGAAAATACTGGAAAGTTCCTTCTTAAAGAGTGGAAAATTGGCTGCGATGCGATTCTGTGATTTTTGTTTTTACTGCAAATTTATCAAACAGAAATCATAATTTTTAAGGAAAACAGGCCATGGAATACTTCCCAAACTTTTGAACCCACAGATCGTTTGTGTTTGATGAAGACTTGTTTTTCAAAATGATGAAATCAACTTTCACTTTCACATTCCTATAAGGTTGGTAAAGCAACCAATCACTTAGAGATACGCGCCACGTGAAGTGTAAATTTCAGGAAACAATTTAATTAAAAGATTATTCAAGAAAACAACGTTGTAACCACATGCACTACACATAACAACATGTGAAGACGGTCTTCATTGTTAAAATCGTGTGGGCTACTATTTGGATTGCTTGAATCACTGTTAAGTTTTATTTATATCTATGTATTGAAAAATAAAAGATAAGTTTGTTACATTTAGGGACTTCATAAAAACCGTTCAATGTTATCAAACTATATCATAGTACTAAGACAGAATATACAGTCATTTATATACACTCCTCTCATATGAGTCACATGTGTGCATCTATAAGGTTTCTATCACTGTCCCATTAATGTTGATGCAAAATGGAATGATTATAGCAGTAGTTGCTGTCTTTAAATTGATGTGCCCACTTAATTACTTAAGCACCAGCCTTAACTATCATTAGTGACCTTGACGAGCTTAACACCAGTTGTTGATTGGTATGTTCCCATGACAATGAGATACATCACTTTGGCAACGCACCTTTAATGAAATCATTAGAAAACTCAATTACAAAATTGATTTATAAAATGATGCAAATTGAAGGTTTCATGTGTGTGTAGTGCAAAGTACCAACCAATGAATTGCATAAGAGTTGTTTTCTTTAGTTACAAAGATGGCAAATTTAAGGAATTCTGAAAACAGGGACCAGTAGATGGAGTAATATTTCGTCAATGTTTTCATGAACAGCCAAGGTATATAAAAAAATCAGACGTCTTGGCAGGTCAGTGTTTAAACACATTCTGGATTTTATCATTCACACCAACATTTCCCCAAGTTTTAAGTCATAAAACATCATGGTTTTGTAGTTACACTAGTTTGCACCAGGATAATATCACCAGCCTTGAGTTTTCACGAACAGCCAATCATTAATTTGCCAGTTTTGTTTACATTGAAATACATAGCGCTGGCGCAGTGCCAAAAGCAAGTGCTCTGTCTTATGCGTTTTCACAAAGAGACAATTTGTGTGACAAGTTTTCGTTTTCACGAACAGCCAATTTCGTTTACAATAGGTTTGTACACGACAAGCTGCACACAGACCTCGTTTGTGCAGTTATCTTGAAGACACATTTGGATTTAACAGTTAAGTACTCATTAATTACATTTACTATGATAAAAATAACAACAGATTTGCATGATTTAAGATCTCCACTTTCATAGTTGGTAATATTGTCGTTGTTTTTACGTTTCTACAAAGCGACATTTTAGCCCCGCAGCCAAAACGACGTGTTTTTAGAAAATCACATTTGAAGTTGAGCTATATTTCAAGGTTTGTTTAGGAGATAAATTACTAATTTTTTCTTTGAAAGTTTACTATCAAAATAAAGCTGAATTCTTAGTTCAAACAGAACTGTCAGTATTTTGTCAATCTTCAAACTGTTTCAATGAGTTGTTTATTCCTAAACACATTTGTCTCTTTGTAAAAAAAACAAAAACAGACCTGCCGGCAGAGCGCTGTGTACAAACCAATGCATAGTTCGGCTTGTCACTCCATAAAAATGCTAAATGAATGGATTGTCACTTGTAAAAATGCAAAAGTGAAACCACGCCTATTTGGACTTCATGTCCGCGCTGTATATTTCAATGGATAAAGTGGCAAATTTTGATTTGTCACTTTGTAAAAACAAATTTGAAAATAAATGATTTGTCGGTTTTGCTAATTAGTGTAATTATAAAACTGTTGCGTGTTAGGTCCTGAAACTTGTTGAAAATGTTAACAGCATGGAGTACATCAAGAATTAGCACATAAAACGATTTGCAAAATTTTGTGATTTTTCTCCAAAACAATAATTTTAAAAATTGGGTCTAAATTGTTTCTTCTTTAAAACAGTGATGACATGTTTGTTTTTTAGTGCAATTCTGAAGTGACAACCATGATATTCTTGAGATGTTGCTGATCTTATGGGATGATTATAATATCTCCTAATTTACCAGCATTCTGTACTTTAAATGCCATGCTCTCGTCCCTCAATATATCCACAGCTGCTCCTGCCAAACTAGGATTCAAACTGACTTAAAGGGTGGGCTATTGACAGGTTGTCAGGAGGAGCTAGTCAAGGCTAGGTTCCCTCAGGCCTTAGTGGTTGGCTTTTTTTCTTCTTCTTCTTCTTCTTCTTCTTCTTCTTCCATACCACCTCTTAAACACTCTCTCTGCCTCTCCAAGTGTAAATCATTCACATTTGCATTATGGATTGTTTCTCGCCAATGTCCTGTTAATAAAAGGAAAGAGTGCAGTGGCTTTAAAGACAGGAAAATCATCCCAAAAGCTTGCCTTAAACTTTAAAATAGACACAGAGAATTGATCAACATTAAGTGCTAAGAATAAAAAACACTCAACAATAATGGTAGGACATTGTACACCTACTCTAGTACTGTACTGACTGTATTTTGACAACATCTCTCTTTTGTTGATTTGATTTTAATTTGTTGAAAGTTCCTTGGTTTCATTTTACAAAGGCATATGTACTGTTTGTGAAATGGGCTTATTTGAAAATGAAATTTAATTTGAAAATACTAAAAGTATTCCCTTCATTCTCTTTTTTTCATTAGGAAAGGATATAGAAGTCGGTAATTCTTACTTTTTATCCAATCGCTATTGATTCAGTGCAAATAATGAATATAAAACTCTGACCTCTGAATCTGATAGCTAATCCGACAGGTCCTATGATTGATGGCCCTGTACTCTATTCCTTACGGTCATTTGCAAAACCACGGCCAACACAAGGACTCCATGGGATATGCAAGTACGACTGGATTCAGAATCTATTGATTTTACCGTTATATTAGGACGCCATGATGCACAGGTTGTTGTTTTTTGACGGCAGTCGGAGTCAAATCATGTTTATCTTGACCGCAGTCTTGAGGCTGGAAAGAGAAGCCTCGTTCTGCTCTAATGAAAGTGAATTTGCCTTAACTTTTAAAGAAGGGTTCAATTTCTCTTATGATCACGTCGAACAACCTATTCAGTGTTCCCTGATTTGTTCTGCAATTTATCCCTGAGTGGATAAAATGTCCATTTATTAAGGGACTAAGGTCAGGAGCACTGTATTGGTACTACATGTACTTTATTGGCCTTCAGTAGTTTTTTTTTATTGTTCTGCAGGACCATCAAACTCAAGGTGCAATTTGCATTAAGTCTTTGATTTGTTCAACCTTGTGAGGATTGTAAAAGTACCTCAGAAATATATCATAGGAAATGCAGTTTTTTTTAGCTCTGCAGGGATTCTAATTTTCAATTTTTCTTTTTGTTGTTATCATATTTTACATATTTGTTTATTTTTGTGTTTAACAATGGAAAGTGAAGAAGAGTTTTGTAGGTGACAGTGAAATCTTTTAAGATTGTGGTTTGGAATTCTTTTTTTTTAGCAAATAAAAATTGCCCTTTTCTATGTCATTTCCACCTTGCAGATCTTCAAACCTTAATTGTGATGAGTATCAATAACAAAAAATTATTTTGTTGTTTTTTGTTTCGTGCTGTAGGGATTGTCGTTCAACCAATCTACTGGGAGCTTATAAAGAATCTCATTCTGATGATATCACTCAGGTAAGTATCTGACATAAAGATTCACAAAATGTTTGGAAAATATAAAAGAAACATTTAAATGTCCAGAGTCTGGTTTAATTATAGGTGTTTTATTATTTTATATTTATTTTATCAAATTGTTTTTAGGAAAAGAAAATTGATTTCTTTCTCTAGTTTTCAATAAAAACAGCAACCAATAAACCTCTGAAAAGGTGGTGCCATTTCTGTAAGAACAACCGTCAAACAGTTTTGTTTTGTTAGGGATTTTGTGCCGTCAGTCAGACAGATGGAAACTAATGATTTCATTTCATAATTACTATTCCTTTACTGGAGTTAAATTCAGTTTTAAAAATACAGATGACAAATAATAGTATTCTTGACAGAAGAAACACTTGAGAGCGGCAGAAAA
Organism: Marthasterias glacialis; assembly: GCA_911728455.2. Classification (NCBI taxonomy): domain Eukaryota; kingdom Metazoa; phylum Echinodermata; class Asteroidea; order Forcipulatida; family Asteriidae; genus Marthasterias; species Marthasterias glacialis. The sequence goes on from OU452222.1 coordinate 524,873, forward strand.
GCTAAAAACCATTCACTTCTTGCCAGCACTCTACTTATTTACATGGTTCACTCATTCGGGGCAGTTTGGAATTCAGATTTGGGATTTTTTGATATATTTTTTAATTTTTTGTTTTTTACATGCCAAAAGCTTTTACTTCGGGTTCCTCTTTATAATCAGAGTGAAACTGAGAGATGGGAGTCTTCAAATAATCTATACTTATTTGCTGTGGTATAAAATGAAATCGAAGTTGCTGTTGCTGGGCTCTTGTTAAGTGCAACATGTCAGTAGTGTATTGATACAGTAAATGATATTTACATTTCATGAGATTGGTATTATGTTTCAAAGTGTTTGATTCAATATGTAGTTATTGAGAAACTCTCGTGGGGCTGAAGCTCAAAATGGTTGCCTAGTAATACCTCAGTCCTTTCCCTCGCGTTGGGTGATATCGATAGTGTAAGGAGCCATTAAGATTCATAACACATTTATAGTGATAGGCATTTGAGATGAAAGGATTCGCCGACAACTTCTTACCAGGAATGAGAAGCCAGAATAATGAGTTTCATGTTTACAGTTCACTCTTTTCATTGGGAAAACATTCCAAATCATCTGATCATGCAAATTTTCTTGAGTGTTACTCAGCTCGACTGAAGGCTATATTTTTTATTTATCAAAAAAAAAAAAATCTGCAGGAAATTATTGACTTACACTCGGGTCACATCTGAGACACACCCAGAATGAGAAGACAGTCTTCTCAAGTAACATTTGTATTCTAATGAGCATGCTTAATTATCCCAAAAAGCTCATTTTCAAAATACTTTTTTTCTTTGAAGGGTGTTATTTGTATCCATTAGATAGCAATTTCTCAAGAAGGGTGGAGAGAATTGTGTAACTGCAAATAAAAAGTGACAGAGGGACATCTTTTTAGTACCTTAACAGTGCATGGTGTGTTGATGTCTGCTTGGTTCTTGAATGTTTATTAGACTTATGAATATTCATTGCTTCTCGACAGTTTTCTGTATTAATGTTATTTTCTTGTTTCTTCTTCTCATAGCAAAATCCATATGTCATTCAACAGGTATATTAATATATAGATGTCATTCAAACTCATCATCACTGCATGTTTGATGCATGAATTAGGATTCCTTTGTACCCACCTGTGAATTGATTGTAGCCACCTGTGAATTGTCTCAATTATAGTATCATGTTCATTGATCTTGTTGGAAGTTACAGACTCAAGTTTCTTGTGTAAAGATCACCCTAATTAGAATATAAGAATATCAATTAGAAGATTTATAAGAAACTTATTCCAGGTTCGATGTAGAGAATGACCGGCCTGTTTTGTGGGTTTGGCATGTTCATTCTGATTAAGTCAAAGTTGACAAATCCTGTGAAATTAGATAAATAATCTTTCAGATAGAAAAAAATGTAACATAACTAAGTTGAAAGTGTATATATTGTTCTTTTATGTGTGATGCTGAGAATGAAATTATTTGAACATGAAGCCTCCTGTCATTTCACTCACCACTCGGCTGCTCGAATTCAATTTTGAGTTGCTATGCAGGATAACTTGTGATATAGCTTATAATGGTGCATATTATTCATGATAGAAAATGCTGGCTGCATCCCAAAAAGGTTTTAAATCTAGCTGCTTAAAGGAGAGTTTTACCTTTGGAATACTGTCTGTAAAAACATCCACACTTTACATCTAGTTGCTTTAAATCTAGTTGCTTTAAATCTAGCTGCTTAAAGGAGATTTTTACCTTTGGAATACTGTCTGTAAATACATCCACACTTTACATCAAGTATCAACCATCCAATTTCATCTTATAATATTTTAAAGTTGTGTTTCAGTAATATTTTCTCAGTATAAAAGCATTTACAACTACATGTACTTTGACAGTACTTTGACATGCACTTTGACAACCTTCTGTAGTTGATTGTAGAGTGAACAGATCATTATCGAGGTTACACCATGGAATCATTTCTAGTGGGCTGTAGTGTTAGTCCTCATCATCAAGAGACATTGGTTTATATAATCTTATACAAACCAATGTTGTACTTTCTCTTTAAAATACAAGATGGTAGACATTAATCCCGTATAGTGCAGACTGATGTTCATTAAGAGCTATATTTGTCTTGAGAGTGTCCTACTGTAGACGAAGGAACATGTCAACTGTATCAAACTAGTGTCTGAAGGAGGCGGTGATTTCATCAGCGATTGATATATGGTGTGTGAGAAAGATTAGATGAAGAAGAAACTGATGTTACCATCTGATGAAGTCATATAGGGAAGAGTGTCTCTACTTTCTTGCATGTTTTGTTGATAACAATCATACTCTTGTCTCCACTGTGTCCAAAAATAATCCATTTCTTGGAGCATTTTTCTTTTGTGTGTAATCACCACTGCAACTGAATTGATGTTTCTTGTCTGTAGTCTTTTATTATATTTATAGTAAGAGAATATTCAGTATTTTTGTATTACTTTAGCATGATTTTGTAAAAATTCTTCTATTTTGGGATATAAATTTCCACAGGACTGGAAAGCACTGAGTATACAGTGCTTATCACACGTCGGTGTAAGGCAAATTTATATTCATTCCCCCGATGCAAATATTAACATCTATCTTATTTTGGGATAGTTTTTTTTTGACAGACTGATGTGTTTGATGATTTTGTTTTCGTTAGTGGCAATATTTTAATTATGAGAAATGAGCAGATTTTAACAAAAGAAGCTTATGAAAATAACAACCCATGGAATTTTTAAATATAAAACAGATTTGAAATAACAGAAAATTATAATTTTGGTATATTGGCAAGAATCTACAGCTTATATCAAGGATAACACATGGTCTCAAAATTTCTTCAAATATGTTATCTTTGTGGACAAAACTGTTGTAGTTGTAAGCAAGTAATTGCAAGTTTTAAACAACTGTTTGATCTGTTTATTCTGGATATATCCAGGTCAAGTTTCATCCTACAAAGCCAGAGAGTCTAGCAACAGGGTCTACAGATGGCTTAGTTTGTGTCTTTGACATCAGTCAGAGCAGTGAAGAGGATGCCTTAGTGACGACACTCAACTCAGAGTCATCAGTGGTGAGTAAATGACATACAGACAGACAGATCTGATGAGATGGAGGACTGCTAGAAACAGTGTTGCTCCTTGGACATGTCATTATACCAAGCAGGATCGTCTTCCTCTTTTGATATGATTTTCAATTTTCTTTTTGACCTCAGTGATTCAGTGATATTATTGTTCAGTAACCCAAAAAGCCAAAAAAGCCTAATCCATATGTACCTCATGTACTTGAAAGGTATGAAATGACAGTTTAATTGACCTTATGCACATGACATCAGTTGAGTAGGGCGCCCTCACCTAGAGGTCAATAGGAGGCTGTTCATTGGCCAATCCTGTGCGCGGCACATACAAATCTGTGCGTTTCCATTGCTTCATCATTGTTTTACCTCTAAGATGGCGGCTGGATGACGTCAATGCGTGAGGTCTATTATAACATTCTCAAGTTTGCTCTTTAAATAACGTTCAACTATTCTGTAAATTATGCTTTATTTCTTGTGTGCATTTCTAATGGGTTCTATCACCTAATCCTAGCATGTAATGGCTGTACATGTATACATAAATTAATTATGTTCTTCACATCATATGGGTGTAATATCCAATCTTACTGGAAGCCCTTTTCTTTGAATAATAGAATGAACCAAAGTTCTTTCAATCAACTATTCTTTTGTCACCTACATATTCGTTGAATTTCAATGAGACATTTAGAAGGTTGCTTTCATATCTTTGTAGGGTGCTTATTGTACTTATTTCTTGCAATCATACTTTATAATTCATGTTTCTATATTCTCATCAGAATTTTAAATAAATCTAGTAAACCTTTTTGACCTTTACATAAGATTGTTTTTGGCTTCAGGAAAATATTTCCTATAAGTGTATACAAATATCATGGTGCCAGACTTCTTGTGTCTTATGAAACTTGAGATGTAATAAGTGAGTTTGTCTTGTTTAATTCAGAGTCGAATTGGTTGGTGCGGCTCCAACAGTGAGTATCTGTACTGCTTGACACACACTGAGACTATTCTGATATGGGATGCGGTAGAGGTAAGGATCTATGGCACTTTCAATTTTAGATTTTTTATATCATATCAACTTGTAAAAACATGACAATCTTTCTTGTTCTGGAGACTCAGCTTGTTTTATACAACTGCTGTTTTTATTGTAACAGAGTACTAACAGTTGCATACAAAAGACACACCTAAACCATTGGAATAAGCTTTGAAAGTAAATGTCATCACTCAAAAGACAGGATTAGCATTTATGGCCAACTAAAAATACAATAAACAAACAAGAGTGAGAAAAATGGCTACCAGACACACAATTATTGTTAATACACACCCAGCTCATGATTTTAATTTGATCCGAGAAGGTCTTCATTAAAGTAATTTTTTACAATCTTATTACGTCTTTTCATCAGGCATGTGAGATGATTCATCAGATCCATCATTTATTATTAGTGAGCAAACATCCATGACAACCATCTCATTAAGTACACCTGCGATTAATCAAATACAAACACCTCTTAAAAATGGGCACACACTCCTTGAAGTTGGGAAGCAATTACTGGGAGGGTTTTTCACTCAAGGACGCTCTCACCTCAGGGTTGCTTTTCCTGGAAATGTTTAGAGATATTACTTTGCTTTAATGAGTTTCAGAATTATGACCTAGGACTCTAAAATCCTGCATGTATTTCTTCACATTCTAAGTCTTAACATCAGATCATTTTCATGTCAAGTTAAGAGACTGCTTGTAGGTATCAATCATGACTTGTCTGTATGGAAGCGTCATACTTTATGGTTTTCCAGACCCATTAATCATCTTATTTGTGTCTTCGTTTTTGCCTTCGTTTCTTCTCATACAGTCCTCCGTTCTAACAAGATTTGATGATGTCAGAGAAAAACTTGCTGTAAGTGTTCATCTGTTTTCTTTCTTCTTGGCAACAACCCTTTCTTTTTTTATTATGTGTATTACTTGCAGCAAGTTACATTTGTTATATTATGGTTTTAAGAGGTATGTCTCTGACATACATTATTCTGTATTCTTGTTGTAGTCTTGTTTCTAATGAATATATACCAAATATATATGATGATTTGTCTATGTATTTTCTAGAAGGGTGACCAATGCAAAGTGGATTACCTTGTGGATTGTTTTTATCATTCACCTCTCAAGTCCCTCGTGGTGGTTGGAGGATCATTCACGTAAGCTATTAAAGATAGTCAGTTTTACTTGTCAAACCGCTGCCTCTGATTAGTTACACCTTATTAAGGTATATTTGCAATTTGGAATCTATTTACTCTTATATTAATGATGGATGATGCTCAGGAAGTCCTAGTAATGAGAAGGAACATAGCAAGGGATTGTCATCATCTTTATATCTCACTGTCAAATCAAACCAGTAAGCTTACCATGTCAAATGTCTACTCACATTTATCTCTAGTCTTTATATTCATGGATTCTACACTGCCTTCATTGCCCTGGTCATTGCCTTTATGTTGCTTTAATGCGTCCCAAAGACTTCTGATGAAAGTGTCTGTTGCAAAATGAAAATGACCTTGTGTCATCAAAGATGAAATTCGATGTCCTTGGTTTTATTTATGATCATATGTTTTCTTCCTGATTCTGTTTGATGACAGTGGTGATCTGAACCTATTGACTGTTGGGAGAGAGAGAGTTCATAAAGTACGTTCATTGCCCACAGCCCACTCAGGAGTGATTAGATGTCTGCACTGGGACAATCAGGTGAATAACTCTTCTCCAGAAAATCAACATTTTGTTTATTTGACAATTTTCTTTCCAGTTTTTCCCCAAAATAAAAACAAATTGGTGTGAAAAATTGAACTCTTATAAGGAGGATGATCAACATTTATGTTTTAAAAATGATTTGAGAATGGTTTATAGTAACACTGAGAAAAACCCAGACTGGAGAAAACATTGTCAGTATAAGACACAAATACAAGTACGTTAAAAAGTCTGATTCTATTTGTTAGTGTTTCACACCTCCCACACTCTGGGTTCCTTGTTTGCATATCCACTGTTCTAACTGTTGTCTCTAACCTTTGAATTACTTATATAACATTACAATAATCATCACTTTTGTTGAAGTCTGAGAGTCTGATCACCGGAGGAGAGGACTCCATGCTGACAATTTGGCCTGGTAAGGAGCCGCGTCCCCGCCCTTCATCAAACGAATCCTCAGCAACGACCCCAACCCCTGCAACCACACCCACAAATCCACCACGAATGAGACGGGCAGAGAAGAGAGGAGCAAATGCAGGGGTAAGTTGGACTAAGGTTGCTGTATATTCTTAAACATTTTGACTGTTTCAGAAATCAAAGTGGACTTACGTCAGTTTGTAATTGAATCATTTGTGTATCTGTTTCTTAAACCAGGATGACCACACAGAAGTTACCAAACGGATGCAGAGAATGAAAGTCAACCACACCCGGTCAGCAACTGTCAAATGACTACCAGAGAGAGTAGAGCACTACGAACTGTGTACGCTGCTCTCTTAAGAGATATAGACTCTTGGAATTGACTTTCAACTTTCAACAAAACAATCAGATGCAGGGGTCATCTACCTTCAAAGGCCTACCAGTAAGCCTGTGGGTAGAAACTACCTACAAGTATGGAAAGAAGATGCCTAACAGTATGAGAAGAAACAATGGATGCTGCTCTGATAAGAGATATGATATCTTATATTATCATCGTTCATCGTCAAATAATCTGTAGTGTAAACATTTGGATTTTTCACCCGCCTCGTTAAATGAGTCTTGGAGTAACTCCCAAAGTTCTTTTCTGCCTCTGGACCCCCTGCCCGACAGGGATGTGCTACAATATGCAATGTCACCACTAGAGGGCGCCCTTCATGTGGACCAGCACTGTTGAACAAAAAGACATGGATCAAAGAGCTACTCCAGTCTCTCTTGGTCGTCAAGGTGGACTTAAGGAAATACTTGGCTGACTGCAGTATTTGAGTCCATGTAAAACTTATAAGAGTTAACTACAATGTTGCTGCTGGTGTTTTGGTTATTTGAATTTTAACGATATCACTTTTATACTTCTCTTTCACTTGACACTGTATTATTGGGTTTAGATTATGTACAGAAAATTGTATTCTTTGAACTTTTTGTAATTATTTTGTTAATAATCTTTGTGAAATTATTTTGAAAAAAAGGTAAAATTTATAAGTTGGTTATGTAATCTGTTCCCACTCTTTCCTGATCACTTATTCTGAAGAAAGTTTCCTTTTTTCAAGAATCTGACTTTGTTAGTGCAACAAGCACTTTCAACAAAAATGTAAGATTTCTAGTTTGGAAAATCATTCAAAATGATGATTATATTTAAACATATTTTTGATATAGTCCAGTGTAATCTCCGTGTCTGTAAAGGAATAAAGTGAAATTTTTCGACAGGCTTTCAAGTAAGTGCTATAAAAACCAGTGGGCTTTGTGTACAAAACTTCATTAGTGAAATGCACTATGTTTAAGCACTATGCAAACAATGTCTTATCAATTATGTATTACAAGCATGCACAGTTTGTAATGGTAGAGGGCGATTTTAAATCTTATCTGTAACTATTGATTTTGAACAAAACAATATTTGTTATCATGCCAAAAGGAAGCAACGGTACAGACCCTTTGCATATGACGTCAGAAGCTCTAACAGTGTCTTCATTGAGGTAAAAGGAAGAACTATCATTGGCGGAGAGTTTTGCGTGGCACGCACACACGTACACATTTCCATTTGACATCCACAATGCACAGGGTCTATAAACTTTGGCTTTGGTGGTACAATGCAACCATCATATTTTCCTCCATTTCAAATCAAAATAACCAAATCGAGGCGGGAATGAACAAAAAGTCTGGTCCTTCTTTGTGCAGCAAGACTCTACTGCATGACTGTTATTGATCAAAGGAACCAGACAAAGATGGTGTACCAGATCATCAAATCAGAAATAAATTATTAACTTGGCTTTAGGAACATTTCAATCTGATATGGTTTCATTTTGTCGAAAATTTGTAATGTTTTGTTGGAGTTAAGTGTTTCATCAAACCACAGTGAAAAGAAACACGTGAAAAATGTCACACAATTCTAGTAATTTTGATCACAAGTTGTGATGAAACATTCACAGGTTAGGTGAAGGGTTTTTGTTAACGCTTCAATGAAAGTATCAATTTGTTTCAGTTCCCGTTAGCCACGAAGAAGTACCTTAATCTGTGAATATAAGTCATGTCTTTCACTCAGCTTCTCAAAAATATTGCAGTATTTTAAGTCAGTGTTCACTTTTGATAAACAGTTCTAAACATTTATCCACATGCTTTAAGAATTGATAGATTATGTGATAACCGTTCAGATGTTTCATTAATCTAATAAGGAAAAAAAATAATATGTATTGTAAAAATGTGTCATTTTGGTAAAACCTTAACATAGTTTTCAAACTGAATGTTAACTCAGATCGAAATAATGCAGAAGAAAATTAATTAAAAAATATAAAGTAATAAATTGATCCGAGCACTTTGAGGATGGAAAGTTTTTCAAAGAAAAGAAAGATGTTTGTCCAAATTAAAAAGAAATACAAAGTTGAAATGAGAACAAATAAAGATTTGTTTCTTTTTGCATTATGTCGTGATACTTAAAGTTTTAGGAGCAAACATTCTCCCGCAAATTATTCCGTTCAGACAAAACAAAAATAATAAGTGCAAACTAACTTTGTTCATCCTAGAAGAAGTCTTTCGGTGGATTGAAAATGAAGCATTAAAAAGAGTTTCTTCATTTTAAAGCGTAACTTTCATTTTATTTGAGTATGTATTTTTTGTGAAATCTTGTTGATACGGAAAGCAGGTCTTTCATTTCAGTGTTTTGCTGCAAAGTTTGGATGTAGATTTACTCTGATTTCTGCCTGTTTTATACCGACTGAAGATTTGACTGGTGTAGTTTGAAATCATTCAAAAGAAACCATTGTTTTTTTTAATTATATTTAACAAGGTTGAATTATGTCTTGGAAAATGTCAATGGATAGAGGTCGTTTTCAACATATTCATTTATAGCCCACTACGTTTCTAAAATATTGAATCAATGTTTTCAGGCAGTTGGTTGTTTGTTACTACATCGGTGGAGTGTCGCATTTCGCCTTTGTTATAAAATACCTTCATATTTTTCCAGCGGCGTCCTGAAAAGAGTTGTTGCATGTCTGGTCGTCAAATATTTTTACTACTAAACGATGGTTTGTCAAATGAGTTTTATAACTAGCTTTGGACTTTCCCTTGAATATAAACGATTTCCGCATAAAAAAAATGAGTGCTAACAAAAGTTCAAACCAGAAACCGGCATACAAGTAATAATATAGTTTTGGGATACAACATTATGGAACTACTGTTTATTTCATACTTGTTTATGCATATTACCACAAATGGATGTTTACATGATTTTAATCATGAAAGCATTCTATCGTGGTGTAAATGACGAGTAATGACAGATAAAACCTATCTTGCCTATTTAAAATAAAGACATTAATTGTTGTGGACAAGCACAATGTCAGTTTGATAATAGAATTATAATTATGAAGAAAAGTAATGTGGACATTTTTAGCTTCTTGTGGCAGTCGTACTGCTCTTTCCAGAGCGACGGGTCTTTGTCCTTGTTTACGGTTTTCTGTGAGAAGAATTCGCTGTAAACCGTTTTCCCAAATTTTATCTGAAGTAACAACTCTTCATATAATGACAACATGGTAGGCCCATATATTTTGAAGCTTTGTCAAGGTGGTAAAGTCTACCTGTCCGAGAATAGATGTATTGTTCGTTTGTTTTTTGTTTTTTGTTTGTTTGTTTGTTTGTTTGTTTTTTGTTGTTGTTTTTGTCTCTTTCTTTTTCCTTATGTTTTTTCTATGAGAACCGGAAGTTGGACTATTGCGGACCTCGATTTCCATGTTTTGGAAGTACAACCACACACTGCAGAGCAATGGTCATTGTTTCGTAGGTTAGCCATCCTGGGTTAGCCCTGTCTAAACACACAGTATTATCCCAGCATCTTCAGTTATATTCAAATAAGTCTGCATGGTGATAAGCCTCACACCTCTTGAAAGGATTACATTGTAATACTCACTAATCACACAAAGGAACCGACTGTTTCGAAGAAGTAGGCCTACTCCTATCCTTTGGGATTTAAACTTTCTAAAAGATATCAATCTAAGAAACTGTATATTATGTTTAAAAGTTATAAAATTATCGTTATTTTACCGATAGTTTGTAATGAAACGATGACAATTAGTGTTCAAGCTCAAGCTGACAAAATTGACATCTTCCGTTGACTATCGATTTCCCAGTATTAAGAGTGCAAGTCACTCACGAATGTAAACCAAAAAACGTGAATTGTATGCGAGTTTGGTATAGAAACAACGGAAGTTTGATTCCTGTTGAATCTTGTAGCTGAATTAGCCTATGGGTTTCTGGGTTGTTTTATATGTCTGTTTATTCTACGAATATTTTGATAATATAAAAACTTCAGCGCAAAGACGGTACGTTATGATGACCCTGGATGTAGGCCTACTGTGTTTTGGTACCCGAGTCGATAGTAATTATTGATTTCAGTTAGGCCTACTTGTATCTGTTGCCACTCGTGGCCTTGATACAAATAAACCTGCTTGGCTTTATGTTCTACAGTGGGTCGCAACGAAAGAGGAACAATCGATACTTATCAATGAGGACAGGCGGAGGGAACATCTTTTAAATATCCCTAGGTATCACAATCAGTCACGTGATGGAAGGTCAGCAATGACGTAAGTTGTTTTCCAATGTCAACATTAGGCAGCACGTGCTTCGAATGCTCAATGTTGCGGGTATAATTGAGGAATAAGGAACAGTTGTGAGAGTAAGGACGCTTTATTAAGAAAAAATCAAAACCTGATGGGTCTTGGGGTAGGCCTATACAAAATAAAAATGCTGCCCTCAAGTGAGTGACGGTGGGGACAAAAACTTGATAATATCTCCATACTGAATTAAGGGCTTTTTTCTTCAGTTCTTTTATAAGACATCAATATATCTCTGGCGACCTTATTTTCAACTGGCAAACCCTACACTTCCGGGCCTTTTACAATGGGTTAAAATAGACGCAATGGATAATAAAAGTTTGCATGAGCAAAACTCTAGCTTAATAAACGATTGTCTGCCTTCAATATTGTGCCTTTTATATTATTATCACCGATAATCGACCTAGCAATACGTCTGGACAGTACTACTGCCCCCATCTCGCCCCCCCCCCCCCCCCCCCCCCCCCCCTTATCCCTATCATGCTTACTCGAGTATGAAGTCTGAGCAACAGTGGGAATACATGTACATTTTTGTCCGGAGGACACGTAGTAATACAAGTCCGATTGTACACGCTTGACTAAGTTTTACCCACAAGTCATGCAGTATGCACTTTCGTCACACACAACAAAAAAGACACAGAACAACACACCATAAGAGCACTGCACCGGGCAGGAGTTGTTTCCGGCAGTTTTAGTTGGGTTTTAAGTTTCAAGATTTCATCCAAATCTTAACCATGGAAGTGGAGATTTCTTCGGCATCATAATCGTGGGTATTTCGAGTGGATAACCAGTACTAATGTGTACCAATAAGCTGTGTTGCAATGGGCTGTGGGGGTGGTAAACTCGCGCCCGAGACGCCGGTAGATCGCCACATCGACTGGGTCAAGACCGTAGACACAGGCGGTAGCTCGGCCGTCAAAAACCAGTACAAGAAGGGTGACATCGGTAAGACACAACGCAAGCCAAAATATAAGGCAAAGTTTGACCCTCGCGTCACTGCTAAATATGACATCAAAGCATTGATAGGAACCGGTAGTTTTAGTAGAGTAGTCCGTGTGGAGCATAGATCTACAAGAAACCCTTATGCGATTAAAATGGTGGAAAAGCGTAGAGAAGGGAAACAATGCTGGGAAGTAGAACTCAATATACTGCGCAGAGTCAGACATACAAATATTATTCAACTCATTGAGGTATTCGACAGCAAAGAACGTCTGTATATGGTGATGGAACTAGCGACTGGTGGGGAACTATTTGACCGAATAGTTGCCAAGGGGAACTTCACTGAACGAGATGCAACAAGGGTGCTAAAGATGGTTTTAGAGGCAGTACGATACCTTCATAGTCTAGGAATAACTCATCGTGATATCAAACCAGAAAACTTATTGTACTATCACCCTGGTACAGACTCTAAGATCATGATAACAGACTTTGGTTTAGCGAGTTGTCGAAAGGGACATGGAGACAATGATGAAGCCATGAAAACAATATGTGGAACTCCTGAATACATTGCACCGGAGATACTCCTCAAGAAGTTATACAATCAGTCAGTTGACATTTGGGCGATTGGTGTCGTTACGTACATTCTGCTCAGCGGCCGTATGCCGTTTGATGATGATAATAGAACTCGGTTGTATCGTAAGATTCTACGAGCTAAGTACTCATTTGCAACTGAGGTGAGTTCTGAAGAAATGTTGATTGTGATGATTTGTTTTATTCTGCAGGAATTGAAGAAAGTAATGACAACATGAGATGAGTCTTCAAGTAGTATTCGATTTAAAACTTTGTGTCTTACATGTTTAGGAGTCGTCTGGAGCGTCTTAAGGTTTACCTTGCATAGGTTTTGGTTTCAGAAATTGCAAGATGTGAACCAAATATTTTGAACACAAATTGTACACATATTTTCTTTTCAAGATTACATTCAGCTGTGTAATTTCTCGAATGGTTTTACCCAAGTTTTAAAATCACTGGTTCTCACATTAGATATGAAATTAACATCACTTGAAATTCAGCTTTGTTAAATGCAAATTTTAAGAACTTTTCAGCCGCAAAACTTGTAAACAATTCTCAAATAACTTGATTTTATTGGCAAGAAGAGATTGCCAGTTTGTTGATCCAATTCTCGTGACGTCATCACCCACTATAAATCTTGGTTGTGCCATTGTGGGATTTAAATTGCCCATGTTACTCTGCAATGTGCATTTTAGATTAGATGCACATGATTTTTACATGCAGTTTGACTCCCCAAATGACAGACCATGGGCAGACAGTAGTCGCATGTGACATTAGTGCAAAGGGGTCAGCGTTTTTTTATTGTTTGTTAGCAGCAATTATTAGAAATCCAGCAAAATTGTAGCATGTTGTGGCTGAGCGGTTAGTGGATCAGGCTCAAGTTCTTGTGGCTAAGTCATCAGGATGTGAGTTCGAATCCAGGTCATGACACTTGTGACCTTGAGCAAGACACTGAACTATAATTGCTTCCAATAGGCGAAGAGGCAGTTATGTTTGTCTCACAATGGATTCATTTACCCCTCCCTGTTCTTAGCTGTGCTGTGAAGAGACAAGTTTGCATTTATATCTCGCCATGTCTTGTTTCTGCGCATTGGGGCAAGTTTCTATCCCTTCTGTAGCCCGCATCTCGAGTGGCCTTTGGGCCTTGTGATGGGCAAATTGAATAAAAAGATAAATAAATAAAAAGAAAAAAATGCAAAGTACAAATTGATTTTGTTTACTTTTTTCTGACAACAAAATCCATCGCCTTTAGAGATCATCTGTAAAATGAGAAATTGGATTTAACTCGTATTTTGCGTTGTTTCGCTCAGTGAAACTGATCATTGTTACTTCTTACAATTCTTTGCCAATTTTGCTGTAATCATATTCATAATTAAGTTGGGTTCATTAGTTTCAGAGTTGTCTTAACTATTTACAGTGTTTTCAAATTTTGTCTAGCCTCTTTTTGAAGGAGGTGTGGCAACAACACACAATTTTGTCTACTCTCATTGATGCAGACTAAGATGACTTAAGATCATCGTCTCTTTGTATGTGCTTACTGGTGAGCCTGCATCATCGCGTGTTAATAGAAGTTACTCCTATGTAAAGATTTTAGGGTTTGCGTGTCATCAGTGACCTACCCCATGGGCTTGTTGGTCAACATAGTCTCCAAATAAGGAGTGGTCAGAATTCTCAGTTCAGCATCCTTTTGTTTTGCAATTGTTTTGCCAGCGTAGAGTCAAATATTCCCTTCGAGTCATACAGTCCACAAGTAAGTCAATCCAATGCTAGATCTGAAACGATATATTAGGCTAAATTATTTGGATGCCTGGACAGGAGACAAATGCCAGGAAACAAGTCAATCTCAGTAGTTCCCCAGCCTCCTGTTTGTGTTACATTGTAGCAGGAACCCTTAGTAGTGCTGGTACACACTGGTCCATGTTTGTTCTGGTTTACAAGCTTTGTAGCATGAGACTCCCCTCCTTTTTATAGCCGGCGGGAAGAAGACATTTGTTCTCCATGTCACGATAGCCATTAGGGTATTTGGGGCTGTAACAATGGGGAGAAGGAGTGTTATTGTCTCTTGACACGCAAGGGACCAGGACTGGGTCCTGTTGACTCCTGAAGACTTGGACATGTTGGATGGGTGGGAGACGTGGAAGACATTTCTTGCTATTACTAGGAAAGAGAAGGTGACAAGTACATGTAATCTTCCCACAGTGACATCTTTGTAATTTCTTGGAACTCCTGGTGTCTATCACTTGAAAGGAATATTAGGAGATCGAGAACAAGAACAAAATGTTGATTCTGTTTTACATCGATCACTGTCGCAAATACTCCATTAAGGATTTTGTAAAGATTCTTTGGGGTAGCAAAGTTCAAGTTTTATGCCTTCTGCATCGTGTTTTAGAAGACATTCACATATACCTGGCCCTTCTTGATGTTCAATTATTTAAGAACAGTCAAATTTAGCATGTCTGAAGTACTGCATTCTCTCCTTTCTCCCTGTTCTAATCGGTTGACCACTGACCAGCCAGCCAGCAGTTGATCAATGGCAACCTAAATGTTCTGTTTCAGGATAACAACAGTGTTTAATCTCAGGGTTATGTGACCATTGACTGGCCGTACTGATGATAAGAAGCTTCTCTGGCCATCTATTGTGCCAGATCTCCCTATTCACACTAGGTAATATAACACTGGTAAATCAGATTTTTATGAGTTCTTACTAGCAATGATCAGCTTTGCTTATTACCCATTCTCATGGTAGAGGACTTACATTAAGTGGCCTGTTAATGCCTTGGAATTAGGGTGACCCGATCATGCCATAGATGATTGGAAATCCAACATTTGCCAGCAGCATGGGATTTGAAAGGTTTTTGTGTGTAGTGCCTTACGACTTGTCGCTGGAATGCTTAAATTTATCACTGGTTGGACATTGATGTTTTACTAGTAAGAGGCATACTGTAGATGCAAAACAAGAACATTTTTAATCCCTAGAAACTTGTTGCCAATGTAACTTTTGTTTTAAAACAACAACATTGTATGTTGCATACAATGCAATCGCATACATGTGAAGCCGTACTGTTTTAGGAGCAAGGTGTAACAGGCTGAGAGTCAGCCACTCATCCAATCAGGTCATCTTGTCTTTGGCGTTGTTTAAATTAATATTCAAATCAAATCAAGAAATTTGCAGCCAGTCACACTTTAAGATTTGCCAGTAACAATAGAGAAGTCCTGCCTGTATTTTGGTGAGTCATTCCCTCATGTTTGAAGTACAAAATTCAATAACATCCTGTATAGCTAGCTGGGCCGGAACACTTTGTGTTCCAAGACCTCCGATAAGAAATGACCTTTTTAAATGCGTCCTGTAGGTCTTTCAAGTTTGCTCATTTTGGGGTAAAGTCCTGTCATTATAAAGGAATGTTGGTGTAGGAATATTAAATATAGTGATATTTATATGGAACCTAGTCCACTCCTCTGTGACTCTGCTCTATTCAGTACTATACTGTGTTTTTTATTGATATGTAAATGCATGAACTTATTAATATTATATAGTGTGATGGTAACAATAGGACGGCTATGGGCAAAGGCTAATACACAGGGGGGGCTCTTTTATTCAGCAAAACTTCCCCACTTCATGTTTCACTGATCTGATAGAGCCAGCGGTGTAGCCAAGGTGGGGCCTGGGGATGGGGGGGGGGCACGTGCCCCCACAAATTTCCAGTGACCACCCCAGGTGCCCCCCATAAAAAAAATGTACATATATGTAATTCATTAAACAACATGGTACATGTACCTTTCCCCCTCACTGTGCTCCCCTCCCCCCCCCAGTGGAAAAATCCAGGCTATGCGGCTGGATAGATCTATATATATGTGTTCCGTCCCAACTTGACAATCGCCCCAACCATAATTGGGACTAGTCCCAACTTGGAGTGTTACAGTTGGGGCACCCCAACTATAGTTTGGATTGCAGTAAATACAGAGTACTTGATAACATTTTGAGAAGAATTAGAATTTTGGTTTTCGAGAGAAATTAAATCCGTACTTTGGAGACAGAAAACGAGTCACCTGTCATATGTGTCCGCTGCCAGAACCCTCTAAAAAAATACACTTGTAACCCACATGTTCTGTACATGATTAAATATGACGAGTTAATAGCGGCCTAGAAGACCGATACTACTATCAACCAAAAGGTTTTCCAAACCTTGTCCTTGGCTCCGGCTATGCCTCCGTGTAGAGCTGCTTGGGCGATCCCAACTATTGTTGGGGCGCCCCAACTGTAACACTCAAGTTGGGACCAGTCCCAACTAAAGTTGGGGCGATTGTCAAGTTGGGACGGAACATATGCACCAGGACACGCATTGGTCTAAGATCTTCAAACCAACTGCTTCTACATGTAGCTGAGCATCAGTCACACAATCATGGGGTGAACAATCATTTAGACTTGGTGCAGCCACCTTATTTAACTCGTTCCCATCTGATTCTGATGTGCATCTTTCTCCATCTTTTGCCAACCTTCAAAAGAAGATCTTGAAAAGGCTCTTGTTCAGGGATGCTTTTGAACTGTGTTCATGAACTTATATTGTGATCTTGCTTTGCATTTACTTGTTTCCAACTTGGCTGTTATATTTGCAAAGCGCCATGAGTATTAAGTTGACGGATACCGTATACAAATTGACATAATTAATGTATGATAATTGTTCACTTTTTCCTATTTATTGTATGTATTTTTAGGTTATCATCATTTGCTCCATTAGCACAAGGGCCTACCTGAACAGTTCCAATAAGTTGTTGAGTTGAGTTTCTCAATCTGTATTCTATACTCACCTGTGTTAGTTTGTAATGTACCTACCATTCCCAACAGCCAAGGCAGTTCCTACATTTATTTTCTTTCTTTTTTGTAACTTCTCAAGTGTTTACTCTAGAAAACCTCTAACTATGACATCCTGCCGTAAAAGCTTTCTTCAAAGACCAATATTGGACTACAGTTTGCTATATGTGAATTTAACTCAAACCCACTCCCTTGCGTGACAGAATAAGCTTAAGCAAACTTGTTGGGCTGTTTGTTTAATTTTAAAATATTCACGGTAAGAATGCAAAGAATAAGTGTATACACTGGCATTGTATCTACCAGGTGTGCTGGGAATGAATTTGATTCTGAATGATTTATATTTTTAAGATCTGCGCAAGATTCCTAGCCTAGAAATCAAGACAATTTCAAATTTGAAATAGGATGTCATTGTGTTCAACTTTTCCAGCATGCAAGCGCAAACTATTTGAGGATAGGTTGGTACAGTAATTGATGAATCTTACAGCTATCTTACCCACCTTGCTGTGGGAAGCAAACATTACTGTTTGTGAAGTTGATGAAGGGATTGCTAAAGATTTGCTAAGATGGAGGCTTTCGTTTACTGTGCTAACAGAAGTTGCTGTTTACAATGTATGTTGGTCCAGGACCACAGATTGCCTAAGACATCTTAAATTCTGAACCTTCGTTTACTCTGCTAACATCAAAGCTTTTGTTGGTTAGACAGTCCCATAGCAATGCTTTTAGTCATATATTGACCAACTAACTCTTTCATGTGATAAATGACAGTATTGATATCAAAACATTTGAAATGTTAACTCATATTGTCGATGTTTGTTTTCCTGAACTGTTTGGAATTTGTCTGCATGAATAAATACACTTGGTATTTTATAACATGCTAACTTAACATGTTTTCTTGATCACAAAGACACAGTGAGTAAATGAACATTGATTGTTTGCCAATTTCCAAACTGGCAAAATTTAATTCTAAGGGAGACTTTGAAAAAGGAATTTCATAACCTTTTTTTACTTGACCAGCCCTTTGGATGCTGTGTGGTCATACCTTGTTACAAATTTATATATTTCAACAGTTAAATTGCACTACACTGACTCTCTTAATGTAAAAGAGTGAAAACATCACTCTCTTGCCCGAGTGGTGGTGTAACTTTCACTCATTTAGAGTGCAATTACCTCTAGTTTGCTCTTTTAGTGTGAAATTTAAGTGAAGTTCACTCTGAATTGAGCGAAAAAGGAAATGTTTCCACTCTAAAAAGACCTGTCCGCCATATGGCTCTTTTAAAAGAGTAGTATAGGGGACAACTCTTTTTAGAGTGGAAATATTTTCTTTTTCACTCGATTTAGAGTGAACTTCACTCAAATTTCGCTCTAAAAGAGCAAACTAAAGATAACTGCACTCTAAAAAGATTGAAAATTACACCACCACTCGGGCAAGAGAGTGATGTTTTCACTCCTTTACATTAAAAGAGGACTTCTTAGAATAGTATTTTTGTGTGTGTAATAACAAGATATTATGTTTGGTTTTCTTCTACTTCTTGATAATGATTTATCTTTTTAATAGATTGTTAAATTGTTTGCTTTTCTGGACACACAAATCTGCAGTTGAACCACCTACAATGTATTGGTAAATTTGAAATTGTGCAACTTCTCTAAAAACAATTTCTGAACCAGTTCACGTTGTAAGTTTGTACAATCAGCAAATGGTGCTGAATAATTAATCATCTGCATATAGAGTATCCAAGCTACATCCTTACTACTGTTCATGTGTTGATGACAGTTATAAGCCCAAACTAAGTGTACTGATGATGTCAAAATCAATAACCATCACACTCTAACTACAGATGTTATGTTAAATGGGCTATAGGGCTTGGTACTATACCTGAAGAAGACAAAAATACTTTGACATTTCTACCATTGCGTTATATCTTTCTTGTTATGCCGTCTATGCTGATACCGTGAGATAGCAATTTGATTTGTTTACCTGACAACTATAGGTGATTTTAGAAACGTTTATTCCGACTAAGTTATATTTTTTCGCGTATAGTGGGTATTTTAGTACAACTTTGTAAATACTTTTTACGGGTGTGTTAGCCGTGAAATGAGGTGCATGCTGGTCTAGTTCATGCAGCTCATTCAACATCAGTACTAATACGCTCATAAAAAGTATTTGCGAAGTTGTCCATGTTATGAGCATTTTCTATGTGGAGTAACTTTATTGTCACCTTTACCATTATCGAGTGCTTTTTTTTTTATATGTTTGAAGTTATTGTTGCATAGTACATGTATTGAACTTAATCTGACTACAACGTCAGTGAAAAACCACACAGGAAATGTCCATTGGCCAAGCCCAATAATATCATCATCATCTTTACAGCAAACAGTCAACCTTGTCAACGCTATTGTGCATTACAATGCGTCGTTGTTCACCATCACAAAAGACTCCCACCTATGCTCTTATTTGTCCTCTTGTAGGATTTTTTTTATGTATGGCCAAGATAAAAAACAGCCTTTATCCTGGTTAAAAACCCTCTTTGTTTGGAGAATAATGGAGTTAGTGAATACGCTAAATTTACTGCTTGAGTAATACCATGGAGGTAAGAAATACTACTCTGTTGCTAGGATAGCGTCATTGTGGTTTGCTAAATCAAGATTTTCGTGGTAATCAGCTTTTGCTTGAATTGAATGTTCTTTCTTTCGAAGAAAACCTGACATCATTACCTTACTTTGGTCACAGCTTTTTTAAGAAGAGAATACCTTGTTGACTTGTTAGTTACAGCTTGGGCCTACATAAATATATAAACACATATAATAGAAATATTCTATGACATTTGTCATTTTGTCAGCCATTGTCATGGTCGTAGGAATGCAAACTGTTTGACTCACTTGAGTTGTAGTCTTTCATGTGTTCACAACTTCACCAGTAAGCTTTAGGCCTTAAATAAAACAGATACAAAGCAAATGTTTTTCAGTGCTGGGGGATATATTGGTTCATAAAAACCTTAGAAAATTAACCCCTGTTATGGAGAAAAATTTCTACAGAGTGATTGTACCATCATGAACATCATATCAGTTTTTGAATACCTATATTATTCATTTTTGAAATTAAGATATGATAAATGCTGACCACCATCTTTTCAAAGCTGTAGGGTGCATTTATTATGTACAGAGTTGTGTCATCACATTCATGCAAACAACAATTTTTCAGCCAATGAAAGCAAGCTAAAAGCAATCTTCAAAAGGATTTTTGGTGAAAGCAAACAGCAAACTGGCAATTAATTGGTGTTCTCAGGGGCAAAACTGACGTCAACTACTGTTACTAAATGCTTGATTTATTTAAAGCTAAGCATACATTTCACGTCAAAGCTGATAATTACTGTAAATTTAAGAAGTCACTTGGCTTCAGTGTGGAAGCATCTTGAGGTGTTCAGAACTGGAACTAAAATGATCTGAAGTAGTCAGCAGTCTCCAAAGAATAAGATCATTTGGTGGGTTTCTTGATAGCTGGTTCCAACTGGCATGGGGACAGCACACTTTGGCCACACAGGTAGCTTAAATTACGGACTGTTAATGAGAAACCAAGTGATTACATTGAAGCAGGCAGGGTTGGGAGGAATAACAACCTTTACTAAGTGGAAGTGTTTTGCATTGAACAGTATTACCATTTCTTGTTTTGTAATCCTTTCAAAATTGCCCCTGGAAACATTTCGAACAAATTCTTTTCCAATAAACATCTGATCCCTGAATACCATATGGTTGGGATGAAAAATGATCACAATACATATTATTACAAAAAGACAATTGTAAGAAAATTACAAATATTCATTAATGTGGATTCATTGTTTTTCTTAGTGAAATAAAACTAGTTGAAGACTATCATGGTATATCCCTCAACAGTTATGAAATTTGATCTGCATTGGAAAACGAATGTTGATGCTCCTCCAGGTTTAGCAAAACATGGAGGTTGAGAGGGCCCAACCTCCACCACTGGTCCTGCTCAAGATTTTTATAAGACATTTGAGATTAGAGTTTTGATCTTGGCACTAAAGGGTTATGTTTGTTTTCCAAACACTGGAATATCAAAGAATCAGAGTTCATTCAGTACAGAGATTTTCAACACGTTTCTTGTTCCACGAATGTTATAATGTAAAACTTAGTTTTGGATTTTCACACGACGGCACTGTAACTCCAAACCTGTCTGATATCACATTTCTGTGAACATTCTGTTTTTTGTTAATTTTGTGGGATCCATGATATAAAAGAGTATAATGGTAGAAAGATGTTTGTCTGCATGGTAGCAGTTTGGGCTGCAAGTTTTTAGTAAAATTGTCTCATTAAGGTTTTGCAAGTTTGTTGTTGTTGTTTATTGTTGTTAAGGTGAGCTTAATGTAAATTTTCAAATCAAAGTTGACCTTCTGTCAAAATACTTTAAAAGACCAGATTTCATATTGCTACATGTTGCAAAAATGGCTGTCATGAATATTTTGAACTAAACTTTTAAATGAGGGCGAAATATTTGTGATTCTGGATCAGAAGTGTCAAATTCTGAAACTTATACTAACCAGTCTTTTGGAATTAAGACTGAAACTGACAGATCTACTATGAATTATGACATACCTAAACACAAGAAGCTTACCCAGGTGTTTTGGACTCAAGACTTGGCAGAGAGAAAGAAAGTCTGTTTATTCAGTACCCATTGCGTGACAAGAGAACAGAAGAGAGGGCATGGGATCCCTACAGAGGTATAGGCGGTGCCCTTTGTGGTGCGATCAAGTCAGTCACAGTTTGCTTGGGTTTCTAGTGTCACCCCCGCACTATTGTTTGTTCCCATTGTGAGGGCATGGTGCTTTCATTATTCCCCAACAGACTGATTGGTTTCCTTAGCTAATTGATGTGGCTGGTAGTTTGCTGTTAAATTTAACCTTTTGTGCTCATTTCCAGTTGGAGTATTTGCTGAGAGTTTGCCATTAAATTTGGGTCGAGGAGTTGAGAAAATTACATGCACTTTTGTACATGTGCATGGCTTTGTACTAGTACCATAATCAAAACAAACAATGGCCGTTTGTATTGTGCTACAAGTGCAAGTATTTATTACTGTGAGTTAAACTTAAAGTAGGTTTACTACCAATGACTGGTTTTGCCATAGTATAAAGGTAGTAACTGAAATAGGCAACTTCGGTTATAATGGAAGCTATTTGCTAGGTAGGCAGCAAGTGTTGTTGTCGAGACTACAAAGTGCAAGACCGAGATTGAGACCTCCCCTCCAAGACTGAGACTGAGACCGAGACTGAGACCTCCCAATTGAAACCAAGACAGAGACCAAGATCTTGAACAATTCTGTATAGTAAATAATTTTTAAAGCCAACTTTGTTTTATTTTCAATGTATTTTTAATTCTTAAACGCTGCTTTTACCCTGTATGATGGCTTCGCTCAGCCTTCACTATGGGTATCACGTAGCCACTATGTATGGAAAAAATGTGCGACCGCACTACATCCCCATTCAAGGGAAAAACAAAACATCACGGGGCAGCTTGAAAATAACCGAGTCTTTAAAATTTAGACCTGGAAACAGCCGAGACCTCAACAAATTGAGTCTCGAGACCGGTCTCGTGACTGAGACCGGTCTCGAGACTGAGACCGGTCTCAAGACCTACAACACTGGTAGGCAGACCATGGTCAGATGGTCAGACAAAATGATCTGCATAACCTTGACTTTAGCCATAGCTACATGAATATTGTAATCAAGTCAAATCCATCGCCAAAAAATTGTTTCTATCAGTTTTCTTCCGATATTAAAACTGAGGTAATAAAGTGAAATTTGAGTTGCTTTCAGAATTGATGCAGTTGTGCATAAATATTACATGTAGATTTGAAATTTAGTTACTTAATGAGATTGATAGGATGTTTAAATGATCACTTCACTTCAATGCCCATTATCAACTGTTCCCCATTTTGAGCATTAAATCTGAAGGCAGTTATCTTTGACTCGGTCAGTCTTTGCACATGATTAAACAGAGGTAAACATCCAGCAGAAGAGGCAGATATTTCTACTTCATTAAGCACTACAAAAAGTCACATTTCTCATGCCTGTATGGACAAGTCAGCCGTTCCTTTGTGCAAGATTAAATCATGTTGTCTTTGGAAGAAGTATCAGTGATTAAATGAAGTCTTACTTGGGTTTGAATTGTTAGGAGTTGATGAGGATTTTTACCATTGTATCTGTTGTTATTAGTGACCAGAATCAACACAAGCCAGTTGCTTAACGTCTGAGTTTGGATTACCAACTGGACAGATCTGGTTGTTGTATCGGACTATTTTGAAGGGGAAAGTAAACTGGAGTTGGGGGCTGCTGGGATGGGGGAGGTTTTCTGTTTCTGGAGTCTACTTCTCTTGCCAATTATTATATCACGTGATGTACTGTACATTGCCTTGTAAACTTATACTTTGTAAATCATTCACAAACCTGAGTGTACAGGGCACCAGGTGTCTCTGTTGACATACAGAAATGTCCTTCAAGTTAGAGAATTAGCACAGTTTGCACCATTTCATGATAACTGAAGGATACAAAGACAGGAGAAATGTCTGCTGTTCCCTTTATTGGTCATGTCTTTGCTCTGTCCAGTACCTCTTCCCTCGCAGTATCTAGAATGACAGTGTATTGGAGCTGGATTGGACATCAGTCCAAAAGACCAGCTGATTTCTGTTTAGAGGCTGTAAGGTGACAAATGGTCCACATGCAATTACATGACTCTACAGGGTACCAATTAGTGAAGCCAAATGCAGATTGTGTTTCATTGGAAATCTTTTGGGAATCAGAAGGCAGATTGTATGCTCTAGTTGAGTGTTGTATGGTTAAGAATCTAGGTTTGTTTATACAAACACATTTTTGCTGTAACCTTTGTAGATATGCCTTTTTTCTTACAATATTTGATTATAGTGTTCAGGTACAGTCTTGCTTTGGTGATAAGTTTATTCATTAAGGTCTTGATGCTTTCTGACTTCAGCTTTCCCTTCTTGATATTCATATGTTTGAGTAACATGTACTCAAATGATTGAAACCAAATACATGTAGGCCTACATGTGCATTTTTCTTCGAGATAGAAATGGCTGTTGATCTTGTACCATGCCAAGATTCCATGCAAGTTGTCGTCTTGAAAAGGCTTAGTCTGGGGGGCTGATGGGAGTGTGGGAAGGGGGGGGAGACATTCCATTGATTTATAAGTATAGGGGGAAGATGAGACATTAAATTCTTAAAAGGAGAAAATATGCTCTTTTTTCCCGTCTGGTATATCTGCTTGTGATCATCACTATTGTATGAGTTAGGTTGCTTAGTTACCAATCTGTCATTTATCTTTTTTGTGTTCTTTGTTTTTTTGTAGCCATGTTTTGTAACAAGCTATTTTTAGAAAGTTATACCCATCTGTATCAACAAATGAAGTTAATAAAACCAAGTCAACTTGTTGATGCTCTTCAGTAGAAACTGGCTTTGTCTGTTTTCACCAGGCAATTTGTCCCCTACTTGAGCCAGTAACTAGATGACTAAACAACATCCCTTGCATGCCATCAACCCTAACCCCCAACCCCTTGCCTCCGTGTGGCTGCAGTTCACATTAGAGCAGTCACCATTGCAAACCCCCCTAATCCAGCCACCAGCATTCCAATGGTCTACCCACCAGCTCCCAAACTTTACCATTCCTTCAGTGTTCTCCCCTTCGTTCCTAGTCAATTGGTCTAAGATTGTGCCCCCCATACCTGCCTGTGTGTGTGCAGGATAATTTACCCAAAGCACCTGTGCGTGCCAAGAGAGGGGAGGGCCCTTGGGCCACAGTTGCTCCAGCATTCCTATCTTTGTCTAGGAACAAAGAGCCAAGACAATGATCCAGTCAGTGTTTGTTGTTCTTGAGGTGCTTAAAGTTCTTGCTCTGCACGCAACCCTCTCCCTGCCTCACTGAGCAAGCTCTCCTCCAGCTTGTAGCCACTTTGACATGAGTACCCATAAATGCAAGCTCTTGGTAAGGATGGCATTGAAGATGTTTAATCCCAGGTGAGCAAGGAGTCTACAGTCATCCCAGCTGATCATCAGCGTAGGTTACATGCAAGTCTTTGGTAATCAGATTGCAAGAAACGAATCAGAGCCATTGTTAAGTTACGCAACAATCTGATTGTTTGCTTAAATCTGTTGAACTGCACTTGTTGGGCCTGTTGTGGGAAGGGCAATATTCAAACTAGACATTTGTCATCAGCGTTGGTCACTTTAGTGAATACGTTTGTGAATGAGTCATGTTCAAATTAGCGTAGATGGGACCAGCTTGTCATCCTGGTCTTTATGTTTAGAAGTATTTATGTTGAACAAATGAGTCTAGCTGTAGAGGCAACAATCACGAAAGTCAGTATTTTCATTTTGTTTATTTCCTTGGAAAGACAATAACTTTGTCTGGGATATCTATGCAAATCTGAAGTTTATGGTTCTTATAGACAAATATGCTTTATAAATGCTCGACAAACAATATGCTTAACTGTAAATTTACATTACTTAACCCTTTCACATGTATGCAAAAGCTGCAAAAAGTAGGATCATAATGTTAATTAACTGACTGTAAGAAGTCTAATTACATTGCATAGTTTATTAGAATATGGTGCCCTCTTGTGGTGGGATATACCCATAGTTGCTGTTGCATAACCTTGAGTTTTGAAGCCTAAATTTCAAGCTGATATTATTCATGTGATCTGTGATACCTCTGGTAGGTAAATGCTAGTCTGGGAATATATAACCAGAAGCTCATGTTGACGACATCTACCTTACAGCAGTATTACCAGTGGACAATGAAACCTATATTTATGTGATTGTTCCCTGGATTGGCGCCAGTCGGATAGAAACTGAAGTATCAGCCAGTCCTACAAAAAGCCTTTCGGATATTATGGTTTTAGTGACCCATTAAGTTAGCATTTAGTCCACACTCTTGTATACTACAAACCTTAACTGATTGACCACATCATTCACACACACATGCCCAGAAATGTGTTATAGATATGTACCATCATAAAACAGATGTATTATTGGTTTTTCATGACTGAGTTTGCAAACAGTCTGAGTCCAGCTTTATCTTCAGCAACTTGTACAAGTTGCATTAGATCACTTGAAGTGTTCCGATTACTCAAAGATACTAAAATCAATGTTTGCTGGAACCTGACACAATGATTTCTTGCTCCTATGGAGAGTTTAATTTTCATGTTTAATGACTTGTTATATTATTTACAAACAAGTACAACGCTTGTGAATTTCGGTTAGAATAATTTGTATTTGTAAAATCATCTCAGAACTTTATGTAGCCCCAAAGGAACAACAAATACTCCTGATATTTCATGAATAATTCGTGAATTCTAGATTTGAAGACATGGTACTGTTGTTGATCTCTACTCCATAATCCCTCTGCCCTTAGACATTCTGAGCACACTGCAGGACCTCCTGATCCTAACCACAAAGCTCAGGGAAAAGTACAAGCAGATCATCTATCAAGAACAACTAAACAATTCCTCGGTAGTTCAACTCCAACATCACTGGGTCATTGTTTTGAGTTTGTTGATGAACTTGGTTATAAAAGGTCAGCTGGTGACCCCTGCTTGACCCAGAGACTAGGTAGGGATTATTATTTGACCTGACTTTGACCGATGTTTGCATAGAGATGGAAAACAGTCATTTTTTATGTGGACGAAAACTGCTGTGATGTGGCGTCTCAGATGTCTGCTTTGAAACAAAGTAGATGATGGTCTTGGAGAGAAGTCGCCATAATGCGATGTTTCTTTTTAATTATTAAATATGTCATCATCAGCTAAAAGAATAACCTTGTGCTTCGTTTTGAGATCAATCAGTTTTAGCAACAAACAAAAAAATAGTATGCATAATATGAAGTTGGCAATTGAGGAAGTAAATAAACATAATGAGTTGGGTGTGCTTAATTAATGATTGTTTTAAAATCTAGGATACAACTTTGAAGCCTTATTCTCTGTACAATCAACCATAAAATAGGATAAATTGACGAAACTTGACACGATTAGGATTCCTGAGCTCCGTTGGGGAAAGTTTGTTTACAGAATTGGGAAACATTTAAAGCCTTGGGGATGGACCTCGGCTGAAGGTTTGCATTCTGAATGGTGAAGGGAGAATAAACACCCATCCCCCCCATGTGTTTGGAAGATCATAAAATAAGTATTATGACTCACAAATGCCAACAAAACAAGCTGTAAATAACATCAAAGGTTTATTGAGATTTAGTGTAGATAGGAGTCTAGTTTGGCGGGAGAATAGAAGTCACGTAGTGGCGCTTGGCAGGCAGGGGTTCAGGGAAGCTTCACACAATGCACCGTCATTGTGACTTTAATAAAAACGATTTTGTTCCATGTTTACTATTGGGTTAAAATTAAGCGGGGGGGGGGGGGGGGGGGGTATCAGGGCGTGCATCCAGCTGTCATTATGACACAGCTGGTTCATCATATTAAACTCATGGAATTTCACACCAAAAACTTCCATAATATTTTTAACTCATATCTCAGGTGGGATCTTTAAAATTTAAGAATTTAAGAAAGAATCACATTCTAAATGCATTTTGCACATTTGGAAATCTTAACTCTAGGTTTGTATCAGTGCATTTTGATTTATCTGGTAGGATAGGGATAAAGATATATGTTTTACCCTACACCGATGTGTGTCTAGCTCTGTTTAAAAAAAAAAAATTATGCAATTCGCTCATCACAAGGCCCAAAGGCCACTGGAGGTGTGGGCTACTTTCTGAGGGATAGAAACCTGCCCCAATGCACAGAAACAAGACATGGCGAGACATAATTGAGTATAGGGCAGGGTAAATAAATCTGTTGTGAGACAAACTTAACTGCCTCTTTCCCTATTTGAAGCAATTATAGTTAAGTGTCTTGCTCAAAGATGTGACAAGTGTTGTGACTGGGATTCGAACCCACATCCTGATGACTTTGCCACAAGAATTTGAGCCTGATCCACTAACCACTCAGCCACGAGACGCTGCTGTATACTCAATATAAAGTGCGTAAAGCCCGGTCATACTTAACACGAATGCAAACACGAAGTGAATCTGACGTCACTCCCCTACATTTGCAGCAAACATTTTTCAAGAGTTTAACACATTTCTACTTAAGCAAATTGTTTGTTGCAAATTTGTGATGTCAAATTCGCTTTGTCTTCGCATTCCCATGAAATATGAACACATCAGTGTACAGTAAAACACAACAAATATATTTGGTATAATTATACAAAACAAATACAGACCACAATAATGTAGTAAAAGCCTATTAGAATGTCTCTAACCAATTGTTTTGAAAAATACTATCCTTTGATTGTTGGTTAACATTTCTTATAAAGTTCATTCCTCACATGTCTCAATATTGAGTTTGACCTTCGTTTTGAAACATCGTCATCATTTACAGAACTGTTTCTAGAAAGACAATCTGATGGAATCTGAACATATCTAATCATAACTGCATTCCATCAGTCCCATCACCCACAAGCACACAATGGTACCCAGATGGTGAGTTAGGTTTCTAGATTGGTTTTACCGATCAGTTAGCTCTGGTATTTAGTTCCCTGAATCATCAGAATCTTGGGAAAGAAAAATATTCGACCCATTTCCAGCATGCCACGCAGTGACCCAAATTCAGTGCCTAACTCTCAGCAAAGTATGTTAGGTGACAAGAAAGAATCCTTTTTGTTTTGTTTTACAACCTGACATTACATACCCCCAAGTAAACTATCTAGTTTATCATAGAGACACATTCATTGATTTATCAACCATCAGAGAAAAGAATGTGACTGTGTGACTTTCTGCTGTCAGGTAGTACATAGTCTATTATGTATGTATGTCTTATCGTTAAACCCTGGCATAGCTAAGATTCTTGGCCTGAAATAGCCCCCCTGCAAATTCACGTCTGCGAGGGGGGACTGGAGGGACAATCCCAAAATTGTAATTGTTTAGAATAATTTTTACTGCGCTTGCTAGACAATGTTTGGTGGCATTTTGGGTTGTTGGGAATGTTTGTGACGAAAAATCGTTGGTTTAGATTTGGGCAAGGATGACTGTGGGGATGGAGGTTGTGCATGAAGATGAGTCAATGGTATCCATCTACAGATATGGGCTGTACGTTACAAACACAGTTTGTCGGCAGGGAATCACGTCACACATTGATATATCTCTGCCTTTTTTGACTTAACTAGACTGGATAGTCCCACGGTTCAATAAAGACTATATACATAGCTTCCATCAATAAACCAGCCGGATGTTTTGTTCAAACCAGTCTTCATCAAGTGTCAAGCCAGTCACTGCACTAGTTTGCGGTGCCTTTCTGTATATTACTTGTGATCAATCATTACATCTTCACATCATACCTCGGAAGTTATACAAGTTGAAGTAGAGGTCAGGAAGCCTGCTGGATTACTTGTGTGTTTATACCTTAAGACGTTGAGGAGTCGGTAAAATCATCACGTTCCATTAAATGTCTTAATTCAATCTAGGTTTGATGTTAGTAAGCAGTTTAGTTTGTAAATTACTAAGCCCAAGAAATATTTCTTTGAAGACGCAGATCATTAGCTAAAGTGTATGTTTACTACACATTGTTGTTCCAAAACAATTGTTAAACAGAACACTCATCAGAAATTACTTCAAGATGTTTTTGTCCAAACGGTCAGTGCCCGAATAGTGTCATGGGAAACACAAGTTAGTAGAGGTCGGAGGTAGTCCCTTCTGGGGGCGGAAATCATTCAAGTCATCACCTCATGCTGATTCTTGGCCTTTGCATGGTAGGTGGGAGTACCTCGTTCATTATGATATAGGAACATCACAAAAGCAAAGAAGTTTACTCAAATTAAAACAAGCATTTGAACACTTTTATTGATTAATGCTAGTGTTGTTGTGATTACAGCTTACTGGAGGCTGTAGTTGTTAGCTGAATCTCAATATATTGTTTTGGACAAAGAAATCTGATTTCAATAAATAGCAGATATGAACACCCTTTTGTGTGTTTCCTTCCCCCCTGGTTGTTTATACTGCGCAGTAAAGTTTGCTGGCATTGTTTAGTCTTTTTGTGTGAACTTCTGAGAGTAACAATATCATTGTTAAACCCTTTGAAACATCCATGAAGCACATTCTATAGATCCATCCCAAACCTGCCCCCTTCCCTACCCCTTCTGAAAAAAAAAACAAAAAAAAACAAAACATGTTTATTTGTGGCACTGTATGCTGAAGGCACCATCCTGTCCCTCAAATAACAACAACTTCCCCAAGCCTGTCATCAGACTTGACCTCTATCCCCTGGCATACTGTTTTTGGAATACTTTTATCAGCTCAAGTTAGAGTCTGTCTGTGAACCCTTAGTGGGGCCTCCCATTCCTTTACGTTGGCTTTGTTTTTTCCCTGCGTCGTTTTATAAATACCTGAAGACAGCAGGCTGCAATTTGTTGGCGGCTGTCCAGTTTTTTATTTTCACTGGTAGACGGTAATCTTTTTGCTTGTTTTGCTATTGTTTCGGGGGCTCACGGGGAGCGGTGTCATATTTCCAATGGTCTGATTCAAAGTGGTAGTGTGAACCAATTGTTGACCAATAACACATCTTAAAATTGGTGGGAAAGTGGGCCTGACCTAGTTGGTTTGATGTGTGCACCCCTGGGTCTCATGTTAAACTATGTCCTGATGATTTATGACAAATTGGGTGTTTTTGTTTTAGTTGATTTACCTGGGTGTATCAAGCCCCTAGTCTAGTGTTTTTGTTTTAGTTGATTTACCTGGGTGTATCAAGCCCCTAGTCTAGTGTTTTTGTTTTAGTTGATTTACCTGGGTGTATCAAGCCCCTAGTCTAGTGTTTTTGTTTTAGTTGATTTACCTGGGTGTATCAAGCCCCTAGTCTAGTGTTTTTGTTTTAGTTGATTTACCTGGGTGTATCAAGCCCCTAGTCTAGTGTTTTTGTTTTAGTTGATTTACCTGGGTGTATCAAGCCCCTAGTCTAGTGTTTTTGTTTAAGTTGATTTACCTGGGTGTATCAAGCCCCTAGTCTAGTGTTTTTGTTTTAGTTGATTTACCTGGGTGTATCAAGCCCCTAGTCTAGTGTTTTTGTTTTAGTTGATTTACCTGGGTGTATCAAGCCCCTAGTCTAGTGTTTTTGTTTTAGTTGATTTACCTGGGTGTATCAAGCCCCTAGTCTAGTGTTTTTGTTTTAGTTGATTTACCTGGGTGTATCAAGCCCCTAGTCTAGTGTTTCTGTTTTAGTTGATTTACCTGGGTGTATCAAGCCCCTAGTCTAGTGTTTTTGTTTTAGTTGATTTACCTGGGTGTATCAAGCCCCTAGTCTAGTGTTTTTGTTTTAGTTGATTTACCTGGGTGTATCAAGCCCCTAGTCTAGTGTTTTTGTTTTAGTTGATTTACCTGGGTGTATCAAGCCCCTAGTCTAGTGTTTTTGTTTTAGTTGATTTACCTGGGTGTATCAAGCCCCTAGTCTAGTGTTTTTGTTTTAGTTGATTTACCTGGGTGTATCAAGCCCCTAGTCTAGTGTTTTTGTTTTAGTTGATTTACCTGGGTGTATCAAGCCCCTAGTCTAGTGTTTTTGTTTTAGTTGATTTACCTGGGTGTATCAAGCCCCTAGTCTAGTGTTTTTGTTTTAGTTGATTTACCTGGGTGTATCAAGCCCCTAGTCTAGTGTTTTTGTTTTAGGTGATTTACCTGGGAGTATCAAGCCCCTAGTCTAGTGTTTTTGTTTTAGTTGATTTACCTGGGTGTATCAAGCCCCTAGTCTAGTGTTTTTGTTTTAGGTGATTTACCTGGGTGTATCAAGCCCCTAGTCTAGTGTTTTTGTTTTAGTTGATTTACCTGGGTGTATCAAGCCCCTAGTCTAGTGTTTTTGTTTTAGGTGATTTACCTGGATGTATCAAGCCCCTAGTCTAGTGTTTTTGTTTTAGTTGATTTACCTGGGTGTATCAAGCCCCTAGTCTAGTGTTTTTGTTTTAGTTGATTTACCTGGGTGTATCAAGCCCCTAGTCTAGAGAAAACCGATTTAAACTATTGTATATTCAGTAGTTCACATTAAGTTCAATATTGTAATGCATGCCTTCGTTTGATATGACACAATTGAATTGAGCTTCGGAAGTCTTCACTGCTATGGAGACCACTAATACACCTTTGACTTTTCAGTGTGGAATGTGAATTGACGAGTTACATGATCTGCACCAGACAATCCAACTTCTCATATCAGCTTGGCATTAAGGTGGAATGTAAGACACCAACAAATATGCATAAAGGTCAGCTAAGAAAGGAAATACCACAAGCATACAAATGTGTTTTAATTTTGTCACAAATTTGTCGTCTTCTCTTTTCTGTGTCTCTCCTTTTATCTGTCTAATCACGGTCTCATTGATGTCAAATTAAAATCTATGTTTGTTGTTTTTTCCTCACAGGCATGGAAAGACATCTCATCATCTGGTAAAGATTTTATTGGCAAACTTCTTCTCATTAATCCCAATGAGAGATTACCAGCGGCTGAAGCTCTCAAACATCCATGGATTGTAAGCAACGCTGCTCAGTCCAGTCTTAAGAACCTCCATCGCTCTATCAGCCACAACTGGCTGAAGAGGACATCAACTAGAAGTCGATCAACTAAGTCAGCTCGATCAACCAGGTCCAACAGGTCTAGTAAATCCACTAAGAGTATACGATCAGACAAGAACAAAGTTCAGCTAAAGGAGCTTACAGATCTGTCCAAAGTATACAACAAGGTAAGGTTAAAATCATAAATACTTCATATTCTTAGGTGCTCTTAATCTATCAAAATCTACTTGCAAGATTTTTTTTCCAATTCTGATGGATTCAATATCTGCATTTATCCGAACCATCTAGTGGCCAGTGGTCACATTATTGACACAAGTTTAGTACCTGTTGAGACATCATTCCGTAGGATTCCATTGGATTCAGGACGGTTTCTGATGACCTAAAGGTTAAAGATGAAATGGTACAAGCTTACTGATTAATAAATATGATCAATAATAAAGTTGTTTTCAGTGTGAAGTTGACGAGGTCATAACTGCTACTGTTTTTCAGAAACTTTATAAAATGAGGAAACAGTAATTATAATGTCTACAAAAAGTTACTTTTCACTTTATTTTGTCGCTCAAAATACAATATTCTGCTGATCTTTCTTTCTGTCTGGTTACTTGTCTTCTCATATCCATTCCTGTTATTATTAAGCAAGCACCACAGACTTGTTTACCCAATGACCCCTTTGGAATTTGATCCAAATCCCGCCAAATGTTCACCATTTTCTCTTTCAGTGGAAACAAATTCCTGGAGTAATGACATTGGTGTAGGTGCACTTTGCTTTTGTTCAATAGGATTTAGTTTCCCAAATTGTGAGATCAGAGCTTGATTAAAAACCCTGAATATGGGTCGCTTTGGGTCAGGCTAGCACTGCTTAAGGTTGCCTTGGGGCTGGGTTAGGGTGAGGGTCGAGCGAAAGACATTACCCTAGCCACGACATTGTTCACAAAACGAAAATAGTCTGCCCTGAAAAGAAGGGGGAAAAAGGGACTGTGCTGTTCCATGTTCCTTGTGGATTACATTAGAGTAGCCTGAAACAAATTCTTCATTAGTTTTCAGTTTGGCTACACAGTGCTTTTATTATTCTATTTATGCCCTTACAGCATCAAGTTTATTATGCAGAGTTTGTTGTTTGGCATTTGTCCATACCAGGACTTTTTCAAAGTGCTCCTAAAATGTTTATGTGACTGTAAAAGCATTACCGACACAATGGAGCAAATCTCTAATGCACATTGTTCAGAAGTGTGTGAATTTTTCACAGAGGGGAAACTGTACTACAGATTATTTTTAGACTGCTGAAGCCATAGGAGTTGAGTTCAGTGTATATACATTCACATGTTCTGATGTAAATCTTTGAAAGTTATCCAAGCACAAAGGAACCCAATTGTCAAGTCGGTGTATATGTATCAGTCACCCTGAACAAATTGCTTTCTTCTTTCTTTTTTTCTTCTTTCTTTTTCATTTCTGGGAAAGCATAACAAGATACTAAAATGTTTTTATTCATTGGCACTTTGTTTCATTAAAAAGGTGTTCTGAAATGAGTTTTCTTAAAACTTTAAAATGTTGAACTCATTGATTGAAAGGTTCACAAAAAGGAACATGTACAAACTAGACTGCCAAAACTAGTTTGGTATAAGAGAAGGTCATGTGAAATAAGATGTATGAACTGCTGATTTAAGTTGACATGATTTCTGTTCAGAAGGAATCAAATACATGTAAGTCTTATTTGCTTGTTCAGTGTTGGTAATGAAAAAAAAAAAACATTTATGTTTGCTTTTAGTTTTAATCTTGTAATTGACAGACAGTGTGCTTGAGTTTTTACTTGTATTTCTTCTCTCTCCCACACTCACAGGAGACAAGGTAGCCCATCATTCATCAAGACGGACCTCTGAACTCTGAACCCTGACCTCTGGCCTATGTGTGCAGGTGACACTGGGTAGCGATAGACTGAGATAATGTGAGCATCCTTTTGCTTTCAATAGACCTATCATTATGATATCAGTATCAGTATGACCAAGTAAGGTTTGAAGCTTTGCACGGTGTAGAATGTAAGAAGTGACAACTGTGTCATAATGTCTATTGGGAAGATGCCATGTTTCTAAAACAAGGAAAGGAGATGACTACCTGGTTATCACTCACAGTCTCACTTGGAAAGAAAGAATGTAAGCAGCGGCGGCACCAGATCTGTTAATCTGGGGGGGCCAAACAAAAATATTTCAGTGTAATTTTGTACTGCTGAAAAGCAGTTAAACTCAATTTCAGGCATAGGCGAAAAATTGAGGCGGGAACTAGGGGGGCAAAAAAAATAACTGGGGGGCATTTGCCCCCCCCCTTGCCCCCCCCCCCCCTTGTTGTTTTCCACATTGTTTTCCATTTGGGGTTAGGGGTGTTGGCTTCATGTGTCAAAGACAACTTTTTGGCTGCTTCTTTGAACCATTATTTTTAAACTGAACCCCAAACTGGATGCCTCTAATGTGTAGAGGATAGATCTACTACCGTACTGTATTGTGGTGTTTTGTTGAATTGCATGTAGTTGCCAACTCAATGTTGTATTGTGTGATGAACATTATAAAACCATGGCTTTATTGAAAAGGGAAAACCTGTTACCTTCTCTTTTTTCTGGAGATCGAAGAGGATGGGTTTAAGATGGAAGAGGACGGGGTTGAATTAAAAGAGGATGGGGTTTAAGATGGAAGGGGATGAGGTTTAAGATGGAAGAGAATGGGTATTGAGATGGATGAGGATGGGGTTTAAGATGAAAGAAGATGAGGTTGAGAAGGAAGAGGATGGGGTTTAAGATGGAAGGGGATGGGGTTTTAAGATGGAAGGGGTGAGGTTTAACATGGAAGGGGATGGGGTTTAAGATGGAAGAGGATGGGGTTGAGAAGGAAGAGGATGGGGTTTAAGATGGAAGAGGATGGGGTTTCAGATGGAAGAGGATGTGGTTTAAGATGGAAGCGGATGGGGTTTAAGATGGATTTGGAAGGGGATTGGGATCAAGATGAAAGGGGATGGGTTTAAGATGGAAGGAGATGGGGGATCTGTTTTATAAAATGAAGGAAAGAACCTAATGACATTTGAAATCAAAAATGAAACAGTGCTTAGAATCTACCATCAAATCATTTATTTGTGTAAATTAATATAATGTAGTTTGTACATTACATGTAAATACAATATTATTTGAAATGTAATTATCTTTACAGTATATTAGAAGTACTATTTTTACATTTAAGAGTTATTGTACAGGAAGTCCATGCATTTTATTTCTTATATCCCTAGAAATTGTTGTTTTCATTTCAGAAACTTACATTCACTATAAACAGATTGAAAGATTGAATATGAATGACAGTCAGACTTTCTTAAATTGAGCATCGTTCGCTGTTTGCAGTAGTATGGTTGAAGTATACTGCAAATAAAGTGGTCGTCTTAGACAAGTTCTTACATTCTCTTTCTTTCAAAATCTTCACTTTGTTCCTGTTACATAGAAAGGCACAACTTTTCTTTTGGAAATGTATGTGAATGTTCTTCTCATCCAATTCTCATAAGATGTGTCAGTAAACCATCTTGGAATGTATCTTCACAATGAGTTTGTAAGGTTTGAGAGTTAAGTGGTGTTCCAACTTATTTTGCTTTTGGACCTCTGTCATTTTTGATCTGAGATAAAAAATGAAAAACTTAAAATTGGAAATTATTTTCCTGGATGATTGATTGATTGGTACTTAAAGATGGTATGTCATCATGCTTTTCTAGAACAATTCATTGCAGTAGATTCTGACTTGATATTATTTTAGTTCATGTTTACTTCATTTTAATGACAGCATTAAGATCAATGCAAGCACATTGAAAGCCGCAAGTGATGGTTCTGAATCCAAATTTAGTGTGTTCTTAATAAATTATGCATAGATCATTACTTCAGCTGTCAGTCATTGAGAAGTTCAAAGGTCAGAGTTTGATGATATGAATTGTTCGGGGATAGTTTGACAATAGCGCAATGAAAACTGTTGATTTAGTTTCTATTAAAGAATCTGAAGAAATTGAGATGGAGCTTTTATGTAGTTGTTGAAATAATCAAAACCTTTTTACTTAAACAATGAATGCGGAGTATTTTCAAAACTGTAAGTTTTTTCTTTCCATCTAAGTTCTCAAAGATTATAATTGAAAGTATATCCTTATCCACACATATGAAATAACTTGCCTTCCATTTTCTTGTTGTAATCTTTCATTTCTACTTCTTTGAACATGTTAATGTAGGGAG
The DNA here is from genome assembly GCA_911728455.2 of Marthasterias glacialis. Classification (NCBI taxonomy): domain Eukaryota; kingdom Metazoa; phylum Echinodermata; class Asteroidea; order Forcipulatida; family Asteriidae; genus Marthasterias; species Marthasterias glacialis. The sequence goes on from OU452222.1 coordinate 561,898, forward strand.
ATATTTTGTAGAGCATGATATGGCATCAGAAATAAAGACAAAAGATATAAAACTATTGAGATGTGTTGAAGATTAATTCATTTTTCTTTATTTATTTGTGTTGTATTATTTTTATTTTTGCTATGGTTTCTTCTTGAAGATTTAGGTAAGATTGTTGCCTTAAAAGATAACCTTTTATTCATATAAACAGTTTAAAGGTAATATATGTGTAGTAGCTTTAACAACTGTCATTTATAATACTCTACTTTTCAATAAACACATTGCTTAAGCAACCATGAATTATTGATTTGTTACATTTTCAGTTGGTTGACAACTTCTTTACTCACAGATGGAATTACTTCTCATGGCAGTTGGTCCTGACAAAAAGTTTATAAAAATTGAGCTTTTACATTAAAAGCTTTCTTTACTACTTTTTAAGCATTAACCGTCATGTACTGTACCTTTAAGTTTGGTTTAGAACATGGCGTAAACGTGACGACAGAGGGCGCCATATCAAATTGCAGAGAAAATTGCAGAGAAAAAAAGCGCCAACTTTATAAATAACAAAGGAGGGCGCTGTATCAAAATAGACGGCACGTGCGACCATGGTCACGTGGGCGCCTGCGTAAACTGTGCAGGCAAAGAAGTTGCTTGGACTTGGGACTCATCATCTGTCGTAAGTACATATCCCTCGCATTTTGAAGAAATAAATCCTCCGAGGATTGTCGTATTGTGCAAAGGTGCATGCGGGAACACGAAATTCACAAACTTGTAGACAGGTGCGGAAAACAGTGCAAGTAAAAAGAATGTCAGCCACGTCTAGCGGAGTGACAGGGAGGGGACTCGGCTTGCTCCTCCAAGGAAGGAGCAATGACGACAGGGTCTGGTGGTAGTGTATTCCAGAGGCATATTACAAGAAGTTTCTAAGAAGTTAGCTTATTTCTTCAAGTTGAACAAGTGTCAGTGTCAATTCATGTTTGACTTGATTGAATGCAGAGATACTGGATCATTCATAGGTAAGTCAACATCAGCTCCACTAGCGTGGCAAGGATTTTGGACATCAGCTGAATCCTTACCTTAGCCGACCACACGACGTCCAAGCCTATCTTTGGTGGGCTAAAATGCCGGGTGCGGCGCTGGATTGTAACCAACTTAATGTGTCCCCTTACCTCTTAGCTTCCCTCCGGTGCTTTGGATGTTGAAGTTACGCACCTTTTTAAAGGTTTTTGCAAATAATTTTCAATTTGCTCAGTGACTTCTTTTTCGTCGAGTGGCTAAGCTAAGGATTCAACCGATGTCAAAAATCCTTGCCACACTAAGTAGTGGGGCTAAGTCAACATAGTATGGTCAAAATATTTTTAAAAGGTAAACAAGTCATGCGCAACAATCATTAAGGCCAGGTTGGTGGGTTGGGGGTGGGGCAGGGTAGAGGTGGAAAGAGGGAGGGTACTCCTATTCTAAGGGGTCTACTCTTACGTCTGGTTCATACTTCATGCGAATGGTGAAAGCGAAGCGAATCTTCCTGCGTCACAATTGAAAAACAGTGCGTACTAAATTGTTGCATCACCAAAATTCGCTTCGCCTTTGCTTTCGCATGAAGTATGAACCAGGCTTTCGTAGTCCTAGCTAGTCCTACTCCTAGACCCGTCCTGTAACTTCCCATAATGAGTATGACAAGGGTGTACCGTTTTATCATTCCAGTGCAAAATTGTTGTAGGCTATCTCCTTAGTCCGAGTTACTGCACTGGACCCAGCAATAATTTTTTAATATATCCTAGGGAGAGACTGGTCACTTAACGGTAGAATCCAAGTAAGAGGCTCCATATCTATCTGTTATCCATAAGAAGGAGATAAATCTTCTCTAGTGCTTGTTCAAATGAAAACAGTGTAAACCTTAAATTGTGAAGATAGATTTTCTCATTTTGATTCTGGTCTTATAAAAACATTTCTGGTCCAGTAATAATGTTGAGTTACAAGTCTTGGGGTCTTGAACCATGTACATGTAGGTTACATGAATTTGTACACAACGTTGTTGTTTCTGTGTGTGCGAGTTCCTTGTACATTGTAATCGTAATACACTGTATGTACATGACATTACCTTATAAAAGGCACTATTCACCACAGACGCACGCAGTGCAGGGCACCACCTACCCAGCCGGTAGTAACCTTGGGTGCAGTTGTCAACAAATTGGTTTTCTTGAGTTGTTGCCAATTCCTCATCGCTGGCCCCGCCTGACATTTCCCCAATTTGGGTCCAAGATCGCATGAACTTCTGGCCAACGAGTTGGTTCCATTTCCAATTTTGGGTGTTGAATTACCTCAAGGGGAGAATCTCTCACTTCTGCTCAGTTCTTCAAATCACAACAATGTTTCGTTGATCAGTTTTCTGTGAGCTGTCAGAGAATAACATGTCATCAACATGTACGCACAATTCTATGCAGTACTTGTGTTGATTGGGGTCATAAATTTGTGTGACCAGCTGATGATATCAAACACATGATGATTAATTAATCAAATAAATACCTTTTGAGTGCTTTGAATTTCTATCAGTATAAAGCATCGCTTACATGTATGTAATTAGTACAGTGAAGTACATTCATAAGTACATTCATACTTTAAAAAAAAAACGTTTTGTCATGGATTTTCAACAACTGATTATGTCTGAAAAAAAAATTAATGTCTGATACAATAATGAACAATATTTGCACATAAAGCTTACATTAACGATGAAAAAAATGTTTTGGTACAGAAGGCTTGTTTGAAAAGAGTCATAGAACCTTAAACAATAATTTTTCATCTAATATTGTGCAGAAATACAGTATGTTGATCCTGTTGTATTTGATTTTCATGTAAAACGGGTTGGCACTTGAGTTCCTAGTGCACCAGACCATATTGCTACCAATGAGTGAAAGGACCAATCATAACACTATATGAAAGCTTTCATCAGTGCTTGACAATCCAATGAAACCATTGGGTTTGTAAGCCAGTAGTTGCCTGTCTTTATTTGATGGACACAGACAGGGGACTAGTCTGTTTCAACCTCACACTGGTTCAAGCCTCTTTACTCATTCAGTACCAAGGATACTGGGAGAGCAGTTCTGGCAATAACAATAAAACATCACAATTCAACCACTTACCTACTGAATTGTTTCCCATGACTATAGTGTGATCTGCCTTTCTGTAAGGCTGTATGTGATATCACCCCATACTCCTATCTGAATATTCCAATAAGGTATTGTGCTTTAGAATACAAAGGTCATTTTCAGGTAGATCAATATAGTTAAACCAATATTACACAAACAGGACAATCTACAATAGTCATAGCAAGTTGGATGTGTACATGATGTAGCTAGCTTTATGGGATTTATATGGAACGGAATGAAGTAAAGTTTCCAGGAAGAAATGAGAAAGTACAGCAAATGGTCTCGCTAAAGATTTTGAATTTAAATATCGTGTGTTTACTGATGGTATAACTAAGGTAATCATAAAGACATCTGTATTATATATATTTTGGTGATAATCATAAAGTTCAACCAAACTGAAACGTATTGAATGTCTGGTTGAAGATTAAGAAAGGGAGTAAAATATGTTAGCTTCTGGTGAATCAATTGAGCTTACAGTTTTTTTCAGTTATGTACTAAGGGAAAAGTTCCACCAAACTTCAAACTTTAGATTTGGAAAATTTGTTTAATGTCATGGAGTAAAGAGTTCAGCTGTATAGTGACTACATGACCATTTTTTGTTTCTTATGTATGTATACTCATTTTTGTATTGCTTCTCAGTTCGACTCATCACTGATGTCAGAGTACCAACCATGCTATGCACATACTCAACTCGTACTTCTTGCTATATTCATCTTGCCTACAAATACCTGAGGACTGTGCCATCAGTACTGCATCGTCATCATAGCTCTGCATCTACCCTAGATGCTCAACAAGTCCATTTACCTCAAGAGGCTAAGGTAGTGATATGCGGTGGAGGTATAGCTGGTCTGTCAGCAGCTTACAATCTCGCTAAACAAGGACTGACTGATGTGGTACTCCTTGAGCAAGGAAGGTTAGTTTACATTTTACAAATTTTACAAATTACAAAAAAATTCTAAATAATCAAATGGATATAAAGCTATAACTGTAGAGAAGAAATTGTAAGAATACTTTGGTTTAAAATCTTTTTGTTTGTTTGGTTGCTCTCACATGCTTGCGGTGTGTTGTGACCGAGTGGATAAGAACACCGGACTCAAGCTCTGGCGTATCTGATCAGCAGACTGTGGGTTCAAGTTCCGGTCATCACACTTGTGTCCTTAAGCAAGACACTTAACCATTATTGCTACCTACTTTGGATGGGATGTATAGCCGTAGGTCCTGTGTGTTGTGTAATGCACGTAAAAGAACCCAGTGCACTTATCGCAAAGAGAAGGGTTTCGCCCCAGTTATTCCTGGTTTGAACGGCTGCAGATTGCGTCACAGCAACTTGTAAACCGTTACATGGTGCTATGTAAAGGAACATGTCTCATACTTCAAAACGTAACTCCGCATACCTTGCAGGAAAAACACTGAGCGCTTTGAGACACTCATCAGTAATGATAAAGCACTATATATTATAAGACCTGCGTTATTTTGTCAAAGTTCTTGGTTGAAATTTATGATGCAAAAAGTCGTTAGTGATGTTAAGATTCATTGACATTTTTTTGAATTCAGCCTGACCTGTGGTACAACATGGCATTCAGCGGGACAAATTGGTCTCTTCAGGAAAGATTCATTAAGTGCTTCACTAGCAAGAAGGACTGCAAGGCTGTATGAAACCCTAGAGCAAGAAACTGGGCTTAGTACTGGTAAGTCAGTCATAGATGTTATTGAGGAGTTTAATGGCTGAGTGGCCCGTCTAGTTTGTTTTCCATTTCTGTCATTTTTCCCCCCTACTCTTGTTAACGTTTTCTAGCGAGCTGACCAACCATTTGAAACCAGTCAGCTGCACTGGTTAGGTATGGTGGCACAACCATGCACAGAAATAACGTGCATGTGTGTAGATGCATGTCATATTGCAGTCTGGTATAGTTTAACTATCACTCAATTAATGATTGATTGGCCAGACAGTAAGAGGGTTAATAAGACTTTGGTCTGATATGCCGAGCAGTGTGTGGGATGCTTCTCTCCTTTAGCAAGTACTTTGTCCTTTAGATAGGATGTTACACCCTAATAGGTCCTGTCAATGAAGATGAAGAGTACCAAAAAGACCCCAGATTACTTGCTGCTGAGGAGTAGGGGTTTACCATAGCCCTAATAGGACATCAGTCACTATTGTACTGCCACTGACATCCTGGGTATAAAGCTTCTCTACTCGGGACGTCAGTGGCAGTGCAGCGGAGACTGACGTCCTACCAGTGTTAGGCTTAAACCCAGTGTTCCTGGTTTAGAGCCAGTAATACCCCTAATGGATGGGAGTCTACATGTCCATAAAAGTAGGATGAAGAAATCATTTGGCTTTATAGTGCCTTGTTTATTTCAGGATATAAAAGAACTGGGGCTGTCATCATTGCACAAACCAAGGATCGTATGATAGATATAAAAAGAAATGCAGCATTGGCCAAGTAAGAATCAAATAAATCATTACTATTGATTTGATGAGTTGATGATGATTTGATGATGGCTTAATGATGATTTGATGATGAGTTGATGATGGCTTAATGATGATTTGATGATGATGTAATGATGGCTTGATAATGATTTGATGATGATTTGATGACGATTTGATGATGGTTTTATGATATTTTGATGATTTGATGATGATTTTATGATCGTTGATGATGATTTGATGGTTTGATGATGATTTGATGACAATTTGATGATGGCTTAATGATGATTTGACGATGATTTGATGATGATTTGATGATGGCTTAATGATGATTTGATGATGATGTAATGATGGCTTGATGATGATTTAATAATGATTTGATGATGATGTGATGATGATGTGATGATGATTTAATGATGGCTTGATGATGATTTGATGATGATTTGATGATGATTTAATGATGATTTGATGATGAGTTGATGATGATTTGATGATGGCTTAATGATAATTTGATGATTTGATGATGATTTGATGAGTTGATGATGATTTAATGAGATGAATGCTTTTGACCACAATTCATTAACCAATATCTATTTGTTATCTCCTGCTAGAGCAAGAAATTTAGACCACAGTCTGCTAGCTCCATCTGAGATTAACTCTTTTGTACCATGGATAAGAACAGATGATCTTGAAGGTGGTATTTATCTGCCACAGGATGGAGTGACTGATCCAACAAATACAGCTATGTCTCTTGCCAGAGGTGCTAAGAATAGAGGTAGATACAACCACCTGTAGGCATGTCAACAGGTGTTAAGCAATTATTATTATTACTTGTTTTATTTATAAACTTGTTATGCACCACTTTTAGGCCTATTATGTCAAAATTATGAAATTTTAACAGGACAGTTTCTTGAAAATTAAAAGATTGCAGTTGATTTACTCTTCTTTAAGTCACTGGTTTACAATCCATTTTTTATTAGGATTTTGTTTTTCAGTCTGAAGTTCCGTACTGTGCCAGTGATGTAAAAATTGTTGACGTAGTAGTAGTTGTTGTTGTTGTTGTTGTTGTTCAGGTGTGAAACTGATTGAAGGAGTGAAAATCAGTGGAATATTATCAGAGAAGGGTAAAGTGTCTCGGGTTCAGACATCAATGGGGGACATCAAGTGCCAATACTTTGTCAATGCAGCTGGACAGGTGAAAACAAAACTCTTTTTCTTCAATTTTAAATCGTGTTTCTGTGAACAGCCATATTTCAAACCTGTAATAATACAAGTATTTTGTTGTGATCTTTTGTTTGTTAATTTGATGTTAGCAAGTATTTATGTACTTATTTATTTACTATTATGTAGGTTTGTTCATATTTTCACTGGTTCCCATTGTTTATTTCTAACAGTGGGGTAGAGATATTGGGTTGATGAGTTCACCAGTAGTCAACGTTCCCATGCACACCACAGCACACATGTACCTGATATTGAAACCTGTGGATGGAGTTGACTTCAAGACGCCATGTATGTATCTAATGTCATTACATTTGTTTCCCTCTCAAATTTCTCGACCTTTTACCACAAAAACATAGGCGTCTGACCAGGGGGAGGGCAGTAGCCCCCCGAACTCGGGCAAAACTGAGGCAAATTCGGGCAAAGCAAGAAGAAAAAAAGGAGGAAAACATTTTTTTATCAGAAGTTGGTACTTGTGTTTTTATTTATGTAAAATTGCGAGCAAATCAACTCCTCTGCCTCTCTTAACCAAAGAGTCCCAATACGCCTATGACAACAAATAATCATAGATGTTTCATCTTTGCAGATGTTCGAGATTATGACAGCTTAAATTACCTCCGTGAGTGGAGTGGTGGATTATTGTGTGGTTGCTTTGCCAGTAAAGCTAAGCCAATTTTTCATGAAGGTATTCCAGAGAAGTCCGAGTTTTTAACTCTTCCTGAAGATTGGGATCATTTCCGTAAGTCACGCTATTGTCTGCTGATTTGTTTTTAGAATTGACAACACCTGAAATTCTTCAAAGCGAGGCCCATAGGGCTGAAGAAAACCTTGGGTTTGAATCCAGGCCTGGCCAGTCACAGCATTTGTGTCCTTGAGCAAGACACTTTACCATAAAAATGCTTCTGTTCTTTCGTTAAGCTGTAGATCCCATAGCTGTAGGTCCCATAGCCATTTGACCCATGCACTAGGATGGGTAGTGTATGTTAAAGAACCCAGAACACTTATTGTGAAAGAGTAGGGGTTTACCCCGATGTTTCTGGTTCAGATAGCAAGCATCTTTATCTACAGGGCTCCTCAAGCTTCCGAGCTACAGTGATTAAGTTCACTTATGAGGCATCGTTGGTTTCATAAAAAGAGAACACAATGATGAGTTGTTAGCTATTGGAACATTTTGTTAATGATAACACCTTGACAGCTCTCAGAAGTGGCCTAAAACAAGATAACTTTCGGAAAATCTATTGAAATATTTTGCTTTTCACTTGTCCCCTACCACAAAATTGCTACTGTTTAAACTCATCTGATCCTGAAATAATCCAAACATGCATCTTGATTGTAATGTGGTTTGTTTTTTTCTGAATTCCACTTCAGAACCCCACCTTGACGCATTGCTCCATCGAGTCCCTGCAGCTGGGAAGATGGAGGTTAGACAGTTATTCCTAGGCCCAGAATCTTTCACTCCTGATCAAGTTTGTCTCTTTGGTGAAGCACCTGAGGTATGAATGATGTAAGAGATAGAAAGAGGAGATGAGGGAAGGAGGATGACCTTTTTGGTCACAAGTCAATGCTTAGTTTGGGAATTCTCACACTTGACAGATTGGCAAAGCTTGATAAATAACAAGTGCAAATTGTTTATGAATGTTTGTTACAATTATACAAAAGCTTTCCCTAAACTGTGTGTGGCATAGAAAACTGGCTTTAATTTGAGCAACTCATAATTTAGTGTTTAGTTGTGATGGAAGTCATTCAACATTGTGCAGAATGATCCTTGATTGTTTTGTCATATGTCTAGGGCCTGGCTTGGGCTTCGGCTTGGGCTCCGGCTTGGGCTCCAGCTCGGGCTATAGCTTGGGCTCTGGCTTGGGCTCCAGCTTGGTCTCTGGCTTGGGCTCCGGCTTGGGTTCCGGCTTGGGCTCCGACTTGGGCTCCGGCTTGGGCTCCGGCTTGGGCTCTGGTTTGGGCTCCGGCTTGGGCTCTGGCTTGGGCTCTATCCACCTGTTTGAAGCCTGAAAGGAAAGTGCACATTGTCTAAATAACTGACGGAGCCAAAGCCCAAGCCAAAGCCTTGGTTTCATAAATGGCTTAAATATCTGATACAAATCTTAGATTGTTATTTTTCTCTCTGTAGATTAAGAACTATTACCTGATGACTGGTTTCAACTCTTTTGGTATGACAGCATCAGGAGGACTTGGAGAGCTCTTAGCTGAGGTCATCATTCAAGGAAAATCATCGTTAGGATACTGGTCTATGGATCCTCAGCGTTTCTTACCACAGCAGAATAATAAAGGATATTTACAAGATAGAGTCACTGAGATAGAAGGTTAGAAGCTTCTTTGAAATTATCAATTTCATCCTGAGCTTGTAGTAGCAGAATTGTAGGAACTTGTGAAGGTGTGCTAAATGTATGTGGACTGTACAGAATTTCAAGTGCTCCAAATGAAGTAGGCATTAAAAAGCAAGTCAACTTTCAGATAATTTTGATTAGTATAGTAATTTTTTTTTTTTTTTTTAAATCTCTACTTCTGATTTCGAATTTTCTAAACCATAATGATCCTGAATCTTCAGCATCTATTTTCTGGTACTACCAGAGTCAAATTACACAGCCAAAGTATTCATTAATATTTCATGGGGTCAGGTTCATGTTTTGTAATTGTAAGAGTGTCTAGTTTGATTTCTATGGCTCTTATTTCCAACTGACCCTATTTTCGGCTTCCCAGCAAAAATAGTTTTAAACAAACTTTTTTATTGCTGACTACGTCTTGAAGACCCCTAGTTTTTAACAAATAATAGAAACAAAATCAGCCAATACCTGAGAGTTCTTTGCATAAAAGCGGTAAATTAAATGTCCAAATTTAGGCCGAGTATAAAATGGCCGGTCACTGGTAGTCGAATCAAGGGTGCTTTTGAGGAGCTTCCCTGTCAATTCCCAGGTCAGGTCACACGTATGAGCCCCTATATGGGCTAAACGATTGACCAACACCTGCGCGATTCAACGGGGACAGTTGAAATGTCAATGCTCAATCAATAAAAATAATGTTTATTAGGTAAGGTTGTTTTAGTCAATACAAGCCTTTTTTGTGCACAGTGCAAAAAATTTAGTTTGAAATGTTAAGTAATTTGTACAAGTCTGACCAGTTGCAATGTTGTGACTTCATGCATCTTGGCTACCTCCATGGTCATAACTAAAAAAAAGTATACTGTTCTCACTGTATGATTAAAGTGTTAACATAATGTGTTTGCAGCCAGAAACGAAAACTAACTCATGTGAATAATGTAAATGTGGTGTACACTTTGCATAATTTTTTTAAACCGTTATAGAGCATTTTTTTTTTATTTCGACCATCCGACACGGCCTCAAAGAGAAATGGTTACCCTTGGCAGAGTCCAGCAGTTTAGATGTTTAGTTAAGATGTCTACCATATGCCAGGGATCCTGATGGACATGGATAGCTTTGTCATTTTGTCTTGATGTATTGTACTGGTTCAAGTATCTGAGTATCTTATCCCTGTCTGTCTTCATGATGTTTTATTGTTCAGGATGTCAGTACAAGATCAACTATCCAGAGAGTCAATATAAAACAGGTAGAAAGCTACGATGTGGACCTCTCTATTCCCGGCTTGCCCAAGCAGGGGCGGTATTTGGGCAGACCATGGGGCTGGAAAGACCTTTGTGGTATATGGAAGAAGGGGATACAGGTAAGGTTATCATTTCTTACGATTTATCTGAGTTTGTTATGCTAATATTGAGAGTAAATGAAGATGAATTAAATCACCCACATTAGATTGTAACTTATTCAAGGCTGGTGATGAATTTTAAGATCTATCAAAATCAGGCCTTCAGTATTCACTGATCAAGCATGTAGACTTTGTAAATCATTGAGGGCTGGTGATGCATATTTAGGATCTATCAAATCATGCTTTCATTGTTCACTGATCAAGCATGTAGACTTTGTAAATCATTGAGGGCTGGTGATGCATATTTAGGATCTATCAAATCATGCCTTCATTGTTCACTGATAAAGCATGTAGACTTTGTAAATCATTGAGGGCTGGTGATGCATATTTAGGGCCTATCAAATCATGCCTTCATTGTTCACTGATCAAGCATGTAGACTTTGTAAATCATTCAGGGCTGGTGATGCATATTTAGGATCTATCAAATCATGCCTTCAGTATTCACTGATCAAGCATGTAGACTTTGTAAATCATTCAGGGCTGGTGATGCATATTTAGGATCTATCAAATCATGCCTTCAGTATTCACTGATCAAGCATGTAGACTTTGTAAATCATTGAGGGCTGGTGATGCATATTTAGGATCTATCAAATCATGCCTTCATTGTTCACTGATCAAGCTTATAGACTTTGTAAATCATTCAGGGCTGGTGATGCATATTTAGGATCTATCAAATCATGCCTTCATTGTTCACTGATCAAGCATGTAGACTTTGTAAATCATTCAGGGCTGGTGTTGCATATTTAGGATCTATCAAATCATGCTTTCATTGTTCACTGATCAAGCTTATAGACTTTGTAAATCATTGAGGGCTGGTGATGCATATTTAGGATCTTTCAAATCATGCCTTCATTGTTCACTGATCAAGCACGTAGACTTTTTAAATCATTGAGGGCTGGTGATGCATATTTAGGATCTATCAAATCATGCCTTCAGTGTTCACTGATCAAGCATGTAGACTTTGTAAATCATTCAGGGCTGGTGATGCATATTTAGGACCTATCAAATCATGCCTTCATTGTTCACTGATCAAGCATGTAGACTTTGTAAATCATTCAGGGCTGGTGTTGCATATTTAGGATCTATCAAATCATGCTTTCATTGTTCACTGATCAAGCTTATAGACTTTATAAATCATTGAGGGCTGGTGATGCATATTTAGGATCTTTCAAATCATGCCTTCAGTGCTCACTGATCAAGCATGTAGACTTTTTAAATCATTCAGGGCTGGTGATGCATATTTAGGATCTATCAAATCATGCCTTCAGTGTTCACTGATCAAGCATGTAGACTTTGTAAATCATTCAGGGCTGGTGATGCATATTTAGGACCTATCAAATCATGCCTTCAGTGTTCACTGATCAAGCATGTAGACTTTTTAAATCATTCAGGGCTGGTGTTGCATATTTAGGATCTATCAAATCATGCCTTCATTGTTCACTGATCAAGCATGTAGACTTTGTAAATCATTCAGGGCTGGTGATGCATATTTAGGACCTATCAAATCATGCCTTCATTGTTCACTGATCAAGCTTATAGACTTATCTCAAACTTGTCATGTATATTTAGGATTTTTATAACGCTTACTGTTTAAAGCATGTAAGATACAAGACATGGCGTAAGAAATCTTTGTAGACTTTGTAGACCTAGTCTTAAAAACTGAGGTTACTAGGGTAAATTAGAAGCTTGAAAGTACAAGCCAGGATTCGAACCCACATCCATATAAATCAATCAATGCTTCTCAAATGTAGTGATAAATGTTAGCGATAGCACCATGGTAGAATGCATGCGCATTGTTGGGTAGTTACCATCACATCATCATCATGGAGATGTAAAGTACGCTGGACCGTCTGCAGTGGAAAGATCGTTTGTATTTTTTCAGATGAATTTATTGAGGATATTCAACGAGGAACATTCAGTAAGCCTGGCTGGTTTGACATGGTGAAAGCAGAATACTGGGCATGTAGGGAGTCTGTATGCCTCATGGATATGACACCTTTCACAAAGCTGGAGTTGCAGGTAAATTTAACATCCATGCTTCAAAATAACCACACTATACCTTGTTCTAAATTCTTTTAATTCTAAAGTTTTTCATTTTTTATCATGTTTATTAGTTAATTAAAGATAAAAAAGTCACAAATTTAATGTAGAACTTAATGAAATTATAACTCTTAAAAAATTATTAAATTTCTTTTAACTATGTATTTATTATTTGTAAGCATTATTGTTATCAATTTGGTGGGACGATGGAGTTTAAAACTTGTCCCTCAAAAATATTCAGAGTTAATGTTGAAGTATGTTAAGATGATTTTGTGTTTGTTTGATTTGATTTGATTTGATTTGATTTGATTTGATTATAGTTTATTATCAATCAGTAGGGAAAATGACTTATTTTGACAAGTTGTGCCGAATGGCAGGGAACTGATTTCTAGAATTTCTATCCTCTGATCGTCTTTGTAATGTTTTGATTGATAGGGTAGTGGGACAACATCTCTACTACAGCGACTATGTCCTAATGATATGGACAATCCTATAGGAAGTGTAGTGCACTCCGGAATGCTGAATGAGTTTGGTGGTTATGAGAATGACTGTAGTGTAGCTCGCATTGATCAGGACAGGTTGGTTTATCACTGTTACATTTGTCCTACATAATTGACCTTATTGTACATGACGTCATTTGAGTAGTGCGCCCTCGCCTAGAGGTCAAAAGGAGGCTGTTCATTGGCCAATCCTGTGCGCTGCACGTACAAATCGTGCATTTCTACTGTTTCATCATTGTTTTACCTCTTAAGATGGCTGCTGGATGATGTCAATGCATAAGGTCTATTGCTCAAGATATCCCAAATGACAATTACAGGAGCTTTCGATTTGTTGATGTCTTAGACCTCATAATTTCAACATTGAGATGAAACCATCACCCAACACCGAGTTCTTAAGCATAAATGAAACTTGAATGCCTGTTACTTTGATTATATTGCTTCCAGGTATTTTCTGATCTGTCCAAGTGTCCAACGGGTTAAAAGTATCAACTGGATTGCAAGTCATCTACCCACAGATGGCTCAGTGACTATGCTTGACATCAGTGATCAGTACATTGGTCTTAATGTCCTGGGCCCTAAAGCTAGGGATGTCTTGCAGAAAGTGACCAGTACACCAATCAGTACGGCTAATTTCAGACCCTTCTCATACAAGGTGAGTGACCAACTGATCAAAGGATTGACTGATCAGAAATGACAAGAAAGGGCTAGCGTGATCAGTATAGTTTGGTTTCTCAGAACTTTTTTTTTTTATATATATTTTTTTATGCAATTTTCCCATCACAAGGCCCAAAGGCCACTCAAGGTGTGGGCGACTTTTTGAAGGGATAGAAACCTACCCCAATGCGCAGAAACAAGACATGGCGAGATATAAACGCAAGTCTCTTCACAGCACAGCTAAGAACAGGGAGGGGTAAATGAATCCGTTGCGAGACAAACGTAACTGCCTCTTCCCCTATTTGAGGCAATTATAGTTGAATGTCTTGCTCAAGGTCACAAGTGTCATGACCGGGATTCGAACCCACATCCTGATGACTTTGAATTTTCAGAATAAAAAAATGATGGGTAGAAAATGGAGATTTTTTCATTTTTCATGACGGGTATTTTTTCGTACTACCATGAAATTGTTTCAAACTGTTTTATTTTTGATTCAGGAGTTGGACATTGGTTTTGCTACTAATGTACGAGCCACCACTATCACCCATGCTGGAGAGGATGGTATGGTGCTGTATATACCAAATGAGGTAATACTGTTATATCAAAATCCTTATGGTTTACTATTGAAGTGACACAAAGGGAAAGATCTTTACAGTCTTATAATAGTAATAATAATAACTAGTTCTTATATAGCGCCCTTTTCATAATAACATCTCAGTGCGTTTTACAATTGTGCCCTGGTCGTTTGGCCAAAAACATTCCTGTAATCTTTCTCAGCTCCCTGTGGAGTATACAGCAGTGGTGCTCCGAAGGCTTTTTCAAACACAACATCAACTTCTACCCTTGTAGGTACCCATTTATACCCCTGGATGAAGAGAAGCAATTATAGTAAAGCATCTTGCTCAAGAACACAAGTGTCATGACCAGGATTCGAACCCACACCCTGATGACTTGACCACCAGAACTTATACATTGCTCTCAATCATTTTCTTATTGTACTTCAAATCAGTGACTTTTCCCACATTGTCCTTTTCCAATCAAGTTTGCCGTTCATTTATATGATCTGTTAATGAAGACTGGTCGTAATTATGGCATACGTCCAGCAGGCTTTAATGCACTACGCTGGCTACGAGCTGAGAAATGCTATGCCTACTGGGGAGTTAATTTCAACAATGAGAATACACCGTTTGAAATCGGACGGGAGATGAGGGTCAAGTTTGATAAGGTAAGTGTCATAAAAACCGTTTTCTTCTTTGATTAGAACATTTTGAAAGTTAACTCCAAACGACCAATTACTGAAAGCTTTCAATTTTACCTTTGGCAGGGGATTGAATTCATAGGTCAGTCCGCTCTACTCAAGCAGCAACGAGAAGGTCTCCATCACCGTATGGCTGCCTTCATCCTAGAAGACCATAAAGTAGACAAGGATCTATGGTGTTGGGGTGGAGAACCTGTTTATCGTAATGGTCAGCTGGCTGGAATAACCACATCCAGTGGCTTTAGTGCTTCCTTAGGCTCAATGTTGTGTCTGGGCTGGCTTCATAACACTGACCCTCAGACTGGTCAGTCTACGGTAGTCACTAATGACTTTGTGACCAAAGCAAAGTATGAGATTGATATCGCTGGTAAGATGTTTTCAGCTAAAGCAAACTTATACCCACCAAAGTTAGTTACTAAGCAACCACTCCATGGATAAATGACAGTGATCCTATTTCCTGTCTAAATTGAAGTATTGTCCACTCTTTTTGATATTACCAAGTTTGTGTACCATCACTCTTATGATGCAGGTGGTCACTGGAATGTCAATATTGTTGGTAATTTTGAAAGCAAGTTAATGATAATCTCAAAATAATCAGTATTGTTTTACATATATTTTTAATAGAAATTTAGACTTAAGCAAAGCTTATTTCAGCCCTACTTTTAGATTTGAACTATTTTAGTTACGAAAATGGAGAAAATCATAACTTTAGCCATCTGTCATCAAAACAGTCTTTACTACAGAACTGATCCACTTCGTAGACCCAATTTTGGGGACCAATTTTTCAGTCATAGCAGGGTATAAGCTCCTTGCTCAGAGGTATTGATAGTAATCTGTGATGTAGTTAAACCAACAAGTACCCATCTTCATAAAATGCTGTTTAGCAGAATATGGAGCTCAAGCTTAGCCGACCTTTCTGCTAAGCATAAATTAGCAGGGTACCAGTTATAAACCATACATAACATTATATTTTGGCTGGTATTCTGTTTCTACTAACAAAAAAATCTGTGCTAAGCATTTTTGTTGTGCTTAACAGCTTATGAATTTCATAGCACTCCTTAACGGTAAGCAATTTTCGTGCTTACTTATTAGCAAGAAATTTAGGCCGCTAACTTGAACATTCACCATGGATTTGCATTGTTACACCATTCATTTTCCTTCAGTAAGCATTGGAAAGTTAGCATGCTTTTTCCTTTGTTTACGGTTAGCAGTGCTATGAAATGGAAATCGCACAGTAAGCACAAAATTGGGCACTTAGCAGCTTTATGGGTGCCCAGGGCCCAATTTCATAGAACTTAAGCATATAATATGCTCAAAAAATATCTACTAAGCAGAAAGAGCTGGATGCAGTTCACGTCACAATGGAGATGTGACATGGTAGTTTGGCCGGTAACCTTATTCTGGTAAGCATAATTGTGTTGTGCTTAGCTACTTTTTCAGCTTGAGCAGCTGTATAGAATTGTGCCCAGGTTTGAGGACCAAATGGAGATATTCTAAGCATAGTTGGTGATTGATGGGAGATAACACAAGCTTGTAGAATAGTTTCTCTACGAACCTATGGTCTATTCGTTATAGTGTAAATTCTCAGGTGGTTTGGTTTATACCTTCAATATTAATTTGAAATATAATATTATGTTATTTACTAATGATTAACTCATAGACCTAGATGACATTCCGACTTTAAAGTACTGGTTATTTGTGGTTTTAAAAACAACTCTACCTGAAGAAGGTTTATTCCATTAATAAGGAAATGTGTAATGTATCAATATTTATAATTTTTACCTTTAATTGAAAATTGTACAAATGAAATGAAAACATATATATTTATGGACCAATAAAAAAATTGTACATGTATTGAATGCAAGTTTATCCATCTGACAATGGATTTAAAATATGTGGTGGGTTTAGAATAAATTATACAAAACCAAACCAACTTCTGAAATGTCTTTCTTAAAATATTTCAAGACATAAAATCCAAAGTTTATAGTTTAATTGAGATAACCATTTTATTATATATTTTTTAATCAAGTGACGACCAAATTATACTCGCCTTCATGGTAGAATTAATAGAACCACAAGTATGTGGTGAAATCTCCAGTATGTTTTAATCAAAATCTGTCAGACTAAATGTTTCACTGTGTAATAATATTATTGGTGCTAGTTCATTACGGTATCATAAATTTGAATCTTTGAAGCTGTGCAACATTTGAGTTTTGTCTTTTATTTTTCGTAACAAACAAAATCATGGGAGTAAACCACCAGTTACACCAACAAAAAGCAATCTGGGTCCATAAGACATGAGGATCTAACCGTTCTCTTTCGAGTCCGTCTTGGGACACTTTAATTGCTCCGGCTGCCATGTCTTAACTTATTGATTCTCAAGGTGCCAGAATACTTATCAACAACGTGAACTGTTTACTTGTGGAGCTTTAAATGATTTCAAAAATAGTTATAGTCACTCAACAGTGTTGTAACTCTGACCCACCCAATACCATAACTTGGGCGTGGTTAACAGGCAGATATAGCCAGTGTCTTATGTTTGTGGTGAATCAACTTTCTGGATTCTTCTTAACAGTCTTAATGTTAGCGACGTCAAGTCAGAAGGAGCTCATGATGTTGATAACGAGGTGATGGAACGCAGACGAGATGAGATCCCCGTAAAATCCTTGCAATCTCCCCGGGTATAGCCTGGCGTGATTGTACGAGCTCCTTCAAGCACTTGATCGCAGCTAATGCTTGACTGTTTACACTTGAGACTTGACCAAGGATGAAGGAATATTTCATGGTATCAGCTACTGTCATGAGGAAAGAGTCTGTTGAAGAATTCTTATGACTGGTGGTACTTGAGTTAACTTGAAGTTGTTGGGTTGAAATCTGGATTAAAATGACAGACGTAGAGGTTTACTGATTACTTTAAGAATGTGAAGAAAATTGATAACTGGAGGACATTGCACTCGTTGGCCCTTGACCTGATACGGACAGGGTGCTAAGTAGGGGAGGGGGTGGCGGGGTGAGGTATGAGCTGGGGATGATTCAGGGCCGCGCCTTTAAAAGGTCTTTCAAATTTAATTCTATCAATTCACACCATCATTCATATGAAAACGATTTTTATTGGCCAACAAAACACACTTCATAAATGGAATGGATTTGAGTTGTAGGTGTATTTTTAAATGTAAATAAGAAAGTGTTTGTCTTAATGTAAATAAAGAAATGTTCTCGTGCACTGTAATATTTCATAGTGCTGATGAGGAATGGATTGTCACGTGAACCACAACCCTGACAATCTCAAAATCTTCCTACAACAAGCTTTTGTTGTATCTGACTACCGTACTATCCGATCCTAATGCTGTTTATGGATTGTACTTTTGGTTGATTTCATGTTGAAAGTGGGAGCCAGTGAACCCCAATATTGTTTACAATACCATGAAGAGCGTGGCATATCATAGCGATAATATCTTAAGACAACTGACGCCGGGTAGATTTTCAATGTCTTCAGTTTGTTTAGAGTGATGTTAACCAGGCCGATGGTATGCTTGAAACTTTATGATATCTTGAACTTGTGTTAAGTGTCTGTGAAATTAAAAGGAACACACGTAAGCCGTTTGTATTATGTTAAAAGTACCGTAAATGTGTGTCATTTCAGTGTGAAATCTTGCTAGATATTGCAAGGCCTGAGGAGGAATCTTGGCATTCAGTAAATATGTTGTTGAAATGCATACTTTGACGTGTAAGAACCGTATGTATGGACAAAGACGGTCTGTGTTCAAATTGTTTTCTCCTCTTCTTTCTGTCTTTTGGTGAGGCAGGCATCGCCATCGTCTGTTCTTAAGAATAAAAACAACTTTGTTTCTTCTTCTTCTTAACTTTAAGCTACGATTATTTTATCCCCAAAACATAATCATGGAAATGTAATTTTGGAATTAACTTTTAAACTAATTGAGTATTTATAAATGTCCTCAACCACGAGTGTACTTTCAGGATTGATAAAACTGACCACAAACGAATTACTAGACGATACTAAATCACAAATAACGAGCAAGTCACAAATAGGTCTGTCGGCGTTAATGCGTGTAAAATAGCTCTTGCCGATCTGTCAACTGGTCACCAAAACAGCGTCAGCTGCTGCACTTGAATCCAAATCTCCACTCTAGGAAAAGTAACAATCTTTCACACCCTCTAGCCACCGAGTTGACGAAAGAGACTCTCCCGTTGAAAAGCGCTTTATGACGGGCGAGTCGAGCGTCATTCCATTGCTCGGGGTTAGGACCCTTTCGGAAGTATCTGCGAAATAATCATCACTTTTATTCTCCTTTAGCCCAAACTGTATGAAATAGGTGTGATGTTAACGTGACACGCTCAAATTGTTCTAATTCACAGACGGGAAAAGTTGTAAAGAGGTTTCTCTCTTCGTCGGTAGACCCGCTCTAAACTAAGATGCAAGTGCAGTAACATTTATAAAACACTCGTGCGTTTGTCTTTTCCAAGGAAGCCCCTCAAGCGAGTGATGAACTTGAACGGGGTCGCCCCGCTGTTGAGCTCGCAGACACCCAAAGGCATGGTGGCCCAACTACCCTGACGCGTCGTCGCACTTTCAGGCGCGGTCCCGGGGAGCTCTCAGCCTAAATCCGTAACTTGAAATTCGATTAATCGGTCATATTTACTTAATTTTATCGTCATGTAAGGAAGACTATTTTTATAGTACACTTTGGTTATTCGGTTTCTTTGAAGAACCGACATAGTTGGCCGATAGTGTGATGTGGGTGCGGGTGGAAGATCGTAAGATGAATGGAAGGATGGGGCATGTATAGATCAAGAGTGTTAGGTCTCTACAATTGTCATTCTAGTCAGTCACGAGTAGGCCACAGCATACCGTGACAAACTAAATAATAACCAGTTTATACTTTTGGAGTTGCATGATGGGAGAGGTGGGCAACTCCAGACTGAGTAGATGTACCCCCCTTTTAAACTCAATTTACAAATCATTGGTTCAAATTAAAAATCATTAATAATTTGACGAGGAAGTGAAACACATCCATCTTATCAGTAATTATTCTGATGTCATTGACTGGTAATTTATTTGTACTTTGGTCTTTTCAGCTCTGGGCTTAAGAAATCTCTCGACAACCTTAAACATATTGTTCGTCGAGTCAGAATTTCAGATAAGAACGGTATAATCAACTTACTGATAAATTTAGTCTGTAATTTGAATATTTTCTTCCAGTATCCAACAATGTCCCCTTTTGCAAAATGTTAAACTCCTGCAACATAATGTTTCCCATGTTCCAGCTCTACATTATCTGCATAAAAACCCATTTGGAGCTAGGATTGGAATGTAACATCCAAGTCAGTCTTAACTGGCTTCATAATAAAATAGGCCTACAGAGTAAGATATTCTTTCGAACCATGATCTTGTTATTAACTCTAAGAACAACATATCATTCGTCTGGAGTAATTTTATAAAACCCACATACCGAAATACATTGATGTTTATGTTGTCGAGCGTGTCTGCTGAATGTCTACGGGGCGTCATGAGGCGAACCACCCGCGCTTGATTACTCTGCTGTCACGGTCTGTCCTCATCCGATTACCGTTGATTCGTTGAAATTTCACGATAACTGTAAAGTCATTCCACGTTTATCTTTGATACGAATACCTTCCTTTTCAGAGTGAGACAAATGATGTTTAGGTCGTGAATGCATGGATATTCCCCCAAAGTGATATTGCAGCATTTTAGGAATTTTAAGTCAACTTTATGAGCAATACATCAAAACATATGCCTATACATGTAATGTTGAGAGATCGTAGTTCAAGGTTTAATTGAATTTCAAGTCAATAATTTGTCATGCCATTTAAAAACTTGGGAAATTTTCCTCTAAATCCTTGATGTGTTTGAGCGGTAGTCTCTGATTACGTCAACAAACATGTGATTAGATTTCATCTATTGGGAGTAAACACAGTAAAACTGCTTAACGTTGTTCTGTACACGGTTTTGATTTAAAAGTTCTCAATATTAGGAAAGTTGATTTCCCTATAACTTACGTTCCTGTCTAGTCTCCAGGGACATCTGCTTCTCAACCCTAATTCACGATTTTCCATTAGATTCCTATTGTTACAATAGCCCACACACCGCGCTGACGACTGGGATGGAGTCTAAACCACTGAGGCCACTCGAGGTCATGGGTTTTATTTATTTCTTCAGACTGACTAGTCATCACCTCGGCCAACGTTTGCCTCATGGATAGTAAAAAGTCGTCCAATAGGAGTTTTTGATAATGAATTTCAAAATCAGCCACCAATTATACAAGCGAGAAACACTGCCCTCTATAGGACAGTAAATACCATCTGATTGCTAATGAGAACACTTTACGTTTTTGATTCGGGGTTTGTCATAACTTTCTAGGTTAGTTATGTAATAATGCTTATTTGTTGTAAACATTGAGTAAAGTAAATAAAACGCGTTGTGAAAGGTATAATTTAAGTCCGACTTAAGATTAAAAACACTAAAACTATTTTGTTTCATGGGGTTTGTTTCAGCATCACTGTCTTTCAATTAAACCACCAGTGTAGATCGATTTCGATGTAGTTTTCTTAGTAATTGAAACGATTGTTGACGCGTTGCGAAGTTGAGAAAACCTCCCAAAGGCTGTTATAGATTCTCACAATATAGAAACAGTATTAAACAGACCATTACTGAACCATGTCAAATTACTTCTTTTTTCCCCCCTTTTTTTCTTGTTGAAGTCGGGGGTTGTTGATTTCTATACTCGAATCGTTGTCATCGAAGGGAATGGCTGTGCTTCCTTCATTCGTGCACCTTAACTTGTTGTATGATTTGTAGATGGAGAGGGAATCTCGATTAATCCCTTGGCCCCAGTTGGTCCAGCCGGTTGTGACGGGGCCCGTGCGTGTGTATACAGTTGGGTGGCGATAGGAGAGTGTGTTAAAAGCAACTTATCTGCCTGAAGTATGCAGACTGCAGATTTTATAACAACGTGATGATAGGGATTGCTGGTTAGTGTTAAATTGAAGCCTAACTCCAGTGACTGGTGCATTTAGCGAGCCGCCCTCCCTGCCGCCGCCCTGATAGTTGACTTGGAACACGGCCGCGTGGCAAGACAAGTATAACTGAGGCACACCAGGCTCTTACGATTCTATTTACACTCCTAAGGTTGATATGTCGTAAATCCGTTATTACAACCAGTGGAGATTTCACCACGTGAGGTCTGCCCTAAACATTTACCTTGTACCATGAATCCGATTTGATAGAAGAAATCTTGGCCATGCATTAAGCCATTTACATAACTGAAATATTTGAATAAACTGTCAAAGTTGTACATGTTTTGCTTGCCTGCTGTATCATCAGAGACTCGCATCTTCGTTTGGATGGTACAGTTCTTGGGCAGAGACAGGAGTTTGTTCTCAATCTTCCAAGCTGTCATCAAGCTTGTCCGGAAATGTTCACGCCACATATTGACGCCAACATCATTTCGCTTTGACTTCCTTGAGAGTAAGCTCTGTTTCTACGCGCCGTAGACCTGTACAGAAGCAGACGATAGCTGCGCAAACCTAACCAACTTGTATACATCCGTGAAAAATTATAACTGGATGGAGTTAATTGACTGAATTGTTTTAAGACGTTTCTGTTATTGTTTAAGAAGTTTTCTTACCAGCAGAGGGAGTTGCGTAGCGTTAACTCGACTCGAGCTGAGCTAAACTTCTTTGCGTCAACTTGTGAAAAAGCTCATCTCACAAGATTTTGGGCAAGCAAAAGTCTTCTCGTCAACTGCTGTATATTGTCTTTAACTTCACATTTTGAGACGTTTTCCTTTTTTGAATCTTGTCATGATTGCTTTTGTGTAATCGTTGAGTAATGAGATGATAAATACGGTGGTAGTGGTCGGGTGTTGCATAAATCCACCATTTTGAAACAAACTTCTGAAAGTGTTCATTTACAAACTGCAGCACTTGGTTTACTTATCAGAAATTTGATTCCGAATATTAAGTTTATAGATATTTGAAGCGAAAACAATTTGTTTAGAAAATGGAATGAGCAATTTCTTGAGTTAGGACTTCGTCAAGGTGGTACGATCGTTTGCGTCAATTGTGTCTTTCGCTACTAGCCGTCACGGATCATGGAGCGGGGACAACCCAGCAAGCCGCCTAAGTCCGTGCTATCTAGCCGGGCTAACGCTTTCTCTATCGACTCACTCATGTCTAGAAGTAACTCCATAAGGTCAGATACAACCGAAGGCGAGCATCACGCAATACTCAAGAACACAGGTAACTTATTATTTTTATTGCGTAGAAACTTTTTCTGTTGTTTTAGAGTAAACCTTTTATTTTGCCCATGTCCAAATCCTGCTTTCGCCTTTTTATATGAGGCTTATGAGTGAGTGTTAAAGGCATTGTACAGGATTAGTGAGGATAACAAATATTATTTATTTTCAGTCTGAGAGCTTACTGTTTGTGAAGTTAGTACTACAACTGATTTTTTTTCTTTGAAATATTTCCCTCTAAAATGTTGTCACATTCAAGAAAACTGTATCTGAAAACCTGAAGAAAAAAAAATAAAAATCCGCAATAGCTGATTTGTAATTTTACTGGTTTGTTTTTCATTGAATCAGACAAAGTAAGAACACTGCACTATCAGCTTTACTACCTGTATAATGCCTTTAAATTAATCTTTTTTTTCTAGATCTAAGAGGGTAACAATCTTCCAAGTGTTAACTGTGCTTTCATTTTATACACGGAGAAAATTACTCTTGACTTTCCATTTTGGAAAACATATTTTTCCATATTATTGCCATGAGGTGAATATACAGTATTGTTGAGAGAAACTTTAACTTTAAGATTAACTTAAAAAAACAATATTTTGTGATTATTGAAAGCACAGTTAATCAATGCTGTTTTGGGAAAAAAATTAATAGTTAATGTTTGTTATTTAAATGCAAGAACAACTGAATTTCCACTAAGTTAATCCTGAATTCAGATTTTTTTCAGACAACTAAAAATATGCTCGTATCGAAGCATTCTCACAAGCGTTACCAGAGTTAGATTTTGCAATAATTATCCATCTTAACCTGTGTTTAGTTACTGTTTATAGAATTTATATTGCAACTAGACTGTCTCTCGTGTACATATTGGTTTATTGGTTAAGGATGTTTTATACAATGATGTTAACTTTCTAAAACATACTTTTAATAAGCTTGAAGCCATAAGTTCTTGTGTAACAACGAAAGAAGAGAGTCATGGGGTGCAAAGTTAGAGATCTCAAACTTGTTTAATCTTGTAAGTAGGTTGAATGTGGAAGCAACTGGCGATCTCTGTCAGTATTGTTTGAGACAAACGTTTCAATGTTGTAAATGTCCAAAAAAGCCAAAAAAACTAACCGAGTTTGTAAGAGATAATTATCTCTGTTAATTGGTCATCAATCATGAGATGGCTATCAGATCCAATGAGAGGTGCAATTATGATCACATCGATGTGTATAATGCCTGGTATTGTTAGTCCTCGATTCGGCCAATTTGCCTTGTTTCGCTCAGGGCTTCACATCATCAAAGTCTGCCCCCTAAGTGACACGAAGTACCCTTTGTTGGGCTTTGGTGAACCGCTAAGGGGCACTGTAACCTTTCTGACCGTTCTTTAGGTACTAAAAACCCACTTGGTTCCCCGCACTGTACTGGGTGGGTGCTGACATCCTTAAGTGAACCAATTTCATCGGGTGGGTTGTCTTGCGGTTGGTGTACTTTGCTGTTTATGGTCCTGGGGTTTCAAACAAAACACAGCCATCGATACTAGTCTCCCCTTTCTAAAAATATAAAAGTTAAGTGTATGTTAGTTTTATCAGACAACATTTGCTCCTTCGTTTATTTATACGAGGCAGCTGTATTAATTATTTTTGTCAAGTTCAACTGGTTATCAATGCAATATTAAATACAGGTTTTTAGCGTACACGTATTGATCTCGTCTTTTTAAGCAAACAATTATTCTATGGAACTTATTACCTTTCGTCATTTAAAGTGCTTAAAGTTTGGGACAAAACACAGTAACTGCCATTAAATATAGTTGAACAAAGTAGTATTTGTTGAAACAAGATTTTAAAGCGATGACTTACATTACTTATTTGCATCATATTCAATCCATAGATTTTCAGCCAGCGGCATCTTTTAACTGTTGTCAACAGAAAAATTGTCCACCGATTCGACAACACTCGCCCACCACCAACCCCGGTACAACGGCCCCATCACACCGTCCCTCGTTCCCCCATGCCCCACTACCTCCTCGACCATTAGACACATGTGACTGCACAAGTCATTTGACTACCTCACCTAGTTTGGATGTCACCAGTAGCCATGGCGGTGAGGGGGAGAGTGGGATGGGTTCTTATGAGATGGCGGCCGTGCAGTGCCGGCTAGAAACCAAAGAGCTTTGGGAAAAATTCCACGATCTTGGCACCGAGATGATCATAACCAAAACTGGCAGGTACGTATTGTTGCAGATAGAAAATAGCTACTTTGTCACACCACTAGCTTTACACCTAACAAGTTTCATCTTAATTGCAGATAAATAACATACAATTCAATTTACCATTGATATGATTGATCTCAATTGTGGCTTTTCAGGCGAATGTTTCCCACCGTTCGTGTTTCCTTCAGTGGTTTAAGTCCTGATGCACGCTATGTTGTCATGCTGGACATTGTACCTCTAGACAATAAAAGATACAGGTAAAGATTCTCGCATTATGTCTCACCCCTTTTAGCCTGGTGCGCTTACAAATCGTGTACTGCATGTATTGCTTTATCAGATACTTGGGTAGGGGAGGGGGTCTTCTTATTGACAAATTAAAATGACAACATGTGACTGAGGGCAGGCTTTACCCAACTGCGTAAAAACCAGGATGCCGAAAATTGGCAAAAGGTCTACATTCCCCGTGCCGATAGAAGCGAGTATAATCCACTCCCCTTTGCCCACAAGTATAAAGCCGAATAATGGCAAATGGGGTATTTCGTGACCTCCCTCCTGGCATAAGAAGGTATCAACTTGAGCCGAATAATGACAAACTGGCAATTTTGTGTCTCCCCTCCCCCCGCATAAGAAGGTATCAAGCCAAATAATGACAAATGGGCTATTTTGTTTTACCCCTGTCTTGCATGAGAAGGTATAAAGCCGACCATAGAGGACGTTCTTTCTTGACCCTTGCCTTTGCGTAGACTGTATAAAGCCGAATATTGGCAAGTGTTCCTCATCGACTTTGTCTACAGTTTGTTTTGTACTTTGATGGTACTTTGCACATGCGTTTTACATAACCCTTCAGATATGCGTACCATCGATCTTCCTGGCTGGTAGCCGGTAAAGCTGATCCACTTTTGCCTGCGCGGCTTTACGTTCATCCGGATTCACCGTTCAGTGGAGACCAGCTTCAACGGCAAATGGTGTCATTTGAGAAAGTAAAACTAACCAATAATGAACTGGATCAACACGGCCATGTAAGTTACCAACACGGCTAATTGTCTTTTAAAAGCAACTTAATCTTTGTCAACTTTGCAAGTACAAATGAAAGCTATTGAAGAACAATCGTGACTTATTGGGATCAATAAAACGAAACATTCATCGGACTCGAGGTTTTAGGCTTTCAAGCATGATAAAGAAGAAAAATGCAAAACAAAACAAAAAATTGTGACGATCATTAATTTTCATAAACTTAATGGTAGCAAAGTGGTTGGAAAATATAAAAAAAAATCTCGTCAAAAATCCCTCCCTCATCCCAAGGTATGTTGACAGCTTGTCAGTGTTTAACATGTAGAGTAATTACTTATACAGTGATAAATTTCAGTGCCGTCTTAAGCAGTTCATAGATCACATAGAGAAGCGGTCGGTCTAGCTTCCCGTCCGGTGTTACATTCAATATTGCACACCCACACTTCAATCAAGACGGTGATGACAGCTCTAGGGAATGTCTCAATGTTCTCCACTCTCATATATATTGGCGTGGTTAAGGATTATACATTAACAAGACATTTCTCAGTGACAACCTAGGCGCCTTGGGTCCTTGAGACTCCCTATTTTAAGCAGACGAGAATGTCATTTCTCATTCAAGATACGCGCCATCCTAACGACATCTCACACTATCATTCCTGCCTTTGCTTGTTTTAACTTTCGCGTTGATGTCAAAGGTCATGCGCAATTGAGAGACGGCCGTAAATATCAAAGTGATGAGTGATTGCGCCCTCTACGTACTTCCTACCCACAGTGCTAGGCATTCAGTTTCTTGGAGTTATCCCTGGGAATCAGGAAATTTGTAAAGTCATAAATTGTACTCTGAGAAATTCGTCTTGCCATTTATTATCCCAGAAATTTAATAATTGTAAACAGTTTTCTTTTGACACTACGGTCGCCAGTACCGGATATCCTCTAAGTGTCAGAATATTCAGTCGTTTTTCTTTTTGACTTAATCATTTCCGCTCAACACTTTTGGAAGTAGAAACTAAAGTCAACAGATGCCTTTAATTGTTGTTTGGAATGTCTGTTGCCTTGACTTACTAACCCTTTATTACGTTCGTATTGGTCCGGTGACAGGGAAGAAAGTGAATATCTTTCAAAAGATTAACAAGAAACTTATTTCATGTGAAACATGTTTTATTCTCTAGACACTGGACACGCCCATTGCTATTTGATAAACTTTAACGAGGTCGCCCCCTCCTAATAGACCTACACCACTGATTCTCTAATGTGTTTTCCTAATGTATGTTTCCATTTAGATCATACTGAACTCAATGCACCGATATCAACCTCGTGTCCACATCACCAAGAGATCAGAGCCAAGTTGCACGCCTACAGTGCCCTCTTTGGCGACATTCAGCAGCAGTGAATTACGAAGTTTTGAGTTCCCAGAGACTGTATTTACTGCTGTTACAGCGTATCAGAACCAATTGGTAAGAAGTAATGAAAGGATAGCAATTAAAAGATTGATTTTTCAATGACAAAGTTCACATAACTATCTCAATGAAATCAAAACCCATTAAAATAAGGTAATTCATTTTAAAGAAAATTTCAGAAGCCGCTTGAAAAAGTGTTGTTGCAAAACGAAGACAATCGTATTGAACTTACTTGAGGTCGTTGATGCGACTATTTATTATGAAGATCCTTGAGCACTTTTATTATAATTTAACCGGGATTTTATTTATTTCCCCTCAGATCACAAGGCTAAAGATTGACAGCAATCCATTCGCAAAGGGCTTTCGAGATTCGTCAAGACTATCTGATTTCGAAAGGTATTCCAAAATACACTTCATTTGTGATGTTGTTGAATCTAAACTGCCTCTTTATTTTACAATGACCAAATTTAAAATCGTTAACCAATTTTTAATGACTACGTTGTAAATCAGACCTGTCACTTTGACGTCGTTTATCTTAGAAACATTCTTAAAATGTCACTTTAAGAAGCATACATCCGTCTTATCATCTGCTCCATTATATTTCATCATCACGTTGTAGCTGTCAGATATTCTTGTCTGGACTGGCGAAGATACGAGCATCTTAAAACCTCCACTTTTGGAGGAAGGGCTGACCGATAAAATACGCCAAGCTCCAAGAAAACAAGATGTAGAAATGTCAGTCTATTTTGGAATGAGTAAACAAGAGACTGATATCTTAGATTATTAAAACTTCTGAACAGAAAGTTGCTACTCATTTTTTTCTTGGTTGTTTTTTTATGTTTTGAAAATAAAGCAGAGAAAGGTTAGATACGTTGATTCAGGAGCACACATACGCACGGTCGCCAATTCGACAACAAAATGGTGGTATCATCAAAGGACTTGATGGAAGATTTGGGTCACCGTTTGGGGGCGCTGTAATGACACAACATTCTGTCGAGCCCCGCGACAGTACATTTGCCTCAATTGCAGATCAGTTCCCAACAGCAATGGACGAATTTTCAAGAAGTGAGTGAAAAGTCTTCATGGACAACCCATAGTGGGTAAAAGATTGTTCCAAACTAGAAAATAATGATCACATAATACGCGTCCGTTTCCACTAGTACTTTTCTAGACATAAAATCCACCAAACTTGAGGATAGATGTGACGTTATTCTTAAAATGCACTTACATGTTGTCAAATCATGATGTATGTTTAGATTTTAAGACTTTATTTTTTTCCCCACAGGAATCGGCTCCTGGAATGGAATCCCACTACCTCCCCTCACACCTGCAACTATTTCATTGTACCCAATGTATCCAATGGTACAGTCTTCACTACACGCTGAAACAAGCATGAGCTCATCGTCTGTGGGACGTTCCATTCACACAGACGGGTGGTTTCCAGTGTCTCATACCTTGGCATTTCGAGACTCTCATCGATACCATAAGCATCTGGCCATGGGACCCTATTCGTCTACAAAAACGACACGAAATACGACTAACAAAATAATACCAGCGCCCTCCCTCGTCCGATGAGTCAAATAAATTAACAATTGTCAGTATTTTGTATATATATATAAAACAACAAAGCGAGTGACATTTCGATCCGTTATATTGATTGTTTCTTTATCCTCTATTGAATTACAAACAAGTTCCTTTGTGGCTGCATTTCTGTAAACAAAAATGCCAGATATTTTCTCAGTTCGTCGACTATAGTCTATTTAGCACGACTTTGTTTTGTCTCTCACAAACAAGCTGGAGTGACTGACGCAAGACACATGTTGTAGAATCTGGTTGTGGGTTCGATTCCAACCCGAGCCACCTAGTGTATTTTAAATTGGCTAAGGAAAACAATGCAATTCTATGTAGGGTACTTAGATGACGTTCTACTTGGAATTTAATCAACGGTTCTAGGGTTATATTATTTCTTGATGCATGCATGGAGCTAGCTATGTTTGATTAAGGGGATGGAGTGCGTAATACCAATACATTATGTTAAGTCTAATTTACATTATTTTATAGCAGCTGTTGATCGGGAAGTGGTATGATGGTTTTCCCATCTCCACAGATGGTTTAACAATACACAATACCAATTCAATTCATACGCCCATTTCAATGTAGTAGTTCATTAGTATAGACACAATAGCACATTTTTAACGTATGCGAACACCTATGCTATGAGCGAAATCAATATTCTGTTCTGCATTAATGGCTGATTATGATGGAGGTGATCGGGGAAAATAGAATGTAGTGTAACAGGTTTAGAAGCCACCATTATTCGTTGAAATACTTCGAAATAAAACCAGTCTAGTGTTACAGTGTAGCACACTGTACTGCATTGTCGTTAATGTGAACATTCTCTAGTGGCATACCATCTGCTTAACATTCATTGTGGTTCATGTAAATTGGTTCTATATATTGAACCTTACCTATCCTTATGTACACCACGCTTAAGGCGTATTTTACTTCTTAAGAACCAGACTAACATTTAAGATGGCGACTTGATGGTTGTGAACCCCAGGGAGTCAGTGGGCACAACCGTATTTCGGGATCCGTTAGGAGATTTGCCGTGGCAGCGGAGGGTTGAATCATTAAGATAACAATTTATTTCATGCCTAAAAATGTCTTTTTAAAAAGATTTCGTTGTTGATTATGACGTCATTGTAAACCCTATGTTCACACTGGATATATACGTACCGTTATGCAAAAATGCTGAGGGTTTTATTCTAAAAATGCAAGCTTTTTAGCATAACAATAGCTCAAGATGAACGATGTTGGTCATTATGTAATCATTTCCTACGGAGTTTACCGTTCTGCTTCTCACGAGAGCATACCAAGAAGGGTCCTACCCCGGTCTCATATCGATTAAAGTCGGCTTGTATGATGAAAGACGGTAGACAAACAAAACCTTACACGGGACGGCACCATGGACCCCAACCTGCCATTTACGAACACAAGGCTCAAGGTGTATTTCTCTTCTTAGACTAACATTTAAGATGGCGGCTAGATGGCGGTGAACCCCATCAGGGAGTCGGTGTTTTGGGATCGGTTAGGAGATCGAAAGCGATCGGCTACCTGAGCAGATGACTTATCATGGGTAAGCATAAACTTGTAATGGTCGGTTGATTGTTGTATAATGAGCAGTAGCACACTCTTAAACTAAAGTAAGTCAAAACAACCCTAATTAGCCATTTTAAACCATTTTTGACTAATTTTAGTCAAAATGTGGTCTAAGTTACTTTTAGAGATTGTCCCAGTTTGCAACTTGTCGATGCCGTTACCCACTAAGAAGACTTTTAAAGATTATTCTAAAAGGCAAAGTGTAGTTTTGTAGTTATCGGGAAATAGTATCAGTTTAAATCTGAAAGGTCCATTTCATAAATCCACAAGAAAACTACCAGTCACCTGAATATTGTCATAATTACAGAAATAGCATTTAAAGACCCCCCATCAAAAAAATAATAAAATACAAAACGATAACTGCTCAATTTCGATTTCGAAATAACCTTGGTATGGATGCTCACACAAATTCCTCATAATTCAAAAACATATTTCGTTATTTTTTCTAAAACGCGACCATACAGTGGTTGGAAATTACTTGACTTTCCCTAAGTGTCTGTTTAAGATGTCCCTTTCTTAAGGAAAAGTTTAAATTGATTGAAAACACAGCAGAGTGATCCGCTTGGCTTTCCCTCAGTAGTTACAGAGAGTAAGTTCTTTCACATTTGAAAAGGGATATATAGTAAGCGGTTCAGGAACCGTTCTGAAAAGCTGTATTCGATTCGGATTAGGATAGACGAGAACTCTTGGAAGGTACTAAGAAGGGTCAAATGGGTTGGTTTGACTAAAGGCTCCATAGGCATCCGTAAGCAGCACACTGTAAAATCGATTGATGTTGGAATGATCGATTTGATTCACCTCTGAAATCAATAAAATTGGATTTCAGAGGTGGTGTATAGTGGCACTGATAAACTTCATATTGATTCTTGCGTTTCTAGCGCCCTCTTTTGAGTCTCCAATATGCCTGCGCACTACTACTATTTCATGTCAAACCGGTTAGCATGGAGTCATTGGACTTAAATTAAGTCACATGCCTAATGAATTACATATGATGTGCGCTAAATGCTATGCCATTTGTATAGTTGTTTCATGCAATATGTATACCAACGGCAGTTTTGAGTTCTCGCAAAAATAGTAAACCTGGTCCTCTTACTATTATAGAGGCCATATCTGATGATATGCGCCGCCTCCCCTTGTATGCGAATAAATTAAATTATCATCGTCCTTGTCATTATTTGATTAAGATCAAAACCAGTATGAGTCACACAAATGGTTTCTCTCAAATGAGTCTCTATTGTTATTCACCGTATGTAGAATTCAGGGGAAGGTTGTGTTTCTTTTCAGAAGTAGGGTAAAATTCACTGACCCGAAACCCCGAGAGGAGCGACACGAAATTGGTCTATTCAGAAACAGTTCACGACTTACAGTTGTGTTGTGTTGTGTAGATACACGTAAAAGTATACTAATCGTAAAGAAAAGGGGTTTGGCCCGGTGTTTCTAGCATGGTCTGGCAGCAATAATATGCGCCGCCTCCCCTTGTATCTCTTTTAAGGTTGTACTATGGTTGGTTCGTCTCTTAAATTCATTCGTACCAATCTCCACCAGATTTGATAATTGGGCGCCAGGAGTGTCACCAATGACAGACATGGCGCATTATACACTATCATTATTATTATCACTGTCACTATTATTATCATTTACATCTCTTGAAACTTCTGTATTTTCAAAGTATACAGCCTTTGTTTTATTTTCACACAATGGAACTTAGTCTACATAATTCTATTAACATGTGCTTCAAAGTTGGTGACTTCAAAAAATCCGCCATTTTGAAACCATTCCTCACTAAACCAACAACTCCGGTTTGGTTTTGTTGGAACACCCATGCCACCTGGGCACAATTGAACTTGAGAAAATACATATTAAACAGAAAATTGCCCTCAACGCATCACTGCACACTCGTTCAATGCAACAGTACACAGCTCGGTGAGAACAATCGCATCAATACATGATAACAGTTTATTGATCGGCATTTCAGATATATGGAATTTGAATTATAATCTACAGAATATGTTATAGACAATTCGATTCTCCCCACCAAAATGACCAAATTTGCCGACCTCTTATCGCGCAGATTCTCCTCCTCATCTTCCGGGGCGACCAGAGGAAACAGGCAAAGTACACAGCGAAATTCCCCCGTGTTTGGCGTCAGGATCGACCGGTACTTTAAAGTGCTCAATCGGAATGCTTTTATTGGACTCCTCTGCGCATTGGTTGGATTGTCCTTCATTTCTACCGTCTCATTTTGGTCTTTTGTAAGAAATGGCGTTGCTGTAAAATCAATACACGGTAAGTTTAGACTCTTCTTGTCTGTTTGCAATAATGTTAGATAAAGAAGGTGTATTTTCAACCACAGGTTGGGTCGTATAAACTTGTGTGGGAAAATTGAAATGGCTACATATTCGAATGGTCTGCGGCAGTGCCCACAGGCAAAACAGCAATCTTGTAATTTGATTTCTGATATTCTTTTAAAAATGCAAACTGCCTTTTCAACAAGAGGCAATATCTCACCCAATCAAATAAACAGACAGACACACCGACACCCCAACAAACAAAAGATCACCATCTTTTTCTGTAATTTTTTTTTGTTTTTGTATTTGTTTATAAACAGGTAATCGAGCAGCTGGGATACTAGGCAAGAATTCCACACCCTCAACTGCAACACAGCATTCTCTTGAGTGGCATGATGTCGTAGGGCATCTGAATTTGGGAGGGTTGTTTGCAATCAAACCAGCCAATCGGAAAGAACCTGCCGGAAAAAAAACTGCACGTAAGTCGGAATATTTTTATTTTTTTTTTGAAGGAAAGTATCCTACACCAAAACAGGTGACTAAACAGGTGACTAAAGTCATTCTGGCTATGTGTCACGTGCTACCTCGATCGAAAATAGATAATTATCAAAAAGCAACACTGTAAAAAAGGAATTCTCAATTGACCCATTTTGTAGATCTGATTAACGGGAAACGAATGTTTTTAAATGTGTAATCCAAGCCGTAATGTAACTTAAGTCGTAAACTTCGCTTACCTTTCAGAAAATGACGGACCATATTCGGTAACAAAGACAAGTCCGCCACAAGTCGTGTGTCCAGAGTTGGTTATCCCTGGTTTGAGTAAGTTTTCTACAGTCTTGATTAATTATTTGCCTGAAAACTCTGTTATTTCCTGATTATTACAACCAAACAGTGTTCCCTTGTTCAGATTATTTCCTTGTGGGGTGGCGGGGGTATCGCCCTTACCTTTGGGTGAACTTTATCATCGTTTTTACTTCGCCGGGTGTCTTCGGACCTATTGGTTACGCTGATAGGCATTGAATCTTGCTTGATTTTAAAATAAAATGACTGAAATGACTTCTTCCTCTGACAAAGTTATTTTCACCGGACTCTCGCATAATGCCGTTGACTTTTCATTAACCACTAGAGGTGGTACCCCATGTATACCAAATTCCTTGTAAGTTTTGTTCAAGTCGTAAAAAGAAAGATTTCCGTATTTTTTCCCAATAGTTGAGAAGAAAGCACTCGATCTTAACGACCTGAGCATGAATCAGTCTGAAGTATACGTTTTAGGTGAGCAAATAAAACAGACACAGGACGCCACCAAAGAGGGAAATCGTCAATTATATCACATTGTCGAAGTTAATCAAAGATACAACTTGACCGTCAAAAGACCTATCATGGACAGCTTGTCTCAACTAGCAGTGAAGGTTGGGAACTATTCCTGGTTCCCAGGAGGCCATTGGAAACCCACCAATTGCCTGCCGAGATGGAAGGTAAGACTGGTTTGTTACACGCTACAAAGGGGGTTGTCTTAAGAGACATTGGTTTAGGTGAAACACTTTAGATGTTTCTCATCATTAATTTTAACTACAAATAAAAAAAATGACAACTTGTGATTCCATCATAAAAAAAGGAACATTAACAAGACAACCACTGTTTCTTTGAATGTGATTTCCATTTCAGGTTGCAATCATTATTCCATTTAGAGATCGTTTCTACCACCTTCCCATTATCCTCAAGTACCTCACGCCGATGTTACGTCGACAACTTTTGGAATTTGCTTTCTACGTTGTTGAACAGGTAAACAAACTCAATGTTGTTATTGTACGTTTTGTGACATGTTTGGTATTTTTATTCGGAGTCGATGAACACAAAGTACGTGAAGTAGTCATATGTGAGTTAAATAGCCCTGACAACAACCACTTTTTTGAAAATGAGCAACAAACTTGGAAGCAATTCTATATCGGTGTTGGTGAGTACAAGATTAGTTGTCGATCATCGACAAGTGGTTTTTAATTGTACACCTCGGATTATTTCCCTTTTTCTTTTACATTGAATCATCAAATCATCGTAGTTAGTTAATTACGAATCAAAACAGCTTAAACATTTGTCAAATGATAAATTTTGATGAAAGTGTCAACAAACAATAAAAATGTCATTTTGCCTAAAAAAAAAATCAGATACGCCGGTTCGTGGCGCGACCGACGATTCCACGATGCAATTTCAAAACTCCTAACTGAGACATTACATTCATGTTGTCTTTCAGAATAATTCCTTGGCATTCAACCGTGCTATGCTGATGAATGTTGGCTTTTTGGAATCTTTGAATTTTTCTCATTGGGACTGTTTTATATTCCATGATGTGGATCATATACCTCTGAGTGATTTCAACTATTATGGGTGTAGTGGAATGCCAAGACATTTCCTCAGTGGTGCAGATCGATGGAAATATAAGTAAGTTACTGGAGAAAAGAAGTTGACCCAAAGAAGTTTATATTATTTGATTTGTTAAAATGGATCTTGCCTGGACAAGTTCATTGACTGTCAATAATGAGTGCAAGTTTACCATTTTTTTCAAATATGTTGTTAAGAACGTTTTGATATAAAATTGTTCCTCGATCTCATTTTGATAAAATGAAGGGGAAAATGAATTGAAATTAAGAATTATAAGTAATCACTGTTCTTTGGAATAGATCAACCATTTCTCCACAGTTCAAAGATGTCATTGTCAAGTAGGTACCCATAAAATCTTCAACAATGTAAATATTGCAACTCAATACAAACAAGCCTACTTAAATAATCTCCATGCTGAAACCTCTTCAGCTTGTGGGAATGGGTATTAACATTAATTCCTATAATTTAAACAAAGAGTATCCAGACAGGAATCACCAATTCTTCTGTTTTCATTCTCAACCTTACAGATTACCGTATGATAGTTTCTTTGGTGCAGTTACCGGTTTGACAACAGGGAATATCCGTAAAATCAACGGTTTCCCTAACGTGTACTGGGGCTGGGGAGGTGAAGATGATGAAATTTGGAAACGAGTCAAAGATGCAGGGCTTCCTATTTCCCGCACATGGGGGCCGGCTGGTTTTTATAACGTCATCACACATCATCATAACAGCGCGCCAAAGATGAAAGAGAGGTTTGTCAATTGACGTTTCAGTCAGATTTTTTTTTTTAAGTTTAATACTTGTATGTCTTCCAAATTATAAATTATCTGCAGCATCAATGGAACATTGACTGTTTTTTCCACACAGAATGCAACTCTTGAAGAACTCCCATCAGCGCTACAAAACAGATGGTCTGACAAATATGAGATATAAGAAACCACATGTTGAGTTCCATCTACTCTACACAACAATCGCAGTGGACATTCAGAAGTTATCTATAGCTACTCCTAAAGTACAGCCAGCACCCCCTGCAAAACAGCAACCAGCACCCCCCGAAAAAAAGCAACCAGCACCCCCCGAAAAAAAGCAACCAGCACCCCCCGAAAAACAGCAACCAGCACCCCCTGAAAAACAGCAACCAGCACCCCCCGAAAAAAAACAACCAGCACCCCCCGAAAAACAGCAACCAGCACCCCCCGAAAAAAAGCAACCAGCACCCCCCGAAAAACAGCAACAAATAGATACAAAACCACAACCAAAATGACAAACTGAAAGACGCACAGACAGCTGTTGAACATGGTAAAGTGAAAGCACAAGATCAAGCTGAGAGTAAAAAAGTGGCCACAGAAAAGAAAATAGAGACCAAGACAAATGAGAAACAGAGATACTCTTGGAGTCATTAAATGAACAAGATAACCGTAAAAATGTTTGATTTCTGCAGACTGATGTGCCAAGTTAAAATATCACCAAGTGGACTGAAGAGTGTACCTCAATGATGGAGCACTTCAAGTGACTGATTTGATATAAACTGACCATTCTCACATGATCTTTGGGGTTCAAAGGTTGTTCATGAATTTTGCTAATGTTATGGTTCTAACTACTGTGTTTTTATGAGGACACTGTATTCCTTGAAAGTTTCCTTTTATTTGCTTTATATTTTAAGCAGAATTTATTAGTTTTAAATGGAAAACGAACACAGCATTCCATAACATCGAAATAAAGTGTACTTCGCGGATGCGACAAAAGCGTGTGTAGAGAATTTCTAACCATAAAGACTGCAGCATTCAACTATTCAAATTAATGTACAGATATACTTTATATAACATTGTTTTGATGAGTAATTTGAAGTGAAATGACTATTATAGTACTATAAAACACATGGAATTACACGGACGTGCCTTATGAAGAGGGACAGTCAAGTTGCATGGCCCGATTTTCACCGAAATATATATTTTTTTCCTCCCTCCCCCCCCCCCTCTCTCTCTCTCTCTCTCTCTCTCTCTCTCTCTCTCTCTCTCTTTCTCTGAACGAATTTTGACAGATAATTCTGTTTCAAAACAAATAACATATAGGAGGGTGACGGGGAGTCGAAATTAGGCAACATGTATACCGTTGGAATGTTTGATATGTCTGCTTTTACATAAGCCTTGATGTAGAATAGGGACAAATTTGCAAAATAGGGACAAATGTGCCTCTAGGGACATTTTGGTCAAAGCCCTCATTATTAGTCAATAATATGATTTTTTAGATGTTAGTATTTTTGCATCTTTGGACTATACCCTACCCTTTCCATGAAAGTGGGTTCAGACCATTACTATTCTCCAGAAATTCATAGTTAGCTTTTTAAAACGAGGAGATGTACAGTAAGTATACACTCGGGGGATTCTGATTTAAAATATATTTTTTCACAAATGTGTATTTTCGAATAATTATTATGCCCATAACTTAAGTTA